>CM060880.1:37927500-38622500 GCA_030762935.1 Hymenopus coronatus
GCACCTTGCTAATCGAGATAATCATTACCAGAATGTTCTTGCTACTTAGTTCCTTATATGTAGAAAGAAAATAAGGGAATACATTAGGCTAAACCAATAGTCAATTGTTTTAAAAGCTGTTGTTATTCGATTGTCATTGTAAATCGCTTCCTTGCTTGGCCAGGAGTAGAACAAAAGAAAACGAGACACTTCCTGTCTGAGAAAAGTTTTAAGTGCTTACAACTGAAACGAAAAACAAGGAATATCTCGGAAACGGTTACCTCCACAACAAAAATGTAAAGGACATAAATTGTGTGTTTTGATCATATCAACATTTTCTGTGTAGTAAGGTTTTTGTCTCTCTGTTACCGTTTAGCAGTTAAGCAAAATTTAGCAAAATTCATCCAGAAAGAGAGCTCTTCAGAGGCTATTCTCAGAAAATTCAAGATATACATTTTATTTGGTTTTGGAATGATTTTCTTGGTGATCATTCAGGAATAGCGGCAATATTATCTTATTTTTTTCTTCTGTTAAAACCTCATGTAAACAATCATGATTTTACTATCTTACCACACACAATATGTGCAGAAGGTAAAGAAGGTATTGCATTCCACCCAAAAAATTTATAGTAATGTTCCACCAGAAATATGTGTTTTGAGAACCCCTTAATCCAAAAAAAAAAATGCAGTTTTAGTAAAAGGTGTGTGGGTGGATGGTTGTCTTAACTCAAAAACTTAGAAATGATATTCATGTTCAGTATCTTCCAAAGGTGCAACATAAAGATTCTATAGAAAATCCCGGCCCCCAAACTATCCTTTATATGGAAGATTTTTCAATTTTTTTTTTTCTGTCATAAATGATTCTAAATTAAATTTTCTTTGTAAAAATAAAGCTTTAACTTTTATAAATATATTCAAAGATGATAATTATCTCTAACAGCTTCAGTGTTATACTCTATATAAGATATTTGAATAAATTATAAATATAATAATTAAAATTAACATATTTAAAAAAATTATGAAATCACTGATTTTATCAGGTTTTAATTAAATGTTTGTTTATTCATTGTTTGGTCGTCTCCTTAGCGCGGTGGTAGCGCAGCTGCTTACCAAGCGTGAGACCTGGGTTCGATCCCCAGTACCGGCGTGGGGATTTTTCCCCCGCTGGGAGACCTGGCCCGGGGTGCACTCAGCCTCGTAAGGTCCCTGGGGGGCCAATTGAGGAGCTACTTGATGGAGAAGTAGCGGCTCCAGGTCATGAGGACTGCATTAACCGGCCGGGAGGGACTCGAGGCGCTGACCACGTCTCACCCTCCAATACTGCACCCCATCCATGACGTCTGAGGTGGACCGAGATGGGGGATGCAACGGCCGGGCGGTAGACCAAGGTTCCCCGTGAGCTGTCGTGCCATGGAGTTATTCATTGTTTTTTTCTATCTTTTTTTCATAGTCAGCTTATCCTCCCAGTATTTAGGACTTACATGCGGATGCCGAGGGTTCAGAAGCCTGTCAGGGAGCTAACAGCACAAAACCACAGAGAGAATGAAGAGTCTGGATTAAATGTTTATTAAAAAGCTATAGAATATAAAAGAAATCATACTGCCGAAAAAGTTAACCAACATTTTTATGTTTCAGGCATTAAATCATCCATCTGAAGATGGAAAGGAACCATATGGTCCAGCGTGTAGGGATTACTTCTGGTTATTATGCCGTCTGGTGGATAGTCTCCAAGAGGATCTTGTGAGAGGTAAGTTCAGGCACTAAAGTCACTAGTTCTAAATTTTAAATGAACTTAAATCTTATTATATAGAAGTCAGTGTATGTAAGTGGAAAGTTTTGTTTATAAGTTTCCACACCATTGCATCAGTTTTGACCAAAATTAATACAGATACCTTTTGAAACAAGGCAATAACTGTTGCCTATCATAAAATTTGAAATTTCATCCTATTTCATATAATTGATGATATAATTTTATGTTATGCCTACCAAAACTGACAAGACCATCTCTATCTTTCTCAACAATAATGCACATAGCTCGAATAATAATTTGTATATTAGTACTTGCCTTGTAATATATCTATTGCATATTTAGTGAGAAAAGGCAAGGTTATTTGATATTATTCAGCTTGCTATTATTTCTTCCCATCTGAGATTTCCTCTATAAACAATGAGGCAGCCAAAATGTGACAACTGGAGACCATTCAACTACATTCATGAGAAATAATCATTACAAACTGCAGGATTTGTGGTTGTACAGGTGTTTTTGCATGCATATTAATTAACAGCTTACATTGTTTACCAGCTAATATAATACATTTAAAAAGTGAAAGCAATCTTATTATGTTATTATCCACTGCAGAGCAGAAGCCACAATGTTATGTGTTTTATAATGATTTAATTTTAATGGTGCAAGGAAAGGATAGTTTTTCACATGCAAGTAATAGATTTTAATGCATTTATTTTAAAGGAATGATGCAAGGAAAGATAGCTGCTAGTATAGCACATCTAAGAAGTGAACCAGATCATATTATCCACTATGGAGCATCTAACAGCCCAATGTTATTTGTTTTGTAATGCATTAATTTTAAAGGAAAAGATAGTTTTCATGGGAAAAATTGAAATTATTGACTGTTTTGCCCCCCTTTTGCATTTTTTTAGTATTTTATGCTTTTCTATTACCTTAGCATATGGCATTTTGCAACCCTACCAACTTCTTCAGTGTTTCCTTTGGCCACAGCGATGCTTATGCTTAACAGCTATTATTTGACATTTCACATTAATAGTGTCTGCCATGACATATATATACTTTTTTGGTTGTTTATTTTGGTAACAGTAAAGAAACTATGTAGCAGCTTCTTTATACTGTCCTGAGAGTTTTAATTAAGCCACTGTTTTAACTGGCTTGTGAATTCATTTTGGTACCACAATTGTCCCAGGAGCAAATAAGGCATTTTAAACTGAAATAAACCTTATTATCCACTGCAGAGCAAGCATCTAGAAACCATGATATAATGATATGAAACAATATGCCACGCTGACCCTGTTAAGACACTTGCTTGTACACTAAAAATGACAAAAATATGTATTGTGGGAAAGAAAAGCATGCCATTTTGCTGCTGTTGCACAATTGCAAATGTAATACAGATAGTTACACTCGTTAAATTGGCCCCTGGATTGCATGAAAATCGGTTTATTTACACACACACACACACAAAATTTTCTTCCGTGGTCTAGGGTTAACATGTTAGCCTCTGGTTCCCAGAGTCGCGGGTTCAAATCGGCAGAAGGCGATGTATTTTTTTGGGCCTAAAAATCCATAGCATGGCTTTCTTCAAAGGGAAAGTAAAGCTGTTGGTCCTGTGTTGTAGTTTGCGGCACATGAAAGAGCCCCAAGTCGATACAGAGGCCTCTGAGCAAAATTAAGCAGTCTTTCATACCCAGTGTAGAACGGGACAGTAAGAACCTCAATAGTTAAAGAGCATACATAAATAAAACTTGATTTAATTTAACACACACCACACACAATCAGACACAGACCTAAAATATGGTATGCAAGCAGCTTTGGTGAAACATATTGGCAGTGCATTTGGGTTTTGCATAGCACATCAAAGCTGCCAAAGAAAGTGAAGTGTTATTTGAATATAAATTGCCTGTTTCTATGAAAATTAATGACGAAAATTAGAACTGAAAAATTGTTTAAAGCTTTGCTGTACCTGTCTAAAAATAATACATTAATAAATTTACTGGTGAGCCAATTATGGAGTGGTATATACTTTTTAAATACCTGTAAAGAAATGCAAGGCTATAGGGCAAGTGCACCTAAGGCTAAATGTTATAGAGATAAATGATCAAACCAGGAGCAACACTAGATGTATCATTAGTACTGGATTAAAATGCAGAATTTGTTGCTCTTTGTGCTTTATTTTGTAATACCTTTTGAAAATGATTATGAAAAATATTTTGTCCTTACAGAAAGCATAGAGGATCCACAAAGCTGTGTAATTGACATAGATGGCTTAGCGAAGAAATTAGCACAATGTCTTCTTGCAAGAGAGTATCTGGAAACAAGACATAATACTGTAGAAGACGATGGACTAATTGGGCTGTTAAATCTTATATCAAATGTTATGAAACATAATCCACCTTTTAAAACTGGTAAGGAAGGGCAGGAATTTCTTACACAGGTGAGCACAGAAAAAAGTTATTTCACCAGTATTGTCCAATCATTAAAAATAAAGAAAATAATGCTGCTTAAGATTTTAATTTATAAATAATGGTTATGTCATATGACATTAGTTATAATGTAAAACCTTATGGAAGAGAGAACTGAAGTACTAAATATAATTCTGGGAAACTATAGAAATATAAAATAGGAGTAAAAACATATATTACACTCTAACTTCACTCTTGAAATAAAATAATTTACTTAGGACATGTTTTGGTGGCTGTTGCCACCATTTTCAATGGAGATTCACTGATGAACTCGTGGTAGCGGCCTATGGAGGTCTCTCTCCCGGGTAGATGAATTTTGAGATGACTCCATTTGTTTGTAGTATGTCAAAACTATGACTTTGTTTTTTAAAATTAATAGATTTTCCGAAACTGTTAATCCAATTGGATTCTGCACTAATTTTAATAAATCGGGCTCACTGTGATAATTATGGTTTTGAGTCCAAAAATTATGTGCTACAACTGAATTATCTGTCTGCTTATGTGTTAAATATTTCATGTTTCTTTAAAATGTTGTCCAATGTTTCGTTTTGTTTATCCCTTATATACCTTTTCACATTTCTTGCAGCTGATTTCATATATCCCTGATTGTTTAAATGGGGGGATTTTATCTTTTGTGTTTGTATGGAGGAGGTTTTTTTAACTGTGCTTATTAACTGGGACTATACTGATGTTCCATTTTTTGAAAATCTTTTGAAATTTTTGGTGTGCCAAAGGGTGGTATGTGAATTTTTTTATAGCTGGTTTCTGCTTTTATTCTTTTTAGAGTGCTAATTTATTTTACTTTCTTCCATTTCATGAATTAATCTTCTTCTTTACCAAATGCTCTGTGTAGCCATTCTTTTGTGCAATTTCTATGATCCTATTAAGTTCTAATTTGTATTCCATCTGGCTTAATGGTAGGTTTGCCAGTCTGAATGCAAGGCTGTTGATCTTGGCATGTTTGTGTGAAATTGGGTTGTAGTTATTGTTGATTATGAAGTTTTCTGTCTGAGTTTCTTTCCTATAGATTCCAAATTCTAGTTTTTTGTGCTTCCTGATTATTTTTAGGTCCAAGAAGGGAGGCATACCATTTGATTCTTTTTCTATTGTGAATGTTATGGAGCTGTCCTGAAGATTTAGCAATTTAAGGCTATCAACTACTTCTTTTGTTTGCTATTGCCACTATGTCATCTACATATCTATATCAAGTTTTGTATATTTGTGGGAAGGCTGTGATTATGTGGATTTCTAAATTACTCATGTATATGTCTGCAAGTATTGGGGATAATGGATTTCCCTTGGCTAAACCATACTTCTGTGTATAAAATTTGCTTCTGAATGTAAAGTAGGTTTGGTTAATACATAATTGTGCTAGCTTAAATAAGTCTTCTAGTAGTTAGCCATTTTTTCAGTACCGAAAATAGTTTTTCTCTTGTAATGCTGGGGAAAAGTGATATGACATCAAATGAAACCAACATTTCACCATCACTTAGGCCTTTTTGTTTGATTTGTTCTATTAATTGAAAGGAATTTTTTATACTTAAACTGTTGTACTGTGGTAGGGTTTGGAACTGTTTTGTGAGCCAATGTGCTAGTTGGTATGTGAGGGAATTGATGGTGTTTACAATAGGTTGCATTTTATTTCCTTGTTTATGTGTTTTAGGTAGTCTGTATATTCTTGGTGTGCAGGGATTACTTGGAATTAGTTTCTTTTTGTTGGCATCACTGATTAATTTTATACTGTCTAAGGTTTCATGTAAAGATTTTGCATATTTTGGGGTGGGATCTTTTGGAATTTCCACATATTCTTCTGACTGCAAAAGTTTTTCCATGCTGTTTTCATAATCTGATTTATCTATCACTACTATTTTATTTCCTTTGTCTGCTTTTGTACACAAGAAAACAGCTAAACAGGCAGTTTGTCAGATTTATAACAGAAGTGGAAGTCAGATTTCTGCGTCCATATCAAGACAGCAAATCTGTATTCATTTTTTCTGAGATTCCAGATAAAGTAGACAAACATTAATTTGTGTGTTCGCGACCCCTAGAGAAGAAAAGGGAACATTTTTGTTCTCTGAGAATATATTGTAGATTTAAGATGTATACTATGAGTAGATTGCCAAATATTTTCTGAAGGTATGGGTCAAATTTTTTCGGAAGTATATTTTGTAAGCACGTATAAAACTTTTTTTCTAAACTTGTGAAAAGAATTTCTATGCATGTTTATTTTTTAAAAAGATGATGCGTGTCCAAAATTACCTCATTAGAGGGAAATAAGAACTTAAGATGGAAATTCAATGAGTATCCATCACAGGGGTAACATTTGACAGTTTCATTTGTTAGGATGTGGTTACTATATCATATTTTTGGTTCATGTTCTTCAATCAGATTATTCTTCAATGTTATCTCAAATATTTATCGCTTTTTGTCGCGTGAATTGAATATTCTTTGCGAAGCTAACTTAATATTAAAATTCCATCCGACATTACCCCATTCTACTAATTATTGATCAAACTATTCGTACAAACACTTATCCTTGAATCCACTTCATATTAAGATAAACATTTGCAGAAATCATCTTATTTCCTTGTAGAAAAAAAGGGATTTCAAAAATACAATCTTTTAAGAGTGTGCTAATATGTGATGGCTTTGCAATTATGTTCTATTTGCATGGCCTAGAAAGAAAGAAAAGAAAAAAAAAGAAGACTTCCAATTTGGAAAAATAATATGTTGAAAATTCAAATCAAGTAATATCTTGGAAATGAGCAACCCCCAAAAAAAGTATTTAACCTAAGTGCTTAATGATATCCACATTTTTTTTTAGCTAGATTTTGTCTTATCTGTTACAGGTTACCAGTTTTATAAAAGTTAACCTTATTTTATCCCCATTGTGCAAATTAATTTCTTATATATGTCATTCTTCTTCTATTTCACAAACCATATCCTTTCATTTTTACATGGTATAAAACTGGTTAGAATAGCTTTGGTCGTTAATGCAATACATAATAACTGGTCATCCATTCAAAACCAAATGTCACAAATTCGAATCCAGGCAACTGTAGCCAAATGTGCTTGTGATAAAGGATGGGAAGGGTTGATGTAAAATAACCAGTGTAAGGCAGGTGTGGGTGATAAGGTACATGGACTATAGTTGTATGGATTTTGCTTTTTATGTATTAAAAAAAAAGAAAAGGAAAAAAAAAAAACATTACAATATTGTTGAAAGAAATTAATTTTTTTTTTTCAATACAAAATAATTGCATTTATTGTTCAAGGAGAGAGTAATTAAAAACTGCCAATAAAAATTATTTAAATATTCTAAAACATTGCCTAAAAATCACTTTTGCATATGTGCAAAGCAGCATATTTAAGGGTTAAGTGTCTCATTATCAGAGGATTATAATACTTTATTTCACCTTATGTTTTCATTGCTTGAAACAGGCAAAACGTCAAGATATATGTGCAAGTGTACAATCAGTAAATAGTTTATATAGCATTTATTTAACGAACTTGAGTATATGAACATGTTACTTATTTAAAAATTCCTCTACTGAATAAAACACTTTATTTATGAATAAGTTTGTAAGGCAGTTTTGAATTTCTTGTAGCTGGGAGCCCATTATACAGTTTTGTACCAGCATAACTTGGCAGCTTTTCAAATAAGCTAAGTCTGTGTGTAGCGATAGCAAGGCTACTTTTTATTTCTTGTATTGTTATCATGAATATCTGAGTTTGTTGGCATCGGGAATTTGTATTTTACAATATATAAAATGGTTTTATAAATGTAAAGACTTGGTAGTGTCATTATTTTTTGCTGTTGAGAGGCTTCCCTACATGAGTCAAGTCTTTTTAATTTGTCATATATCAGATTGCTCTTTTTTGTAAAATAAAGATTCTGTTTAAGTTTGAATTAGATATATTGCCCAATATTTCAGTGCCATATAAAATAAGAGAATGAGGTAGTGATAAATAAACAATCCTAGTAGTTGCCGTTGGAACATAATTTTTAGATGCTTGAGTAAGGATAGATTTTTACTAATTTTTAACGCTAATTTATCTATGTGTGGAGTAAAGGATAATCTCCCATCCCTACTTCATTTCTCTTAAATAACATTTAAAAATCCCAGACATTTATTTAGTCTATTGACTTTCTACTTGATTATCAGATTTTTCATAAGTTAACTACAGTGAAGTATCAGACAGAAAAAGGAGTAGAGAAAAATATAAATTCATTGTACAGTGTAAAAAGAAAAATAGTGGCAATTTATATAAATAAAATAACACAAGAAAATAAAAATTCAAAGTGGCTACAAATTGTAGACACTCCTAATTTAATTCCAAAATTACCAAGGAAATCAGCTGTTGCAAACTTTTGTCTCGTAACTGGACATGACTGAATAACCATCTCTATAGGATTGGCATTTTAATCTCACCAAACTGCCTACAATATACCAAATGAATATGAAACATCTAGAATCATGCCAAGCTTTGAAGAGGTTTCCTACCATTGTTGCTAAATACTGGGAAGCTAGGAGGAGAAACTCCTGTGTATTAATTTCTCTCCCTCTCTCATATTCGATGACTTGGAAACTGTTCTTTGGTTCAGCCAAAAATGAGCAGAAGGTGTCATTGTTACAGATGTGATGTGTGCTACATTTTTTTCATGAAGCTCTAAGATTAGAGGGAGAATGTAATGCCTCATCTGGTTGGCTGATCAGATTCAAACAATGTCACAGGATTCGTGAACTTACTGTGCAAGGAGCTGCAGCTAATCCCTTCTGCAAAGAGTTGAGAAATTTGTGGAAGAAGAGAATCTCACACCAGACAAAATTTATAATGCAGCCAAAAGTGATGTTTATTGGAAATGTCTACCAAGCAGAACCCTTGCTTTTATGAGTGAAGCTCATGCTCCTGAATATAAATCATCTAAAGAATGCATTACAATTTTGTGCACTGGGAACCACAAAGTGAAGCTACTAATAATTTGGAGAAAAAAAAAATTTAAAAAAATAACAGGCATTCAAGGACATCGAAGCTAAGGATCTCTGTATCTGCCTATGCTTTATTACAATCAAAAAGGAGCATGGATGAATAATGAAAATTTCAAACACTGGTTCCACAAAAATTTTGTACCAGAAGTTTGGTGATTTCTAGAAGATAAATGTTTGCCACAAAATGCTGTTCTATTGCTTGTTTATGCTCCTTCACATCCCAATGAGAGCATTCTCGTATCTGATGATGGACTCATTGAAACTAAGTTTTTACCTCCTAATGTGTTTGCCATTATACAGCCAATGGACCAAGGCCTAATTGCATCAATAAAACGGCACTACTGAAAATGACTTAATTGAGATGTATTGATTGTGTTCTGGAAGAAGTTGACAATTCTAGATGCCATACACAGGATTTCCAATGCCTGGCCAGGATCCTGATGCCAGAATGTCAAGTCATAAACACTAGTTTGGTCATGAAGGAAAATTCTTCCAGATAGAGAGGAAAGTAATTTTCAAAGTTTCAGTGATGAAGAAGAAGCAACTACATGATTAATAAAACTGGCAATGGGTTTAAATGGCTTTGAAGACATAACTTTTCTTGGACAAAGTTACACTCTGTACTGCAGATTCAATTCTACTGTGTTTTTTTGCAGGCCTAGTGGGACTTGCTATCTGACTATTCATGCAAGGAGTGATGAATGGGTGTTACTGCGAGCTTGGACGTCTAGGGAAGGGCAGTTATGGTGAAACATGTTCAAAAAAAGCTGAATAGGGAAACCGATTTTGTAATTCTAGAATATGTTTAGCTCCTGGTTGCTCAAGAGCATTGCCTTTAAGGTACATTACATTTCAACAGGATAATGATTTGGTCTACAAGTCGGCCAAGGTTAAAAAGTGGTTTTTGGAGCACACGGATATGTTAGAGCAGATACCATGGCCTCCAAAGTCGGCAGATTTCAATCCAATTGAACATGTTTGGGTAAAAGTAAAGCAGAGGTTTTCTCAAGGTCTCAGATTGAATAATGCCAGACAAGACTGGTGTGCCATGACGCACTTGGGAGTTACTAGCAGAAGACATTAATTATTTTAAAATGCTGCTGGATTCCATTTCCCGAAAATTGAGATTAAGATGGCAAATAATGGGGACCACACAAAGTATTAGAATTTTTTTCCTTTCTCCCCCCCCTCTTGTTTTAGTGTTTTGTTACATTTATAAGCAACCAGAGGTTGCTCTGTTTTACTTTATTTTCTGGTTGCAAGAACAACAGATAAAGATTTCACATATCTCAGAGTGAATGTTCATTGATTGAATGTAATCTGCATTGATATAAAAGTTGCTAATACAAAAGAAAAATACATACCAAGAAATAAAAAAACTACACAGATTGCTGGACTTGAAGTTCCATCCCGCATTGGATACTGAACTTCAAAAGCAGAATGTTGGCTCTCAGTTATGTTTGCATGGAGTGTGCTGTACTCTGTTTATTTAGAAAGGCATCAAGGAGTTAAAATCAGGAGGTTTTGTTTAGTACTTGGGCATTTACTTGCACATTTTTTGTGAGGAACTTGCAAGTTTTATTCTATGTTATAAGACAATAAACTATGATTTCACTGAGATTTGTACAACTCTGACATGCAGAAAAAGTATGAACCAGGCCCGGTGAGCTTTGTGTGTTTCTGTGAGGCCAAAGAGATGGTTTGAAAGTTTATAGCACTCACATTTTTTTTTATGACTGTACATTTAGTAACCTCAAATATTGTTATTGTGTGTTTTAATTAGTAAATGTGGGGTATTTTTTCACAGCCTAATGCTTGGGTGTCTTCATTACATTACCATAAATATAGTAATTCATTGATGGTGAGGCATAAAAATGAATCAGTAATAAATAAGTTTTTATTTAAAATTTGCTGTTAGATGCATTTTGCAAGTAAAAGCAGAAATAAAAGCAGAATTGTAAAAAATATGCAAACAATTAATATGTAAAAACATAGATAAATATATATTTTGAATTAAATCATGTTTCTATAATTTTTCAAAGGTTTAAATGGTTCGCCAAAATATACTTGATTTTTAAATGGATGCGTAGGCTTCCACGACCTGTGTCTTGATGTGTCTTCTTAGCTTCCGGAGAAGACACATACTTAATTTTTCTTCCAATTCTGATAAGTATTTGTCATAGCCTAATTTTTGGTTTAATTTTTCAGGTTTTTGATTTCTTATTTGCACTTCCAAATCCTCGGAAGCGCTATGTACCAAAATGCAAATCTCAACTCTCTCGTTCTTCAGCGTATGATCTTCTTGTGGAAATGGTTAAAGGTGCTCCTGATAATTATCGTCTTCTTCATGAGAAACTGCTAGCCCAACATAAGCCAGGTATACAGCCTGATGTTATAAAAACTGACAATTTGGGTTGTTTTTTTGTAACCTGATACAGAACTTTAATCAATTACAGGTGCTAGTTCACCGTATCCTTGGGATTATTGGCCTCATGAGGATGGTCGCTCAGACTGTGGCTATGTGGGTCTCACAAACCTTGGTGCAACATGTTACATGGCATCGTGCATGCAACATCTATACATGATGCCACAGGCTCGTCTCTCCATTCTCCGTGCCAAATGTGATGGCAATAGTAAACACGAGCATACTCTCAGAGAACTACAGAGAATGTTTGCATATTTGCTTGTAAGTAATTACTTTTAACTCTTATCTTAGTGTTGCTCAAAACATTGCAAAAAAAAATAGGGAAAATGTCCAATCTGACCAAGATGGTGACCAGAACAATTAATTACAACATAAATGGGAACTAATATTTACAGCATTGAAATGCATAGCTACTTCAGGTAATTAACATTACCTGAGGTCATCTGAACTTTAATTGAAGCAAAAGTTACTATAAATTTAACTTCTAACTGCTGACATGACAAACTATCTTTCTGAATTAATTTCAGAATACTTAAATTTTTGAAAAATAATATCATTCAAACTATTGTAAATAAAATATAAATTTACCAGAAATGATGTAGGACATTGTCAATATTCCAAAGTTCAAAATTGTCATTTTGAAAATCTTTATAGGAAAGCATAGGCAACATACACAACACAGGGTTTTCCATAAGAGGCCACTTATGCACTAACATTTACTGTGTTGTATAAATTGAAAGCAATCTTTTTCCACATAGAGAACAAAATATTAATAATGTATATATTTACATTTGTAATTATTGTTTTAAATGCAGGATTGATCAAAAAGAAAAACAGCATAAAATAGGTTATTTCAGCGCTTAAATTTTTGTGTGGTTTTCACAATACTATGTTTCATAAACCATCTCAATTTTCTATGTGTATAATGATTTCCTAAACAGAGATTTGCACATAAGACAATGTCTCATTAAGTATACGTGTATTGTTTACTCTGCATTTCTTCTCTCCAATGGAAATGTTGAAGCAGACATTGCAATACTTGGATAGATATTTGGGGGGGGGGGGGGGTTTACAGGTGTTAGGGAAACATCTTTTTGCTAATTGGAGAGATTGATCACTATATGCTGATGTTGGTATATTTCTGAAAAATCTGTGATGAGTGAAAGTTGGAATTCAAGCATTGAAACATTTTTCCAGTTTTTACATTAAATGGTTATGTTACTTGTTAGTTAAATCTGGGAGTGAAATAGCAAGCTTCTGCCCTTTTTATACGATTATGGATCATTGCACAAGTACTAACAACATATAGACAACACATTAGCAACTCAAGAAAATAACTTTCCTGATAATTCTACAACATCCATGACTGAGAGACTTGGTAAGAATCTCAGTAGCTTTTCCCTTTTTTATCTGTAACTAGCAACTTGGCTACCGTGTCAATCAAGTAACAAACTGCATTGAATGTAAAAAGATTTCATTTCACTTAAAATCTTCGATGAAACAGAACTTTTTCCTCTTAATCAGGAAGACATTTAAAGTTCTGTTATTTGTGTTTGTGTGTTACCATAATCCTATGCTTTCACTGACTGTGAGTTGCAGAGATATCTTATTCATCCTACTAGTTTCCCAGAGAAGCTTCATGTAAAATAGTTTATAATTGTTTACAAAATTATGCTACCTTCAATTTTCTAAACGTCTTATCTGTAATGAATCCTGGCACAACATTATATATTACGAGGATCATTTGAAAAGTTTTAGGAATGACTCCCAAATTATGAAAATATACACATTTTTAAAATTGTTCTCGCTTATCAAAATAGTCTCTCTTAATAACAATGCACTTGTCCAGAGATGCTTCATGGTCTTATCCTTTCATAGAAGTCAGATTTTTCCAGACTTGCAAATTAAGCCCCCACTAATGATTTAAGTTCTTCATTAGAGGAACCTTTCTTTACCCCCAAGGAGCTTTCCCATTTTAAGGAACAGAGGAAAGTGTGGTGGAATTAAGTTAGAAGAACAAGGTGAATGTGCCAGCAAATTATACCCTATGTTTTATTAATTTGTTGAGTTGGTTTTTTAACACTACGTCACTTACATTGTTATTATGAGGGACTAGTTTCGAAAGCCTATGCTTTCATTTTCAACCTCACGGGTCCAACTGCCATTGCTGGCTGCATTTGCTTGTACACTCTTCTCTGGTGGCGAAATGATAAACTTCTTAACTAAGCTGTCTACTGGCGGGATTTCAAAGTTTATTAGCCGATCTTTATTTTTCCATATGAGGATGTTTTCCCAGGTTGTGAGTTCATTGTGGCCTGACATGGTTTTAAGCAATTTTGGATTTGGATCTAGATTGTGGTTTTCTTTCCAAAAGTGAAATGCTACTGCCGATTTATCTTCTTGTTTCAATTTTAGGTTTCTAAAGTGCTCTTTGGATCTGATTTTTAAACTTCTTTTGGTTTGTCCTATGTAGAACTTTTCACAATTTGTGCATTTAATTTGATATATTCCTGACCTATTTTCTGGTGGAATTTCATCTTTTATTTTTGAATTTAGTAATTTTATGACAGAAAATCTGTTCATTGGAGCTAGGGTGTTGTCCTGTTCTTTGAAGATTTTTTTGAATTTTCTAAATGCTCGGGGGTGGTAAGTGAATTTTCTGAATGTGTTGATATTGTTTTTTCCTGCTGTTAGGGTAGTTATTTCTTTTATGGTTTTTTTCTGCTTTGCTTTGTTTAGTTTCTTGTACACAAGGTTCTTGCTGTATCCATTTTGTTCTGCTGTTTGAATTAGGATTTTTAACTCTTTGTTGAATTCGGTTGTGCTCATAGGTACATTTACTAATCTATGTGTGAGGCTATTTATTATTGCATGTTTGTGTGGTAATGGGTTGTAGCTTTCATTTTTAATGTAATTTTCTGATTGAGTTGGTTTTCTGTAGATTCCAAAGTTTACTTTTGTGTCGTTTCTGATGATTCTTGGATACAGCAAGAACCTTTTGCACAAGAAACTAAACAAAGCAAAGCAGAAAAAAAACATAAAGGAAATAACTACCCTAACAGCAGGAAAAAACAATATCAACACATTCAAAAAATTCACTTACCACCCCCGAGCATTTAGAAAATTCAAAAAAATCTTCAAAGAACAAGACATCACCCTAGCTCCAATAAACAGATTTTCTGTCACAAAATTACTAAATTCAAAAATAAAAGATTAAATTCCACCAGAAAATAGGTCAGGAATATATCAAATTAAATGCACAAGTTGTGAAAAGTTCTACATAGGACAAACCAAAAGAAATTTAAAAATCAGATCCAAAGAGCACTTTAGAAACCTAAAATTGAAACAAGAAGATAAATCGGCAGTATAAAACCATGTCAGGCCACAATGAACTCACAACCTGGGAAAACATCCTCATATGGAAAAATAAAGATCGGCTAATAAACTTTGAAATCCCGCCAGTAGACAGCTTAGTTAAGAAGTTTATCATTTCGCCACCAGAGAAGAGTGTACAAGCAAGTGCAGCCAGCAATGGCAGTTGGACCCGTGAGGTTGAAAATGAAAGCATAGGCTTTCAAAACTAGTCCCTCATAATAACAATGTAAGTGACGTAGTGTTAAAAAACCAACTCAACAAATTAATAAAACATATAATTTGACTGTCACTGTCACTGTCACTAAATTCCTCCAAACATCAATCAACAAATTATACCCTGTTTGGTTCATTTTTGTCGTTATAACAATATATTTGAGGCTGAGCATTGTTAATAGAAAATGACTTTTCTTCTTTCCAAAACCTGGACTTCTCATGTATATATTCATTTGTTTTAGAATTTTTGCATTATGCTCTGATAGATTTTCTAAGGGGAAGATAATCAATTAGCAGCACATCCTGGAAACCAGTGCCATGATTTCCCCAGCCAACTGCACACACTTTGCCTCCTTTTTGTGCTAGAGAGTCTTGGTGCAGCTATTAGATTATGTCTTCAGTTTTAGTAGTGTACCTATGTTTCATTATATGTTACAAATTCATGATAAAGTTATTGGGATCTCTCTGAAAATAACCCAAACTTTGTTCAGAATTTGTACAACTCTTCTGTCTGCTGAAATACCCACTGCTATAGCAGCTCTAAACTTCATTTGATCATGCAAAACCATATAGTGTTCTTTATTAATGATTTCTGTAGTTGTATGCAAGCACCATTCCAAGTGGTTATATTTAAATATATTTAAATCTGTGGAGGCATGGAAATTGCAAAAAATGCTTGCAACAATTTTGCTAGTATACAGGCGTCCCATGATTCAACTTCACAAATTGGCTAGATTGTAGTGGTCCAAAATAAACAGTTTTAGTTGTGGAACTTCTTGGCTATGGGTTCTAAATTTTTTGCCACAGCATAAAATGTATTAAGGGTTAGCACGCCACTGATCAAACTGCAATGAGCCATGACTTAAAACACCTGGATTTTGGAGAGGTAGGTATAGTGGTGGTATTTAATGCTATGATTAGTGTGTGTGTGCATTTGGTTGAGATGTGGAGCGAGTTGAGGGTTCAAGACTCTGTAGATACCTTTATTTTTATGTTGACTCCTTTGTTTATATTTTATAATGAGCCATCATATTTTGTTGTGTTATACAATATGTTTTATTTGTACTGACATAAATAGATATAATGTACAATTAGCATTTAGGTGTATTGAAGAACATTTCAATAACAATTGCATTTAATACCTGAAGGGGTACACTTCTCCATATCCTTTGAAGGAGTTTCTAAAATACAGTATATCATATATTAATGTGTTATGTACCTACACATTACAATTGTAAGCATAGTTCACAATTTATGAAATGTTTTTATTTTGTCAAATGAGCTTCAAATGAAATAAAAATGATCAAATGAAATGAAAATGAACAACTATCTCTGTAGTAAAACAAACTCCTACATAAAACTAATTAAGAACTATGTACTAGGAAAGTGCATTTTATTTTTTCATCTCTGCATTAAAAGCAAATAAAAAGAGACTTCGAGAAATAATACAATATCCAAAGTACAAAGTACAACACTTCACCAGATGAACTGTTCGATGTGACAACCTGCAACGTCCCTGCAGAGATTGCACCTACAAAGAAATGATCCTCACACTCCCAAAAATTCCAGGATTGTTGTGAACCTCATCACAAGCAGCTAAAGTTTGTATTATAATTGTTCATCTGATTCAATGGACATCTGGTAAGAAGGCTCTCAAGCATGTGCAATGGTAACACGTGGCACCAAAAAAACACATGAACTCGGAAAATCTCCGTTTTGCACTCATTGAAACAATTTATTTCCTTACACATGATGTGTATATTTTTACTTTCTCTACACGTTCTATGTTCATGGTGTATAGAGACAGTATTGCATTCCACCCAAAAATGTTGATACCGAGATTACACCAGAAATACATATTTTAGGATCCCCTGTAACCAAAATGAGCATTTTTGGAAAAAGGTGTGTGTGTGTGTGTGTGGAGGGGGGGGGTGCGGGTGCGTGCATGCATATCTTGAATTTTCTGAGAATAGCCTCTAAAGACCTCTTTGTTCTGGACCAATTTTGTTGAATTTTGCATAACTATTAAACCGTAAGAGGTAGACTGAAACTTACTACACCAAAATGTAGATCATGCTAAAACACACATTATATGACTGACCATTTCTGATATATTCCTTGTTAATTTGTTTCAGATTTAAAATGGTTAAAACTTTTCTCACACAGAAAATTGTAAACTACTGGCCTTGCGTAGAAACAGATTTCAATCACATGGCAACCAGCTTTTAAGAGATTTGACATTGGTTTTTAGCCTAGTGTATTCCCTTATTTTCCTTCTGCTTACAAGTAATTAAGAACCTTTCTGTTAATGTTTATCTCAATTATCATAAAGTAGATAGAAGAATATGCTTTTTAACAATAATTTGTTACAGCGATATAGAGAAACTCATGTGAATTGAACACATCAGATTTTTACAATATGAACACAATGTTTAGCAATTCATGGTTCTCACAGTAGGCATTAGACAAGATTTTCAAAGCACAATCTTGCGGAACCACAGTAGCTAAGTGGTTAAAATGGTATAATACCTACATATGGATAAAATCACAGTACCAACATTCGAATCCTAGTAATAGCCAAGGTTTTTTCATTCCACCGCTAAAATCAAAGTTCAGATTACATTTCAAAGCTTTATTGCATTAATCTTTGCAGGTTCCTTGACAATTATTGTGTTAGTATTAAATGTTACATAGGTATCGTTCATGATAAAATGTACTGGAGGGTTTATCACTTCAGAAATGTAAACTATTGCTGTTCAAATTGTATATCTCATAGAGAAAAGCAAGAAAATTAAAAAATCTAAAATATGACTTCAGAGAATGGTGCGATCTCTCGTAGATAGATAAGTTTATCTGCCAGAACAAAGTACATTGTGTAGCAACGTCAATTACAAATAATATCAAAAACAATTGGCTGTATCATAAAATTCATCCAGACAATAAAATGGATTTAAAATCAAAGTGCACTTCACTGACCTCTTAAAAGATTCAAATGAGAGAGCTTTAGTGCTAATACTAAGTTTGTTAAATAGATTTAATGATACTGTCTCAAAGGAATTTTGTATCCTACTATATTTACATCTATTTATGTAAATATTGGAACTAGTTCTGGTGCAATGAAGATGAATTTTGGAACATAGATTGCATTTATGACTATTTTTCTTAGCAAATAAGAGGCAACACAAACAATGAAGTCAGCATCAAAACACCCAACTTAACAAATAAAAGTTTACAATAAGTTCTGGGGGCTACACTACATGAAATTCGAATTGCCTTTTTCTGTAATAAAAGTATCTTTTTAGCTAAAGCATGGTTGCCCCAAAATAAAATACTATAACTCAAATGGCTATGAATTTGTCCATAATAAGGATAACCAGCACTATACCAACTCAAACCCCAATAGTTGTAACAGAGCGCTCTAGCTATCTGAATTGAACCCAACTGTGTGGCATGCACTCTCTCAAAGAGCAGGCAATTTTGCCAAAGTTGCAAGTCCAATAATTTTAAATACTGTATAGATTGTGCACCAATACTGCATCCCTTCGACTACTGACATACAAATGAGGTATTCTGAATGAAAATAGGACACACATGTGTATGTTCTTTTCATTTACAGCCACTAATGTATGATCCAGAAAACATACACAACTTTGACTTTCCCTATCTCAAACTGTTTATCTAGAATCCCTTTACAATCCTGCCAATTTGTGTGGTTGAATTTTGGGACACACTGTATGCACATAAATATAAAAAAAATATTTTTGTTGCATTCAATCCTTCATGAAGAACATAAATGACTTCACAATGTTTTACATTTTCTTTGTTTCCCAAACACGACATTTGCTCTATAGCAAATTGCCATCCATTTATATTAATTCTTTAACAATCTCTGTATTATTGCACACATGTTTTATAAAAGATAACTAGTTTTTAAAATATGACTGCTTCAGAAAAGCTAATGCAATCTGTAGGTTATTCTAAGAACTTTTAAATCATATTCATATTATTTTTTTTCAGGAAAGTGAAAGAAAGGCATACAATCCAAGAAGTTTCTGCAAAGTGTATACAATGGATCATCAGCCACTAAATACTGGGGAACAAAAGGATATGGCTGAATTCTTTATTGATCTAGTTTCAAAACTTGAAGAAATGACACCGGAACTGAAAAAGCTAGTGAAGACGCTTTTTGGAGGTGTCATCAGTAATAATGTAGTTTCTTTGGTGAGCGAAAATGCCAGCAATTATTTATTTCTCCAGTCCTTAAAAGTTCTAAGAAAGTTCAACTGTTACTGTTTTTAAAAAGTAGAAAAACGATAGATTTCAAATTCTGTAGCTATTTTTATAAAATGCTTGTATATTTGTGCATTCTGCCAGAATATAGAAACGTGATAATCATTAGTTGCAGAAAGCTTGCATTCTCTTATCCCTATAAGACTTGACTTATTTACTTACTAAATGATTACCCAGAACTAGTTTTGAAATATTGTTTTAACTATTTTCAAAGCTGTGAAAATTTCTAATGCTGTATTTTTCAATTTACTGGTTGTCTTTCAGTTAAAAGCTGTTCCAAGTTGACAGTCTGGATAAGGAAAGGTTTTGCTTCGCTTTTCATATTTAATTCCTTAGTTATAATTTTAATTACTCTTTTCCTTTCCAACAGGATTGTGAGCATGTAAGCAGAACTTTGGAAGAATTTTACACAGTGCGTTGTCAGGTAGCAGATATGAGGAATCTGTATGAATCTTTGGATGAAGTCACTGTAAAGGATACACTAGAGGGTGATAACATGTATACATGCTCTCAGTGTGGGAAGAAAGTTCGTGCAGAAAAAAGGTAAATAGAGGATTAAGATATCTGAGTTGTAAAAGTGAAGAACACAAGTGTTGCAGGTCTGTATTGTTTAATATAGCTGTTGGAAAGTGAACAGAAATCAGCATTAGAGACCGGAAAATTTTATTTTATTTTTTAGAACATTTTGGTGTTATTTTTTATGGTTTTGGGTGTTATTGTTCTATGGTGTTTAATGTTATAAAGTTGGTTTTAGATTTTAGACACTTTTACGCTGTGTCAAAAGTTTGCTTATAAATTATGATGGAATCTACCCAAGTTGTATTTTGAATTACTTCTGTGGGTGGAGACTGATGTCAGTGGAAAGGAATATCCTGGTTGAATGAATCTGAGTCTGAGACTTCTGTTTTTTCAGTGACTAGGAAGGGTGAGCAACTTCAATACATTGCTTTGGATTCTGCTCTATCTAAATGGGAGGTTACGGAGTAAACCACCTTAACTAACCAGCCAGGACAAGGTAGTTTATTGAACTCCAGATGAATTGGATGGTAAGCCCACTATATCTCATGTCATCCCAGTGAAGTGACCCATGTTGGTCTCCATAGTGGGTGGAGAGCAAGTGGATAAATTTATTTTACCTTTCCATGGCCTCAAATAAAAACAATGTGAAGCACAATCAGCATCCTAGGCTGCGAAAATATGACAGCCAATATATTAGCCAACTACCCAGTACAAGACCTTGAACTCCTCATGTGTTGTGGTAAACACTCGCACATTGAACGTTTTGACCAATAAAGAAATTCAAGAAAAACTTGTATATCAAGCCACCTTATCTGGGTTCAGCAAAAAGTGAATGGTGAATTCACACCCCCTCATACCCTGTTTCTTACTTTTGATCAGGTAAATCTTCCTCAGAAGAATTAAGGCGGGGTATGAAGCCATCAAGCTTAGGCCACAGCAGTGTTTAGCCACACTAGTGATTTTTTTCAAATGCAAGTCTACCTTTGGTGACATCTTACATGATGGATCTACCTCAGCTCCAACGTTCATGAACTGTAACGGTAATTATCCATTAAGTTCCCAAGGAAATTCAAGCTAGAAGGTGTCCTCAGAAGCCTGGAAATTCCTGTGCTTCCACCATCCCTCTGCCCCAATGTCCAGCATCAGCTAAACTGGTACCAAGTTGAGAAATCACAACTCAGGCCAGCAATATAAATAGGGTCACCATTGCAGAAAAGATTCTCACCACCACACCACTGACAAACCTCTTTGACATCTACAACATAAAGAGTACAAACTTGTCACTCAAATGTGGGCAATAAGACTGGCATTGACATTGTGTATATTGTATCAGATATAAATTTCTAGACCAGTTTGTTAGAACCAACTTCCTCAGAGAGAGTGTGAAGTCTGTTCTCAAAACAACTAGAGGAAGAAGAGTCTACCAGCATTCTCCCTAAGAGATCCTCTTCTGGTGTCTTTCATCTTAGCTGATCTCTATTTCCAATCTTCTTTGGAATCTTTACTATTGGAGAGGGGACCTCCCCCAAGGAGGAGATGGTGTAGGAGGATTCTGCCCTCACTGTCAAAGCAAAGAGCAGTGAGTAAGAGGCAGGATCATCCTGCTGCAAAAGGTGTTAGTCCCCACAATTGGTGGTGGGGGGAGGGGTAAGTTGAATGAACCACTACAGTCTGAAAAAAGAAATGTTCCTCAATTGAGACTTATAGCATAATATAGACCATGACTATTGCTTAGTGGAACATACATAGAATGAGAACACATTGGCCAGAACTTGAACTGTTGCTCAACAGAAATGAGCCTTTGGTGGTGGTGCCTGCAAGAGACTATGTCCAAAAGACACCTTTAAAATTAGGCAGTACAGTCTGTACTGTGTGATCTGTCACTGGAGGGTGTTACTGCGTGAGAGCATGCTATGGTGCTCATCTGAGATGATACTTTGATGGAATCTGTATCCTTAGTCTGACATCCAATCAGTTGCTGTAAGGATTAAACTATTTGCAGTATATATCTGCCTCCATCGGATGACCTCTCACGTAATGATTTAGAAGTCTTAGTTTCCCAGCTAGCAACACCTTTTCTGTTGGTGAGAAATGTGAATGCCCATCCTGTTTTGGGGCTCACCTTGGGTGTTATTAGGGACAAATTAAATTGCTGATTATTGGACAGTTGAGGGTTGTCTCAAAAGTAAGTTAATTTTTGTTATAAAATATCAAAACGTCTGAATATAAGATATTCAACTTTATTCGACCTTTGCTGCCAGTCGTTTGTCTAAATATTGAGTAAATCCTAGGCAACAAGTTTATCATGCATTGGCTCTTGCAGAGGACTAACAAACAATGAGTAGGAGAGGATATAAACTGTTTTGAGGTCACCTTAGTGAAATGGGACTTGTATCATATCTTTCCAATATTTACATTTGGAACATTCACTTTCATCTCTTAAACTCACAGCAGCAGCATTTATACTGATAGTTAATGTAGCACTCAACCATGCAGATTTTGTGATCGCTGGTCACTGCCATCTCAAGTAAAAGAATGCACAAAATGTCTACTTCTGCACCATTTATGAAGTTGGCAATGCATGCAGTCCAAGGTCAATTCTGCACCTCCTCTTTGAGACAATGGGCTTGCTGAGCTAATAATGGCACTCTGCCTTTAAACCCATTGGTGCTGAAGGCCAAATAAATCTGAAGACCCAGTATTTCAAAGTATTTTGAAAGCTACATTTAACAACTGGTTTATAACATAATCGTTTTGAAACTCAATACATTTTTTGCACTGTAATAATAGTTTTTTAATCCAGAGTCAAACCACCCTCCGGCCAAACTGGCTAGCCATCTATCCACCTGTTTTAACTCATCCTCATTAACAAAGCGCCTTCCCTGAAATGTTGCCTGAGTTGCGGAAAAAGATGGTAATCTCTTGGTGCAAGGTCAGGAGAGTAAGGAGGATGACTGAGAACATCCTATCAAAACTGCTCAAACAGGACTTGGGTTTCATGATCAGTGTGCAGGCAAGCATTATCATTGTTTTGCTCAACTTTCCCTTCCTTTTGTGTTGAATTACCTGTCTAAGCTTTCTCATCACCTCAAATAGCGAGCAGGTGTTATCGTGGTCCCAAGGGGTAGGTAATTGATCAACAATACTCACTTTGAAGCCCAGAAAATGGGTGCCATGACCTTGCCTGCCAATTCAACAACTTCTGCCTTTTTTTGGCGTTGGCTCTTCCTTTTCTTCACACCATATTCTTTTTGATTTGGGCATCCTGTAATGGATCATGTCTCACACTTGGTAACTACTTGGTCAAATAAACCATCTCCCTCATCAACTCTGCTTTTTGTGTTCTGAAATCACACGAGGAACCCATGTTTCATACACTTTTGATAGACGCAGCGTTGCACAGCTTATTTCAACATAATAAGGAAGTTGAAACAGAATTTCATCAACTGCAAGGTGCCGATCGGTATGCGTGACCTTTGAACCTCGTCAACAATATTTGGAGCATGGAAAGTGGAGGATCAGTTGCTTCATTGCGTAATGTTCTCCCTTTAGTGAACAGTTGATGCCAGCAAGATTGGTCCTGACATAACAGTCACATGCAGAACTTGCGATGAATTTCAGCCTCGCTTTTATATTTTGCTGTCAAAAAAATGGATAACCCCATGAACTTTGCCATTGGTGGTAGGAGCAAGTGGAGTCTCCATTGTTACTGTCTTTTAATGTCCAAGCAGTACAAGTAGGTTCCTAGAAATTTTACATTGCTGCCAATATTCCCAAACAAAAGTTCACTGTGACTCCCAAACATTTCCTGGCTATTACACAGATTTAAAAAAATGGTATAACTTACTTTTGAGTAGTCCCTCATATAGCCTAGCTTTCCTAAACTCCGAAGAGCCCTCTCCTAAACACCGATGAGCCTTCAATAGTTTTTCACATTTTGATATAGAAGTTGGCAGTTACACTCTAGTGACCACTTTCCATGTCATATTAGTCTCTTAACACAAGATATACGTTCCACATGTTTGCTTAGATATGCTTGGATTATGCCAAATGGAACTTTATTCCTGGTGTTTACTCATGAGCATGATTTTTGAATGTTTTAGCTGAAGATCTCACAGAAACAATTCTCTCTGCCGCTGAGCAATCTATACCACAGTCAACTGCCCAATCCTGTTGATTTCTGATACTTAAGTGGATGAATAAGTGCCGAAGCCATTCATGCTCAAAGCCGTGCTCTGAGTTTTTCAGTGTCACCCCACACTGGAATACCTAACACGCTACAAGAAGATGTATGCCAAATCTTAAGAAGTTATTAAGGATGGCAAGATATGGAGGAAATTTGTAGCTTCATTTAATCATCATGGACCTTACTCTGTTTCCTCTGGTTTGGGATAAGTTATGGCATGTGGCCAGAAAATTGACTCATCTGCTAATGTCAATCTAAAAATATATGCAAGAACTTTGTTGATATGTTTGACATGGCTAACGCTTTTGACGTGCTTTCATTCAAGTGTCTAGCTCAGACATCTATTCCTTCCAGTTAAGCTCAAATGGAATCTCAAGGTTTCTCCTTTTGTTCTGTAAACCTTGCAGATTTGCCTTTTCACCATGGCAGAATTAGACCATACACTTTCATTTTGTGTCTCTCTGCACCAGGACCAGGTGGTGTCCGCATCCAAATGTTGCAATATCTCTCTGCTGAAGGTATGGTTTTACTCCTCAAGGTCTATAATCTTGTTTGGATCAATGCCACTTTCCCAGAAGTGTGGCTAGAGGCCGCCACCATATCCATTTTGTAAGCTGGAAAGCACTGTCATATACGGTCCAGCTACTGTCTTATTTCTCTCACCAGTTGTGTTTGCAAGGGGATGGAACACACAATCAATTTGGTATAGAGGCTGGAAAGTCGCAACCTAGTAACCAAAACCCAACATGGTGTCGTTGAAAACTATTCAACTGCTGACTATCTTATGTCGATATTGATTTGTGAACAGATTCATGAAGAACTGTTGGAACATTTTTTGACCTCGAGAAGGCTTATGATACATTGGTAAGCAGGGATATTGCACACAACTGGAATAGGTGACTTTGCTGTCTATTGTACTTTTTAATGTACACTGTCTTTGTAACATTGCCTGCAGCAGTATTTAGACCTTTTTAATAGAGACCCTGCTCCTATTTTTCTGCTATATAGAAAAGATTTATCAGTCCATGTGTAGCTTGAGTGTGTTCCTCAAACATACATTTGGGAATCTTTGCAATGTCGGCCAGTCTGTAGAGGCTTTGATAATAACTGAGCGGTCAGGAAGGTTTTTTAAACTTTTGTCAAAGATAACTTTTCAAATGAGGATTTAGTTATATTTCTAACAATGTTTGGTACATTTTGGCATACTTCTGTAAATTTATATATCTCTTGAGGCAGGAGCTGGGGACGTATCTTTTGGTGCTGGTCTGCGCAGCGACGACTGGTCATCTCTCTGGTGTTGCAGCTGCTGAAGTCAATTCTCAACGCTCCTCGGCTATTGGTGGACTCAGCGACGAGCAATTGAGACCTATTTATATCTAGCTCAGGTATTGAGCGGCGATGATCTCAAGGGATGATACGGGAAATTAACTTAAAATAAGCGTTGGCACTTTTCGTTCAGTCAAAGGTTTATTTTTCCTTCACAAGCGTTCCCAAGAAAGTTCCTGGTGCGATTGTGTTCCAGTAATTTCCCTCAAACAAGGGCGTAATGCACACATAGGTAACTAAAATTTACGCATCGGCAAGTGCAACTGTTACGTGCAGAATTATTGTAGACACTTGTAACTTTTTACCGTGGCTTCCTTGTTTCCGGCATCGCAGGTTACGCATGACATTACATTTCCACTGCGTGGATCACTGTAATAACTTGACTATACTTGCGCAGATTCTTGTTTCAAGCGTCACAGGTTCCTCGTGTAGTTACATTCCAACTGCCTGAAAATTAGGGCGAATACTCTACATTTATAGCAAATTCTACCCACGTGCAAAACTCTCAACTTGTAATCTCATTGGTGCCGAAAGTAGCTTGGTGTGCGCTTCTGCCGTGATGTGATTAATTCTAATTGGTCAATGCATCTTTCACATGATCCTTGACCTAAATTTCCTTGTGGTTCCCCTGTTTATACGTCACCTCCACTTTCTCTTTCGGAGACGTGACTACATAATAGTGTCTTTCCCCTCTTGCAATATACAAAGAAATAGCCTAAACAACAGAATTCGTCGCTTGAAAACTCTAAGGTTGAAGTTAGAAACACTTTCCAGGAACAATCTCTCTGAACATCCAATATACAATAAATACATGACATCGTACTTAGTAATTAACCTAAACAATTTAATCAATTAAAAATATAGGCTATGAGCTTATTAACCTGGGTGACAATCTGTCTCACTCTGTCTATTGCCACAATTAGTTTTATGGGTACCGAATTTATATCTGACTTTCACTATGATTTATATTGAACTTTATTTCTGGCTTTTGCCAAGATTTGTTTTATAAGGGCACTAATGACCCTGTAGCTGAGCATCCTTAAATATATCATCAATCATCTCAAGATGTTGTACAAGTGCTGTGAGGTCACAAGAGCATTTCTGGACAACATTGCTTCACTTCACTAGTGTTGATGTGAAACCTTGAAAACAAATTTATTTGCACAATTCCAGCATTCCTGATTGTCTTCACTTTATCACTCTAGACAAATTCAACCATGTCCTGCAACTAATCTGCAACATGATTTATAAACTGAAACTATGAATTCTAGCAAGTCGGAATAGGAAGAGGAAATAGTTGGCTGTTTTTGCTTGTCCTGGAAAATGGCTATGTTGATGTTTCTTCTTTCTTGTATTCAAGAAAACACTCTTGAAGCATTGACATTATTTACACCAGTTCTTTACAGAATATGTTGCCTACAAGATTTAGCTTATGAGCCCAACACTGAACATTACTAAATAGTACCTTTAACAAATCAACAGATTTATACCCCTGCCGCTGAATCCTTGCACTTGACAGTTGGGAGTTAAAGTTGGTACACACACGTATTGTTCGTTGTTATTTATATATATATAATTCCTATATATTATATTATTTATACAAGATGTGAGGTGCGATAATGCCTCGAAAGCGACGCAATACATCGAGTGATTTGCGAAGTGAAAATCCTCTGCGAAAAGATGTGCCACTTAATAGCCAGGCATAGGAGTTATTAAGGGGGGTGCGGAAATTCTTTGAAAGTGAGGAGTAAGTGAAAGTTAATGGGCATCCCTCTATTCCTGCGGATAAACCTGTGGAGCGAACTGCAGCAGCTCTTGGACTAAGTACGAGAACAGTAATAAGCAAGGGGGTGAAACTTCAAGAGCAGGAAGACAAAATATTTGGAATGCAGCAGATATTTCTATTAACGCCAGGCAAGAAAAAAAAGCAGCCTTGTCCGGTCACAAATATTGATGCTTTCCAATTAAATAAATGTTGTGTTATTTATGGAAGCTCTTTAACTACTGTGGTTCTCAGCGTCCCATTCTAAATTGGGCGTGAAAGACCGCTTACTTTTGCTCAGAGGCCTCTGAGCAAAAGTAAGCGGTCTTTCGCGCCCAATTTAGAATGGGCCCAAAAAAATCCATCGTCCTCCACTGGGTTTGAACCTGCGATCTTGGGTATATGAAGTCAGCATGGTAACCATTACACCATGGAGGGCGACAACTTTCTAATTAGACGCCATATGTAGGCACATATACGCCTATTATAGTAGAAAGGAGTAACCATACGAAAGCTCCTTATTTCTTTTCTTTTAAAGGAGCTTTTTACAGAAGGTAAGACGTCACTGAAAACAGTCTTGAAAGAAATTGGTTTTCGATATAAAATGCTTAATGGGTGTAAAGTGTTATTGGAAAAGACTCACATTGTTGTCGCACGAAGTGTGTTTTTACACAAAATATTGAACAAAGATCTCGACAGAATAGTATAGCTGGACGAGACGTGGGTCAATGCTGGAGAAGCCGTGACAAAATGCTGGACAGACAGCACCCCAGATAGTAGTGGCCATCAGCCGACTGGGAAAGGAGCCCGGTTAATTGTGGCCCACGCCGGTTCTTCAGATAGTATTATTGAAGATGGCCTCCTGGTCTTCAAATTGAAGAAAACCGGCGATTATCATTAAGATATGGACCGTACTCGCTTCCTGGAGTGGTTCAGGAAACTGTTGGAGCAGCTGGAATGTCCAACAATTATAGTGATGGAGAATGCGCCATATCACTCAGTAAAACTGGACAGGGCCCCTACCTCCAACAATAGAAAAGAGGTTATGGTAGAGTGGCTGAACGAAAGGGATGTAGCTGCAAAATGAACATGACCAAGCTGCTTTTATATTACCTGGTGAAAGAAAATAAGCCGGTCACACCAACATATGTTGCAGATGAAGTAGCCAGGGAACTTGGCCATGAAGTGATTAGATTACCAACGTATCACTGTCATTTTAATCCCATTGAATTAGTATAGAGCATTACGTGAGGGAAAATAACAAGACTTTCACAAGTACAGAGGTGGATAGACTTGCGGGAAGGTGTGGCGAGAGTGGACGCTGCTTCATGGAAGAAGAAAGTGAATCATGTGCACAAAATAATACGAAAAGCACAGGAATTAGACGGAATCATCAATGAATGTGAACCACTGATGATATGTCTTGGTGAGGATGATGATGACAATGACGATGTTGCTTCCGAGAATGATGACGACGGAGACTTGGATGGAATTGAGCCATTAAAATTCTAAACCGGTGAGTGGAATTCACTTTGTTATACCTTTCTGTCATTGTAACAAGTTATTTTGCATTAATTTCTTCTATTTTGTCATAAATGCATCATTTATGCTACATGCGTTATAGTGTCACTGTTATTTTCAATTGACATCAATAACAAAATAGTTTCGTTATTCATCAGCATTCATTTACTATGTACATTGTTTACATTTGTCTTTACATACGATAGAGACATTTCTAATAAGCTGTTGATGTATACTAGTTATCTGGCAATGCCACAAAGGCAGCATAGCCATTGCCAACCTTATGCGAAACCACCTGAACTGTCAAGGGCAAGGATTCAGCAGTGGGGGTTTAGTCATATATTGAACACCATCAGAAACAACAGAGCCTACATTATCATAATTTATGCAATACTTGTTCAACGCACATATTATAGATGGTATACGTTAAGACTAATCTCATCTCTCTATAAACTTTTAGAATGGCTATCCTATCAATGATTTTGATTAAAGTTAAGAAAACACAATGTCCTCTTGCCTCATAATGTGCCAAAATGTCCAAGTTTTGATGAACAAGAGAGGAGATTCCTTGTAAGTAGAAGGGAAAAAAGGAGTACCCTATACTAAAGCAATAGCCAAAACTTTTAAAAGCATTTGCTGTGTGATTAAAATCTGCTTGTTTGCATGACCAGGAGTTGACAAATTCCTGTATGAGAAAAGTTTTAAGTATTTTATAACAAACTAATAACAAGGAATATCTCCAAAATGGTCAACTCCATGAAAAATGTGAATATGGCATAAATTCTACATTTTTGTCTGTCTCTTACAGTTTACTAATTTGCAAAATTTAGCAAAATTCATCCAGGATAAAGAGGTCTTCAAAGGCTATTCTCAAAAAATTCTACATACATATTTTATTTCTCATGTAAATATCTTAAATATTCAGTCAAAATCGTTAGCCATTTTTGAGAGAATCAAAATTGTCGAATTTTTGTTTGGGGGAAGGGGTGAGGATTTTCCTTAAAATCTTCATGTGGTATCATTGGAAGATACTAAACCTAAATGTTGGTAATTTATGGAGTTTTCATTTTTGAGTTATTGTGTTCACATACACACTGACACAAGGATACACATACGCGCACGCACAGGCCTTTACTCTAAAAATGCTTTTTTGGATACAGGGGACCCAATGTATTTGCGGTGAAATCTAGGCATTGAATTTTTGGGTGGAGTGCAATACTTTCTCTACCTACCTACTATGTACTATCCAGAGCAAGTAAAAATGTTATATACTGAAGGATGTGATATAAATTCAAATCCAATATAACTTAAAAATATTGATATTTTTGTATATATATTGGGGAAACATTTTTAAGCACATTAATTCTGTCTTCACATTTGTTTTATTGACACATAACAACCTTTTCAGAATATCATTGCTCTACCTAAGATAATACCACCACACAATGCCAGGCAGCTTAAGTTTTTTTTTGTTCATTGGCTTCATATTGAAAGAGTGTAGTTTGGCACTTGGATATAGTGTGTTAGTATAGTATTGAACTAATGTGGTTTAATATATCAAAATTATGATAGATTAAAATTTTGAATTGACAAGGAAAAAAGCCTTGTTCAAGAATTACATTAAGGCAAATAGTTTCAATGCAATAATGCATTAACATTCTATGTTCAATGACTTAATGAAGTCCTAAAACTACTTCTGAGAGAATCAGAATATAATGAAGAGCTCAAATGTACTACACCTCCCCAGCCATCTTTGGTTTACTTAAAACAATTAAGCAATATTTTTTATGCTCCCCTTTCACTTCATGAGGTAATGGTTTAGAAGTTTAATTAAATGGGTTAGTAAGCCCTACCTGGATCTTCAAGGGAAAACTTGGCAACAAAAACACCACCACATTACTCTCATAATTGAATATATTAAACCATTAAAATGTAGAATCCAAAACATGAATTTAAGTTAAATGCCACCAAATCATCTTAATAAATTGAAAATTATATATATAAGGGGTATCGTTTCAAAATGCGACAAGTTCATTCACGATCAAAAATTAGTTTGAAGCGAATTTGTACTCTTTAGCATGTCCTGCATCATGCTTAAGTCCTTGTTTACTTCAAAATATAACCATAACCTGTTAAATCGAGAATGAAATTGTGGGTTTGGTGCAAAATGTGATGTGTCCAATGCCTAGTTTGGATCAAACCACAAAGGGTCCACTTTCTTACACATATTGTCAGGCTCGCGTGGAAGAATTTGCAGCTCTTCTATCACTGTATGTATAACAGAAGCATCTGTTGTTATTGTAGCACATTGACCAAGTTGCGCTGTCTACAGCTGTCTTTTAACTTATGTTTTATTATTGTGAGCTTTATAAGCAGTTCGTGCAGTTGTGTCTATGAATAGGATGATAATGCGATTATAGGTGAGTATTCTGTAGGTTCCAGAAAGAGGCAAAAGGGTATAACGAAAAAGGAAAAGAGAACAAGAAGATAGATAAACAGTGTTTAAACTTTATAATCAGAATAATTATTGGTATTGTTTTATGAAAATTCTGGAACCGGAATGTATTCAGAGCTATTTTTCAATTAATATAGTTCTTAACACATCATTGGTGTGTTTCAGGTATTCTAATCAAGCTCCTAGCATGCTAGAATTTGAGTCTCCATGTACACACAGAGAGGGTAGATTTAAATGTTGCACAATTCCTGTTTATCAACTTATCAGAACAAGAAGATTAGTGTATAACTACATAAGCAAATCACAACAAGATAGGCTTTTGTCATCAATGATGTGTGCATCATCTCCCAAAAGGTGTAGACCGAGAAAATCAGATAATATTATCTCAATGGTTATTAAATATCAAGTTAGAGTAAACAATGAAACTATTCCACTTTTTTCTAAGTTCTCTCAAGCTCTTTTTGATATTGGAGCAACAAGAGTAACAGCATAACAGCTTGTATAATAAATAGCAGGTAAACCGATAATAGAAAGAAGGGGAGATGATAGAAAAGCCAAACAATATGCCCAAAAGAAGGAATCAGTAAAGCTTCTTATCCAAACTAGAAGTTAGAGAAGGTCATTATTCAAGACAAAAAAGCAAGCAACTCTTCCTTTAGAGTGAAATGTAAACAAGCTATTTAAAATGTACATTGAATTGGCTAAATCTCTAAAAGTAAAGAAGTGTTTTTTCTGCAGAATTTTTTCTAATAAATTTAACTTGGGTTTTGGTGAGCCAGCTGTGGATGTTTGCATTTACTCAAGAGGGAAAAAACATGAACTGCAAATGGCTGAAAATTCCCATAAAGGACGAGTTACAAGCTGAACTAACGGTGCACAAACTGAAAACATAGGTTTCCACAAAAAGTTGAGAGGAAAAGACTCATCTACTATGTCTTTATGCTTAAATTTGCAGCAGGTGCAGCCATTGTCTAAGGCTGCTACAGGCAAAGCCTATAATTTTTGTCAAATGTCATTCTTTGCTCTATGCATCATTGATGTAAAGAATACGTCGTCTGCAATTCTGTTACTGGATCGAAAGACTGGAGCCAATGAAATGGCTTTTATGTTAACAAATTTTCTAAGCAAGCAGCAATTTGAAGACGCCAAATTAGGCTCCTCTCTGATGGCTGTGCTGCCCAAAACAGAAATGCCCACGTGGTCCATGCACTCTATTGGTGACTTTTGAAAAGGTCTCCAGGCCAACTGAAGACAATATGCATGATAGGACATTCCTTCTTACCTGCAGACCACATGTTTGGAGTTTTGAAAAAAGATCTTAGAAAACAGTCTGAAATGTTAACCCCAGAGAAGTATATTGAAACATATTCTAAGGTTGGTGTTGTTTGCCAACTGGGCAAGGATTGGTGTGTGTATGACTTCAAAATGCTTTGCAATTACTTAAAAAACCAGATGGCATAAAGGAAATGAAAGGAGTCACGCTAAACAAAAACTGAACAGGAATAAATTGTACATTTGTCTGAAAATCAAAATGAATTATTGACTAAATCATGAATCCAAGAAATTTGTCTTCATGCTTATACGAGGAATAGGAGTGGAACAATTAGCAGATCCCCCCAGTCTACTTTTGGAACAACCCATCAAATTGGAAAAAAAAAAGAATGATTTGAAGAAGCTTTTAAAACATGTTGGTGAAGATTGGTATGATAATAATGAGCTAAATTTTTTGTGCAACGTTAATTCAGGACAATGAAAAAATGGAGGAGGGAAGTGAGAATGAAGAGAAACTAAAAACCTAACTTATTAGTTTCTTTTTATATTAACTTGAGCTTCACAGTATATCACTTCCAAGTTTATTATTAATATGATGTATTACTTTAAGTCACTCCTAGCCTTCATTTCTGGTTAGATCATATTAAGTAATCCTAAGTTCTCATAGTGTGAAATGAGCGGTAAAACCTGAAGGTCCCCTTGTTATGGTACCTCCAACTAAAACATGCTCCAATTATCACTTGTGAAAAGGTTATTCTGAAGACTGTAGAATATACAGAGAGTGTTGTAAGAACACTACACATCCAAAGTAGTTGTAGACAAAATAAGTGATCTGTCTTTAACCACAGTGAATGAGAAAACATATATTCATAAATTAAAAAGCATTTGTGTTTAATATACTCTGGCCCACATCAGTTTTTGTCCCTTGCCCAATTTTCATTAAATAGAAAGTAGCTAGTGGTACAATTTTTAGAACATTTTTGTGCTATTCCTAGCATTCTGCTTGGCTCAAGAAATGTTATTGGATTTAAAAGATTTAATGCACATTCAAAATCTGGTGTGATTTACTGGGTGCAGTGGCCAGGGTGCTCATCATTTATAAGAAGTTTGTCTACTTCGATGGGAAGAAGCTAATGTTTAAACTATATCAGAAACTGTACTGTCTTAAAATAATCACGGATCTAATGATAAGCTTCTTGAATTTTAAATCAGCTTTGCTGTAAAATTTATGCAGTATTTTGTGTTAGAATTTTATTAGCTGGTGTCATATATGGACAATAGCTTGCATTGCTAATGTTTACATATAGTGACTAGGATCTAATAGATTTCCTTCTGTTTAATTTACAGAGCATGCTTTAAGAAGCTTCCTCATATATTGTGCTTTAACACAATGAGGTATACATTTAATATGGTGACAATGCTCAAAGAGAAAGTAAACACACACTTCTCATTTCCACTTCGCCTGGACATGTCAGGATATGTGGAGAAGCATTTAATGCCACATCATTATCAAGGTAAAGTATTTACAAGTCTAAAGAGAGAGAGAAATTTACCATGAATATTTATTTTGAGGGAGAAGATAAGTTTTAAAATATAATTCATTCACTCATAGATAGTTCATTGGGGAAGGAGAGAGAGAGAGAGAGAGAGAGTGAGAATGTGGGTGTGTGTGATATGCATATGGAGGGGAGGGGAAACCTCCATTATACCTGCTGTTCAGTACCATTTCTTTGTGAAAAGCCTGCTACACATATTAGATCAAATAAAACTGGAGAGTCATTGCTATCTGCTGGAAATCAAAATTGATGGGTAGATACATTCAGATTTCATGGATAATAAAGATAAACAATCCTTGAAATCCATAGGCAAAAATAGAATTCTTTGGTGAAGTGAACTTTACTGTAAGTACTGTAAAATTACTAGTTATGTCGAATAATTTTGTTGTTTGAAATCTTTAAACAATTTTTTACAACAGAAGCACTATTAATGGTGAAGTTATTTTCATTTTAATTTAGTTTAAAATCCAGAATATGAATGAGTTCGAGTTTATAAACTTTACTTAAGTCAAATTGTGAAATCTAGGTTATTAAAGACATTCATCTCCATCATCAGCTTCGAGGCGACTGAAGATCTTTCTTCACAATGTTGTGCATACACTATAAACACATTAAATTTATGATTGAAACACAAGAAAGTAGTTACTTACCTTTTCTGGGCTTGAAAATCTTCATAACTTTTTGGACTTCAACATGAAGGTACTGCATATAAATTTGGAATGTATACATATGTAGACAACTACATTACAAAGAATAATTGTAATCTGCTATCATACCAATATGTAGTGTTCAGAAATTCATTGACCTAACATCATTCCATTAGATTATATTAAAGAAGTTCACTGCATATTCAGGAAAGCAAATTAAAATGGCTTCAACCCTGTGTCTTTACCCAAAATGATTAAATGTGATAAGAAAGGAAAGGGTTTGACTACTTCTTCAAAGAAAATATGAAATAAAAATTGGAAATATAAGGCATTTTCATACCTCCCTTTACCTTTAAAAAAAGATTTAAAAAATACAATATCTGATTGGCTCCTCAAAATAAATTCAATATGAGAAAAGTATTATATTAACCACTTGAATTCTGTCATTCCAAATTAAATGTGGTCATTATGATAACGCTTATGTAGGAATGACCAAGAGATGTCGGATTGAAAGGGCATTAAAGAAATATGAAATTTAAATAAATTGGCTAATAAGCTCTAGAATATCTGACAATCACAATATTAAAAATGAAATCAAATAATTAAAACCATTCATAACCACACTAGAACTTGCCACTTAAAAAATGTTCATCTTAAACAATTCCAAGAGTTTGTTACATTTTAAAATCCTGCCAGTCAGCAACTTTATAAAGTTTATAACCAGATGGCAGCAGATAAATGAATGCTTATAATAATAATAACAATAATAATAATTTTTATTAGCTCATAGACTTTTACAAGTTTTAAGCCTCGTCAAGAGAAAAATATAAACATAAACATATAATTACATATTTACAATTCATCAATTCGATACAGACATATTTTTATTAGAAATGTTTTTAACTCTTTTTGAAATGCATTTCCACGTTTGCCGTTCAATTCTTTTGGTAGCTTATTGTTATTGTACAGAATTTTACCCATTGTGAGGGGGGTCCCTCTCTGTGGCCTTTTTGTTAACATTACTTCTATAATAATTATTTAGATTTCTAGTACTATATTTGTGACTATCTTTTATTTGTACAGCATTTTTATTTACTATAAACATGATGACTTTAAACACATACAATGATATAACAGTGAGTATTTCAGCTTTTACTTATGCTGAGTATAAAGACAAATGTCTGTGAAAAGGTTCCAAAATGTTATAACTTGATGTAAGTGAAATGTAAGTGTATCAGTTCATTAATATTTTAAAATTAAAACTAAATTGGAAAAAAATTAATAGCTTTAAATTACAAAGACCAGCAAAATTCTGATATTAAAGCTTAATAAATTAGTAACTCGTTTATTTACCTTCTGCTTACAAGTTTTTTGAGCATCAGCAGAAAGTTAGCATCTCTTTATGTTACTCTGATATAGAATTGAAATATGGGATGTATATGGTGGATGGGAACTTAGGGATGCATTGTGTAGAATGACTTGTAAGGAACTTTTAGGTCCGCATTGTGTAGAATGACTTGTAAGGAACTTTTAGGTCTGCCAGATGCAACAGCAAAGAAATTTGCTCAAATTAAAATGGGAAGAATGTGAAGGAAAGCTGCGATTATGAAAATAGCTCTTAAATCAAGATGAAAGGAATTTATTAAGGCAATGCTTGGAATTTCAAAAGAAGAATTTAAGGAAAAATGGATGAAGTTACAGTATGTAAACTAACTTAGGGAATAGTGGATTGAGGGAAATTAAAAGTTGGAGGAAAAATAATGCTTTTGGAAAAAAGCTAGGAGGAGATTTGAAAATATACAAATACAAAAATTCTTTTAATAACATGGTGGGGGGCCGTCTTTAGAATCATTTATACCAATAAAAATATGTGAGAAAGAGAAGTATATGTGGATAAATTAAATAAGGAATGAAGAGAAAGTCTTTAAGTATGTAGAGACTAAACGGGATGCGAAAACTCCAATAGAATCAGTGTCCAATATGTGGAGGAAAGGAAAATATGGAACATGTAGTTTTTTTAATGTAAAGGGACAGGGCTTTGGAGAGAAAAATGCACGCAAGTTGGAAATGGTTGAAATTAAACTGAATGGTAGCCATAATTCTGTGATGTTTTGTCAGAACATGATTACTCCAAAACTGGCTTTTTTGTACCAGGACAATAGTGATACAAAAGAAACAATCCTTTATCGTTTGGTGAAGCCCTGGACATGGATTGTTCTGTCTGCAAAATGAGAATAAAATATAAAAGGTATAGGAAACTTTGTATATAATTGTGGTATTAAGGTGTATGGTGGATCAAGGGAAAATAAAAACAGCAAAACTAGGAAAGGTATAAGAAAGTGTAAGAATATATGTACAGTATTATGGTTAATAAAGACATTCATTCATTCATACATATATACAAAGCCCTGAAGAACATGAGAGGAAGAGTGTGAATGCAAGGAGGCCAAAAAAGGACTACTAAAAACTAAACTAAAAAGCAGTAAGAAAGTAGCCTGATGCTTAAACAAAATGGATTTATTCAGTTTTAAATAAAAATTCTCTTAAGTTAGGTTTTGTTTTGTGTTATAATTTTTTGTTTTGTTTGGAGAGTTTACTTGTATACTGCTTGAATTCATGTAATTCAACATTGGGTTTTCATTTTGTATTAACATTATTAAAGGGACAAAGTTAATTGTCTGTAAGCATGATGGAGGATAGATCATTTATAAATATATTTTAAATAGTTTTTGGTAAATAGGAAATTTAAATAATATATATGCTGTATTTTACAAATTGTACAATATTACATTTCTTAATTTTCAGAAGAGAAGAGGAAGTCGCAGTTGAGAAAATCTGAACATTCAAGGGAAGCTAAGGATAATGTATCACCAGATTCTGGTGTGTCTGACATTTCTAAAACCTCTGGGGATGATAAAGAGGAATATGAAGATTCTGAATCTGAAGACTTCAATGAGTGTTATGAATATGATCTCATAGGTGTTACAGTGCATACAGGGACTGCAGATGGTGGGCATTACTATAGTTTTATTAGAGATCGCACAACTTCAAATCGTGATAAATGGTTTCTCTTTAATGACGCAGAAGTGAAGCCCTTTGATCCCAACCAAATTGCAGCTGAATGCTTTGGAGGCGAAATGACAGTAAGCAATATATTCTGTTCCATGATTTTATGTTAGAGGATGTTGTGATATTGCCTGTTGTATAACAGAATTTCTTAAGTAGGGCTGCAGGTGCTTTCATGTGTGTGTTTAAAGAAGGTTAGTAACCAATAAAACCAGTGACACCCTCATTTTTTGCTCCTCCATAGCAAAAGATGTCCTTTATCCACTGGGAGATTAATGTGGTCGACATGTATACCTTTCGTTTCAAACTGTGTGCATTCATTTACTGAAATACTGGGAGAGGTCTCAGTATTTCAGAAATGATACATAGATGTCTTTGTCATCTTCACACAAAAGTGTTGAAAAGAGATGGTATGGTATGTGCACAAACCCACCTTTTCTTGCCTGACTGGAGATAAATGAATTGAATACTAAGGTTTTAATGATGGCTACTATTCTAGAGTTCGCGTCAAATCTCCTGCAAATGGCAGTAGTCAATAGAGCACAGTACAACGTAGCCATATCATGCACTTCTGTGTGAGAGAGATAGAAATAGTAGCATGCAGCACAGGGTTTTATCAAGGGTTATTTAGTGGAACTGTAGAAGTAAAATTTGGCTAATAAATGTAAAAAGAAGCTAGTAGCAGTGAAGTAACACAAATATTAATATAGTATTAATTAAATAACTCAGAAGTTTGAGACAAGTGAAGTTTTAATCAATGTGATGTTGAAAATGAGTCGGAATAGTAACACTCACCTCACTTATATGTAATTGTTCAAAACATATGTTTCAAGGGCAATTGCCCTCTTCTTCAGTTGAAGTCCGACTGATGGCTGCTATTTGTGCTCTGTGGTCTATTACGGTGGAGCCATCTGGTGTTCTCAGTAGAAGTTCAAAATCATGTGGCGGTATTTCAAAATTCATCAGTTGGTCTTTTTGTTGTGTAATGAGAATATTCTCCCAAACTGTAAGTTCTGACCAACTGATGAATTTTGAAATACCGCCACATGATTTTGAACTTCTACTGAGAACACCAGATGGCTCCACCGTAATAGACCACAGAGCACAAATAGCAGCCATCAGTCGGACTTCAACTGAAGAAGAGGGCAATTGCCCTTGAAACATATGTTTTGAACAATTACATATAAGTGAGGTGAGTGTTACTATTCCGACTCATTTTCAACATCACATTAATATAGTAATTAGTAATTTCTCCACCAAAATTTGAACAAAGGTCATTGCAGATATTTTTGCTGACCTTAGAACCTAAAAAATTGTCAGTGAAATACCTTAAGGGTATGCATGGGTGAAAATTAACCAAAATTCATTGAAAATCAATTTTTTACTTTCTCTGCATTTACTATGTACTTATTGTATAGAGGAAGCATTGTATTCCACCCAAAAATTCAATACCAGGATTTCACTGGAAATAAACGCTCTGAGACCCCGTGATTCCAAAAAAAAACTTTTTTAGAAACATGTCATGTGTGTGTGCATGCGTGCATGTGCGTGCTTGATCAAACACGAAAAGTTGGTTAAATACCAAACTTAGTATCAAATAAAAAGAAGTGTTTTAGACAGACGAGCGCCATAATTAAAATTAAATGTAATGAGTCACCTTTTTACACTTTTTATTCCAACTTTGCCTTTGTTTGGGAAGACCGGTTTCAGGGTACTTTAACACTATCTTCAGTTCCGGGGAGGGCTGATGCTACATGCAACAGGTGGTTTTGTTGCGCTCTACTCTTGTCAACCGGATGACGTCATCAATGTCGGAGACCACAAAATACATAAGAGAGTCTTCTTCTTTGGTGATAAAAGATATTTTCCCAAATTTGTAGTTCCAAAGGTTTCTTTACACATTTAACTCTATTTCTTGATTTATGTTATGATTTTCAGACCAAAAATGATGTGCTACTGCAGATTTGTCTGCATGCTTGCACCTAATGCTTCTCAAGTGTCCTTTCATCCTAGTTTCCAAATTTCGTTTTGTTTTTCCAATATAAATTTTATTGCAGTCTCGGCAGCTCATTATATAAATTCCTGACTTTTTAGTGTTCGGTGTGGTAACTTTCAAAGGATGATTCAATAAGTTCCAGATATTATATCTATTTTGAGAGGCCAGTTTTATATTAAAGTCTTTATATTAAAGTCTTTCGAATCTCCAGAACATTTTTGGGTGAAAAGTAAATTTGCAAAATTTCACTGATGGTTTATCCAGTTTTTCTAGAGTGGTGATTTCATGTGGTCTTTTATTTCTTTTGTGTTCATAGATCAATCTGTCTCTGATGTTAGTATTGTAATTGTTCAGTTTGGCAACCTGATGAATGTGTGTGTATTCTTTTATGGTATTCTGTTTTATTCAAAGGGACATTTATAAGCCTAACTAGACTATGAAAGATGACAAGTTGATTTTGTACAGAGTTGTACTGGTTCTGTTTTATGTGACTGTCAACATGTGTTGCTTTTCTGTATATATCAAAGATAATGAACATAAATATCAAGTTTGTTATTTAACGAACTTTTCATTTTTGAGCTATGCTGCCCACAGATGCGCGTGTGAACGCATGCACACAAACACACTGATATTTTTCTAAAAATGGCTTTTTTTTTTTTTTTTTTTTTTTTTTTTTTTTTTTTTTTTTTTTGTATTCAGGGGGTCCCAAAACATGTATTTCTGGTGAAATCTCAACATTGAATTTTTGGGTGCAATACAATACTTTCTCTATATGCTATATCCCGTACATAGTGCATGTAGAGAAAGTAAAAATTATGGAAATCTGCAGTAATCAGCAGTAACACTTATGGGTATCCTTAATGTACACAGTTTTTCATATAAATATATGCTATTGCACTGACTAGTTATGAAACAGCTCCAATTCCATAATAAAGAGAAAGGGTGGGGAGGAACTGAGTTTTAACAACAGAGCATGTATCCCTATTGTGCAATTTAATTGTAGACTCTCATACTCCCATGCACTGCTTAAAATGATTGGCTATTGTGCTTCTCTTACTTCAGCATTTGTTCAAACAGATTTTATTACTACAAACTAGGTATTTGATTTAATTAGCACATTCTATAGTATAATATAGGATACATGCAAAGTGGTAATGGGTAGAGGAAGTATTAAAGGTACCACTCAACATTTTTATAAGGAAATAGCATAAAATCCTTTCAAGAAGTTGTATAGTTCCTATGTAAATGTCGCCATCCGTGGTGTGATGGATTTTTTCGGGTGTAAAAATCCTTAGCATGGCTTCCTTTGGAAGGGAAGTAAAGCCGTTGGTCCCATGTTGTAGATTTACAGAACGTAAAAGAACCTCAAGCCTGATAGAGAGGCCTCTGAGCAAAATTAAGAGGTCTTTCATGCCCAATTTAGAATGGTATGCTGAAATCAACAGTAGTTAAAAGAGCATCCATAAATAACACGCCATTTACATTTTTTTTATTTCCTATATAAACCCCCCAATAAAGCAGGTATGGGCATTTATTTGTTTGGAAACCACATCAAAAGATATCCATTGCAGAAGTTAATTTTATGTGACCAGTGTATGGCCAATCAGACAATGCCTATTATCAAGCAGTGTCACGAAAGAAATCAAATATTTATTGATTTATTTTATTAAAGAACGTAATGTAATGTAATTTATTGCATCCAGTTTATCAACTTAACGTTGACTTTGGACATGTCAGCCTTATTCCTAGAGTATACAATTATTTACAATATTTTTACATTTTTATACATTTATAGTTCATTTAAGTTACATAAAGCCTTATTTATTAAGTAAGCTTGTAGTTTAGATTTAAATTGTTTATTGTGAGACGTTAGCAATATTTTTTAATTGTAACTTATTAAACAACTTGATTCCTCTTATGCTAACATCTTTTTCTGTGATACCCTTATTTACATTATGTCTGTGGAAATCAGAATTGCTCCTCGTGTTATACTCATGCAGGTCATTATTCCTTGTTAAGCTCTGCTTATCTATCACATGCAATATAGTCCTGAAAACATACAGAGAGTAAATGGTGAATATTTTTTTATTAATGAATCTCTTGGTTTTAATTTGAACATAAGTCTAATGCTCTTTTTTTTTTTTTTTTGAAGAATAAATAATCTGTCCATGTGTGTTTTTGCACAGCAGCCCCAGATTTCTACTCCATACACAAGTTGGGAATAAATGCAACCAAAATAAATAAGTTTCAAAATATATAAATCTGGAAATGTCTTAGTAGAAAAATCGATTTGCTGATGGTATTGCAAATGTGGCTAATGTGTTCTACCCGTTTTAATTGAGTATCTACTACTATGCCTAAGAATTTGTGAGCTTGCACTTCTTCGATAGTGTTACCCTGTAATTGTAGGCTCAAATTGGAGATATTGTTGTTTGAGTTAAATTGCATCATTTTTTGTTTTTTTCATATTCAGCAAGCACCATTGCATTCGTCTAATTTTTTCTTCAACTGTTTTGCTTCAAACTACATAGTTGCTGGCTGACTGCAAGTTGCATGTCATTTGGTTTGGAGTTTGCCCATTCCTGCTCTAAAGTAGTGGAAGCACTTGGAAATCATAAATATTCTAAAACAATTTTACATTTTTCTAACATTTCTGAATCTGTATACAAATCTAAACCAAACTTCACCTCAGAAATGTAACTACACTGTGAAGTTGTCATAGTATTACATATGAGTTAAAGCAACAATAAAAAAAAGTTAAAAAAAAAAACAAATTTTTAAATGCACGATGTTAATTTTGGTTTTTTGTATTTATTTTGTTTTTCCTAATAGGAACAAAGAAATCTCTGAACATTTGTTTCTATTTTTGTAAAAACACTATTATTCTGTTGTAAAAATCTATGCAGGAAATTAAAATGCAAGTAGTCTCTTTTTAGAACAAAACTTATTATTATGTTACAGATTAGTTCTTCCTTAGTATTGAACATTTGTTGCAGGAAATTAAAAAATAAATTTCCTCTTTCTAGAGTAAAACTTACGATTCTGTCACGGATAAGTTCATGGACTTCAGTTTTGAGAAAACAAACAGTGCATACATGCTGTTTTATGAGTGGTGTAGTCGTGATGGAGAACAGAGAGGTGCAAAAGAAGATGCTGGAGATGCAGAGTCTGCAGCAGCAGCTTCACCGACTACAACATCCAGTTCAGACCCAAGTAATGTACCTGGACAAATCCTGCAGTTTCCAACGTTTGAGCTAAGCAAAGAACTTGAGGATTGGATCTGGCAAGACAATATGCATTTCCTCAAGGATAAGAACATCTTTGAACATACTTATTTCAAGTACGTTTATCATCATGTAATGAAACTAAATTCACTACTTCTTCTGTTTAGTTTAGTAGGGTCTGGTTTACTCCAATCAATGCTCTTTACATTGTCTTGTTAAAAGTTGCCCATAGTGTTAAAACTCTTGCATTTCATCAAGCTTCTACAGTGTTAATTAAAATTTTAACATCTAAGATAACTGCAAAAAGCAGTATTTGAGAAGCCATTCTGAAAAATAAGGCTTCTGAAAGTAGCTTGTCGCTCCATTGCAGCAATTTGTGTGTCAGTAGCAGAAAACTAATCACACTCGGGGACAATTACCATGAGATTTTCTCAATTGGAATTCAGAATCCAATGTGGAAGAATTAATGTTTAGACATTCAAAAAGTATTAATTACAGAGGTAGTAGCTATTATAAAAGTTGATCGTCTTACATCAAATGAGAAAATCTACAAGTAATAGAAATATAATTATTTTCTCCCAGGTCCAGTAAGCAACTGCAGAAATTTTATGCTAACATAAAATGCAGCATCAAAAATCCCAGGTGTAAAGAGCATTTGGAATGATTTAAAACTGGTGGTGTAATCAAGCTATCCCCCCAAAAAATATTGTTTGCTTCTTGATGCAATTGCTTCAGAAATCTTCTGGTAGCTGTGAAAATACCAACATTATCACTTACCATTAAGTGAAAAGTGTTAATAGCATAAAATTTCAAAGTGATAATTTTGCAGAAGAATAGTACTCTAATCTCGTATGTCCTATAGAACTGTACTCACAACCATTTTGGCCAGAGCTTTAAAAATTCCTCTTTTTGAGGTTTTCAAATGAGGCACTTAGAATAATAATGGCAGATCCCAACCAAAGTTAATTTTGAGATAAATGTCATTTTCTGTTTTTTTTTTTTTCCAAAACATGGAAAGCATTAACATTATAACTTGGTACTTTCTGGGTATTTAAATGAAGGGATTTCAAGTCTGTTTGAAAATTCTTGAACCATTGTGTTATTTATGAGAACAAAAAATATACAAAACAGACATCCTGATTTTGTGTTATTTATGAGAACAAAAAATATACAAAACAGACAAGAAAAAAATGGTGTAAAATTGAGTTTTCCTTACTTAACATCTTGAAATGCCTAATTCAGCTCTATTTCCAAATCTTCACATTCTTTGTCATCATCAACACATGATGAAGACTGATATAAAAATCATGATAGATGGGTGATATATATTTCATTAATTTCATCAGGTCATTGTATTTTACTTTCTTTATCTTTCTTTGTTCGCTGTACTTATGTTGTAACTTAAACAAAGAAACATGTGAACTTTTACCTCTTTTCCTAAAATTAGCTTTTGATACACTTCAGAGTTAGAATAACATAAACTAAATTTAACAATCTCAAAATTATCATGATCCACAATAATGGATGTAATCTTATATAAGAGCAAAGAAGCATCATCAACATCTTTTTTCTAATTGCAAAGTTTAAAGTGGTGCCATTTCGTGTGTCAACAAAGTCTTCCCTGTCCATTTGAGTAATGGTGAAAGCGTCTTTTACCTTTGCTGCTGCAATAACAGCACACCATTGGTCAGGGCTATACACACAGTGCATTTTCCTTTTCTTCTTTTCAATAACTGCAAAATCCGTATCTGAAGCCATTTATGAGTATCCTGGAATGAAAAAGATGTCTGTTATAGAGTCAAAAACATTTTCACCAGTAAATCCAAAGAGCAACAATAGGAAAATTTATGTTTTGTCCAGCACAAGAGTCGCTCCTTATGATAAGGTTATTAGCACTGAACTTTGATTTCAGTAAGGCAAAGTTTTTTAAAAACAAGAACCAATATCATCACAGCCACTTAAAGCCACATTTTCAGACCGTACATTAATAATTGCACTGTCATCCTTTGACACATGAATACCAAAATTATACGTCCATAGCGGTCGCAAGTAAAACACTGCTTCTGTCGAAATGTGAGGTGTGAGAAGAGCTTGTTGAAGATCAGCCATTAGAAGTGGGACACTACTATTTTCACTTCTACACCACTGAATGTCTTGCTTCATCAATGTCTTCACAGCTGCCATATCAGCTAAGTGCAGTTGTTTAGTAACGGTTCAGGGCTGTGAACATGCTCATCACAAATCTTCCAAGTATCTGTTAAAGGCAACTTAAAACCAATGTTGAAACAAGTATTAAACACCTTATGGTGAAGCTTTACAGGTGTTACTTTTTGCTGCTGATCAGATCCTGTAGATTTTTCATTGGATTCTTGAACATAAACTTTGTACATTTCCTCAACAGAGTGAGCAGTAGATATGTATGCTCTATTGGGGTTTTTAGACTGCCTGTAACGAGAAGTGTATTTCGGGAAGCAGCAAACATGATTTTTCACCGACTCTTTGGCATCAGCACTAATCTTTATTGGTCTGTTTGTATGACATCCTCTTCTATCATCTGTAGGCATTAGTGCAGTGGGGTCCACAGTTGAAGATGATGCAAAAACATGTGCTCCTGTAAAGAAAGAAAATAAGTTATTGGCAAACTGGTTAAAATATTATTTTTCACAATAGTAGCTTTCTTTGATGTTTGTTGCATCATAAAGGCTGCAGGCAACATAAAACATGAGAACACATAGGTCATATAGCATTCTGTTTTCATGTGTCAATAATCAATGTGAAACGTTTTGACACAGTGGCCATGCTAACTTCATACCCAGGGGATGACGATGGATTTTTTCAGGCATAAAAATCCTTAGCATGGCTTTCTTTGGAAGGGAAGTAAAGTCGTTGGTCCTGTGTCTTAGATTTACGACACGCAAAAGAACCTCAAACCTGATAAAGAGGCCTCTGAGCAAAATTAAATGGTATTTCATGGCCAGTATAGAATGGGATGCTGAGAACCACAGCAGTTAAACAGCATCCATGAATAAAACTCAGTTAATTATGACACAGTGGCTTTGCTTCATTTTTCACCATAACATGGTATTTCTAGGTAAACTTGCACAGCTTTCGTCTCTGAGAAGTCTATCCTTTTTATATGCCTTTCGAGGTTCATTTTCTGTATTAAATTAAACAAATAAGCATTCTGCTTATTATAGTCACCAATCTTATAAGATTCTAAAAACACTGTCCTTCACATCGCAAGACAAACGTTAAAATATGCAAGTTGAATCAGGAAAGTTGCAACATTTATCTAGTTGTTTACGTTTTCTCGACTTTTTTGTTACATATGATTCACTACTATTTCTGCACAACTTTTTTCTTTTTATTTTACCCATTCAGTTGCCTTTCTCACACGCTTCTTTCCCTTTTTTTTTTTTTTTTTTTTTTTTTGGAGATTCAGGAGTAACAACTGCAAACAGTGCCTTATGCACTACTGTTCACTACAATGCTGTGAACATGTAGCACACATAAAATAAAGCACTCATAGTTGGGGTATATCATGTTTGCTGAGAATGTGTGGCATATCCCAATTCATTTGATACTTTGTCACATGAAATGTAGATGGCAGCTGTGCATGGTTATGCTCCTATCTCAAGATTTGATGTCAGTTGGGATCTGCCATTATTAATCGGAGCGCTTCAAATGTATTATGCTGTATTATTCCTTGTCCATTAGGGGGGACATTTCAAAATCATAAATGTGATACTCACATCAACAGTTTAGTTTGCGACAGCATATTCCAATTTCTGACATTTGTTAAATGCCTGTCACAGAGTTTAATATAAAGTTAAGGGTAACAGATCTTGCATTAACTTCAGTGCTAAATCAGTTGAATTGTTTAATAACTTTTAGCATCATGTTGGTGAAGCCAGACCTAGGTATTCTTAGAGTACTTATTTGTTTAGCTGCTCTCTAAGAATATATTTAATTGCATTAAATTTGCATAGAGTTTCATCATTAGTGATAAAGGTCGTGCTTCTTCAAATGGAAGACTGCCATTTTTGCTGCACCTAATTAAAGAAATTTGGAGGATTTTTAGATATTCTTAAGAATGTACAGAGTGTGGCAGAAACAGTGACCATTTGACACACTTTATTTAAGCATGAAGAAATACAAATACACATTATTAGTGTACACTGTTCGAAAGAACACCTCTTACAATTGATGAACACATGCCACCTTTATAAATTATGCCTTTCACGTGTCTGCCATTGTTCACGATACAAATACTGTATAACCTTGTGAAGGTTGTCGTCTATAATAGCCTTGATTTTGGCATGAATGTTGTTTTTCAAGTCCTGAATAGTTAAAATTTAGTTGAGTCGATTTTGTAACACTACATCACTTACTTTTTTATTTCGGAAAACATGTTTCAGAAGCCATGTGCTTCCATTGTCAATTCCTTTTGTCGACTGCCGGCATTGCTTGCTGTGGTGGTTGTCTCTGTCCCTGGTGGTGGTTTGATGAACTTCTGGATGAGTAGATCGCCTGGCAGGATTTCAAAATTGAAAACCCGGTTCTTGTTTTTCCAAATATATATGTTTTCCCAAACTTTTAATTCTGTCTTCCTTGTGATGTTTTTGAGGATTTTTGGGCTTCTATTTATAGTGTGTTTCTCTTTCCAAAAATGCCAAGCTACTGCAGATTTTTCTTCTTGTTTGAGTTTAATGTTTCTGTGGTGTTCTTTTGCCCTGGTTTTTATAGGTTACTGGCATGTTAGAATACATCTTGGATTTGAGAAATACCCAGAGCAAATAATCACAAGCCAATAAATTGGCAAGTGGTCTGGTCAGTTGACATCACCAAAGTGTGAAACAAGATGCTCAGGAAACATTTTGCGCAAGACTGTCATGGAGGTTGTAGCCATGGATGGTTACACTGTCCTGTTGAAACCACAACTGCATATGGATATGCTTAGGGCACGTTTCCTGCTCTATCAACTGTTGCAACATAACATATTGCTGTGATGTTACAGTGATGCTGTCACCTGCGTCATTCTCAAAAAAATACAGATCACTTTTGCGCTATGCAGTGGTCTTCAGCTTAGGATTGTTAGGCACCCAGTACTGAAAGTTTCGCTTATCCACATAGCCTGATAAATGAAAATGGGCCTCATCAGACATCACGAGGCTGTTGATGAAATCAAGTTGAGTATTCATTATCTCCAGAAGCAGTGTACAAAATGTTTGACATGCCTGCAGATCTCTGTGCAATAACTGTTGCACCACTTGAAGCTTGTGGGGATGATATCCAGGTGTGTCATCCATTGTTCACTTCTGTCTGAGATGTTTAATACTTGTGAATGCTGATGAACAGATCGCGTTGGACTTTGCTCAACAGCAGCAGTTACTCTTGCAGTGTTGTCTGGGGTGTGAACTGTATGTTGTCTATCAGGGGGCTTCTTGTTTGTTACAGACACTACTGCTCTAAACTGCTGGACCCATCTTGTCTTCCTGGATGGAATTTTATCATTTCGACCAAAGTCAAAATGTTGACAAAGCGAACACTGTGTCCATATGATACTATCATCAGTATAGAAAAACATTTCAATTACAAATGCACGGTGTTCATTTGACCAATGATATAACTGGAATTGCTTTGAACTGCACTATACACTGGTACCAACATTAATCAACTCACTAGGAAGCCGTGGCCATCAATGATGCGCTATTTGAAATGGGTCATTATTTCTGCCGCACCCTGTTTATGACAAATAAAGTATCTTATAAGATGCAATACATTTTGTATTGTAGTGGATTTGGAATACCTGAACTGTGCAGAGTAGAGGGGGATAATTCTTTCTGTTCCAGCAACAAAAATTAGGGAGAGAAATGTAAAATCAAGATAGTATTTAGTTGCAAAAGAAATGCTTGCAAATATTATATGACTAGCATTAAAATCAATTTTATTTTGTTTTTCACAGCTTCATGTGGCAGGTTTGCGGTTACATTCCTCAAACTCTACTAAGCCAACGAGAAGACTTCACAGAAATATCAGCTCAGCTGTCTACTTCATTCTTCATAGAGACTTTTATCCATGCCAAAGAAAAGGTAATAGATTCTTCAAGTGCTTTACTAATTTAGTGTACCTTCTGCTGCTGTTGCTCATACAGTGCGAGAGGGAGCATGATATGTATGCATTTGTACAGCGAGGAAAGATACTTATTTACTGATCAGCTGTAAATTCAAGTCTAATTTGTATTAGAAACAAAAGGTAATAAATATCATAAAGTCATTCAAGTTAATGACCCAAAACACTTTTGATTGCTTTGTTTTGACATTAGGTTTGCTAAAACTATACCAAAAACCTGTTGGTGTTAAACAATATGTGAGGAACATAACTTGAAGTCCAATAAATTTGTATTATTTCTAATGTGAACTACTCAGATTTTCACTTGTGACTAAGATAAAAATTTATTTGTTTTTATTCTTTTAAACTTTCCCATACATATTTATTTGGGCTGATTTAACAAAGTTTACATGATCTAAAATTGAAAATATTAAGTATTTACTATTGTTCATGCTCATTATAACTAATATTGTGTAAATATAAATGATCAAACCTAATCTACTTCTGATTTTTAAAAGCATTGCGAACTATGCACATAAAAACATATTTAAACGCGCGGGCACACACGCACACACACATGCACGCAAGCACGCACCCGTGTGCGGACAGGCAGAGATAGATAGATATATAATATATATGGTATTGAAACAATACTGACAAAACTTTGAAATAATGTCAATACTCAATGAATCCAGTGACAAGTTGTTTTACTTTGAATTATTTGGCTCAGAAGAACAAAGTGATATAGAAGCTGCTCAGCAAGTCAGGCTGTCACTGCAGGTACCAATATTGGTTTCAACCTCTAAACCTGCAAATTAGGGCACTTATCTCTTGAGCGATTGTTGTATTTGATTTGTTACTGAGCAGCTTCTGTATCACTTTCTTCTTCTGAGCCAAATAATTCAAAATAAAACAACTTGACACTGAATTCATTGAGTATTGACATTATTTCATAGTTTTGTCAGTATTGTTTCAATACCATCCATAATTGGTGTTACACTTGGCTGGTGTCATCATCACTGAGCACAGTTATACTAGTACATTTCTGTTCTCTTCCACTCATAATGTGAATTTCTGCACAAATTCAAATTAAGTTAAAATGTTTACAATATGTTATATTAAGTTGTTGTCTAAACAGAAAGTCATATCCATAATTATCGTTATAGTCATGCTGCCACTCCTCCGTTACTGCATCCATCACATTCTACCATTGCACACATATTGTGCATTTCCATACTCCCCTCTCTGTCTCTCTGCCACTCAAAACTTGAATTTTTACACAAATTCAAATTATTAACTTAAGGAAAACGTTTTACAATGAAGTGATTTATTAGGTGTGTTGTTTAAATAGAAAATCTTATCAATTATCATTGTTTCAGTTCATTTTTGTTCTCTCCCCACTCTCCTAACCCCCACATAAGTTTCTGCACAAATTAAAATTAACTTAAAAAAAGGGGGTGAGGAGACTTACTCAGCTTAAGTGTCCCTTAGTTTAAGTATTGATTTGAGTCGATTGTAACATTTTCCATCACTTAGATTGTTGAATTATTAAGGACATGTTTCAGAAGTCCCATTGCTTCCATTATCAATTTTTTGACTGCAGGTGCAATGATTATCCAGTGTTGCAGAAGATGCCTTTGGTGATGGATTTAGGAACTCCTGGATAAGGATGTCTCCAGGTGGGATTTCAAAATTCATCAGCTGTTCCTTGCTCTTCCAGATATGATTATTATCCCAAGTTTCCAACTCCTGTTTCTAATGTCGTTTAATAAAATTGGGATCTTCTCTATGCTGTGATGTTCTATCCAAAAATGCCATGCCATTGCTGATTTTGCCAGATGTTCTTTGTTTCTAATTTCTTTGTTTTCCCTATGTACAATTTTTCAGTCTGAGCAATTTATCCAGCACACTTCTGCTCTATTTTCTGTGGGCTTTCAATAACTATTGAATTTAAGATATTTTCCACTGAAAAATTATTAGTGGGTGCTAGGATAATATTTAGATCTCTAAAGATTTTCTTAACTTTTATGCTGAAGGGTGTTATTTGAACTTCCTAAATGTGAATTTTTAATCCTAGTTTGCAGTTAGATGCTGGTATCTTTGAATTCTTTTAGGAACCAGTTGTTTGTTAAATCCATTAGTTCCTGCGTTTCACTATAACTTTTAATTCGCTGTTAAACTCATTCTTGTCCATTGATATGTTGATTAATCTGTGCGCAAGTCTGTTAATTACTGCATGTTGATGAAGAATATGCGCATCTGGAAGAACAAGGAATAGTTGATGAATTTTGAAATCCCAATTGCAGGCATCCTTGCCCATGAGTTACTAAATCCACCATCAGAGACATCTACTGTAACATGGGATAATCACAGCACCAGCAGTCAAAAAGTTGGTAGTGGAAGCAACAGGCCTTTCAAAACATGTTCTTAATAATAAAACAATGTAAGTGATGGAAAGTGTTATAATCGAGTGAAATCAATACTTAATCTGTAGTATACATCACTGTGCCATAATCCTCATCATTTCAAAATTAGGTTTTGAAAAATGAGGGTTGTCCTTATTCAGATAAATACAACAAAACATCACTGTAATAAGTTTTACCTCATTCAAATTTTTGTGTAAATTCATGTTGTGGGTGATAGAGAGAGGATAAGGGGAGAACAAAAATGTATTGCATTACCGTATTTACCTGAGTACAAGACAATGTTTTTTTAATGCATGGGGGGTGGGGTAGGTTTCAAACTTTGTGGGTACAGCAGTGGAAGTGTTATAGATTGCCACCAAGGTCACAATGTGGCAGATTTTGTGCATTCCATTTCACGCCAAAAATTAACTGTTAACAGGCCTATGAGCATTCTTATCGGAGAAAAGATAATTCTCCAAGAGTAAAATAAAATTAGTGGACTTCTAAATATGTTGTTTTAATAGAAAATAGCATCCATAATTGTTTATAGCTAAGCTTCTGCCACCGCTGTAATCGTCACATACCATCACACATATTCTGTACATCTCCATACTCTATCTCTGTTTCTCCCTTCCAAAATATGAATTTACACACATATTCGAAGTAGGTAAAACATTCTGCTATATATTGTATTAAGTAATATGTCTTAATTGAAAATCGTAACCATAATTTTCATTATAGCTAAGCTGCTGCCATCACCACTAAACACAGACATACTGGTACGTTTCCGCTCTTTCTTCCCCATCTCTCCTTTTCGGAGTGTAAATTTCTGCGCAAATTCAAATTAGGTAACAAAATGTACAATGTGTTATAGTAAGTATGTTGTCTAAATAGAAAATCATATCCATCATCGTCGTTACAGGCTACTCTGCCGCCGCCACTGCGTCACGTTCTATTGTCGCACTTATGATATACCGTACATTTCTGTTCTCCCTTTTTCGACTCTTGTGCTCAAAATGTGAATTTCTGTGCAAATTCAAATTAGATAAAAACATTAAATGTTGTCTATATATAAAATTATATCCATCATCATCATTACGTTTACACTGCCGCTGTCAAGTACCATCGCACCCATACCGTACATTTCCGTATTCCCCTCTGCTCAAAACGTGAGTTTCCGCAGATTCAAATTCAGTACAAAGAAATAAAATGAAATTTAAAAAAATGGTACGTAATCAGCTTGTTTCCATTATTTTTTTCAAAATCTATAGCAAACCTTTAAATTTCATTTAAAAATTCTTCTTTTTATATATGACTTTTAAACATGTCTTCTTTTTATATGTGTAGTGAATATGCTAAATTATTCCAAAGTTAAGTTCTGCATTCTAGGTCGTCTTGTAGTGTTTCACTGTTAGCCCCCAACACATCATTATGCACAAGATTACCTCTATATTTATTTTAGTCTCAGAGAGAAATCTTTTTTCATTTTTTCAAATGAGAATGCTAATAAAACCATTAATAGCTAACTTTTCGGTGTGAAATGAAAGGCAGAAAATCAGCTGCATACCTTACGACCTTGTCAGTAATTAACCGTTTACCCCAGAGTTCACCACTGCTATACCTGCAAAGTTTGAAACTTACTTTTTCTTGGAAGTACTTACTTTTTCTACATTCTATACGGAAAACATATATTGCGAATGCAAGATGACCTTAATATTTTGGAGAAAAACATAGTATTGTATTCAGATAAATATAGTAGTTAAGTTTCCCACAAGGATGTTGTTTTCTTCTTTATTAGTTGATAACTCTAAGACTAAGTTTTCAGTAATTCTCACCCTCCTCTTTCTTCCCCTCTCTTCCCTTCCCCACTCTTTCTCTTCTTCAAGAACCATTAGCCAAGCATTTTGACCAAACCAAGATATGCGCTTCAGTGTGATTAAATGGACATTATTATGCTGACTTAATGTAAAGATTATTTTTTTTATATATATAATAGGGACGAACATTTCAATACATGTGGTCTGAACTACGGAACCCCTATCCAAAATGGAAAATAGATAGCTTACATTATTGCTTGTTGTTTTTGCAGAATTTTCAAAGTTAGTCAAGCCAGAGCTTGATGCACTGATGAGTTTTTCTGTACATCATGAAGGGGATGCTCATGCTTGCGATCCAATACGTTTGGATGTTTACAGAACTGGAGAGTGTTTTGTTTCAGTTTTGTTGTTTAGTCTCACTTCCTGATTTGGTGTACTCAGATAAAAAAATTTAGAGCTATGTGTTGTAGGGTTATGTTTGGACCTTACAGCTTATGCTGAATCTTGGTTCCCGCATCTGTACATCTTTAATTCATTGGTTGGATGGGGTGATAGTTGCACATGATCACCAGTTCAACGGTTGAACCATAAGTTCATGCTAAGAGTAATACCAACACCTATTGCATTTTGTAAATAACCCTGTACAAATATTATTTTCTTTCTTCTCAATTATATTAATTTCATTTAATCATTCGTACAATTAATTGACTTTATTGACATACCATCAATCAGGGTGTGATATCCTTTTTGTGTTATTTTGTGTTTCTATAGTTGATAATTTTACTTGGATTTGAAGAAACATTATAAAGCCTCAGATATTAGTTACCAAACATTGCAGGAATGATCTCACATTAACAAATAGATTATGTACCACATGCTTTTTGAAATAAAAATCTCAAAAATGTGGAACAATCCCACCGAGACTTGGAATGACTTTGACCCACGCAAATTGACTGTTTATAGGTGTATATTCTCCTCTGGATCAATGTCGCATATAGTATTTATTTCAACAGTTGGTTCTTGAAACCCTCTTCTTCCAGGGGAATAAACTGTATTGGCCTACCAATCACAGAACTGCTGGAATGCACAGAATTGAGGAAAGCATACCAGATGGGAAGAAACATAATCTATATTGGCTGACTAGGGAAAAATTGATGAATCAAAATCTTGCACATTAGATTAACAACACTAACAAAACTGCATTCATCTTGCAGTTTATTACTTTCTCTAGCCCCATATGTACAATGTACATAGGAATAGAGAAGTATTGTATTCCACCCAAAAATTCGATACCGAGATTTCACCGGAAATACATGTTTTAGGACCCCCTGTATCCAAAATAAGCATTTTCAGAAAAAGGTCCGTGTGTCTGTGAACACGATAACTCAAAAACGAAAAGTAGCTAAAATACCAAACTTGGTATTCAAGTTCAGTATCTTCCAGTGATGCGACAAGAAGATGTTGAGAAAAATCTCCCCACCCCAAACTACCCTTTACATGGAACTTTTTTCAAAAACTTTGATTTTCCTAAAAATGGCTCTAACGATTTTGATTAAAATATCATATAATAAAGATATTTACCTAACAAATAAAATGTATATCTTGAATTTTCTTGGAATAGCTTCTGAAGACCTGTTTATTCTGGATGAATTTTATTTAATTTGGCATAACTAGTAAACCGTAAGATATAGACAAAAACTTACTATACAAAAAATTTAGGTCATGTTAAAATACACAAGTTATGTCATATACATTTTCTTTTGTACTACTCCTGGCCAAGAAAAGAAGCGATTTGTAATGACAATCTTTTAAAACATTTTACTATTGGTTTAACCTAGTGTATTCCCTTATTTTCTTCCTCTTATACGGAACTAAATAATAAGAACATTGTGCTAATGAGTACCACGATTAGCAAGGTGCAGAAAGAAGCAGAATCTTATGTATGAAGTTTGTAGAACAGCTAGAGAAAGTCATGTGAGTGTAACACATAAGATTTTTTTTTATTGCACTCTGAGTAATACTATACTGTTAGGCAGCTTCACATTGATGGAAATGCTTGCAACTGATATCTTCTAGGCAACCTTAAGTTTGTGATGTCTAGGCATGGTGTACCGAAGTAAGAAAGAGTGTTTCCTTATAGAAACTTGGGTTGATAAAAATAAGTTGAGCGCAGTTTAAAAAAATTAAATGCAATATAACAAATGAAGTTAAACCAAAATAGGGTGATGTTTCCAGGACCAAAGTTAGGCTCAAAATTGCCTTCTTTACTTATTGTTGGTTATTGGTTAACATTAAAATTAAATTGTCTGTTTCTTAATTAGCTTAAAAACCAACTCTAATACACTTAATTTTTTTCACTTTATTTGCACTGGAAATTAGTGTTCTTTTCCCAGAAATAGGAGTATAAAATTTTAAAATAAGCAATGCAGTTGTAAAATATTTAAAACTGAAGTATAACAAATAAATTTAACTCTATTTGTAAGTCTGCGAATCATTTGTAACAGAGAATTCTCTTCAATATCATTAGCGTTTTCTTGGTTTTGCATTTCCCATATTTCACTTCAAAGTTGATTCTTTTTCAATGAAAACTGCATGACCAACTTTAGTTAGATTGTCACTTTTACCACCTCCAGCATCAGTTTCCTTGGCATTGTCCAGTTTGGCCTAAAAAGAAAAGAATCATACTTGTATTTGTATATGACTGCAACTTTATACTTGTGAAACTTTTAAATTAAAAATGTATTAAATTTTATAAAATCATTATTGTCCTTATTTAAAAAACAATTTTTGTGAACCTAAACATAAAGTTGAAACAATGCACCTATGTATGTAATAAAAGTGAGCATATAAATAATTATTATTTAATACTTACATCAGTATTCATCTTTAAATCCTGCCAATCTACGTCCCTCACATAAGTAAAATCTTTTCTTTGTGGAATTAAGTTCAGGGTCAAAGCAACCCTGAACGTTTTACCATTCTCTAATGCTATCCTCTTTTGTCAGTGTATCACTAAAGGTTCCAAATATTATCTCCTTCCCTTTCTTTATTTTATTTGCAAGCAATAGCTTGTTAGAAATTTTTTGTTGTTTTAAATTAATGTTTAGCTCCACGTTAATCCAACTTGTACCACAGAACAGTAACTTATACTAACTTAATGAAACTTGTAGTAAACTATACCTATTTAAAAAGTGTAGAAATTCTCATTATGAAACACAACTTCCCTACAGTTTTAGAATCATGAGGTAACTACAAAATTGTACCTTATGGATTTGTTGCTTTATGAAATAGGCCACTGGATAATTGGAGTTTTAGATGTGCAGATCTCTTGGCTGCACTCTCTCATTGCTGGGCTATGCTTAAAGTGTGCATCAAAAGAGGTGACAAGTATAAGAAAATGTTTATAGATTGTATTTTTTAATTGATCCTTAAAAGTCCAAAAGTAGACCTGAAAAGTTATGAAAGCATTTTAGCAATATGTTCTGGTGTGTGAAACTGTAAAACTGATGCATACATTTAATGGTAGTTTTAGTAGTTATCAATGTAAACTAGAAATACTTTATGCATAACCTACATGTGGTCTCAGTTATATATGATGAGATGTAATAGTCTATTAAATACTTTTAAGAGTAAAGTTCTTCCTTCCTGTATTATTTTTATGCGGCTCCTAGTCTACTAATACTCCACCATTTTTATTCTTTCTACTGCCTGTGCAGCAAAATATAGGGTCTTCAAACTTTAAACTGTTACAAATATTATAATAGTTAAGATAGGAAAGAAATAAAAGAAACCGCATACTGGGCAAACAATGAAGTTTTATAAGACATTGGAAAGATAGCCTTTGTTTTCTTGTTCAATGTACGCCATTCTTTCTGTGACTACATTCACAGCATTTTACAGATGATATCTTAGAATATTAGCAATTTCTTGCGAGATAGCATCTTTCAGTTGTTGTAGAATGTGCCAGAAAAACTTGTTCTTTAGGGAAACCCTACAACCAAAAATCTGTCAGATTGAGATCTGGAGATCACAGTGGCCACTTAGTTAGCACTTTACAAATGGAGCTGGTTCTGTTTTTAAATATTCTCAGACATTGAGAAAAACTGCTCTTGGTTTCATAATAGCATTGAATCAGCTGTATTTGATCGTTTCGTGATAAAGCCATGAATATACTAGTATGAATCAAATTAATAATTCAAGATCTTCTCGGGCTTCTAGCCAGGTAAAAACTTGGCTTGACACCAACGTTTCGAAGAAGTGCATCTTCCTCGTCTTCAGGGTGAGTTCACCCTGAAGACGAGGAAGATGCACTTCTTCGAAACGTTGGTGTCAAGCCAAGTTTTTACCTGGCTAGAAGCCCGAGAAGATCTTGAATTAACACGTCGCCAGGAAAGCTATAGTTCTTATTTTAAATTAATAATGTTTTATTCAACAAAATTGTACCCATGGCAATAGTGAATAAAGAGAAACGAAAGAAAAGTAAACTCCATTACTTGCCCAGATGTGTCTTCTTTCATTTTTATCCTATTTCAAACATTAACATTTGAGGGGACTTTGCTTCATTTGCTAATCCAATGGCCCAATGCAGCAGGATCTCTGAATGCTCTGCTGCAGCACTTGGCTCACTGAATGCACCCATAATTCCATCCACAACAATAACAAGCGAAAACAAACCAGTATTGCTCCTAGCAGAATCATCTTGAAACTGGAGTAGTGTCAGTGTGGCCAACATAAGTCCTAACTGTGGTGTAATGGTGCTATCTTCATATACCCATGGTGGCAGGTTCAACCACGGTGGAGGATGATGGATTTTTTGGGGTGTAAAAATCCTTAGCATGGCTTCCTTCGGAAGGGAAGTAAAGCCATTGGTCCCGTGCCATGCAGTCTTTCATGCCCAATTTAGAATGGGATGCTAAGAACCTCAGTAGTTAATAAGCATCCATAAATAACATGCCTTCCTTTCTTTTTTTTTTTTTTTTTTTTTTTTTTTCTTTCTTTTAACACATTAAAACTCACACAATCCAAATTTTCCCACTTATATTGAGGGGGGAAAATGTAATTAAAATTACACCAGATGGCACAATCTCACCCCTGCAGGATCAGTCCTACCCATGTTGATGGGTACATAAAATATTTTGCCAAGATAAAGGGTCCCTAATAATAGATTATGAGTGTAAAACAACATTTTAAAATAATTATTTTCTAAGTCTTTTTGTATGAAGCTTACATTTTCATTAATCATATTACAGCCTACAATGGTACAATGGGTGGAACTGCTTACCAAACAATTCAATGCATCACAAGCTGCCTGTGAATGGTTTCTGGATCACATGGCGCATAACGAGTGGTGGCCAGTACAGATTCTCATCAAATGTCCTAACCAGATGGTGAGGCAAATGTTTCAACGACTCTGCATCCATGTTATTCAGAGACTCAGGTTTGGCTAAGGATTTTTTCTTACAGAATAACTCAATACATAAATGTAAGCCACAGAATATATAGCAACCTAGCCATTAGCAACCTATTGTTGTGTGCCTTAATTGTTATTTTTTAGATAAACCATCTTAATGTGCAGACTTCTTTGTTATTACTTTCTCTAGTATGAACAATGTATATAGTTAAGAAGAGAAGTTGTTGTATTCCACCCAAAAATCTGATATCAAGATCTCACTGGAAATGCATGTTTTGAGATCCTCTAAATACAAAAAATTAGAAAATGGTCCATGTGTGTAAGATGTGTGCGTGAGAGAGAGAACAGTAAACTCAAAAACGAAATTTTTTTCAAGGAAGCAACACAGCTTTTCAAGAAAATCCCCCCACCCCAAACTATCCTTTACATTGAAACATTTTCAGACATTTTTTAATTAAGAATGGCTCAAATATTAATATAAAAATAATAGTTGCAACAAATCTTCACTTATCTTTTGGAATCCTTACTTTGGACTAGTTTCACAATAATTTTATTGCATTATCAACATAATTCCTTTTGGTCTGGTTTTTGATGTTGTTTATTTACACTGTTATGGTTACTGCTACTAGGTGGATTGTGTACTAATGCATTGCTAACTACTGGAATCAAAACAAATTTGGTGAAAGAGTCAATTGGAGGTATATCAAAATTCATTGCATGATTTCTATACTTTAATATAAATATTTTCTCCCAAACCATTAAATCTATGGGCCCATTTAAGTTAATAATTTAATTAATATTTAATTATTTTATATAAATATTTGTGTTATTACTTCACTGTTACTAGCTTCTTTTTACATTTGTAAGAATGGCTCTTCACAAATTATGATTAAAATACATGTTAAGATATTTTCATCTCAAATAAAATGCATATTGTGAATTTTCTGGGAATAGCCTCTGAAGCGCTCTACATTCTTGATGACTTTTGCATAACTGGTAAACTGTAACAGACAATACTTATTTCACAAAAAAATGTAGATTTTATTAAATTACACAGTTTATGTCAAATACAGTTTTTTTGCAAAGTTAAACTTTTCACAAATGGGAAGTTGCTATTTGTTTTCTTTCTCGTGGCCAAGCACAGAGAACAGTGTTTCAGCACCATCACATAGTCACAATCTCACTAAAGATTTGACTATCACTTAAGCCTATCATTTATTTCCCTATTCATATTCTATCTACAAGAAAGTATGCAATAAAAGCATATCTGCAAATGTTTATCTCGATTAATGTGGAGTAGATTGAAGAATGGGTAGAGAAAGTCATGTGAACATAACACTGTTTTCCTCCCCCTTTCCCAACAGCTCCATTTCTTTGCACACATTTTTCCCACTGTACTATAAGCTTAAAAATTCACTAGCAATAAAAGTGTGTTCTGGCACACAATTCACTAGAGTCGCTGTCATGATCAAAGGCGGTAATTGACAAATAACGCACAGGTTGGGGAAGTTAGGAGAAAAGCTACATTGCGATTTTTTCTAGAGAGGTATAAAGGGTGGTATTCACAAGCACCTGACAGTTGGTGTGAACTGAAAAGTAACATCACTAAAAAAAGTACATATTTTCTTACCTTATTCGTCGCTGGATTCTCCTTCAGAGTCGGAATTCCGAAGACTTACTATAAAGGGTTCCATAACAGCATCCCTGGATATTTGTTTCCGAAAATCATCTTCTTGCAGCTTTTCCGCATGTTGAACGCAGTCGTGCCACTTTGTTGCAGTAATGCCTTCCACAGCCTCGTGCGTCTGCAATTTTGAAGGTGTTATTTTTCTCTGCTATGCCTTCATGTATACCCACACCAATTCTATTGGTTTGTATTGGCAGTAGTAAGGTGGTAATCTTGCTACTCTGTGTCCAAGTTCCGCAGCAATGGTATCCAATTCAAAACATTTTTGTGGCTTATGTAATTTAACAATCTGCAGCAGTTCTTCTCATGTTTGCGATGGGGCAAATAGAATTTTCCTATTGGAAAACCAAGCCATAATATCACCTTTCCTTGTATTAGAGCACGGTTATCTTTTCGTTCTGCACAGAATGTATGCTTGTATTGTCCATTACTATGACCGATCTCGGTGCTAAAAATTGCAGGAATTGGTTCAAGAACCAGTTTTTTAACACCAGCATTCTTTTCTGTATGATAGTCAGTTGGAGCCTCAGATTTAGAGCAAAAAATGAATTTATTCTCCGAGATAAACTTGTTTCGGCTGAACCAAAATGGCATAAGATTATACGACCACCTTTGCCAATAGGAACCTTTAAACCTCCACTCCCGTCACTCATCTGCCAGCATGCTGATGGTATTGTTTTGGTTTACCCAGGTTTCATCTGGGTAATAAATTTTAGTGTCACACTGGTTTTTGATGGAGTGCATTGTTCTGTGAAACATGGCTCTTGCAGCTACAATGTTGCTGCATTCTATTATTAACTTTCTTCCATCACTGCATTTCCTATAACAAAATCCCATTTTCCTTAAAATATGTAGCATGGAAGATACACTGCCCTCAAACTCTGTGTCTTGTTTCATTTTGATGACAAGCTTCTGCACTGTAGGAAACTTTCCATTCTCATACATTGAAAAAAAATTTCAATGCAAGACATTCTGGTTGAAATCATCAAGCTCAGTCACTGCTTTGTTCCCTCTATGCATTTTTCCAGGAGAATTAAATTTAACATGCTCTGCTGCATGAACACAAGATTTTGCTTCACTTACAATTCTTTCCATGGTGTGTATACCCACCTGACAGGTTTCAGCTGTTTCCTTGCAACAATTGGCCAACACTGTTTAGTGAGCTTTGCGGTTTTTCCGTCTTCTCCAGGAAATATTTGTACACATTATATACCATTTCTCTTGCTTGATTGTGAAGAACGCAATGTTTTTTTTTTTGCTTCAGCCACCATCAAAACCATTAACGAACTATTCACAATCTTGTTAACACACAAAAGAGTAAATTTATAACTCGTAATTACTTAATTTCACTGCTAAGTTTCAGGGTAAGTTCCCACTAACATGAACTGAAACACACTACACCTGATTGGCTAGAAAGCACGTGACTATGACGTCATTGGATATTTGTCTACTGCACATCGCCTTTATTCATGATGGGTACTCTAACAGTAAAACAGCCCAGGTTCAATCCCAAGCGACCGCTTATGAGATTTGTGGTGGACAAAGGGGCGCAGGGTTCTCCGGTTTCCCCTGCCATCTCATTTCACCAGGGCTCCATCTTCATGTATCATCAGTGTCATCACCTGCGGTGCCAGAGCAGTAAAAGTGTGTCTCAAAGACGCTGATGACACTTCAGGTACTCATATAATGGGTATCAATTACCAGGATCATATCAGTGCCACCAGTGTGCCAGAATTTCAAGTTGCAGGAGTTCTTTTACTTACAATGGAGTCATCGCTCATAAGCACCCTTAAAAACCATCATAGTTAGGTTTGAACCTGTTAAATCGGGATCAGAAGATAGAAGTAATTATATCAACATTTAGTGTAATGTCTATAAATTGCAATACCATCATTTTGTTGGAATTGCGGTTGTAACAAAGGGTTGCCCATGACTCATAGTTTCTATTTCAAAAATGCAAAAGTAAAATTACAACATCAGCATGAAAATCAATGCTTGTTGGACAAATTACTTGAATATGATAGAGGTGATGAATGAAAAGTTTTCTGTTTTCTACATACAGGCAGAATCATGCACCTCTTTATCTGAAGGGGGATACTGATGATGAAGGCTCAGATGAACTAGATCCAGAAAAAATTGGATCTCAGTCGTGTGTAACAAAGTTCATCAGAATGCTACTTTCATTGGTAAGTATATAGCGTAAGAGTGGGGAGATTCTGAGCTTGATATTTAATTTCTCATTAGTCATTACAACAGTGCTAAAATTCTTTTTCTTTTTGCACCCTTTGCAGATGGAACATGGTGCTAAAGCACATTTGAAGCATTTAACAGAATATTTCACTTTTCTTTATGAATTCAGCAAGATGGGAGAAGAAGAAAGTCAATTTCTCATTTCAGTTCATGCTATATCAACTATGGTGAACTTCTATCTAGGACAGAAAGCTCAGGAATATGTAAGTTGGTACAATTTCCTAAAGTTAGTGTTAAACAAATTCAAGATGAATGGGATGCAGTGTGTAGAGCTGTCACAAATAACATTTGTGCAATGCCATAAATTTTCTAAGTTAGAATATAGAAATTGTTGCTCCTCAATCGTACCATTGCAATTCACTCAAATGAAGTTTGGGACTTGCTGTTTATACTGGAGTGAACCTCTGCTTTAAAATTTAAACATTCAAACAATTAGAAAATAAGCCTTACTTATGAAAATTGCAGACGACTACACCGTAAATGTTATTAAGAATCTGAAGTGCCAAGGCTCATTAAGATACAATTTATTTTTAGTGTACTTATTTGGTAATGGGCTAATAAAAGTACCATATTTTTCGGATCATAAGATTTTGTAAAAAAAATTTTGAAATAAAAACAATAAAAATTTTACTATTACTTAATGATGTAGATACCCCATACTTTTCACTCTGTTTTGAAGCACAACAGCATCCTTTAGACTTCACTTTCACTCATATCTGAATTTTCACTTTCTACAGATCATTTTCGCAGTTGGTGGGAGCCCAAAATGCTACTGCCCTATTACCATGCTCTTTTCATATTGCACAACTTCTAATTTTAATGCAACTCTGTATGAGAATCTCTTCTGTTTAGGCACATCATATAAAGACATGAGAGCTTAGAAAAATTCTCAACTGAATGTTGCTTTTACAATGGTACACTTACTACTGGCAACTGAACGTAAAAGAAAGGGGCTGGGAGAGAAAATTTTCCTTGCTATTGCATTCTTTAACCTGTTATAGGGTAAAACTGCTATTAGGTATATATATTACATAACTAATTTGAGTCAAATATGGACCCTATAGTTTCACTTACTTGGTTTTTAAAAGTTTCACTGTATAAACCACTTCACATCATACCTTGTTGCTATTAGTTATGTCTGTCATTAAGGCTCATATTCTTCTAATGGTGCTTTATGCTATGTTGAACCTTGAACCTCAATTAGGTAGCAAGTATACAGTCCACAAGGCTCACATTCCCATGTATTGTTGAAACTAGCAGTAAATTTAGACAGCTTTCACATGTGAACTTTGGACCATAAGATGCAGTTAAATTTTAGACAGTATTTTAAAACAAAAAAAAGTGCATCTTATGGTCTGAAAAATACGGTAGTTTGTGTACCAAAATTTCTCATTGAGTGAACAACCTCTACAATTCATTCATTTAATTAATAACCACTAATGGACAAATTCTGGGCCATGGGAACACCTAAAATTTTCTGTCTATCAGTAACGTTTTTATGAAAGTAAACTTTAAAGTTTGCCTACAAATTATTTTACAGATGTAAATCAGATTTTCGGATTTATTTCAGTTCTTCATGTTGCTTTTCCCAATATGAAAGTTGTCAGTATAGTCTAATTAGTATTGTTTCTTTCCATTGCTGCTTTGTAGTTTGTATGCATGATTGCAAGGTGTATCTTGTCTTTCATTACAATTTAGTTCTGAGGTTAAGGTAAGTAAAATGACCAATTATTTTACTTATTTTCCTGCATCTAAAAAATAAAACTAACAAATGATTCTTAGGCAAGTGAAAAGTTGGAAACTTAGACTTGAGAATGATAAAAGTGAAATCCAAAATCTGAATATTGAACCCAAATTGAAGATACAGGGAAAGAACATGTGTATGGTAGTAGACCAATGATCTTCCAGTGTTGGATTGACACTGGAAAACCCTGAGAGCACGACATGAGCACAAATGATAATCCAGCCTTCATCTGTCTACCAAGGTACCAGAAATTGACCTCAAGGTTGGACAATCGACCATGAAATAGACTGCTTAGCAGCATCAAGAATTGCCTTTGTGAGATTTTTGACCATAACATTCATATGCTCATAATTAAAGGCAGCCAACCAGGAGTAGAGGTTCCAGTTGGCTTGATCTAAGCACCATCTAGGTAAACGTTTGGAACATATATCTTGTGTTAAAAGACTAATAAGATATGGAAAGTAGTTCATAGAGCTTTATTAAGAGATGATATTCCACTGTAAGGAAAATGCAAACTATGGTGACCAAACTGCTATATACAGGTGTGAAAAACTATTAAAAGCATCAGAAAGAAATGTAGGCTCCCTGGTGACCAGGAGAGCAAGGTTATAATTGTCCAAGAAATTGGCAATTTGCCTACCTCTCGCACAAGCTAGAGATGAGTTCCAAAGTGGGTAGGCATTCAAGTGGTGTTGGTAGCTGGAAACAGATGTTCTAAATCAGTGAGCAAGAGGTCATCAGATGGAGGCCAATATATATTTACAAATGGTGAATCTGGTGTACGGCAGTTTAATCCTTACAGCGACTGACACTATGTCAGACTGTGAGGGTATAGATTCTGCAAATACATAATTTCCATTAAGCATCAAAGTGGTTGGATGGGAATGCACTCTTCTGGGATAGATCACACTTTACAGGGGTGTACTGTTTGATTTTAAACTTCCTTGTGGACAGAGCTTAGTCTCTTGCAAACATACAAAGGATAATTATGGTTGAGCAACAGCATATGTTCCATTGTAGGATAGCCATGGTCTTTATTATGGGATAACTTCTACATTGTGGTCATTTCTATTTTGATGGCTGCAGTGGTCTATTTTGGTGTCGAGCTACCACCTTCTACTGGAGATGGTCCTGCCTCTGAATCACTGTCTTTCTGATATTAAGGGCAGTATTTCCTGCACCATCTCCTCCACAGGGGAAGGATCCCTTTTGATTTTGAAAATTTTGGTTCATGTACCTGGAACCAATTGGAAATAGAGATCAGTGAAGATGAAAGTTGCCAACCTGAGTCCTTCTCAGAAGATTTCTGAAGGGATGTGTGTGGAGATTTATGGAGACTTCTGTTTCCCTGCAGGTTTTAGGCTTTCTTTGAGGAAGTCAGCTTTCTTGTAGCTAGTCTTGAACTTTATATCAGGTGCATTGTATATTATCACCTAGTCAGTCTTATTGGTTGACATTGATTGCTTTGGTGGCGATGTAGCTGCAGCACTTTTTATAGTTCCAAATGTAGCAGATGTTGAAGTTGAAGGCTGAGGAAGTGATCAGAGAGAACCCTTTCTGCAATAATGGCCCATTTATATCACAAGTCTGAGTTGCAATTTTTTGACTTGGTACCGACCTAGCTGCAACTGAGTTTTAGGTACCTGATTTTGAGACAGAGGGTTTGCAAAAGTTTCCAGTCTTGCAAGAAGGACATATCTTTAATGCAAATCTCCTGGATTGCCTTTTCCTTTGCAAAACAAACAATTAAGGGAACTTGATGGATGTTCACTGTTATAATTAGCACATGTTTAGCTGATGTACATTCTCCATCGTGTGAGATATCACCACAGTTGATGCGGGTAGACTCACCGTTGCAGATTTTACTGGTGTGCCAAAAAACTGACATTAATATCATCTGAACGGATCGGTATTATGGTCTTAACATTGATGGATTCATATCCTGACTTAATACTTTGTGGGAGATCTACCTGATCAAAGGTAAGAAACAGAGTAAGGATAGGTTCTCCATTTACTTTTTGTTGAATATGATGCACAGATGTAACACATAGATCATCAAGATTTCGTTGAATTTCCTCACTGATCAAACCATCCAATGCACACCAATATTTACCACATTGCATGAGGAGTACAAGGTCTTGTGCACTTCAGCCTTCACTGGATAGCTGACTAACATATTGGCCTTAAATATTTTTGCAGGCTGGTGTGGTGATTGTGCTTCTACCATGAGCGAGCCATTACAAGCTCTAATGCAAGATTTTACCGAACCAGTAATTTGATCAAGACCCTTTTGAACCACAAAAGCGCTCACATTTAAGAACTTCCTTGCTTCCTCAGTTCTATTAACAATCATGTAGCGAGGATCACAACACTTGACTATTTCTTTTCCTAACTCAATAACATATTTAATGGATTTTTGTTTGTTTTTTGCCCCCACCCCTACTAGTGCTTCCCACCCATCACAGATCCCAACAAGGGGACACTCCACTGGGATGACAGTGCTATATAGTCACCCTGGACTTCATTATAGTACCTAGTCCTGGCTGATTGACTAGGGTTGGTTTAGGCCCTAGCCTTCCATTTAGGTGAAGCAGAATCCAAAGTGGTGTATTAGGTTGTGCATCCTTCATGGTCACTGGAAAGACCGAAGTCCCAGACTCAGATATGCAACCCTCAACCAACCAGTATATCCCTTTCCACTGACATGGGTCTCCATGCACGACCTACACATGGTAGGGTTTTTCTGCTGACTCCCTCACCACTGAGGAACCCATACAATGGGAGTCAAGGCTGGCTCGATACCTTGGGTGTCTCAAACTCATACTACTGTAGCAGGTCCCTGGGAAGACAACAATATTACAAGAACAATGTACATTCAAATAACAAAGATCTATCTCCTAGCTATTCCATACTTTAACCCCCAGGTTGTATGCATGGTGCAGAGTTATTACACTATCTCTTCAGTTTCTAACTTGTCCCCAATCTGTTGTTTCCCCTTTAGAATCCTTATCTGCTTCTCTTACATTTCCTAAGATCATTTTTGTCTTCTAAAATGGTGTGTTATTTACGGACGCTCTTTAACTGCTGTGGTTCTCAGCGTCCCATTCTATACGGAGCGTGAAAGACTGCTTAATTTTGCTCAGAGGCCTCTCTATCCGGCTTAAGGTTCTTTTAAGTGCCGTAAATCTACAACACGGGACCCACGGCTTTACTTCCCTTCCAAAGGAAGCCATGCTAAGGACTTTTACACCCGAAAAAATCCATCGTCCTCCGCCGGGTTTGAACCCACGACCTTGGATATATGAAGTCAGCATGTTAACCATTACACCACGGAGGGCAATTTTTGTCTTCTAATCTCAACCTCTTAGCACACATGTAGAATGTACTAGATAGAAAAGGTATTATATTCCACCCAAAAATTTGATATTGAAATTTCACCAGAAATGTTTTAATACAAAAAAATATTTTTAGAAAAATATGTACGTGTGTATGCATGCCTGTGTGCATGTATAGCTCAAAATGAAAAGTCAGTTAAATACAATCTTGGTATTTAAGTACAGTACATTCCAAGGATGTGTCGAAAAGATTTTAAAGAAAATCCTACCATTCCAACTACCTTAGCATGGAACATTTGTCAAGAATGTTGATTTCTCAAAAATGGTTCTAACGATTTTGATTAAAATGTCATATGTTTAAGGTATATTCATGACAAACAAAATGTATATCTTGCATTTCCTGTTAATAGCCTCTTTAACTTTACTCAAGCAGGAAGTCTACTTTCGTTTCATCTCTTTTATTTTACCCCTGGGAATGCAAAAAAGAACTGATTTTAATTGTTTCACATAGCAATAGCTCTTGAAATATTTGACTCACTTTGGCCTAGTGTATTCCTGTATTTCCCTTCTGCTTACAAGGAAGCAAGTAAAAGGACCAATTCTGCTAATGTGTAGTATCTTGATTAGCATAACATAAATAAAAGAATAATCTTTTGAAAAGAAAGTTTGTTTGTGGAACAGTTAAAGGAGGTCATGTGATTGGAACATTTCAGTTTTTTTTTTTTTTTTTTTTTTTTTTTTTTTTTTTTTTTTTTTTTTTTTGTCTAATAGCCCAATATTCCTCATGCCTATTTCTTCTAATGCAGAGCGGTCCCTCAGCTCTCTGGATGGTAGTCGCGATGCAAGTTCCACGTGCGATCCCCAGCTGTCTGGCTGGTAATCGTGATGCATGTCCGCACACTATATTCCCTGTATCTGTTTATTATTCTCATTATTGATACTGATACCATATTATTACTGATTTTATGGTGATAATTACAATATATTGATTACCTATTGAACAAACATAATTATGTTTTATTTTAGCTGTACTAACCTTTTTCACAGTTGGTGTTGAAGTGGTGCCCTTCGCAGATAAACATTCTTGGCACCTTCTGATGAAATTACCATTCACATACATCAGTTATTGTTATGTAATTCCCCTAATTTCCTTTCTTATATTGTTTTTAAGATCGTCTATGATGCGAGGATTATTCCTGTATACTATTTTTGAGAGTTCCCCAAAGATAAAAGCCACACACAGTAAGATCCAGCGATGGAGCTGGCCATGACCCTTTAGAGATTATCCTGTCATCAAAAACATTCTTGATATCTTCCAAGGAAGCCTCCGTAGTATGAGCGTGTCAGAATCTTGTTGAAAATAGCCATATTCCCTCTCATTATCTGTCAACATTGCAAAAAATAGCATGAGAATATATCTGCAGTACCTATTGGAATTTACGTATCGTAAAATATGGGGCCTATTATCCGTTCTGCTCATATAACACACCATACACCAATTTTTTCATCATGTAAAGGAACTTCATGAATTAAGTGTGGATTTTCAGTGCACCAATGTCTATTGGTTTGTGAAGCAACATCGCCATTCAAATGAAACCATGTCTCATCTGAAATAATTATTAAATGTGGGTCAACAGTACCACCAGCAATATTTTGCAACATCCAGTTAGAGAACTTTATGCGAGCTTCATCATCATGCGGTCATAATTGATAGACAATAGTCACTCTGTATGATTTTAATTTCAAAAGTTTTGTAGGTTTATGAAACACTGATTTATTGTGCTACACATCGTAAGGATTTATTCGGAAACTGTTCAAATGCTTTGCCAATTTCATTAAGTTTTTCTTCTGTAAGAACCCTTTGTTTCTTTTTACAACTTACAACTTAAATGATCCCATTCTCTTCACTTTAGTCACTAGATATCTAACTGTTTCTCTATACTCGGAATTGAACCACCAGGAAATTTATCGTGATATTGCCTACAAACCTGTCTATATGAGTTGGGTTTCACATAAATGTCATACATAAAATGTCTTTATTCAAGCGAATATTTGAGTACCATTTCTGGCTAGTAATAATCCAATTGCACAGAAAAACACACGCGTCTTGTGTCATACACAAGGAGCAATAACAGTTGATTGAAGCCCTCTGCCACATGTTCGAGAAGTGGAAGAGCCCGTGGCCTTGAGATCATTCAGATGTGCCGTACAAGTCTGAAATGCAAGTCCTGGTCAGAGCACTGAGGGACCACTCGTATAATCCCTGTCTTCACATACCAAGTCTCTCTTCATATTACATCTGTTTGAAACTTCAAGCATTCTTTTATGTTGTTGTCATCTAAATTAGTATATCTCTACCATAATTCAAAATTCTTTCAACTACAATAAAACCTATTTTATATCCCCTGCCCTTTATGCTACATTGGCAATACATAGCTATTGGTATACACAATTCTCTATTTAGTATTACTGTATAATAATATAAAACAATAAATAAAGTCATTTCCACCATTTAAAACTTTTGAATGGCTTTATTTCCTGCCTTTCAGGCATTTTCCACATTGGCAGCATTGATTTTCATTGAATTGCTTTCGCTTACCTCTATTGTCTGCTAAGTTGCCAGTGCTAAACTGCAGTGTCAGCTGCTAAATATTTTGTCTTAGTTCATGAGGTACTTGTGAAATTTTCTGCATTCTATCATTAGTTATACATAAAACAATAACATAATTAGTAATATCTGCAGCAACACCATGTTTTTGTGTTGCAGTTTCCTGGAGGTCAAGAAAGCTAAAAGAAAATGTAGCTCTTTGCTTGAGAACTATGAAATTCTTTTTTGGGTTGATTCACATGTCAGAACACATGTTCAGTTGGTGAAAAGGCTTGGATTATCCATCTTAACTGTAAATACTATTGTGAAAAATAGGTTGACAATTGAACTTCATTCTTAACTAAGTGGTGCAATGTCCAAAAAATCAAATAGTCCACGATCTATGGTAATGACTAGATGTGCACTGTGCCTCCTTAAGCAAGCCTCAGGAAGTGAGTGAACCACGGCAGTATCAGTGAGTATGGAGTGACGTGTGTTCCTGTCGCATAAAATGGGGCCGAAAATAGAGCCATTCTGGGAGGGATACATTACTGACCTTTCTGATGCAAAATATTCACATTCTGAGATAGTTAAACAATGTAAGAGGCATGGTTTCACCATTTCCAAGAAGGCCTTAAATGTGCTATATAAAAAAGGCAAGACTAGAATAAACCTTATTCCAGGTCAAGAAACATGCAAATCTATGACCAGCCACCAGCTGTGCTCCAGAGGTAGTTCGAAAGGTCATGAATTTTGTCTCAGGCCGAATCTGGTGATGTAAAGAGCAATTGCATTGAAGTTGGGAATCTCCAGGACAACTGTGAACACCATTATCAACCAGAATTTAAACCTAAAAAAGTGACATATAAGCAGATTCTATCAGCTGTTGCCCCGGCATTGCCCTCTGTGGTGTAATTGTTACCATGTTAATTTCATACCCAAGGTCACGGGTTCAAACCCGGCAGAGGACAATGGATTTTTTTCAGGCATAAAATCCTTAGCATGGCTTCCTTCGGAAGGGAAGTAAAGCTGTTGGTCCCGTGTCATAGATTTATGGCACATAAAAGAACTGATAGAGAGGCCTCTGAGCAAAATTAGAGAGTCTTTCAGGGCCAATATAGAATGAGATACTGAGAACCACTGTAGTTAGTGTCCATAAATAATACGCCATTTACATTTCTTTATTTGTTACCCCGGCACGTTGCAGAACATGCGACTAACTGCAGAAAGTTGTATGAACGCTACCTGGTGGGTACAAATGGATGTTTGTGGTCACATTAGATGAAGCATATGTTTACCTAGTTGACTGCAACAAACCCCAGGCCATTTATTACCATACAAGGGGAGAAAAAAATTATGAAAGATGGTATAGGGAAGTTAAGGAAAGTTTTCCCAGAGGTTTTATGGTCATAGCAGGATACAGCTACAGTGGAAAGTTAACTGTCCGCCAGGTGGAAAAAAGTCAACTTGGCATATTATCAGATTACCATCCTAACCCCCATATTCGGCACAGGAATCCCTGCAGATGCAATTAAGTACTGGCTGCACCAAGATAAGGTATCAAGCCGTATGTCTGCTTCAACCCACCAGTGTTTGGAAAAAATGGAGAGAGAGAAACGAGAATCCATTCCATCCCATTTAGCAACATTTCTGATAAATCTGCCAATGCCTGGGTGATGGGTTTTTGTGCTTTTGTGTGATTGAAAAGAGCTCTTGGACGTAGAAGACCATGTACAATGAATGGACTCTGGAAAGTATGCCAGGAAAATGGCAAAGTTTATCCCAAATTATAGAAAGTTTGAAAACACTGAAAACATTTGTTGAAGATGATGCAGAAGATAATGTATTAAAGAAGTTATTTATTTTGAAGGATCAGTTTTCTCTTCTGTTTATGAGAACTCCAAGGTATGCTGAACCAATTGTTTTAAATGCATTTGTAATTTATATGCAATCTGCAAAATGCTATGACACTATCAAAGTTAATGATATTTTGTTGTTATCTCAACCCAGATATTTTACAAAAACTGTCACAATCTTTTGTCATATCTCCACATTAAAATCTGGGAACACTAACTTCATAAAGCATGCAGTCAAAAAACTGACAGATTTAGAAAAGTTTTTAATCTTACAAATTGATGAACTGCATGTAAAAGATAGTATGGCTTATAAGCATGGTCAGCTATATGGAGTTGCTGTCAATAATGATGCTGAACAGTTAGCAGAAACCATTGTTACATTCTTAATCATTCTTTTAGTTCACTTAAAGAAGTTGTGCAGCTAATTCCTGTTAAACAGCTTCAAGTTTTGGAGCTTGCAGATATGACAAAAGATGTGATGTCAAATTCTAGATACTGGTTTGAAAACAACTAGTTCTGTAACTGATAACAACAGGATTGACAGAATGCTGTTTAGTGGATTAACTAAACATTCAGATTCAAAGCATTATTTTCTAACGAAAAACAGCCCTTTTATGTTCTCTACAATTCTGTACATATTTTCAAGGATATTCGTAATAACTGGTTGAACTTGAAGAATAATAGAAAATGTTTCACATCGCTTCTGAAAATTTTGTAAAGTCCTTATAACTTGGACAGTCATAATAGTGAAAGTGTCGCTGTTGTTGCAGCCAGATTTTCCAATTTACAAGACTTACACAAAAGTGAATTTAATACATTAGTTAAATTTGCCCTAAATCTTCACCAGAAAATGTTGTACCCTAGCACCTTTGAAAGGCAGAAAATTAGTTTACCAAGTTTCACGAGAAAAATGTTGACAGATTGATACGCTGATCGTCCTGAATCAATCTGCCAACATTTTGCTTGAGAAACTCGGTGGTTGCTGTAACAGGATGTCCAACTCTTTAGTTTGTCACGCAAGTCAGATGTTCCCACCTCAACATCTTTAAATTTACTCACCCAACGATGCTCAGTACACACATCAACACAATCACCATAAACTGCTTTCATTCTCTGATGAATCTCCTTTGGGGTGACACCTTCTGCTGTCAAGAATTCAATGACTGCACATTGCTTAAATTGCATTGGCCGACCGTCTGCGCAGGGTTCCATACTTTACACTGTAACAACACAATCGTTCAATGCTTAAGCTTCTTGCCAACTGGAGCTGTAGAGAAGAGGCTACGGAACAAGGCAGTACTTGCCGGATACCAATGCTACGAAAGCGTAGGCATTACTTTTCATTCAACCCTCATAGATCCTGTGGCCATTAAAACATTCATTTCATCTATTTCTTTCATTCTCTCACTGTCCAATAGGTCCTACCCACATAAAATATCTTAAAATTAGAAAATATTATCAAATATTTCAGAAGGCGTGAAATAAAATGTGAGCAAGATTTAGAAAAATCCGGTAGTAAAAACTTAATTTTGTGCAGGGTTTAAACAAACATTGTATATTCTGTTGGATCTTTTTGCTGCAATTGAAAAGTTGCTTTTCTTTCAGGTGGAGGTGGTTAGCGAAGAGGATGAGGAAGAAGATGTTATACCACTTCCTACAGATAAATACAAGCCAGCCTCTCTTGAAAAGATGATCACTTTAGTTGCCTCATTAGCAGAGAAATCACGAGGACCAGATCATCTTTTGCAACTGGGCCCAGAAGACTACAGCGCTGTAGCTGGAGGAAAGGTAAATCTTGGAAAAAATTAGAATCAAATGTGGAATTTATTATGCATAAGCACATGGTACATGAATGGAAAATTAATTTATATTTTGTTACTGTCAATTTGCATTGCTACCGTAAAGTCAAGATGCATTACTTTATCCTTAAAACAGTTATGAACAAGTAACTGCATTTTGGGGATGAAAGATTTTAAATACAGTAAAATATAAGGGCAATGCTTCAAGTAAGCTAGAAATGTCACTTCTTTGACCAGATCACTTCGACATCCCAGCTGCAGGCAGTTAGTAACTTGAGCGGCTACTCCTTTAAAGAGTGTAATTCCACAGTCTGTGCAGAAGTTACCATAAAGTGAAGGTTGGTTCATAATAAACCAAGAATGGTAATCAAAAACAGAAACGAGAACGGAAAGTCATGCTGCATAAAAGATTTTGATTCATAATAGTCCAGAAATTAGAATAGGAATGCATATCAATTAACCATATTAGTCTCACAGTGGAAAGTTGATTTTGCGCATTGGGATTTAATTTGTTTTTCACTGACCAATGATATTTTTTCACCTGCCTCCAATTTAGCCAACATAATATGGAGCAGCCAACATTAAAATTCAAAATAATTGCCATTAGCAGTTTCATGTCATAGTCACCTAGAATAACCTCGACAGCAAAGATCCAATATGCTGTGCTTAGGAACAAGAATGAGAAAGTTAAAACCTGGCAAAGTTTTTTTCCTGTGCCCAGGGCCTGAGAAACCTTCCTGTCAGTTGTGAACACTCATTAGAATAGATGCATTTCAACTTTGTTGTTCTTTATATGTATATTAATTTGTTGAGTTGGTTAATTTGACTGTCACTGTTACTAAATTCCTCCAAATATCAATTTGTTGTTCTTTTTCTGGTTGCCAATCTTGGTTGTTGTGAACCAACCTCTAATGCCTGGATTTTGCACAGTGCTACTGATTGCGATATGTAAAGGGAATGACAGCTGGATATATAGGCTTATGACCGTTGTTGCTCCATCTGGCTGCCTCTTCCTGCACCCTAGCCTATTTCATAACTGTCTCAACGTTTTTTTTTTGTTTTTTTTTAAAAAAAAAAAAAAAAAGCTGGACGTAGCTTTATCTGGTAGCAATAGCTCTTCTTTCCAACTGTGACGCAGGTTTTTAACATGACAAATATTTTTATGATGTTCTGCTTTACATTTTGTCATCTAATATTGCTTTGAAATCACCTTTTATTATAACTTCATGCCAGAAAACATTTTCTTTATACAACTTAAGGTTTATAATTCTTTATTTTTTATTTACAGCACAGGTAGCCATTCTGAATAATGCAGTGCAGCCAAATCATCCATTTTGAATCACATAACACAAGACAGCCAACAGTCTTTTATTGTCAGTAATTACACTACTTGTACAGCTTATCACTAAATTACAACTTGCTATTGTAGTATGTGCCGAGAGCTTCATCTACTGGGGTTACACAAATGGAGTTAGGGAGATTTGGAAGTAAAGCAAAAATTATGGAACGAGTAGTGAAATTCTGCTGGAGAATTAAGGAATTAGAAAATAATATACCAAAGCAATGTTTAGAGATTCAAGGAAAGCCTAATAAAGCGGATGCTTGGTATAAGTAAGTAATAAGAACTTTAGATGAAAACATTAATGGGAATGAATGCACAGTGAAGTAACTAATTAAATAGGAGTAAAAACATAGATTACACTCAAACTTCGCTCTTGAAATAAAGTAGCTTACTTCAGACATGTTTCGGTGGCTTTTGCCACTATTTTCAACGGAGATTCACTGATGAACTCGTAATGGCCTGTAGAGGTCTCTCTTCTGGATATATGAGTTTTGAGATGAGTCCATTTGTTTGTGGAATGTCAAAATTTATGACCTTGGTTTTGTTTTTTAAAATTAATAGATTTTCCCAAACCGTTAATCCTATTGGATTCTGTACTTATTTTAATAGCTTGGGCTCGCTGTGAAAATTAGGTTTTTGAGTCCAAAAATGATGTGCAACAGCTGAATTATCTGTCTGTTTGTATTTTATATATATCTCAGGTGTTCTTTAAAACCTTGTCCAATGTTTCGTTTTGTTTTTTCTATGTATACCTTTTCATATTCCTTGCAGCTGATTTCATATATCCCTGATTGTTTCAATGGGGGAATTTTATCCTTTGTGTTTGTATGGAGGAGGTTTTTTAAACTGTGCTTATTAACTGGGGTTAGGTTGATGTGCATTTTTTGAAAATCTTTTGAAATTTTTGGTGTGTCAAAGGCTGGTAAGTACATTTTTTGTAGCTAGTTTCTGCTTTTATGCTTTTTAGAGTGCTAATTTCTTTTACTTTCTTCTGTTTCATGAATTTATTAATCTTCTTCTTTACCAACTGTTCTGTGTAGCCATTCTTTTGTGCAATTTCTATGATCCTATTAAGTTCTAATTTGCATTCCGTCTGGCTTAATGGTAGGTTTACCAGTCTGAATGCAAGGCTGTTGATCATGGCATGTTTGTGTGAAATTGGGTTGTAGCTGTTGTTAATTATGAAGTTTCCCGTCTGAGTTTCTTTCCTATAGATTCCAAATTCTAGTTAGTTGTGGTTCCTGATTATTTTTAGGTCCAAGAAGGGAAGCATGCCATTTGGTTCTTTTTCTATTGTGAATGTTATGGAGCTGTCCTGAAGATTTAGTAATTTAAGGCTGTCCTCAACTACTCTTTTGTTTACTATTGCCACTATGTCGTCTACATATCTATACCAAGTTTTGTATGTTTGTGGGAAGGCTTGGTTATGTGGATTTCTAAATTAATCATGTATATGCCTGCAAGTATTGGGATAATGGATTTCCCATGGCTAAACCATACTTTTGTGTATAAAATGTTCCTCTGAATGTAAAATAGGTTTGTTTAATACATAACTGTGTTAGCTTAAGTAAGTCTTCTGCTATTTCACCAGAAAAGTCTGTTGTAGTTAGCCATTTTTTCGGTACCGAAAGTAATTTTTCTCTTGGAATGCTGGGGAAAAGTGATACTACATCAAATGAAACCAATATGTCATCATTACTTAGGTCTTTTTGTTTCATTTCTTCTATTGAAAGGAATTTTTTATACTTAAACTGTTGTGCTGTGGTAGGGTTTGGAACTGTTTTGTGAGCCAGTTTGCTAGTCATTGAAAAAAGCTTTTCTCTCCAAGACTTAAAAAATCGGGTATGTTCCATTCACATGACTTTCTCTACCTCTGTGCAACAAGAAGATTGTCTGTCCGTCATGTGTTGCTAGATTGTGTTAATCTAGCACAATCTCGGGAATCAGTGCAACTGCCGGTCAGTTTTGCAGAAGTCGTGGCGGACGATAGTCGAGCGGTAGCTAAGATTTTTAAATTTTTATCGAAGATACCCTTTAAATTTCTGATTTAGTCGTTTTTACCCTTGTTTTTTGTATTAGTTTTGATTTTTTTTTTCTTTTCTCAAATCACCAATTTGTGGCTTTTTCTATGATTACCTTTTTACATTAATTTGTAGATTAATCTTTCGTTCTTATTTATAATATTTCTTATTGAGCTTTATCTCTGGCTTTTGCCATGATTTGTTTAATAAGGGCGCTGATGACCTTGTAGTTGAGCGCCTATAAACACTAACCATCATCATCATCTTCCTAACATTGCCTTTCAAATGTTATGTGTTTATAAGTTCATGGTTTAACTGTTTAATTAGCCCTTAAATGTAATTTAATTTATTTTACTGTTTTTGTATGCATTAACAAAGTTTTTGGCAAGGCTATTTGAAGAGGAAAACAGGCTATTTGGTCAGATAAGTTTTTTGGGATTGTAGCTTATAGGATTATGGTAGTATTGACCCTAATTTGAATTTGGTCTGTTACAGTCTATTTGTGTTTTGGACCCAAATTGCAAACCATTCTATGTGTTAAAATATTTCTAAAAAGGATGCTACCATCCTATTTATAATCCAAATTTGGTCTAATTAGATACCATAGCTAATTTTAGATTATATTCTATTAGTGTTTACTGCTTCACACGACACCTCAATTCTTATTCATTATTACTTTCTCTAGCCCCATCTGTAGAATGTACATAGGGATAGAGAAGGTATTGTAATGCATCCAAAGATTTGAAACCGAGATTTCACCAGAAATATATGTTTTGGGGTCCCCTGAGTCTGAAAAAAGCATTTTTAAAAAAAGGTTCATGTGTGCGTGTCTGTGGACAGCATAGCCCCAAAACGAAAAGACCGTTAAATACCAAACTTGGTTTTTAGGTTTAGTATCTTCCAAGGATGCGACACAAAGATTTTCAAAAACAAACCCCTACTAAAAACTACCCTTTACATGGAACAAATTTCAAAAATTTTGATTTTCTTAAAAATGGCTGTAACGATTTTGATTAAAATCCTGTATATTAAAGCTATTTATGTCCAAAATAAAATGTATATCTCAAATATTTGGGGAATAGCCTCTTAAGAGCTCTTTATTCTGGATGTATTTTGCTTAACTGCTAAACCATAAGAGATAGAAAAAAACTCACTAATCAAAAAATGTACATCACGACAAAACACACAATTTATGTCCTTTACATTTTTGGTGTGGAGGTAACCGTTTCTGAGATATTCCTTGTTATTGGTCTCAATTGTGAAGTACTTAAACTTTTCTCACACAGGAAGTGTCCGCTTTTCTTTTGTTCTACTCCTGGCCAAGCAAAGAAGTGATTTGCAATGACAATCGCATAACGATAGCTTTTAAAACATTTGGCAATCATTTTAGCATAGCGCATTCCCTTATTCTCTTCTACTTATTAGGAACTAAGTAATAACATTCTGCTAATATTTATCTCGATTAGCATTGTGTACAAAGAAGAATAATCTTTTGTAGGAGGATTGTAGAGCAGCTAGAGAAAGTCATGTGAGTGTAACACATAAGATTTTTTTTCCTCATAGTCTTACTTGCAGTTCAAAATGCATGTACATTGCAAAAATGTATATGAAACATTATACTTTCTTTTGCAGCAATTATTGGCTTTGAGTACTTGCTTCATAAATACTGTTTATAGTAATTAATGTGGTTACTTTTTTTAGGGATATCCATTCATCTTCCAACAAATCAAGGATTGCATTAACTTACAGTATACAAGAAATCTTATATATGCACTCTGTCGTTGGAATGAACGATTGGCTGCTCACTTAATTACTATGATATTCCAGGCTATAACAAAACATACAGAGGTAAGTTCTTTATAAGATATAATTTGAAGCAGGAAAGTCTATAAGAATAAATTTTAAAATAAATACTGCTAATTATTGCCCATTAACATCATACTAATTTTTGGTTCAATGCTAAGAATGGCAGGCTGCTGAGACAGGTAGAAAAATGCTTCATAAGTTGCTCTAAGTTCATCAATGAGCAAATTAGCCTTAAATTTATTTTAGAAATAATGTTCATTCTTCCCCCCATTTATATGTCATTTTTTAACATCTCAGTCATATCGGCAGCTTTGCTTTTGAAACAGTTGTTCATGGCAGTGGTAATTACATGCACACCTTCACATTCAACTTTCATACTTCCAGAATCTATGAAGGGTAGGGAATAATCATGGTTGAAGAAATATTTCTAAAGTCCAGTTGGAAATCAAACCCAGGACTTCTGGATTAGGAGGTTAGCATGCTAACCACCAGGCTACAGAGACACTTACTCTTATTTTCATTTTAAATACCCAGTAGCTTCTCAAAAATATGAGGTTTATCAACAGTCAGAATTCTCAAACAATTTTGAAATAAAATTCATTTGAAAATTGGTATTTTTGCATTTGGGAGAGAAAGAGTACTTTCAACATTTTATGCTTGTCTTGTAATTTCTGTGGCCTCATTATTCTTTATTTTAAATGGATCATATGTTCCCAGAAACACTTAATCAGCACTGCACATTAATGCTAAATTAGTCCATAGAAATTCTAAATAAAGCATAGACCACCATACAATATGATTTGAATTATCAAATTAAATGTGGTAGTTATGATAAATCTTATATAAGAATGAACAGGAGGAACCTATATGTTAGATTGAAACAGCATAAAAGCAACATCAAATTTAAACAAATTGAGAAATCAGTAGTAGTACATCAGGTTTGGACAGCAGTCACAATATTGGGAATGAATTAAATTATTAAATCCATTAATGACCAGACTAAAACTTGCCACTTTGAAAAAAAAATGGTTTTAAAAAAATTCCAACAGTCTGTTAAATTTCAAAATCTTGCCAGTCAGCATGGTAATAAAGTTTACCATTGATGGCAGCAGTTGGATGTTGATGCTGAGGAAAGAGGAAGAATAGACAACAGCTGACAGTCACCACCATGCTGAGGATGGAAGCAAATGTCCCCAAAAAGGCTCCAAGGGTTTAGTGAAGTAGACATGTGAACAGAAACTTGTTAATATTTTAAGATGAAAATGAAAATATATGTCCTGTTATTAATTAATAGTGCTATACTGCTGATAAACATTGTAGGCACCAAGGTCATTAAGACTCAGACACTTAAATGGAAGGTCTGTGGTTCAGATCCCACCAGGACTGTCCTCCGTAACTTCTTTTCCGGCCCTCAGATTTTCTTGATAGTTGGCAAATTTTGGGAGGTCCCTAAACTTAGAAACTATGTATGAAATGATAGTGTTTCATTCTCTGCTTCCAGGCGCCGTGTAATCTCACTAAATTATTACTGTGATCATGATAAGGTTGAGAAATGGTAAAAGGGAATGGAAGTGACATATCTGAAAGAGTAATTTCAAACTCAAATGCAAGTGAATCGACCAATTATAAACAATGATAGATTAAGTAATTTTTTTTACTCACTTAGTTTTTTATTTAATTACTATTCATTTGCATTTAAAATCGCATTCTAATCCCCGTAAGTTGAAGAAATTTGATTTTAGTAATATCAGATTGTGAAACCATACAATTTGTCAAACACACTGCCACATGTAACTCTTTGATAGAACTATGTATTATTTAAAATAAGAACTGAAGCTTTCCTGGCGACGTGTTAATTCAAAATCTTCTCGGGCTTCTAGCCAGGTAAAAACTTGGCTTGACACCAACGTTTCGAAGAAGTGCATCTTTCTCGTCTTCAGGGTGAACTGATGGTTGGGTTACACTCAGAATATCCAAATGATATTCAATTTCAGACCAGGTTCGCTCCAGCATATCTGGTGTGATGATTGCTACTGCTTCCATGATGCGCGTACGTAAGACGTTAATGTCGGGTACTTTGGTGGTGTACACAATGTCCTTTACATAACCTCATAGAAAAAAATCTAATGGAGTTTTGTCTGGCAATCTTGGAGGCCACACTATTGGCCGGTCGCGTCCGATCCAGTGGTTTGGAAAGGCATTGTTCAGAGATGTACGCACACAGTGGCTCCAGTGAGGTGGCTATCTAGGGAAACGCATACTGTTCAAGCATGTCTAAATACATAATGCCTGTAACAGTTGGCTCCCAAAAAAGAAAGGACCAATTATCATGTCCATCTTGAGACCACACCATAGAGTTGTCTCGTATATGTTCCTGGACGACATGTGGGTTTTCTGAATCCCCCCCACATTTTAACGTTGTGTCGGTTAACTTTCCCAGACACGTGAAAAGTTGATTTGTCCGAAAACAAGACAAGACTCAAGAAATCATTGTTTCGATGGATACATTCCAGAATGGCAGCTGCGAAATTCTGTCTTGTGGCTTGATTTCATGAAGAAGCTGCAACTTATAAGAGTATAACTGCAGTTGCTTGTATAGAACCCTTTGTAGTGTTGCACAGGGCATCTGCAGTACACCTGATGCATGCCTTATGGATTTCACGGATTACAATTAAAGGCAGTTCTAACTTCTTCTACTCATTCTTCAGATACACGCTGATCTCCTCCATGTGACTTTTGCACACTGCCTGTAGCTAAAAATCTTGCAGTCCATTCTTTTATGCTCTTTGGATCAGGAGCATTTTTCTGGAACACGTGCCTAAATTGTCTGTGCACTATAATTATGGACTTGTACTCTGCATACCATAAAACTGTCTGCACTTTCTGTTGCATTGATGACATGTTGAATACACTACACTGGCGCCGCTCAGTGATGAACTCAGAATTTCAAAACAATGCTGGTAAAACTTGATTATTTCCCCTTTCCTTCACTTCAAACTGGAACAGAGAATTGTTAAAAGTAAGTTAAAATCAGGTAGATTTGAGGGGGCCGCCCTGTATATACAATATTTCAAAATTTAAAGAAAAGGTAGGGAGTTTAACCTAAACTTTTAACACAGAGGATTCGTTTGATGCAGATTATAACATCTTTTTTAGAGAGCTTCTAAATTGCCATGATGAATGCTTTCCTAAAATCACAGGAATACAATTCATGGGAAGTATTCATTAGATTGGTGTACAAAGGGAATTTGAATATCTAGTGTCCATAAGAGATTACAGCAAAAAATAAATAAGACTTCTTCGGAGATAAACTTGTGCAATATTACAAAACATACTACAAAATTTATAAGCATATAATTAAGAAAGCAAAACAAATGGCAATTGAAAAATTAATTGAAATGCAGATAATAAAAGCAAAGCAATTTGAAGGATAATAAAGAGTGAATTGGAATTAACTCAACAGTTTAGATAATATGGATGCAAAAACATTGGAATTATTAAATGACTATTTCATAACCATTGAGAATTAAATCTGAGAAATTTCCCATCCGCACATGACTGTATACTAATAACTGTCTTATGTTATCCTCTTTGTTTGAATTCTCAACTGTTGCTCCTGAAAAATCATCTTACGGATGTGATGAATGGCCTCCATTTCTCATTAAGGAAATAAAACATGAAATTAGTAAGCCAATTAGTCAACTAATTAATCATTCTCTGGCTTCTGGTATTTTTCCAGAAAGTTTAAAATATGCTGTAGTGAAACCTATATATAAAGGAGGGAAAACTGAATTTAAAAACTATCGACCCATCTCCATTCTTCCTACCTTCTCCACAATATTTGAAAAGATTATTCATTCTCGACTTATTGAGAATATTACACCAAGTTAAACAGCTCCCAACATGGATTTTGAGAAAATACTCAACAATATCTACCCTAATAAAATTGGTATAATGATTGACATATTAATTTGTGATAACTCTAAAGCTTTGACTGCGTATGTCATGATATATTACTAAGAGAGTTGGAATTCTGTTGCATAAAGAACAGCACATTAAGGTGGTTTGAAAATTATCTCCAAGATATGAAGCAAAAGATAATTTTAAATAACCAAATGGGTACTGTCCAATCAAACTGAAAATAAATAAAATCAGGGGTCCCACAAGATAGTGTCTTGGAGCTCCTATTGTAAGTAATACACACTAAATGACATTTCTAACAACATAAAGGGGAATACAATTATGTATGCAGATGACATGTTCATCTTGTTAAATAGGTATAACCTTGAGGATTTACTAAATAATACAAAAGAAACTATCACTCACTTAAAGAATTAATTGCTTTATCACACAAGTTGTGTATAGCACAGGAGTTCAGATAACTAGTCACACTGATAAAGTAATTAAAATAAATTAACACTAATTGACCTAATAGTTGGCTAAACCATAAAGTTTGGGACTTAAAGTATTTATGAGATTGTAAGTTACCTTGTGGTTTACCGGAAAACATGCAGGTCAGTTGAGAAATTTAATGCCATGCTAGCATGTCGCCATGGTAGCTCAGTGGTAGAGCAACTGGTCACAGACCAGGAGATCTGTGGCTCAAATCCCGGCTGTGGCACTGAATTTTTCAGTGTGACTCTACCTATCCAGAACTTTGTGTTTGTTAAATATATCATGAAACATCCAAATTTTAAGCTTAATTTAATGTTGCTGAATTGTATGAAGTTATGCTTTAATAATTCACTACCAATATGAAATTTACCTTCGCAAAGATAATATGTGTTTTTAATCTATTTTCACATCTAGAGTCTGAAAATGATGCTTCAAATGGCACATCACGTCATAATTTTTAGATATATAGCATCAAAAACGAGTTCGTGGAACCAGCTGGTAACATGTGTGTCTAGATTGCCCACCATTGTCCTACACGATAACTTATGCAAGAACTTACAAAATGTAAAGATGAAAATATGCTGTACAATTTAACCAAGCCTTTACCAGTTACACCAGTTTTACATTTGACTGTACTTCTATAGAAGCAGACACTGCAAAGAGTGAAATCGAGGTAGAGACCTTAAGCCAAATATTGATTTATACCTGAGTGGGGATGTCGGCTAACAGTTTAAAATAGGTTATTTCACTTGCAAAAAGAATGTCCATCTCATTGTGGATGTGTGGCCACGCCGTGGCCGGGTAGTTAGACTACTAGCCTCTCACCTAGACGGCCGGGGTTCGATCCCAAGTGACCTCATGTGAGATTTGTGGTGGATAAAGCTGTGGGTTTTCTCCGGGTACTCCAGTTTCCCCCACCATCGCATTCCACCAGTGCTCCATCATCATTCATGTATCATCAGTGTCACCACCTGCGGTGCCATTAGTAGTTAAAGCAGGCATTAAATACTACCAAAAAAATTGTGGATGTGTTGAAAGCTGCATGGTATATTGCGACGTTTCTTTTTCACTTAGTGTTATTCTTTTTAGTGGTGCAATGGTGCACTAGATCTCAGTGGAAGTGCAGAAATAATCCGGAAAATGTTTATTATGTTTGTGGACAATTTACTCCCAGAAATCAGCGGAGAAAAATTTATAACATTACCTAAATGCAATTCTTTATACTTCGGGTGTCAAATTAATGACCAGGAAAAACAATGGCCTCCTCATCAGTGTTGTATCACTTGTACGACAAATCACAAACTCAAAGCATTACCATTTGCTGTACCTATGGCGTGGCGAGAACTAACAAATATTAATGATTCTGCGTGACATATATATATATATATTTATATATCTGGACTGTCTAGGAAAAGTAAATATGTTATTTAGTATCCAGATATTTCTTCTGCCATGCATCCTGTTCCACATAGCGAGGAATTACCTGTTCCTGCACCCCCTCAGACATTGAATAGTGACTGATGGTGAAGCAAATAGTGATTCCCTGGTTGAGTTGTACCAGGAGTCAGAGACCTCTACTTCAAAAGATCCTGACTTACAACCAGATAATTCTGATGAAAGTGTAAGACATTTTGTAGAGCTAGTAGACTTGAATGATTTGGCATGCGACTTAAATTTGTCAAAAGAAGACTCTGAACTTCTAGGCTCCAGGCTGCAGCAATGAAAATTACTTGTACCTGGTACAAAAATTACAGAGTTTTAAAATAGACATCAGAAATTTGGAAAAGATTTTTCTATGGAAGAGAGAGAATATGTGTTTCTGTATAGACATAAATGGTTTAATGAGTGAGCTAGAAATTGAGCATAATCCAAATGACTAGTGATTGTTTATAGATTCATCAAAGTTCAGCTTAAAGGTTATGTTACTTCATAATGGTAACAAACTTCCATCTGTTCCAGTTTTCCATTCTGTAGGTCTTAAAGTAAGTTATGAAACTATGGTCAAGATTGTATGTGTTTTAAAATATGAAGATCATTGTTGTGTAATTGGTTTGCTGCTTCGAATACAAGGACGATTCACAATATATTTTTGTGTTTGTGGGACAGCCATGATATACAAACACATTATGTGGTACAACAGTGCGGCAAGCGGCAGGAATATGTCCCTGGGGAGAGTAATGTAAAACAAGCACCATTGGTTCAGCCTGTAAAGATTCTCCTCCCTCCCTTACAAATAAAACTTGGGCTGATGAATTTTGTCAAGGCAGTCAACAAGGGCGGTAGTGGATTTGCTTATTTGCAAGGCAAGTTTCCACAGTTTACTTACGCAAAATTGAAAGAAGGAATTTTTGTTGTACCTCAAATCTGAAAACTCTTGGAGAATGTAATGTTTGAGAAAGCATTACAAACAGTGGAATTAGCAGCTCAGCAATCATTTACAAGGGTTGTGTGTGGTTTTCTTGGAACCACAAAGGAAAAAAACTATAAAACTTTGATCTCAAATTTGGAAATGCTACAAAGACATGGGTTGTAGAATGTCTTATCTTTTAACCATGACATGATAGGTGATTCCTGTGGTGATTTCCAAAATCAGCCCATCTTTTTCCTTAAGAATTACCTACTTTTATTGCAGAGGCATAAAAAAGTTTTTTGTTGTTGGGTAGTGAACTGTTTCATGTTAATTTAATATTGGAGAAATATATGAGGTTCTGCTTTAATAGTTATTATGAATTATTTAACTGCCACTGCTCTCTGTATGTCAGAACTTTGTATTTTTAAATAAATGTATATTAGAAAATGTATCCAGATTTTGTGTGTGCTACCCTTGAAATTCTATACTCCTTTCATGAAATTGTAAGAAGTTACTGAAAAGAAATTTTAGAAGTATTGAAAAAATTGAACCAATAATAAAAGAAATAGCAGAAATGGTTGATTCCACAAAAAGGTTCTTTGAAATAAATTGTTTTAAAGAGTTCTGAACTGTAGTAAGCTTTTTATATCTCCTAAAATTTATTAGTTAAACAAAATTACTCCTTGCAATGTGCTATCACAGGAAATTGCAGAGCTGCAAGAAGATTATTTCTATACAAAATACTGAGTAGTTCCTTTGCCTTAAAGAGACTGGAGTTGTTTACCAATTACAGCTAAAATTGCAGCTAGCATTTCTTTTTTCAACTGGAATCATCAAAATTAAACATTCCTTAAATACATTCCTCCTTTCTTATATTACTCTTTGTTACGTGTAGATCAAAATATTGAAGATGCAAGTGTTAATTGTTAGGTTCGTTTTTGGATTCTTTACCCTGTGAAAACTGCTCACCAGTAATCTGTAATCTGTGCACTAGGCCATTAATCAGCTCACCATACAGTTTTAGTAACTGAATAATTATAAAAAATATTCTGGTAGCGCAGGACGATAGTACACATGTTTTCTGGAATTTACAGGTTTAAATACTCACATGCTCTCCATTTAATTTTGACATTATTTATTAGCCAATATATCAGTAGCAACGAAAATTGCATCTTTTTTTTCTCTCGCTCTCTTTCACCAGATATGCCAGCCATTCTTTAAACTACTGACACTAATCACTGAACCAACAAGTGGTCCTTCTGGTCTACCATGTTTCACTCAGTTAGTTCTTCAGAGGATATGGGAAGTAGCAGAGTTCTGTCCCCAAAGCGCATTGGACTGGTTGGCTGTACAAGTTCCTCGCAACAAGCTTGCACATTCCTGGGTTCTTCAGAGCATGGAGACATGGGTAGAGCATTTCCTTCTTGGACATAATAATCAGCGAGTCCGTTCAGGTGAGTACAGGCTAAGAAGGCAACTTAATAAGTAAATTTAAAGTTGTAAATTAGATTTTTCAGACATACATGTTGAGTAGTACACTAGTAGTAGTGATGTAGACCCTCAATTTTCTTATAATAGCCCTATTTATCACTTAAAATATATGGGTAACTTTTTTATTTGCTAGGAAAGCTACATGACGAATAATTCAGGTTTTATTCTGAAGTTATCATGGGAATGCTTCAGTGAAGTTTGTCCAAAGAAAAAAATATCTGGTGTATTTCATTTACATGACTTTCTCTACTTGTTCTGCAAACAAACTATTCTTATCGTCTGATATGACCAACCAGGTTAAAGGACGTTAAACTACCAAAAAAAAAAAAAAAAAAAAAAAACTATAACTATTCTTACAAAGGAGTATTTTATCTGCATCATGCTTATTGAGAAAAACATTAGCAGAAATTTTCTTATCACTTCTAAGCAGAGGGGAAATAATGGGATACACTGGGCCAAAGTAATAGATCTTAAAATTTCAAGTTTGTTTTTTAACATTTTCCTTTTTGTGCTATGCTTTCCACACACACACGCAGCGCGCACACAAACACACACAATTTTCTCTGTATCAAATTTTTGGGTGGAATACAATACCTTCTCTATGTACTATGTGTATATATATATATATGTGTGTGTGTGTGTGTGTGTGTGCACTTTGGAATGAGTGATAAACACTTTTGATTTAGAAAGGGTCTATCAACTGAAGATGCAATAAATATAGCATTAAGAACTGTAAAAAAAATTCACATGCTAAATACAAGGGTTGGGGAAAAAGTCATGGCAACTATTTATTTTCTTGAAGATACCAGTCCAGTTGGAAAATGTGACATATACAGACAAAAAGACAAGGTGTTAACTGCATGTGTAGACAATGAATAGCACTGAATATTGTAACACACTAATTTATTACGGTAGTATACAGGGCAATGTGGCCTTCACAGTGCAAAAGAATGACAACACAGTACACATACAGTTTACATGACAAACTTGAGTCTAAAGACCCTCAAAGTAGTCCCCTGCTACTGTCACCAGTTACCATATGTGCCAACGATGTGGGAGGCGCTGAGTACCATCTGCTGCAGCATTTGCCACACCATGAGTGAATCGGATCATCTGTTCAGGCACAGGATTAGCAATATCCTCTCGTGTTGCAAACCGCCTACCACATAATGGTTCCTTAATATTTCAAATGAGATCAAGGTCAAGTGGCAAAATGTCGGGAGAGTACGGTTTGGTGCTCCAATTCTTCCCATCCCCAACGTCGCAGTAGCTGCCCTACACACTCTGCTTTATATGGTTTTGTATTGTCGTGCAAGATTATTGCACTGTCCACAAGATCTGGATGTTTCTCCCAAATGCCACATCATATCTGTCGCACCAGGAAGTCTCTGTAGTATTGTGCAGTCACTGTTCTTCCATGAAGAACAAAGTGGCAAACAATGACACCCGTGACGTCATACGCGACGATCGCCATCATTTTGACTGGGGAAGGATTCTGATGAAACTTCTGCCTCTTTGGTGATCCAGCATGTCGCCACTCCGCAGACTGACGTTTCAGTTCTGTTTCATATGCCCTGGCCCAAAATTCATCAGTGGCGATTATTAGTGATAAGAATTGATCGCCGTCCTGTTGCTAGCGTGCAAGGTGGTCATAACATATTGCATAGCACACCCACCTTTGAACTTCTGTCAGTGCATGCAGTACCTGCCGCAATGCGATTTTGCATAGTTGCAGCTCATTATGCAATATCCTGTGGATGGTGCATTTATCAATGCCACTTGCTCTCTCTAACTCCAGTAACGTCAGTCGTCTGTCTTCATCCAGGAGCTGCTTGAGGACGGCACGTGCCACGATGGTCCGCACACTGACAGGTAATTCCGAACGTTGTTCATCACTGGTCGACACACGTCCTTGCTGAAACTTTCCTACCTACCGTGCTACTGTACGGTATGGTAGGGCATTATTTCCAAGGGCTTTCACTAATTCACTGTGACATTCCATCGCATTTCTCCCTCGGAGAATGGCTATTTTAATGTAAGTGCGCTACTCAACATTGGTTACTTCCATCTCGTACGACACTCACCAACAGACTGATTTCACAGCCCTCACTGTGCTACTGCCAGCTATCACAGAGCCATCTGTTGTTCTGCATATACACTAATCCTGCAGAACTTCCACACGACACATATACGTTTGTGATCCGTTCACATATCTACAAGAAAAAACTAGTTGCCGTGACTTTTGCCCCAACCCTCATATATTATAGGACTTTTAATTGATATTTCCAGTGCATTTGACAGTCTGTGGAGACCATATTTTTTTGAGAGATTACATAAAAAAAAATTACCTGAAATGTCTTTATGAAATATTAAGGGATTATTGTAATAACAGAAAGATTTTCATGGAAGGTATTAATGATACAGTATATAAAGTAATTACCAAGGGATGTCTAGAGGGTTTGGTTCTCAGACCATTGTTTTGGGATGTTGAAGTCATTAGAGGATTTAAATGAAGACGTGAATATTATAAATCCTATTGCATATGCCAGTGAACTTTTGTTCATTATTGGGGGTAAACTTAGGAATGACTTGGAAAGCAAATCAAACAATCTAACACATAAACTAAGTAATTGGTGCACACATTTAAAACTACAAATAGTACACAATTAATCAAATTATATGATTTTGAAGGAGTGTTTAAAAAGTAATCCAAGCATAAAGTTTAATAATCAGATTTTCAGAAGACAAAAGTAGCCAAATACCTTGGAATATATTTGATAAGAAACTAAATTTTAGGAAGCATACTGATTACATAATAAACAAATCTGAAACCATGATGATGAAACTGACCAAAATTATGCAATCAAAATTTAAAATATTATTAACTATAATTTCAACATATAATAGTATATTTGTATCCATGATAAATAGGAGTTATTAAGGAGAACCCAAAGAAAAATTTGTTATGATGTACTGGAGCAGTTAAAACGATTCCAATAATGGCCATCCTGGTCAGGCCGGGAATTTGGCAAATAGATATTTTAATTAAACTTAGAGGAGCAAAATTTTGATTAAAGAAGAATGAGTTGGGAATAGTTGGAAGAAGATATGAAAATGTAGCTGAAAATAAGCAAGTTTTGAAATTAGGTGAGCACAACAAAAGTGGGAAAGCATGGAAGCAGGAAGAAGAGTATATTCATTTCTTTAACAACACAATGAAAGAATTAGATTGAAGCATATTCAACCTACTAGAGGACTTATTCATTACATTGCTGGATATATAAAACATATTGGAAAAAGATTAACAAAATATCAAATGATTATTGCACTATCTGTAACAAACAAGATACACCTTAACATGTTTGTGTGCGTGTCTGCAATTTGGAGAACATATATAGTTGAAATAGCTGAAGCAGAAAGCTTGAGAACAAATTGAACTAATTAGCAAACATTATTAGCAAATTTTTCTCGGAAGTGAGAACTGAAAAAGAGGAAATAACTCGCATACAAGATGGTTACTAAAAGGTCTAAAAGTATATAAAGATCTATGCCCACTGTGGCAATGTCTATAACAATTTACATTGTATAATTGAGTGCAAAGAAACTAGAATGTGGAGAGAGAAAAAATGTTGAATAAAAGCTGGGAAAAGTTATCACCAGAGATAGTATACTTAAAACTTTTTGGAAACAATAAGAAAGAATTTCTGAAACAACTAAGTAATTACACAGGGAAAGTAAGAGAGAAATGGGGAAGGAAAATTGCCAAAGAAAGAGAGGATCTTAATAATAAAACTGATGAGGTTGTAAGTTATAAAAGAGATAAATAGAGTAAGTTGGTTGGGTTTAAAAATATACAATTAGAGGAAAAGGTACGAAACATAAATAACCAGGGTGTTAAATGTGTATGATACCAAATTCAGCAACTCCAGTAAAGTAACTATGTGTATGTATGTGTGCATGCGTGTGAGAGAGAGAGAGAGAGAGAGAGAGAGAGAGAGGGGGGGGGGGGTTGGTAACTGAAAAGAAATAAATTATCTATATCTACAAGATGGTAACAAAGAATTGGAAATCAATTTCCATTAAATCTAATAACTGACACTCCAAACGATAATTATAGTTTACAACAAACTACACAACAATGGTGAAGAGTTAGAAGGGGGAGTAGAAGATGAAATTGAAAATTAAGATATGGATACATAGGCAACTATTGGAAACTTTTAGTGCCAGCCTGAATAGCAAAATGCTCTCTGAAAAGTGCCAAGCAATTTTAGAGGGGAATGCAGAGTTTTAAATTATTAGTAATAAAATGAGTACCAAATGACATAGAGAGCTGAATCTTTTTTTGTCTACTGTATAATACGCAATCTATGGATGAGAAGTATCAGTGACTAAGAGATGGACCTTGCACCTGGCGGCCAAGTTTTGTTGCATACTTACTGTATAAAATGACAATTGCAACAGATTCAATTAAAAATGAAAGACAGAAACACGGGAGAAAGTGGGTGGAAGGAAGAAATTTTAGAAGGCAAAGAAAATGTAAGGTGTGGTTTTTGTTAGTAATTAATAAAAGTGTGTATATGTTGTCTTAACAGCAAATCTTCTTTAATTACAGCTGCAGCATATCTCTTGGTCTCGCTCATTCCTAGTACTCACTTCAGACAAGGTTACCGTACTGCTCGTAGCCTTGCTAGTCCTCATAAGGAATTGCTCATGGCATCTGAGGCTCAGCTTGTGCTGCATCAGGTGTACACTGTGCTGCTGCGTCTGCTGAAACCTGCTAGGCACTATACTGACATCCAGACACATGGCACCATGAAACTGACAGCATACTTTGCTCTGTTAACATACTGTGTTATTTCTCGTACTGAGAAGCTCATGGTGAGTATACATATTATCCTATTACAAATCAAAATGAATGGGTTACAACCTCAGTCATAATTGATGCCTCAAACAAGATTTTATCTTTCTAAATATATTTTTCATTTTGAAAGTACTTTAAATCCAAGGTATATACATTTTTGTTTTTTGAGCAAAAATCAAGCAATGAAGTGAAGTGGAATGTAAATCAAGGAAAGTGGGTTTTCATTGCATGCACTCTAATTTGCATATAAATAAAATGTCCTATAGTTCTGTACTACAATAGAAAGTCAATAGCATTTTATTTCACACTTATTTTTCAAAAGTAGTGGACATGTAAGTTAAAAGAATATTTAAATGAGGAAAACAGTAATATAAACTAGGGGATAAAAGTTATATATGCAGTTTTTTTATCTTATGTCTGAACGACTTGGTCAAGTTCCTTTTAATATTAGGCTCAGGTCCATATGGTATAGCTGTTAGCCTTTTGCCATCCCTCTGCACTTTCCCTATCTTTAGCAGTGAGTTAATGACATTTTCACTATCAGCAGAGTATTTAACCCCTCCTTGTCGACCTTGTGAGTGTCCGAGAACCTCCAAGTGGCACTTTGTGGAGCCGATCTTTCTCACTATCCTTCCCAGCAAGCCGCTCATGAGGCAATAAACTTCCAAGTAATGCCTTGACAGGCTGGATGTTGGGGAATGGGGTGAGCAATGAGCACCCCTTCCATGTTTCTATTAGCTCACAATTCACCACATGAAATGACTGTGCATTATCCAAGTAGATGGTATGGGACAACCCACAAAGTCCAGAAAACTGGACATTGGGTTGAGTGCTCCCATCCAGAACACAATGCATCAGCTTATTTAAGCCTGTTGGACCTGCAGGCAGTCTATAGATAGGTAAAGTTTGGTGATGCAATGGCCACCTTTTCTACTGAAATTAAGGTTCTTGGAGAGTCTTCGTTACAATTTTGTGTGTTTGGTGATGCAATTGGTGTCAGTTTTTGCAGGATGCTCTTCCTCCTCATCCACAGTTCTTGACTTTATAATTTCAGGTGAGGCTGAGGAAACAATAATTGCTGCTCTCAAGTTTCCCCTCTTTGTTGGTGATGTTTCTGCTTTCCTGGGCCCTGTGATTGCGATGTTCACAAAAGACACAGAAAGGCTCGTTGATCTTCCAGTAACTATGCTCTACTTTCTTTTGTTTGGCTTGAACATGAAAGGTTGTTGCTGTTGAAGTTGGTAGGAGGCTTCTAATTTTTTGAGTAATAAATGCTCCTTCCACTTTTTTGTTCAGAAATTCCATTAGCTTCGTAATATCGCGCTGGGAGAGCTTTTCCCATTTGGCATGGATGATCTAATGGCAACACACCCTCCAGAAAGGCTCAAAGTATTTTTGGTGCTAGTACTCTGCCAATTTTCTCTGAGAGATTTAAAGGCTTGAATTCTTTTGCTGCAGTGTGTATAGGCAACATTCAGGGTCTCTGGTGTATAGATCTCAATGGCTTAAGATCCTCCAGATGATCCAGATGGGCCTGTATAAGCCTTACAAATGTAAAAAGAAGCTAGTAACAGTGAAGTAATAATGCAAACATTAATATAAAAATAATAGTTGCAAAACTTGTCCAAGGATTCCAAAAGATAAGTGAAGATTTGTGCAACTATTATTTTTATATTAATATTTCTGTATAATCCCATTCTTATCCTTAATCTACTGATAAGGATCAATTTGGCCTTCTTGTAAGGTCAGCTGATATGAAGATACCCTCTATAAGATGCTTTGGCTCACCTGAATAGCCACATAAAAACACATGTTTGTCAATCATGGAGATGCTAGATTATGGTCAACCAAAGGTATAAACTGTTCCCAGAAGCAAGTCCAAACTTCCACATCTTCTCAGAAGGGCAGCTTAATTGCAGGAAGCTTTACAGTTTGCACCCGCACTGCCCCTGGAGTAGGCTATGTAATTGTGGCTGAGGACATCGAAGCTGCTAATTTCTTGTCAATAAGACAAGAAGTTCTTTGAAGTGCACCTTTAGAGACTGTATATTCTTCATATTTCTCAATGTTAGAAGTGGCTTTTCATCAGAAAACAGGACATAAATGGCATCTTCCAAAGGAGAATATCCTATAACCGTGTTCAAAAATGCTCACAGGGGAGTGATGTTATGTTGGAGAATTCATTGATGTATGTAACAAATTTTGTGGGATTTGCCTGCTCTCTTGTATATTTGTGCTTCAACTTTGCTAAGTTTGATGCAGCGTCCATTGTGTTAGTGAAGTAGCAGGCAGGCAAGTCTTAAGAGCTGCATAGCTCAGAGTTGGTTACAATGCATGCCTGCACCTACGTCACTTTCCAACGTGTTGGAAGGAGGCGCGGGTGGTATGCATTTTGAAGCCCGGCAAGGACCCGGTCTTCCCGTCAAGCTACAGATCTATTAGCTTACTTCCGATCGTCTCGAAAGTATTCGAGCGGTTACTCCTACCTCGCCTCACCCCTCTCTTCGAAGAGAGACTCCTACTCCCGGATCATCAGTTTGGTTTCCGTACTGGACATTCCACAACCCTGCAGTTGCTGCGACTGGCTGAGAAGGCTGCCCTGGGCTTCCAGGACAACTTCAAAACAGTCGCGGTGCTCTTGGACGTGGAAAAGGCCTTCGCCACCACGTGGCATCAGGGACTCTTGTACAAGCTCAAGAACGCAGAAATTCCTCCCCCCTACCTTCACCTGCTTAGTAGCTTCCTTCGGGACCGCACTTTCAGGGTGAGGGTGGAGGGGAGGCATTCCACAGTCAGACCCATAGCGGCGGGAGTGCCGGAAGGCAGCGTGCTGTCGCCGTTACTCTTTGCTGCCTACATGTCCGACTTCCCCACAGAACCCAGTACAGTTACGTGCCAGTATGCCGACGATGTCCTCATAATGGCGCGTAACAAGAACGACCGATATTGCTTCCCCCCGCTACAGAGACAGCTCCAGGCCATAGGCAGATGGAGTGAACGGTGGCGGATGGCCATCAGCCCTCAGAAGAGCTCAGCTCTACTGCTGGCTAAAGTCCGTGACTGGCGACCGGAGAGGTCGCTGAGGTTGCGGCGGCGGCGGATCCCCTGGGCCCGCTCCGCCAAATACCTCGGAGTCCTCCTCGACCGCGGCCTTACCTTCACTCCACATGTCAGGGAGAAGGTCGGCTTGGGACACGCTGCCCTGCGGCAGTTGTTTCCCATCTTCCGCTCCACCATGCCTACACACCTTAAACTGCGGCTGTACCGCGCAGTCATCCCGCCCCTGATGCTGTACGGCTGTGAGGTCTGGGGTTCGGTGGCTCGTTCCACCATCCGCAGGCTGCAGGCCGTGCAGAACAGGGCATTGAGGATGATATACGGCACAGACCGCAGATTCCCATCCCACATTCTCCATTCCCACTCCGGAATCCCTTACATAGTGGACGTTGTGCGAGAAAGAGCTCGCACAATATACACTAAACTTGCTCCCCACCCAAATCCCCAGGTGAACACTCTCGGTCTTTACGACCACACGCTACCAAGGAGACGCGTAAGCTACCGCCTTCCCAAGGACGCCTTGGGATGGTAGTTTTCCGGCCGCCTCTCCCTTTATTGTTCTACCCGCCAAGTTAAGCAGCATCGGGCATGGCCACGACTCGGACGGGTGACCATCCAGTCGTACTCCGACCAGATCTGCAACACTGGCTTCCCCCACCCCGTACCTATATCCCTTCATGTCTCCCCGCTAGCCGGCACTGCTTTCCTTGACAGCCCGCAAGCGGCTGGCCAAGGTAAGCAGCATCGGGCCTGGTCCCTCTCTGGGTGGGTGGCCACTCGGATAGGTAAGCCAGCCCGCGCCGGCTGCACAGAGGGAACACCCTGCCCAATTACTTTGACATGACAAAAACGCTCGCATATGACTACATCTACTATATCACACGGGTAAATCCGCAAGAAAAGCGGATAGGTACCGTGGTGATTTGCCCCCGCCCGAGTACACTCGGGCGACTAGTTCCTGCTCCTGGCTCCTGGCTCCTAGCTGGTCAACTGTAAATATCACTGCAGTGAACCATGAAGTTTAGAATCTTGAACGGATGCTTTCCTCCTAGATGGAGTGGGTTCCTCCCAGAAATGTAGCTGGTCATTTAAAGAAAGTTCTTTCAGGCATTCTGAAATTAAACAAAGTTCTGAAACTTCAAAATTATGTCATTGATCTTGAGACTAAAATGTGTAATAAAAGTAGCTAAATTGAATGGGCTATACGAATATACGTATAATTTATAATAGCACTTCAATTTGGTAACAAAGGCAGGTTTTTAAATTAATGTAAATGAAAAAATTAAAATAGTAAAAATCAATTTAAAGGTTTTATTTGTGGAATAAAGAAGTATTAATCTATTAATAATTTTATAAGTAAATAAAAACATTTGTCAAGATAGACTAAATTTTGGTAAGGAAACTGATTGGAAACAAATCCCTGTGTATGAACAATAGCTTTAGAGTTACACTATAGTACCATAATTAAATTGTTTTATTTTTCTCTTTACAGTTTGGACAGTATTTTTTGGATTTATGGCAGCTCTTTCATCCAAAACTCTCTGAGCCTTCAATTCCTGTACATCACAATAAGCAAGCTTTACTTCTTTTCTGGCATCATGTATGCATAGACTGTCCTGAAAATGTGCAGCTCATCTTGCAGAATGCTCATGTTACAAAAAATATTGCATTTAATTATATACTGTAAGTATTAGAACTTATTAAGTTTTTAGAATTACTTGTATCATGTAATTTGAATGAATTTCAATTGAGACTTTCTCTACTCATCTTGGATGATCTCCTTCCCCTCTTTTCCTCCTTGTGACGGCAATCTTTGCTCATAAAAATGACAAATATAATATAATGGCACCACAATCAAGTCTCCATTTTTATACCTATAAAGAAAACATTAAGTATACAGTTCATTTGCATTTCTTTTTACATAACTGCAACTTTGTTTCCTTAGTTTGCATTTGCCCTTTGCATTATACTTTCTTCCTTTGGTCATATGTACAATGAATACACTTTACTTTCTCTAGCCCAAATGTACAATGAACATAGTGGATAGAGAAGGTATTGTATTCTGCCCAAAAATTAGAGATTACACCAGAAATATATGTTTTGGGGTCCCCTAAGCCTGAAAAAACATTTTTAGAAAAAAAGGTTTGTGTGTGTGGGGGGGGGGGGCCTGCGAGCGAGAGAGAGAGAGAGAGAACAGCATAGTTCAAAAACAAAAAGACTGTTAAAGACCAAACTTGGTATATTTAGGTTTGGTATCTTCCAAGGATGCGATACAAAGATTTTCAAGAAAATCTCTCCACCACAAACTACCTTTTGCATGGAAATATTTTTGAAAATCTTGAATTTCTAAAAACTAGCTCTCGTATATTAAAGATATTTAATCCCAAATAAAATGTATATCTTGAATTTTCTGGGAATAGCCCCTGAAGACCTCTGCCATTGTCAGCCAGACATAGTCCGATCTTGGGTAGTAAAGCCGAACCATCTGTAGATCCTAAATAACATACTTACTGTACCATTAAAGATGCATCTTCTTATACAAAAATTTCCAGGTTTACCAAATAGAATTTATATTATTAAACATTATAAATTTAATCAAATTTACATAGCAAAATTATAAAGGAACCTGGAAACAAGGGCAGGAAGTATTTTAAAAGTGTAAAACACAAATATATAGAAAAAATCAGCAGTTACCACTCATTTCTGAATGAAAAATCAGGCACTTTATTGTAAAAAAAATCAGCCGTTTCCACTCATTTTTTAATGAAAAACCAAGCACCTTATGGGGCTTCATCACCTAAGAACAATCAAGGTCTTGTTATTAATGGAAGCATGTTCAGCAAAATTTAAAAAGTGAGTACTGTTTTGTCATTAATCAACTCAATTTGTGGTCTTAATGTTATATTTAAAGCTTTTATCATATATTAAACATTTGAGGCTTTGTTTCTAGAAGAGCCCAGAGGTTTGATCTGTATAATGATCTTTGTATTTATTGTTCTGATTTGTGTTACCCTTGGTTTAATGCAGATTTACTTTTAATAAGATTAGTAAAGCTTTTAATGTTTGGTTGTGTTGTTCATGTGACTTGCCTCTGAAATTATTTTTCATGTTACCATTTAAAAGAAATGGCATGCATTGAAAAATTATATTTACACCTTGGGAATGTTTTATTTAATTCCGAAAAAAAAAAAAAAAACATAGAAATGATTACTAAGGATTATAAAAAATGTTACATGGAATATTGTGTTTCAGAGCGGATCATGAGGACCAAGATGTTGTATTATTTAATAGAGGTATGTTACCTGCCTATTATGGGTTACTTCGACTATGCTGCCTGCAGTCACGCACATTTACCCGACAATTAGCAAACCATCAGAATTTGCATTGGGCTTTCAAGAATATAACACCACATCCTACACAATATAGTGCTGTAAGTTCACTTGATATTTACATTTGTGCTTACAATTGTATATCAATAGATGTTTCATATATAACATGCATTACAGAACTGATGCAGTTTTGATTTGCTTTCAGGCTGTAGACGAACTCTTTAAATTAATTCAGCTCTTTGTTGTAAAGTTTCCTGATAGCACAGAACAAGAAATACATGAAATTAACACATTTAGAAGACAAACTTTACAACTTTACCTTCAAGTTCTAGATGGAAGGTCATGTTGGGCTACCCTTATTTTAGCATTCCGATCTCTGATTGATACCGATGATGATCGCCTTTATGTTGTATATAATGGTGGCCTTCAGATGGCATTTGAGGTAAGATAATCTGTTCACTACCAGCAGAGCAGTAACTAGAAAATAAGTGGTATAAAATTATAAATAATAAAATTATAGATATTTTGAAGGCATTTCTGGCAAAATTTCCTTTCATATTGTAACAGTCACACTATTGTTGCTTTGTTTAGTTGAAGTTTTATAAAACAATAGGAACTGCCAACTTTTCAGTATCCATAATTACTAAACATCTTGCAAAAGCAATCCCTTTTATGAGCCAATTACACATATGCACATCTCTATAGCTTGGTTTAACTAAGCTTGCTCATATCATAAATAGGTATGTTCCTCTTCATTCTCTTTCCTGTCGTGTAAAGAATGGAACCTAGCTACAAGTAAAATGCAGCAAACATACATTCATGCAAATGAAATGTCTGAGGCATACGATTTATAACGTTAACAAGAATGTCAAATCCAAAATATTCAGTCAAGTAGTGATGGCTTCCAGTTCTGATTCTGTAGTATTGAGTATGTTGTTTCAGTACTACTGTTTTCCTTCAAGATCCCTTTCTTCCTTTGCCATGCAAAGATATATATACACAAAATAACTAATCAAAGATAGCAGCAACTTTATATTTAAATGTTATATTTTCTTAAGCCATCCTATAGAATTGATCTGCTGGTTTATCACTGCTGAAACTTTATTGTTAGCAGTTCATTATCATATTATTCACATATATCAATCGGGCTCTGACATGTGTGATATGATCTGAAAGTATATTGAGTTAAATGGGCACATTTATAACATACCACGCAACAGCTGCACACTATTATTTGTCACGTGATATGGAAACATGATCTTTCAGGTCACATGTCAGATGCAACATTATCTTAATGTACATGGGTATATATGGGCCTGTTTATGCTCATCACATTGTTACAAGAGAGAGAAAGTGGCACACAGAAAACCCCAGAGATGTAGTTTTAATTTTTCAGTACAATTTGTGCTTTCACATGTGAGAGTGGTCTGATATTTGTTGTTCATACTTTTTTTTATTAACTATAAATATGGAATATTTTGTATAAGAGATTTGTATTGGGCGTTCAATATAGGATGTTGCCTCAGCAAATTACAAAGATAGTGACAAAAAAAAAAGCAATTTCCCATGCTGGTTCCTAAATGAACTGTCCCTAAACCTTGTACTGTTTATTAGAGGTCTGCTCCAATGAAAATTATTTTAAGGACCTGAAACTTTCCCAGCACTGGTTTTTAATGATTTCTTCTTGGGACGTCAGCTAGGTAAGTGTTGGATTAATTTCCAAAGCCAGACGGGGAGGACTGTGGAAGAGCGCATCAAAGAATACCAATGCTGCATCAGGCTGGGCTACCCAGAAAAATCTGCAGTGTTACTAACCATGAGATCAATTTTCATCCACCAAAATAGAAAAATCTACCAGATAAAATGACAGCCTGTTAAAAGAAGCAATGTACAGAAAAGCAATCAAGAATAATTTTAACAAAAACGAAGATCTGCAAATAAGCAAAACATGGCTACCTATAATTCATAACCGCTTGCACCATCCTCCTCAACCCCCATTGGCCAGTGCCGACCAATGACAGTGTGCAAGGTGGTCCTTCAGCCTTCCCCTCCCAGTTACCAGAGCAACTTCTCTCCAGTTCCCTGATAATGGTGACAGAGTACGTCGTTGAAAGTTTGGAAATTAATCTAACCCTTACCTGGCTGACTTCCAGAGAAGAAATATTCAATTTTTTTTAGTTAAAGAGTTTTTAACAATAGACACAGGTATTCATACTAGCTGCTGAACCAAATATCGAAATGGGTTGGTAGAGCATTGCATGCATAAATAGACTACTAAAAGTGATGTAACATAACATATGTTTTATCTTTTATTAATTTGTTGAGTTGGTTTTTTAACACTACGTCACTTACATTGTTATTAAACCAACAAATTAATAAAACATATAATTTGACTGTCACTGTTACTAAATTCCTCCAAACATCAATTAACATAACATTCCTTGCATGCATTCCAAATTGCACACATAAATGAGGCCTAAGCAGAGTACACACTATAAACAAAAGCAAATTCCATTTTAAACATCTCTGAATAACATCAGTGTAACTACATTGCAGCTAAACCCTGTTTCTTCTAAGCTTACTACACATTTAAACATACAAAACTGTTGTTCCATGTCTATTTACCCTGACAGTTAAACTTGTCCACCTACCACATTGAGAATGATATAGCTGCAATTGAATTATGATAACATTCACTCATACAAATGAAGTGTCAGAAACATGTAATTTGTAAAGTATTATTAAATAATATTTAGCTTACACTTACAGAGTACTCACAGTAGCACAATCCCCTCCTTGTCTGTTTCACTATCGAAAAAGAGCTTTCCAGTTGTTTTAAATCTCCTTTCCAGATCATTCCAGATTAATATATTGAACAATGGAAGTAGGTAAAAATACGTAAATTGGCCACACTGACAGAAAATTTTTTTTACAGTGCATGCGTCTTACCTTTGTTTTTAATCACTCAGGTAAAGGTACAGATTCATCAAATTCTTGACTCCTATAACCCCTTCCAGTACTTTTTCAGCAGAAGTACATGGGAAATTCTTATGGTTCCCCAAAGGCAGCAGAATTGTAAATCCATTTCTTGCTTACATGTCATTAGGTGTGTTATCAAATGAATTGTAAGAGTTAAAAGTAGCTGCCATTAATATTGAAACAAAGTTTGTATGTCCTCAGAAAGAACTGCAGTAGATATGGTTGTTTCAGGCATTTCATACATTACATGTTATGTACCACGAAGCCACAGCATGTCATGTGTCAGGAGACTTACTGGAATTGTTGTCAATACTGCTGGACATGATGAAGTGCCTGCGAATGTATAGAGACTCCAAGGATGTGCGTGGTGTGTTACTTGGGACCAAAGAGTGGGTGGAAGTTCTACGTAAGCTTGCAACTCTTCTTAATACGTATAACTCAGCAGAAATGCGGACCTCCTGCCTAGGTATGGAAATTCACATGCAAAATATAACTCAATAGTTCATAGAGTGTAAGAGATTATAGAAAAGAAGTCAATAAAGGGAAAGATCAATGTATGTCTATCACATTTACTAAGTAGAAATATTAGTTTTATAATTTTATAATCAGGGTTGCCAACACCTGATGCTACATTCTCACTAGATACCCTTCAAAACCTGCACAAAACTAAGGCCCTTTTAACCACCCTCTTCAGAGGGCTATATGCTGGGTTTTGAGAATTTGACCACAAATTTAAAGGGATGCAGAGGGATAATAAATAAATGTTTTGAAATAGGTGCCCAAAAATTTGAAGGTACATTTTTGATACTGGACATTAGTTGGAGATACACCAAATTTAAATGATGCAAGCCTCCAGTGCATTGTGTAAAATGTTCATTTATGTTCCCTTAATGAAGAAAGGAGTCCTCAGTGGTTATTATGATATGGGCATCAGTGTTCTGCTAAAAATTTGCTGTTTGCAAAGGCATGTACGCCACTGATAACAGCATAAGGCATGTATGAAGTGTGCAAGCCAACCTAAGTGAAACTCGTGGGTGTCTGTTCAACTCAGTTGCTAACTAAGGGAAGGTGGTTCGAATCCCATATCTCAGCTTCAATTTTTTGTTGTTAATTTTCATAATTCCTGTAATTTAATTTGATTATGTTTTAGTTCTATTGAGAACGCATTTGGTCTTCACAACAATCCAGAATAATTAAACGATATGTGATATGTACAGCTTAGCAGAACACAACTGTTTACTCATTTTTCATATTTAAGCATTGGAAAACCTACTAAGTAAGTCAGATAAAACAAGCAGTTTAATGACTCCTAGCAAAATTATTAAGAAATTCCACAATCACAAAATTGAATATGTTAGTAGTCCCCTGTATGCAGTAATAGCAGCCGAAAGATGACAGCTCACCAAAGCCTTAGTTATGAAAGAAACAGGTTAGAGGGAGACAGCATAGCTTAGCTAACTGATGTTCCATTTCACTACTTCGTATACTGCCTATTGGGCTGTTCACCCTCAGTATGTCCACATGCAGTATTCTCAATACATATGAACAGTGCACCAATTCTAAAGAAGTCTTGAATAATGATCATTAATTTGTGAAATATGCATTAAATGTATGGTGAAGCAAGAGGACGTGCATCCGTAGCTGGACAACTGTACAGTAGAAGAGTTCCAGATAGACAACATCATCATAGCACCTTTATATCTATCCATAGGCATCTAAAAGAGAGTAGATCCCTGCCAGTTCATAGACCTGATGCTGGCGCAGAACTATTTATCCGCTGATGTAATCTCTGCAGAGATGTTGGCGGTTGCCATTTTCAATAATTTTTAAAATGTTTTCATAACCACAACAAAATCCTGAAAACAAGGACCGTCACAGTTCATGGACACATATTTTTCATGCTTTATTCTCTTTGTTTTCATGCAATGAGGAAGCGTAAAATGTGTTTGTTTTATTATGTATTTCTAACATTTTTGCTAATTCTAGAAGCAAAGTATGTCTTCATTTCTTTCATCATGCTTTGATTTCCCATCGTTTATCCTTTCAGAAGTGGGTCTGTTTATTTTTGGACTCATTTATTCACATTTAACATCTTTACAAAAGTAAAACCCCAAACATTCTCTTGTTTTCTTTTTATCCTACTGTAATTCTATTGTTTATCGTTTCAGAAGAGGGCAATTTATTTTCAACAATTGTAAATGTCTACTATGTTAAATGGATTCTTTCAAACATATGTAAGCCCTTCACATTGCTGGCAAACAAACAAAAACAATAATTTCCGAATAAACTAAAAAACTTACAATCTCCTACATTTGGTATGGTTATGCTGTTTTCATTTCATAACATCACTAAACCAGAACTACATTTTGTAATAAAGGAACAGAAAGTAAGGAAGAAAAAAACAATGTAGTGATCGAATTCTGAAACACCCTCTGTGTACATACACATACCCACAGGGTGTGTATAAATGGAAATCTGCAATCATTGTTGCCTTTGATTTTGTAAAGCAGAATTTGGATTTTCTACAAATGATTATTAACCATCCTGGACAGGTTATTATTTTAAATTAATCTGGACAGATAAGTTTTGAAATTATAATTATTACATATTACTGCTAACATAATGATATCCATTTAATTTATTTATCTGCTAATTTAGAAGCCACTAGACTACCCTCTTGGTGGGAAAACTACTAAATTGGCAACTGTCCAACTCAGACATTAGTGTCGCCCTCCGTGGTGTAATGGTTACCATGCTGACTTCATATACCCAAGGTCACGGGTTCAAACCTGGTGGAGGGCGACGGATTTTTTCAGGCATGAAAATCCGCAGCATGGCTTCCTTCGGAAGGGAAGTAAAGCTGTTGGTCCCGTGTCTTAGATTTACGGCACATAAAAGAACCTCAAGCCTGATAGATAGGCCACTGAGCAAAATTAAGCGATCTTTCACGCCCAATTTAGAATGGGATGCTGAGAACCATAGTAGTTAAAGAGCATCCATAAATAACACATCATTTTTTCAGACATAAGTTCTCTTTGGAGGCAATAAACTATACCTCTCCTTTACCCACACCACTATTCTGGACTTGTTTACCTCTGGTACTGTGCTGTGCATTGTAATGAGTATTGGAGGTGCAGCAGGGATTTTTAATTACCACTGTAGATATACAAGCTTGGCGAGACTAAACTTACCTGGTCCTAAGCATGGACACATATTCTAAAGTGAAGCAGTTTAGGTTTCCACATACAAAAGTAAACAGCTATTTTCAGTAATGAATAAAGTAAAACAGTTTGGCAGTTTCATTTAAATGATAATATGCTCTCTATGTTATATTTTGCTAGTGATACTATCCAACCAAACATAGAACTCTTAGTTCAAATGGGTATATTTGAAAGCTTTTATTATTGATGTGTATGCTTTTGCACATAAAGTATTTTTTCACGTGTAGTAGGATTTTGCAAGTACTGTATATCTTCAAGTTTCCAACACATATATGTACATACCAAGGTATTTTGTATGTATATATATATATGATTATTAGCATTAGTATTGTATCAATTGCTTTCATTACAAGTGTAAATGTTGGGGCAAAAGGTTGAACGAAGTTGTTACGGCATATGTAGTACATATGGGTGTTGGGCTTGTTTTATGTAGGGAGGAGATGTTGCTATGTCGGCTGTTTGGATGCTGGTGGCAACAATGTAATAGCTGCCATTGTTTTCTCCTTACCTTTGGTATGGCATATCCCCCTCGACACGTCTGTAGTCCCCTGGAGATTCTGCCTTTTAGCTCATTTGCTGCTCTCCTGGTAGGTTGGTAAAAGAAAACGCTTGCGGACATGTTTTGCGAATTCTGTTGCTAATGACTTCTACCTATTCACAGCTAATGTTGACTATGGTTGTTTAGGAACAGAAGTTGCTGCGTTGTTACATAATTTACTTTCCTGAATGAATAGATTATGATTTGCCCAGAATGGTATAGTGTATGTGCCGTAAGCTGCTCTTTGTCGGTGAGTGTGATATCTAATCTTAGGAGCTGGATATTGTAGAAGCAAGGATATGAAAAGAATAAACAACTTATGTTTCTTTAGTTTGTTGTATCTGTCTCCAAAATTTAATGGGATTTAATGAATTTGAATGTGTATGAATCTTAAGTTTGTTGACACTGTCTTTCTATTATCTTATCTTAATTATAACACATATTTTTTTTATATATATTTACAATATCTTCTCAATTGTAACGTTATATTGTTATACTTAACTTAATTATCACTTTTGTCATGTTACTTTCCTAATATGTCTGCATTCCTCTTGACACATATTTCCGGAAGCTGTATCAGAGTAGTGAAAAAATTCATATATGTTCTTCTTTTCTTTGTCGGTGTCATGGTAATAATACTCATTACATGCTTTATATTTCACAGAAATTATGCGTTGCTTCTTTACAAACATAATTAATTAATAATTACTTTTTCATAATGATATACATATTAACAATAGCTTTAGGTTTAAGCTATTGAACATAAAATATTTAACCAATAGTTTGGCTTGGAATATAGCAATATTATGCCTTGCTAACTTCCAGTTATGTGTCATATCTTTTCTTTGTTTTATTTTATGTATTTAGTTTAAGAAATGTTTACAAAATTTTATGTCAGATTTGTAAATAATTTAGTATTGTAAAGTAATTGCAAATCTATGTGAGGGTGTTATGGTAAAATACTGTGTCAGTGATGTTGTAAATTGTATGCGGTTTAACTATTTTCAGCACCAGTAACCATGATTTTGAGTGTCTTAAAAGGGTTTAATAATAATGTGTACAATCTTATATTTACAGTATGTTATTATTTGTTTTACTGTATTACTGATGTCTTTGTGTGTGTAAAGAATATTTCAGTACTAAAGTATGCTATTTTATTCAATTTAAGAAATTATACATCACTGGCGATTTCATATGTAGAGCTGTGTTGACATTTGAAGGGCTTATTTCCAAAGTGACATATCTCCAATTTTAAAAGCATTGGAGCTGAGCATACCAGAACATTAAGAATACCTTCTGTGAAGGTGTAAGTTGTATTAAATGTTCAAATCAACGTAAATGCCGGCGTCAGAAGCCTTTGAAAGTTTATGTTATTTCCACTGTGATGCATCTCCCAGCTGTGTTTATTTCCAAAACGTCTTATCTCTTCATAGTCAATAGGAACGCCTCAACTCACTTATAAAAAAACTGTCTTTCTGATGATCATCCTGCAATGCTATTTTATAAGCAGGTATTTTCTTGCAGTCATGTAGAAGTCAGTTATGATAACAGTGATACTTAGGCCCATACTATTATTTCTAGTGCTAGTAAAATGATTGACATTGGCAGTTAAATTAATTTTGTTTGTTTTTGAGGTTTATAAACTGAAAACTTGAATAATTTAAGAACACAAAGTCAGATTACAATTAATTCTTAGCTAGTAATATTATTTCCAGTTGGAAAAAGAAGTTTGGTATTGGCTATCTTTATAGTGTGTGAAGTTTAAATATTTAATCAATTATCTCATCTGATATGGTAATAAACAAACATTTTGAAGGTTTTTGGTTTACCATGTAGATGTTATGGCATTTAAATGATAAAAAACATGACTGGCAGCTATAGCACTTTTATTTTATCAATAATACATATCAACTTCTTCGTATTGCAGTGGATATCTATATAAAGCTTTAGTTTACTGCCAAAATGACTTAACTCCCTGTCATGTGAACCAGTTTCACCATTCCTACCACTCTGTGATTATTTTCACATATATAAATACATTTGCAAGTATTACTGAATTCCACATGCCAAAAATTAGGCTTCTACCTTAATATGACAAGGAATTATATGAAATTTGTCTTTTGTGAAAAATGTGATTTCATGGAGATAAATCATTTTGGAAACAAACCCTTCATTTGTGTTTGAAACTGGGCAACTGCTATCTGCTAAGAGATACAGTGTTTTACTCCCCTACTTTAGAGCTCCCCATTGCATTAACCAAAGCCTGACTAGAACTCATTTCATTAGGCAGCCAGACAAATATGTATTCCAGTTATTTAAAAATATACTCATCAGTAGAGCACCTGCCAGCTGTGAAAAATCTCGGGTTCAATTCCCAGCTGAGGGTGGGAATTTTTCTCCAGCCAAGAATATTCCCTGTCCTTCCCAGAGATTGAATATGAGTGAGTGTATGTGCATGCATGCATGATAGATCTAGTCTAATGAAAAATAGAAATCCAATACATATTATAATTATAATACTCCTCTCTCCTACATATTATTGAAAGGTACACTGATATTCAATTGGTTCATTAGAATCACTTGAAAAATTCAACGCCACAGTCGGAAATTGAACACGGTTCTCCCACTCTCCGTGCGGTTGCTCTAACCATTGAGCTACTGTGACAATCCGCCGGTATGGCATTCAGTCTTCCAGCTGATTATGTGTGTTTTTATCCTGGTCAAACAACCAGTATGTCTCACTTCAGAGAACACCAGAATGGCGACTTACCATCGTAAGACCTTAGTATCTTTTACTATGTTCCTGCCAACATATAAGCTATTCTATTATAATTGTAACACGGAGAGAGGAGTAGAAAGGTTACTTTTAGTGCTTAGGAATATCAAAAGTTGCTCTTGGAATTCTATTTAAGAAGAGAGAGACTTTCTCATTTTGGAATCATTTCAGCTAAAGCTTGCCTACTAAGAGAGCTCAGAAAAAGAAACAGAAAATTATTAAATTTGCTTTAAAGGAGAGAGGGATGGAATTTAAATTCCCTTGATAATACAGAGGTGACCTATGAAAGGGTCAAAAGTGAATTTAAGTCAAGAAATTAGTTATTTTCTATTCAAGTCTACTTAACATAACTTTATTAAATATAGTATTTCAGTAACTCTTTGAGTTTAAACCATTATCATTTGCAATTTTTATCTTTAATAATAACAATAATTTATTGGAGTGCTAAGTTCAATATAATGGTGGCAATCTCTTGTGGCCCAGTATGCCATCAACCTCCTTTGGCTTAAAAACTTAATCACTATATTGAGTATACAATAGGATTAGTTCACAATGTGCTCTCACTAACTAAACCTTGTTTATTTGCTGGTCCATTTCATTCTTAACTTTCCATAAGAATTCCCTTAACTCTCTTAGCTGCTTATTGTCCTTGAAGATCTTCTTTATCCCTGTCTCATTATCTCTCCCTAACCACTTCCATTTAATTAACCCCATTCTCCATTCATTCATACTTTTACGTTTAAACAATGTGCAGTTCATTCTCCTCCTCCTCCTCCTCCTCCTCCTCCTCCTCCTCCTCCTCCTCCTCCTCCTCCTGCTGGCAAATTGCTCATAGTCCATACCTCGCTCCTCGTCTCAAACCTTTCAGCTTTCACATACCTTGTCTGCCCCCAATCTCTTATTTCTATTGTAAACTTTTAAGATATTCTTCCTTTCCTGCAATTTCCTTCACCTTGTTATACTATTGCAACAGTTTTTTCTCTGAGCAAGTAGATTCTGCCTATCCATGTCCTCCAATCTGTCTCTTGCTTTTCTCCAAAACCCTCTATTAGGATTATCCATTCTGTATCACACATCTCCTAAGCCGTTGTTGATCAATGGCCCCTTAATCTTACCCAACCACATTACTTTCCACCTTATTTCCTCTAAACCTTTAACATACTTTCAGAATATCTGATTCTAGCAGTTGCTGAATGCAAAATAAGTACTCGAGCACCCTTTCCATTATCTGTCCTCTGCCCTCCCTAATTCTGCCATTGCTTTTCCATTAGATTTACCCACAAACTATTCTCAACACTAAATCTAATCTTTTCCACTGTTCCTCGATCTCCCAAATTTCTGCTCCATATATCTACTTGGACTCAATCAATCCACAATATATTCTCGCAAACTACTTTACACTCATTGTTTGGTGCTGTATGCAAAGATCTTCTCATAGCCTATCTCCCCTTTACCATAGTACTTCCTATCTGCCTATCCCACCTTCCTGCGCTTGATAACTTCACCCCTAAGTATGAAAACTCCTTAACAATTTGAATTTCTCCACCTCCACTAAACTAGTTTTCTTCCTTAATTTTGATCCTTTCATAAACACCATAATTTTCTTCTGGTTCATTTTCAGCCCCCATTTATATCAAAATCACTCTGTTACACCAATTTTAAACCCCTTACTGTTATTGATCCCACAATTAAGTCTTCCGCAAACACTGGACCTGGAATTTCTATTTTATTAATTACTGGCATAGGAACCTTTGCAAACTTAACTCAAGATGTTGTCAATAAATAAGCTAAACAAAACTGTCTTAAACTGCTTTCTTGCTCAGCTTCCTTTGTCACTTCATTCCTTCCACATCTTACTCAAAATGTTTACTGGTGATATAGCTCTCTCAGCAATTCTATCATTCTATTGCTCAATCTTTTAGTTTGAAGTTTATACCAAAGTGCTTCTCTATCACCCTATCATAAGCTTATGTTTAAACTGCTATCAGTTGTGTTTTATCTTTAATATTTATTTCTTTGATTTATACAATAATACTGGCTGTGACTTTCATCAAGGACTGTTCCTTGGTTTAATGTTGTTTACTTAAAAACTATGCAGCTATCTTAATGGTCACCACGCACATTTGCCTTTCATAGGGTTCTAAAAGCCTATTGCATTCCTCCCTACACCGGAATCTGTGTGTGAAGTCCAAATGTACATATATTATTAATGTCAGTGCTATTTTTAGTAAGTAGGGGAATTATTGTATCCCACCAAAAATCCAATATTGAGTTTTCACTAGAAAAATATATTTTGGGGCCCATAAATAAATTAAAAAAAATTAAATTTAAAAAGGGGGGGGGGGCATTTTAAAAAAAATTCATGTTATCTCTCTCTCTCTGCATGAGAGAGAGAGATAACATGTAACAGTGTAGCTCAAAAGAAAAAGGTCAGTTAGATACCAAGTTCAGAATATATAGGTTCAGCAGTTCTAAAACATAACGATTTTGATGAAAATACCATAAGTTTAAGATGTTTTCATGATAAATGAAATGTACTGCTTGAATTTTCTAGGAATAGCCTCTGAAGTCCTGTTCATTTGGAATGACTTGTGTAACAGATAAACCATAAGAGAAAATCTTACAATACAAAAAATGTAGATCTCTTTAAACATACAATTTATGTCAAATACTTTTTATCTTTTTTTCTTTGGAGTTATCCATTTCTGATATATTCCTTGTTATTGATTTACATTTTCCAATACTTACACTTTTCTCAAATAGAAAGTCCCCCGCCCCCTTTCTTCTTTCCTGTCTGCTTTCTGGTGTATTCCCCTATGCCAAATGTTCATAGAAAGAAATAATGTAATAAAACCACTTCCATTAATGTTTATCCGGAATCAGTATGAAGTAGAAAGAAGGATAAGCTTTAGTAGGAATGGTTTGTTGCAGAATAGGTAAAGTTGTGTGTGTGTGTGCACGCGCGTACTTTCACTGGAAGTATTTCCAGTGAAGCAGCATGTGAGTGTCATTGTGAGATTTATGAAAATACATAATAATATGAATACTGAAATCGATTATTTTATAATTAATTTCAATGAAAATATTTCTAAACTAAATGACAGCAATGTTAATAGCCACTATATGTGAAGGGCATTCATGACCTTGAATGAGAAAATTAAATACCTTTATGTATGACATGTATGTGTTTTACAATTTAAAATAAGATCCCTCTTCATGATTGGTCAACATGTTCCAATGTTGTCTTTGCAGATGTGCTAAAGGAAATGCTGATGTTAATGCCTGCAGAGGTAATACAGGTTTTAGTGCCCCTTCTTTCCCACTGTCATGCTGCATTCCAAGAAAGCCATAATGCTCTGCCAATGGGTCCCTATTTTCCTCATCGTGAAAAACTTCCACCACTGGGACTTAAGGCTGGTACTAGACCTTCAAGACCAATGGTGCAGATGGCAGTTCCTCATGGACAACTTGAATCTGCTAAGGTATGACAGGTAGTTAATGCGTTCTTTATATCAACCTGTATCATCAACAATTAACTTCCGGTTAATCAAATCATGCCTATGTAACGTAGATTTGCCTAAATTTCTTAAGTGGATTTTACTTTTTGAAGCTCTACAGATTAGAAAACTTCTAAAGTGTGTTGGGGTAAATAGATTTGGACCACTGCACTCAAAAGTGATCAACCAGGATTGATTTTTTGAAAATCTTCCTTTAGAATAATTATAATTTTGCCACGTAGAAAATTTTATAAAAATGAATTATTGTTACATCAACAAGCCAATGAGAAAATGAATGTGAAATACGTTCCAATTTTATCTAAGTGATGCAGTAAGATTGTGTTAATCATTTAATGTATCTTCAAATAAATTAATGCATGTATTTGAATAATGGCAAAAATTATGTTTCTAGCTATGGTATGTAATTAAAATGGCTTACTATTAAAAATTGGGGAAGTTAATGATATATTATTTTTGCAAATTTATTTATTTTTATTTATTCCTTTATATTGAAGGTCTCAATGAGTGTATTGCTCAACCAGATAAAACTACCTTTTAGTGATGTTCTAGTCCTACTAATTCCAACTCAAACCCCCCCTCCCCCCAGGGGCCTACTAAGGTAGTTACAGGTTTGGTGCACCCGGTGTCCCGAGCCAACTTTCACTCCCTCGTGTGGGTGACCTCCAAGTGGTGAGGGAGTCTGTAGGTCAAAATGCCCACCCACGTATTGGCTGTGCGTGGAGACCTGTGTTGGTGGAAAGGAATATTGTGGTTGGTTGAGGGTTGCATATCTGAGCCTGGGCCTTTAGTCTTTTCACTGACTAGGGAGGGTACGCAGCTTAATACACCACTTTGGTTTCTGCTTCATCTAAATGGGATGCTAGCGACTAGCCCACCTAGTCAATTGGCCAGGACTAGATAATATACCGAACTCCAGGGTGAGTGGCACAGCGAGCCTTCTATATCCCCTGTGAAGCCCTGTCATCCCAGTGGGATGACCCCATGTTGGACTCCATGGTGGATGGGGAGCATGGGAGGATGGAAATTAAAAATGATTTTCATGGCAAAAACCAAAAAAATCTGTTAAGTATGGTACAGAGTTTGGAAAAGAAATAGTCGAGTGTTGTGGTCCTTGCTACTTGATTGTTAATAGAACAGAGGAAGGAAGAAAGTTCCTCTAGCATAAGCCCTTTTGTTATTCAGAAGGGTCTTGATAACATTGCTGGTCCTGTAAAATCTTGTATAAGAGCTCGTAATGGCACTCTCCTGGTAGAAGCACAATCAGCATCCCAAGCTTCCAAAATTCTTAAGGCCAAGATGTTAGCCAGCTATCCAGTAAAGGTTGACGTACATAAAATTTTCAACTCCTCGCGCTGTGAGATAAACACTCGCGCATTGGACGGTTTGACCAGTAAGGGAGTTCAAGAAAATCTTGCTCCCCAAGGCGTCACATCTATGCATCATGTCTAAAGAAAATTACCTAAATGGAGAACTTGTGCCTACCCGTACCCTGTTTGTTACCTTTGATCAGGTAGATCTCCCACAAAGGATAATGGCAGGGTATGAATCCATTGAGGTAAGACCGTATATACCAAATCCGCTCAGATGTTATAAATGTCAGCGCTTTGGCCACACCAGTGAATTCTGCAACGGCAAGTCTACCTGTGTCAACTGTGGTAAAATCTAGCATGACGGAGAATGCACGTCAGATCCAACGTGTGTTAACTGTAATGGTGAACATTCATCAAGTTCCCACAATTGTCCCCGTTTTGCAGAGCAAAAGATGGTCCAGGAAATTTGGGTTAAAGAGAATGTATCCTTCTTGGAAGCCCAGAAACTCTAGCAAGTCTGCCAACCCTCTGTCCCAAAGTATGGTACCTATAGATCAGTTGTACCTAAATCGGTAAAAAGTAGGGAAATTGCAATCACACCTGAGATATAAAGTGTGCCTCTATTGCAGAAAAGGCTCTCACAATCAGCTCACTTCCTAGACCTTCGACTTCAACATCTATGTCAGTATAAACATCTCCTACATCTGAAACTGCTAAGAGCGCTACAGTTAAATCGCCACCAAATCAATCGACCTCCACCAACAAGACTGGCAAGCTAATAATATATACAGAGCCTGAAAGAAAGTTCAAGACCAGCTATGAAAGAACTGACTTCTCAAGCAAAGCATAAAGCCCACTCCCAAAACAACAAAGGGAAACAATAGTCCACAGAGGTGCTCTTCTGAGGATTTGTCTGGGAAGGGCTCAGGTCAACGACATCCATCTTCGGCGATCTCTATTTCCAATCGGTTCGAGGTGCTCCAACTGAAATTTTCAATTGGAAAGGGGTCCTCCCAAGTGGAGGAGATGGAGGATGGTGATACTGCCCTCACTGCTAGAAGGACAGTGACAAAGAGGCAGGACCATCCTCCTGTAGAAGGTGTTTTCCCGACACCTAAAAAGAATAAACTCAACCGACCTCCACAGCCTTCAAAATAGGAATAATCACAATGTACAACTTATCCCATTATAAAGAACATGGCTACTCTACAGTGGAACATGTGTGGAATAAGAACACATCAACCTGAGCTTGAACTGCTGCTTAACCAGAACAATCCTTTGGTCATATGTTTGCAAGAGACTAAGCTCCGTCCACAAGACAGCTTCAAAATCAAACGGTACGCCCCTGTAAGGTGTGATCTATCATCCAAAGAGGATGTACCTGCGCACGGAGGCACTATGATGCTCATCAGAGATGATATATTCGCGCATTCAGTATCATTACAGTCAGACATCCAGTCAGTGGCTGTAAGGATTAAACTGTCACATACCAGATTCATCATTTGTAATATATATTTTCCTCCAAGTGACGACCTCTCGCTCACTGATTTAAGGGATTTAGTTTCCCAACTACCAACACTTTTCTTTTGGTAGATGATGTGAATGCCCACCATCCACTTTGGGACTCAGGTTGGGCTTGTGCGAGAGGTAAGTTAATTGCAGATTTCTTGAACAATTATAACCTAACTCTCCTAAATACACCGGAGAGCCTACTTTTCTTTCTGATGCTTTCAACAGTTTTTCACATCTGGATTTAGCAGTTTGTTCACCACAATTAGCATCTTCCTTACAAATGAATATCATCTCTGATTTACATTCTAGTGACCACTTTCCATGTCTTAATCTCTTGACACAAGATACATGTTCCACACGTTTACCTAGATGGCGCATAGATCAAACCAACTTGAACCTTTACTTCCGGTTGGCTGCTTTTTATTTCAACGAGCATGACTCTGTGAATGTTTTAGTGGAGCACCTCATGAAAAATATTCTTGATGCTGCTGAGCAGTCTACTCCACGGTCGACGACCCAAACCTGACATAGATTTCCAGTATCTTGGTGGACAGATGAATGCTGGAATGCCATTCGTGCTCTCAGGGTTTTACAACATTGCCCAACACTGGATAACCTGATTTGAGTATAAAAAGATGCATGCCAAATGTAGGCCAGTTATTAAGGATAGCAAAAAGACATCAAAGAGCAAGTTTGTAGCATCATTCAATCGACATACACCTTCGTCTATCATATGGGATAATTAAGACATGTGGATGGGAAAATTACTCATACGCCAATCGCTGGTCTTAAAGCAGCTGTAGGAGATATTGATAAGTTTGACGTGGCCAACACTATCTGGCAGTGCTTTCACTCAAGTGTCTAGCTCAGAGAATTAATCGCTTGAGTCTCTGTCTGTTAAGGCTCAGGTGGAGTCTCAAGGTTTCAACATTATTTCTAAAAATCTTTAAGATTACAATCATCTCTTCACCATGAGGGAGTTGGACCATGCATTATCAGCTTCACGAAACTCTGCACCAGGTCCTGATGGAATACACGTCCAAATGTTGCAACATCTCTCTCCTGAAGGTAAGGTCTTCCTGCTCAAGGTCTGTAATTGTGTTTGGGTTGATGCCACTTTTCTGGAAAAGTGGCAAGAGGCCACCATCGTACCTATTTTGAAAGCTGGTGGAAAGGACCATTTTCTTCCATCCAGCTACTGTCCTATTTCCCTCACCAGTTGCATTTGCAAGGTGGGTGGAACATATGATAAATGGACGGTTGATGTGGTGGCTGGAAACTCACAACCTACTGACCAACATCCAGTGCAGTTTTCGACATTGTCGTTCAGCAGCTGACCACCTTGTCTCAATTTCGACGCAGATAATGAATGGATTCATGAAGAACTGTCAAACCATTGGGATATTCTTTGACCTCAAAAAGGCTTATGATATGTGTTGGCAAGCAGGGATAATATGTTCCCTATACAACTGGAATGTACGTGGACGTCTTCCATTATTCATTCAGGAGTTTATGAGGAACCGCGTTTTCTGAGTAACGGTCAGTTCGGTTTTATCAGATACTTTTGTTCAAGAGAACGGAGTTCTACAGGGATCGGTACTACTGTCACGCTGTTTGTTATAGCAATTAATTCTAACTTGAAATGTATTCTCCCAGTAGTATCGTCCTGCTTATTCGTAGACTACTGTACCATCTATTGTACTTCTCAGCGCACACCTTTTTTGGAACGCCATCTGCAGTAGTATTTAGACAACCTTTCAGATTGGAGCTCTAAAAACGGCTTTTGCTTCTTCACTGAGAAGTCACTCTGTGTGAACTTCTGGCACCACAGGAAGTGATTACCATCTTCACTGTGGTTTGGTACAGTTTTACTACCATTTGCGGATGAGACGAGATTCCTTGGATTAATGTTCGATAGAAAACTGTGTTGGTCACCACATACAGCACAGCTGAAAGCACGGTATAACCGTTCTCTGAATATTTTATGGATACCAAGTGGCAAGTCTATGGGAGCGGATCTGACAGTCTTGCTGCAACTCTATTGCACACTGATCCAAGGCAAGTTAGATTACGAATGCATAGTTCATGCTTTGGCAAGACCATCTGTGCCGAGAAGATTAGACACTGACCATAATCAGGGTATTCGTGTGGCTGTTGGAGCTTTGCCAACCAGTCCAGTAGCCAGCCTTTGTGCCGAATCGGCAGAACCTCCTCTGCAGTGTAGGCGTGATATCCTGTTAATAAATTATGGCTGTGGCCTAAAAGTTTATGCCTTTGCATCCTATGTTCACACCTTTTTTTAACACCAAGCTGGACAAATGTTATAGAAATATCTCATTTAGTCCACAGCTTCCATTTGTTCCTTCCAAGAGCTTTTTCATAAGCATGATATAATGCCTAGAATGTTTCCAAGGGGAAAAAGGTGCACTCAGCTTGGTTACGTACAACATCCCACGTAAACCTCGGGATGGTGGCGTACTGAAAGTCTACAATGTTAGTTTCTAGTATCTGTAGATGTTTTTTAGAATTTTTGTCAAATTACAATGACCAAACTTGTATATATATAGTGATGGTAGTAAGTACCTTTCTTTATGATACCGAACAATATACATTTGGTTTTCATAGTGCGGAACTGTACGCAATATATCCAGCCATTCTGCATGTTGGCCTCGAATGATTCCCTTAGTGCACTTCAGAGCCTTAGTGATCTGTACAACTACCATCCTATCGTACAACATATCCAGGATGTCTCCTCTATGCTTTATATGGTTTCGGGGCTAATGAGGATTGTGCATGGATTCCAAGTCATACTGGCTTGCCAGAGAATGAACTGACAGATTTTGCAGCAAAGACAAAAATTTCTTGTGTAACATTGGAAGACTTTAAGCTTGTTGTGCGCAGAGCAATACTTTCATGCTGGCACGAATGGTGGTCAGCTCTCCGCGGAAACAAGCTTAGAGTAGTGAAGGACCTTCCAACAAACATGGGTAACTTTCTCTCGTCAATCTCGATGGGAGGAAGTGATTTTGGCTTGTTTGCATATTGGCCACTGCATTTTACACATAGTTTCCTTCTTAAGAGAGAATCTGCTCCTTTGTGTCCGCTATGTGGAGAAGATTTGTCTGTTACTAGAGTGTGTTAATCTAGCACATATTTGGGAGTCACTGCAACTGCCAGTCAGTCTTGCAGAAGTCATGGCGGAGGATAATCAAGTGGTAGCTAAGATTTTTAAATTTTTATCAAAGATAACCTTTAAATTACAGATTTAGTTGTTTTTATCCTTGTTTTTGCATCAGTTTGGAAATATTTTTCTGAAATCAACTATCTGTTGCTTTTGCCACGATTAATTTTATATTTAACTTTCGTTCTTATTTATAATACTTTTTATTGAGCTTTATGTCTGGCTTTTGCCATGATTTGTTTGATAAGGCCACTGATGACCTTGTAGTTGAGTGCCTGTAAACACTAACCATCATCCAATCTAGCTCTGCGTTAATTCTTCTTACTTTTTGTTTGCTCACATCTCACCTGCATAATATTCCGCTGGTTACAATTTTGGCTTGGGAGCTTTGTGTTCTGATCTGACTGATTAAGTCCATGGTGTCACCCATAATTTCCCTGGCCATTATTCCTTTCCGGGTATTTTTTGTTCTCACATGAATGGCAACGTCAGGCTTCATTTCATTTAGCTTGGCATTTTCTATTTCACGGCTTAATTCTTCCACTCGGATATCTGGGTAGCAGCGTATGTCATAGCCCGCACTTCTGCATTCATTCCCGGCAAATTTAAGAAGCGAGTCTCCGAACACCATTACCTTGACTCTATTTTTTCCTTTGTTATAACTCATCTCTTGTTGATCCCATTGTTTCTTCCGTTGTTCAAAGGCGGCTTCATTCCTTTTATTTAGCACGCTTCGGTAAATTTTTAAGTCAAACATTTGGCTTAAAATTATGTTTTGTTTAATTAATGAATTTTTTGCTATTAATTTGGATTACATAAACATAGAACAAGGTTCATGGGGGTTAATGAAAATAATTGAAATTTGTTGATGTTATGAGGCACAAATGCAATGTTAACAATTTTCAAATCTCTTCTAATTATGGTATTAGGATAAGCAGTTAAATAAATAAGGTTTTATTTTGCTACATGCAGATGATCATAATGATAGCAATAGCAGAAAAGCCCATTTCTTAGTATAGAATTAACAGAAGTTTTGTATTTTACCCAATCTTAATTTGGCACAAAAAAATAGGCTATATTTGGTAATATTGTAGTCTTTATTACCTTTTATTAAATATGTAACAAAGTGTAATCTAAAATATTAAATGCAGTTCTTCAGGAGGTTAAAAGTGGCATATGTATGCTTATAACTGCTTGATATTAGAAAGCAATTAAGCATTAGGAACAAAGAAACATGTTAATAAATTTAACTTGCATCACAATATAACCTTGCCACAATATATTACAGATTTCTCTGATATATCCTTGAGATTTCTTAAGCGATGAGAAAATCCTTTTATTCCTGATTTCAGAATTTCTGGCATGCAGATAAATAACATGAACGAAGTCTGTTCAAAAAATTTCAGAACATTCATAATTTCGTGGCAATGGAGTGTTGGAGCAAAATGTAGTTGGCATCCCTGCACATGCCTGTGTTTAATTTGTAACTGCCGGAAGTTTCATTATTCTATGTCTGTTATTGTTCAGTGCTACATTGAATATAACATTATCTTGCAGAGTTTGCAAATCTGCATTAAATTTTATGTGAAACTATCTTTAAAGAGAGACACGAAATGATGCAGGAAGCCTACAGTGAGGAGTGGTTAAGTAATACTTGTTACATATAGTTCACGCAGTATAAAAATGGCTGGATGGAAGTTAAAGATGACCCTTGTTCAAGACGCCTTCGATGTCTGCCGATGGCACTCATGTCAGAAACGTTAACAAAATTGTGCTTGCCAATCAAAGAGTTGACTGTCCCGAGAGATTGCTGAAGAATGTAACATTTCGGTTGGATCATGTCATGAAAGATTGTCTCCTTATCACAGTGATAGCATGGCTGCTTGTCAAGCGGGAGAGCTGGGTTCGATTCCTGGTATCTGTGAGGAATTTTCCCCTGCTAAGAGACCTGGTCCAGGGTGTACTCAGCATTAGGTGATCCCTGGGAGGCCAATTCAGGAGCTACTTGATTGAGAAGACCGCATATTTGGCCAGGAGGGACTAGAGGCACTGATCAAATCTAACCCTCCAGCGCTGCACCCCATTCATGATGCCTTCAAGCTGATATGGGGATGCAGCGGCCGGGCGCTAGACCAAGGTCCCCATGACATGGAGTTACGTTAAAAGTCATGAAAACTTGACACAGCATCTTGGGATGCATTACGTAGCACCAAGTTCATCCCACGGCTCATGAGTCAAGAGCATCGCCTCGCAATTTGTGACGGGCTTTTCAATCATACAAATGAGAACAAGATGTTCCTTAAGAGAATCATAACTGGTGATGAGACACGGGTCTGCGCTTATGAAATTGAGACCAAGGTTCAATCTTCACAATGGGTCAGGAAAGGTTCTCCAAGACCAAAAAAAGCTCATCAAGTCAGGTCAAATGTCAAAGTCATGCTGATAGTTTTTGAAGGATTAGTTAGTTCATCATGAATTCGTACCACAGGGACAAACTGTTAATTGATGGTACTATCAGGATGTGTTGCAATGACTGCGAGAAAATGTGAGAAGGAAACAGCCTGAAATGTGACGAGACAATTGATGGCTCTTGCATCACAGTAACGCATCCGCACAGTCATCCCTGTTGGTGCATGACTATTGTACAAAAAAAGATATCACTATGCTGCCTCATCTCTCCAGACTTTATTTCCAAAGTTGAAAACCCTGTTGAAAGGACAAAGATTTGCAGTGATAGACAAGATAAAAGGCATGTGATCCAGAGAAAGGTGGTTCTGGGGGAGAGTATTTCAAAGGAGACCATGCACAATAAGTAAAAGGTAAGCGTAGAATAATTTTGTGGACAAAGTTCCATAATTTTTTGAATAGACTTCGTATTGTTGTACAGAGGAATTACATGTGATTTATAGACTTTCTATTTCAATATCTGATCAGAATTCATGTTGATCCATAAATTGAAACGTTGTGCTACATATGCTATTAAAAAAATAGTACTTAACTACACCATACACTAAAATAAAAATTACTTAGGAAAACTTCTTAAATTATTTTTGCTTGTACTGAATTGTGAAATCAGACCAATGAGGATGCGTTATTCTCTCACATGACCTCTTTGCAGATTAAACTGTAGTTTTATGATGTTTAGCAGTATTAGTTTTGCTTTATAATGTTGTTTTGGGATTGTGTGTGGCATTTAACTAAGTGGGACAGAAGTATTCCAGATTAGCAAAAATTTAGATCAAACTTACTACATGAGTGCACTACTAATCTGTATAATCATTTTGCCGCTAACAATATACTCACTTTTATTTTCCATGTACCATGGGAGGTTTCCTTTGTTTTAAATTTATACTGGGTAAGAAAAGTAGCATTTTTTTTTTTTTTTAAAAAAAAACACTCCAGCTAAACCAGAAAATTAATAACGTCCAGATAAACAAGATTTTTGTGAACGTTGGCTGAAGGGAATAACAACCAGGCGAAACGGTGTATGACTAATTGGGGGAAAGGGGGGAAAAACGTTTGCCTTTTAAGGGCAGTTTTATGAAAAACTGTATAATCACATTATTTTTAAAATTTTTGCAGGGTGTCGACCCAGATTATGACAAGGCACTTCTGGAATTTTATGCCCCATACCATGATTTCATTGATGTGATGTGTCGCCTAGCTATCAATAATGAATGCATGTCAGACTCATTGGTTAATCTGAGTGCAATGGTTGGATTTGAAGGAGTTCCTCTCCACCTAACGTATTTCCCAAAGCTTTGGTTGGACATTTATAATGCACAAGTAAGTGAAATCCCAAATACTACCTGAAATGGTAAAAATAGAACTATTTTCTTGTGTGTTTTTGATTGTGCGTTACAAGGTAACCTGATAATCACCTTTCATTTTTGTAATGTTACAGCATGTGGATAGGAAATACATAGGAATGTTAACCAGCAGCAACTACTTTGTGGATTATGTTGAAGCTGTGTTGTTGGATGAAAGAAGTTGTTTGAGTAATGCTATTATATACAACTTCTTGTCCAAATATTTCCCAAAGGTAGGCAATTGTGAATGTTTCTTCATTTTTGTTTGATATAAAAATTGTTGTTCTTGTTTGTAGGCTTTATACAAATCTTTTCTCATGCATTAAATTAGCATCTGCATCATAGAACCTTAAATCTTCAAGTTCCTTACAGCATATTAATTATTGTACTTAAACTAACCAATCCTGATATTTTCCGATTTTCTGTTAATGTTTGTTGATTACACATTTATTTAGCAAGTTAAGTTTGGAAAATTGCACCCAAAATAATTGTAATTGAAGTACAGACATAAACCACAGTGGCTCAAGCAGTAGCAGCATAAGAACTAAGAGCCAAAGATTCGTAAGTATCTTTCCAACATGGCCTACACGTGGCAAATGTGAAATAAGAATTACCAGCCTTAAATTAACCCTTATAGAGCTAGCCCAGAAATTAAAAACACTCCAGCATTCCAAGTCACATTGAGATATGGTGTATCAGGTATTTTGAGTTTTCCTTGATATTACTTGCTTTTAATGTTTAAAACAAGTGTTATTAGTTTATTTGGGAATTGCAGAAACTGGTGTCATTAATTTTTTTATGGGAATTGCAGAAAACTGGCTGTTGATAGATGTGTGCACAACTTTTGAGTATATTGGAGAAATAGGTATTTCATGATAAATATCCGAGAGGCCAGGATAACCTCTTTTACAAAATCCATTGAAAATGCTTCTAATGAATGATGTTATGTATGTACTATAGTGAATTGATATTTTTATGATGGGTAAAATTTTGTTGAATCCATGCATGATATGGAACAGATTATCAGAGTGTTAAAAAAAAATAACAACAGAAGAGCATATTGAGTCAAGATAAATGAGAAGTGGCTCAATATGAGAATGAGCAAAATTTCCAAGGAAATGAGAAAGATTGTAACAAGCTGTCAGCAGGAAGTGGAACCAAAAAAATAAAAAATGAGGCTAGAAAACTGGTTTTATGTTTATAAAGCTAGAGGGTACAGTGGCAGTAAATGGAAGAAATGTTTAATGAAACAGCTTGTTTTACATTCACATGACTTTCCCTACCCATTCTTCAAAAAAAAAAAAAGATTACAATGGTTATTCTTCTGTTTCATGTCAATTGAGATAAACATTTGCAGAAATGGTCTAATTGCGAGAGGCACAAGGGGATTGGAGGAAAAGCAATAGGCCTTAAGTGATAGTCAAATGTTTTAACAGCAGGTTGCTATGTAATGGCTTTGAATTCCCTTCTCTTTGTATGGGCAAGAAGAAGAAAAGAAAACAACAATTTTACTCTTGAGAAAGGTATACAATTTTGAAAGTTCAAACCAATAACAAGGAGTGTCTTGGAAATGGTTAATGCCTCAAAAATTATTTCACATTAACTGTGTGCTTTAACAAGAGGTGTATGTTTTATGGTAAGTCTGTCTCTTATGTTTACAAGAAATTAAAAGCCATTCAGAATGAAGAGGGCTTCAGAGATTATTCCCAGAAAATTTAGATATACATTTCATTTGTCATAAAAGTGTCATAAGCATGTGCAATCAAAATTTTCAAAAAAACGTTCCATGTAAAACGTAGTTTCGAATGGTGGATGGTTTTCGTTAAAATCTTTGTGTTATATTCTTAGAAGATACTGGTATATAACATTTTTGAGTTAATGCTGTTTACATACATATACATATGTGCAGTTCAGGGGGTCTCAAAATATGTATTTTCAATTAAATCTTGATATCAATTTTCTTTTTCTCTTCTTACTGTAAACATGTAGTAGAGATAATAAAAATTGGAGAATAAGTACATAGGGAATTAGTTGATTTCAGAATCGCAGAAGAGGAGTGAAACTGATATTGGATAAATGTACTTTCATGATTTAAATGGATGGTATTAAAAAAAGCAAAAAAGCTACAATTTTTTATATCAAACATTATTTGAGTTCATCAGCTCTAGAATTGACTGGCAGCTATGGTGCAAAACCATCTTCACTGTCTGATCCTTGTCAAAATGAGGATCCATAAAAAGTATGGTGCCAAAACTGAAGGTGGTGGTAGTTTCATTTGATGTGTATGATATGCAGGAGGATATATGATGTACAAGGTGTTTTGAGGAAACGTTTGACCTCAAAATTGAGAGATCCAGATCTATTGGTCAAGCGGGATTCATTTGAATTCATTAACTGTGCAGTTTGCACAGTTGTATGGCAGTTAGGGCAAAGCTATCTGTATTTGGTGATGTTTGTGAGAGGATGGTAATGCCAAAACTGAAGCTAATAGTTTGGTTTCAGTGAACAATAAATGAAGGAGGATATACATGAAGTACAAGTTTAGAGAAAATGGAAGATAATTCAACAGCCAAAGCAATACCAATGTGTATGACAATTACTGAAGTGCTGAGCTTAAGAAATGTTAATGCACATGGTGGCGATGATGGTAGTGAAGAGTACAGTTGCTTTATTGAAAATGAAACACAGTTAAGAAACAGGCATCACTCAAAAATAATATTCTTTTTTTTTCTCACATTCGTGATAGTTGTTTTAATTGCTTCCCTAAAATCAATTAAATAAAAGTCCAGCTCTCTCTTTCTCTCTCCTTCTCCCTTCCAGCCCTTCATGATTTAAGGACAATAAAGAATTGCTCTCAAAATACATTAAGTGATTCTATTGCTAATAAAGATAAATAGCAACATAAGAATTTTATAAAATGTTATTTGGGAAACTTTGTGAAGTTATTTAACATTTATGTGCACAAGCACGAGTATTGTATTACTCTAGCTTCACTTGATTAACCAAAACTTACTGGGGCATGTTTCGGAGACTGTTGTCTCTGTCTCTAAAACATTCGACAGTAAATTCTGTTTAATTAAGTGAAGCTAGAGTAATATAAAATTCTGGTTTGTGCATATAAAAGTAACATAAGAAATTTAATAGTGTTTATGTAATTATGCATTTTAATCTGTGTGTATTATCTTACTAGTGCCTTCTGTATATGTTTATATCAGTAAATAATAGAAAAAAGGTTTCTCTTCAAGATATAAAGAGGTCACTAATTTGTTAAGCATCAATCACATGGGTCACTAGATTAGTATTGAGACATAGCTACCCTTGAGAAAAGCATTGTTATTGTGGCAAAATAGCTGACTCATTGGTAATGTAATGGTAGCTGGCAGAACATTGTTGCATTGCTCATTTTCCCTCATTTTATGTTTGAAGTCTGGAAAATGTGAACATTCTTGAAAGCGCATTGGAGATTCAGAGAGAGCATTTTTGTGCAATGATTGTATGACTTCAAATGTGCCTTAAATGAAATGCAGAATTTTGACATTTGAGAGGGGGCCTTTTGGGGGCCTGTTCTCATCACAAGCCATTTTGTTCTGCTGGTTTGGAGAATTCAAGAGGGGGCAACAATCTCTTAAAATTGAAGAAAGAATGGCAGACCAACAACAGTGATGAAAAACACCACCACTGTGGAAATAATGATTAGTTTGCTCAGTGTTTCAACCATCTTTCATGAACACCTTTGTTTAAAAAATTTCAAGATGGTTGCTCCATAATTTATCTGAAATACAGAAGCTCCTTAGGGTGGAATGATGTCAAAAAATGCTACAAAGATGTAAATGTGGAAAGTCCTGCCATGTTATAGATATTGCTATGGGTGACAAAACATGAATATATCAGCTTGACCCCAAAACAAAACATCAGTCCTCCATTTGGGTGTTCCCAGATGACCAAACTCCCGTTCAAGTCAAGAGAGCAAGCAGTGCTTCTTTGTTCTCCACAAGTGGCAACAGTTGTGCTCAAACATCATAAAACTTTATTCAAAATGATACACAGAAGTTTGCTTTCCAAAAGTATTTTAAAAGATCCAAGAAAAGTGTCCAAAGATTGGACTAAGTGGCAATTTGTTATATCATGATAATGTATTAGCTCACACTGCTAAGAACTGAGGCAAAAGTGTTGACTCATCTGCCCTATAATCCTGAGCTCGTACCATGTGTTGTTCCTGTCGCCTTTGATGAAGAGCTGGCTTGTCTCAATACTTATCTAGTCACCCTCGTAGTAATAACATTACATATAATGATACATGTTGCATAGGTAGCAAGACAGCTTGTGGAAATCTGAACAAATCAGCATGCATAGTTTGTTTATGGATGAATATGCTCAGCCATTTCAATTTTACAGCCTTGGCATTACAATTTTCCAGGTTGCAGCTAGTGTTCTAACAGAACAAACCTGCACTTTAATAGAGAATCTTGTACCTACATTGCCAGGGTTGCTTAATGAAGTGAATATGCAAGAATCAGCCCGTAAGTTAAATGGTGATGTTTGTGCACTAAATTTGGTTTATAACTCTGAAGTACCATTGTCTCCAACCGAAGATGTCATTTCAACATTGGATGTTCTCCTTGCAAAGATAAAGTTAATACGTAAACAGTCAGCATTAGAAACAGCAGGTAAATTATTGCCAGTGGTATTTGATATTTTTAGTTCTGATTTACAAATAATTTGTAGGTGTTTCTCTGCATCCATCACACTCATGGCAGCATGCACAATGTTGAAATAAATTACCTCAGAAGTGATGTTTACTAAAGAAGTCCATACTATGGAATTATATTACTAATGGAACAGTTTACTCTGAAAGTAACATTGGAGAGTCAAATACAATTCACTCTTATGGACAAATCCATAGTCCTTACTTGAAGGACACTACAAGTGCTTTATTGCACTTAAAGTTACCACATACTTGCATAACAGTGTACAGTCAACAATTAAAAGAATTGTTGAACCCAAACAGTGACATTGAAAGCATTATTATTTACTGGTAGTGTTCCCTGTTTACCATAAGTGTTGTTTCAAAAGTCATGCAGCTAAGTTTGCTTCATACTCCGACAAGTAACACAGACGATGAGCTCATCTTTGTGCATTGTTTGAAGTATACCCACATTGTAAAACTGTACATTTAGGGATTCATTATCAAATTGATATATGCTAGAAATAGTCGATTTGCAATAGAGGCATAAAACCCAGCAATTGCAGCCATTCATTCGCCAAATTGCAAATTATTCAACACCATATACCAGGTGATTATGTCACTTTGCTCGCGAGTGTGTGCATATAGATTGAAATAGATATGAAAGTTTACCTACCTTTAGCTGTGCCGATTACACATAACTTCAAAATTTTAAATTTGCAAATTAGATAAATGGCAGGAACATTCACACTTGCAGCTGTTATTTAAATGTATAGTGTTAACGACTTGATTAATAATATTTTGGAAACCTTTTTACTTTATTATGTAAATAGTATTCCACCCAAAAAATCAATACTAGAGTTCACCAGAAATAAAACTCCCCTGCATTAAAAAAAAAAAAAAAAAAGAATTTTTTAGATAAATATCCAAGAGCGTGTCTATGAGCAGCTTACTTGAAAATGAAAGTCTGTCAAATATCAAGCTTGATATTAAAGCGCAGGATCTTCCAAGGATGTGACAAAGATTTTCCAGAAACATTACATGGAACATTTTTAGAAAATTTTGAGTTTCTCAAAATGGTTTTATTTAAAGCACCATATGTTTAAGATATTTTTATGACAAGCAAAATGTATATCTTGATTTTTCTGGAAATAGCCTGTGTAGTTCTGCTCATTCTGCATGATCTTTGTATAACTGATAAACTATAAGAAATAGATAAAATGTTACTACAAAAAATTAAATTATGCTATTAAGCAGACAATTTCTGTCAGATAAATTTTTGGAATAACCATTTCCAAGACATTTCTTGTTATTGGTTTAAATTTCCCAATACTTGTGCTTTTCTCAAATAAGAAGTCATTGCACACTGATATAGAGATTCATGGATATGCCTGTTTTCAGGACCCCTGAATAAAAGAAAAAAACATTTAGAATAGTTAGAATACACACTGTGTGCGTGTGTGTGGAGAGAGAGAGAGAGAGAATGAACATCATAACTCAAAAGCATGAAGTCTGTTAAATAGATGTTTATCTCAAATTTTCTAGGATTGGCCTTTGAAGCCCTGTTAATTCTGGTGGCCATCGAATAACTGGTAAACTGTAAGAAATAGAGAAAATGTTACTACACAAAAGAATATAGACCTCATTAAAACAGAACTTTGCCAAACCATTTTTTGTGGGGTGAATCATTTCCAAGATATATGTTGTTATTGGTAAAAAATGTTCAATACTTATATATGCTTTTCTCAAATGGGTAGTCATCATTCATGTTTTTAATTCCTGACCATGCAAATAGAATGGAATTTCAATGTCACTCAGCAACCAACTTTTAAAAGATGTGGTTATTGCTTTATCCTAGTGTATTCACTTATTTAAGGAAATAAGTAATAAGGCTATTTCTGTTAATGTTTACTTTGATTAGCATGGAGTATGTAGAAGAATAAGATTTTGTTAATTCATCACATAGCACTGCATACATTGAGCTAATGCTCACAAATTGTTGACTCATAAATAAGTATTAAATTACCTAAACATAAACAACTATCAGTTTAAAAGTGATCTAAAACTACAAAAATTACAATTATAAAAACAATAACTCATTTTGTACAATTTTATCCTCTCCCAACTTTATGAGATCACCTGAGAAATAATTTTTGTATAGACTTCTTAAATGATTTTGGTTTTGCATTACTCTAAAATATTGTGGTAATTTGGTGTTTATTTTGATTTCCATATAATATTGACTTTTTCAAGCATAGTATTATGGGGTATTTCTTGTGTTTAATCATGTTTTAAGTATTGTTTTCTTTTGGGCTCAAAATATTCTATCGCATTTCCCCACATAGTTATACCATATAAAGTATTGAGTGAAAATACTGTAAAATATAATTTATCTTGTTTGCAGATTTGTAACTTGTGTTAAAGTGTGTAATAAGCAGTGTGCAGCTTTATTTCTGTATAATTGAACTGTTTAGTCCATTTTAAATGCTCATCTACAACTAATGCCAGTAGTTTTGCCTGTTTTGCATTTGAGGATGTTCCAAATTGTTCTGTTTGGTCAAGGTTTTCTTTTAAATATTTAATATCTGGCCAAGATGTCCTCTGCATAAAATATTAAGAGTTGGGTGTTGCAGAATAGATAGGAAAGTTAAATGAATGAAACACATCAGATTTTTAGGTCATCAATCCTCAAAAAGCGTTTGAGTAAATCTCATGTTTACACCAGACTACCTTAAAAAATAATAAAATCTCACTCAATTTTCACTCATTTCCCACTCACTTTTCATTGGAGTTTCTGAATCTGATATTGGCACTCAAGTGAGATTTGATTATGAGTGTCCCTCGAGTAACAACTATGGATCTGGCCCTTAGTTACCAATAGAGAAGTAAGAGCTCATGTCCTGAGTTTTGTTTGTGCAAGCAGGAGTGATCTGAATAAGGTTATGTGTGATAAGAAAAGGGGGATCACTTAAGCAAAAGAGAGAAATGTTTGTCAGTAGAGTTAATGAAAATTCATTTAATCAATATTGAATGGTAAAAAGAAAAGAAAAATATGATACAGAGACATGGGATTTAAAGAGAGATGCTGAAAAATTGTGACAGACAAGTTAAATGTTTTTGAGTGACAGAAAATATACTAAAAGCAGCTTAAAATTCTTGGGAAGCAATATTCCTAATTGTCAAATTGCATCGTCTGATCACTTGCATATCGATACCTTTCTGATTTCGGAAAAGTTGACCACTTTCTCTGAATGGGCACAAAATAGGAACTTGTATGCAGTCAATTGCACCCATAGTGTGAGGGAAACTTGCCAGAATGAAGCATTGCCTTTTTATTTTCTGAACACAACTTTATGAACATAGTTAAGTACTTCTTCTTGAGTTCAAAATGCTCTAATAAAATGAAAGAATATAACCAGCAGACATGCATGACATTTTAAGAAAGAAACACCTGAATTACAGTTGAATTCCTGTCTTGAATTTTCTCGTAAGGGACCATTCACAATGAAAATTAAGTATTAAATTCTGTGTCAGTGTCATTCACAGTGACAAATACAAACATAAACAGCCAATTGCAAGAGGGCATTAAACAGCTGGGTTAGATTGGCAGTTTGCAAAGTGACCACTGACAGAAAAGATTATTTACATATCAAAATGAACAAGAACTACCTGTTAAAGGACATTAAACTTGCTCAAAGGCCTCAACTACCTTCACTATTTGTTTTCGGAGTTTCTATTTTTGCATGATTCATTGTGAATGGCATGTTTATTTGTTTGATCATATTTTTTGTTACCATGAACATTGAACACGTCCATTAATGAGATATGCAGCATAACTGATAACATTTCCTTCACCAAGATCTTTTTTTTTTTTTTTTAGCCTAAGAAGATCTCTGATAAGTAGATGTTTAGTTCAATGTTTATTATTTTTACATGATTTGCTGTAAATGGTTCTTGTTTTTAAATTCATATTCTACTTATGTGTAATTTTCATTGTAAATTTCTCCAGGAGGTTCGAAATGAATCTAAAAGATTCTTTCCTAATACTTCTGTTTTAAGTAATATATATATACAGTTTACTAGTTCTATATTTTGCATTTCCCAAACTATACTCTCATTTACATTCATCTGAGCAGTCATTATCTTCGTTGAGATTATTAATGTAATTTAAGTGATTCAGGAACACATCACCATATTATAATTCAGTCAACAGTTGAGTTACTCCAATGTAGTTGAGAGAATAAATTTTAACCATAATTGCATTCTGCCTTCTTAGTAGCATACTACATGATGGTGCTCTCCTACCATTTATTTTTGTAGTAGTTTATTCTGGATATGTGAAAGGATTAAAATACTTGGAAGAAATTTACTCTTGCATGGAAGTTGCAGAACGATGAGTTTTGTAGTAGTTTACTCGAGAGGTAGAGTTTATTCTAGGTTGGTTTACACTGCCCTCTGTTTCTTTCTTTAGAGAATATTTTGGCTTGGCAAATCACTATAAGTTACATAAGGGGTTAACTTTTACATTCTTGCTACAGTTTTCTTAGGACATATTTTGCATGCACATTCCTGCACCATTAGCTATTTGTTGAATATTGGGAAATCCATTTCTAGGAGATTTCCTTTTATGGTTGGAGGTCTGATGATTTTACGATGAACAAGAGTTCAAGAGTGGATTTATAGTTTCCAGCATTGAAGTTCATTAAATGTGATTTATTTTCTTGATATTATATTCACACATGACCAGTCCTGTTGAACAGCTTTTAGTAATATGTTTTCATTCTTTAAGTTGTGGCTCTATTTCAAGAAGTGGGGTGCTACTGCTAATTTTTTTATCTGTGTTTTCTCTAGTTTTTTTAATTGCGCATACAGATCCCCCACCTCTTTGCTCCATATTATACTTTTATCACACTATACCATTTTTTTTTTCTCTGCTGTTTACATAAAATACAAATAAATAGAAAAATCCACAATCCATTCTTGGAGAAAGAACTATGACTTCAAGACTGAAATCAAATTATTAAAAGCTGTCCAAAAGCCAAAGAACTAGACAATTCAGAAAGTAACTACATTAGGAAACATCTTCACCTGCTAACCTTCGCATGTGGAGGATTGCACTCCCACCCCCATGATTTACAAGCTAATGTTAGGGACCACATGCCTGTTGGGGAGCAGACAGGGTATGGATCGGATAGAGTATCCAGGGATGGAGGATCAACCCAAAGTCTGGTATGAACATGAAGTAGATGATATGAAATATAGACGAAATGGATAGTGGGATACATGGCTGGAGGAACCTAAGAAAACCTACTGATGCTACTTCATCCACCACAAAACCCATGTGCAGTCCCCTGGGATTGAACCCAGGTTGCTTAGCACTCTAATCACTGTGCAACTACACTGCGCTACATCAGGAAACATAACCATATTTAATGAATTTTAACATTACGGAAGTTTTCAAATCCTTCGTCAAAATACCAGCAGAGACCTCCAGCCATAACCAAAATTGTTCCAGAATTTCCAACAATCAAAAATTGGCTGATGGTGCAGGCAAGACAAATGCACATTACCTGGGAAAACTGTTACACACCTGTAGATCCTATTATGAGATTAGACTCAATGCCCAAACTCTAGGATGTAGATCATGTCAAGAATTACACTTATACTTATTAATACATTTATTTACAAATAAGAATTCTGACAATGAATTTTCAGAGGTGTCAGTTTTGCATAATTTACAATTACATGTCTGTTTCCAAAAACCTACTCACTATTACATATGCATTCTTAGAATATTCATGTTTATTATATTTACAATGTTACATTATTTCCAGTGTTTTTTTTATTCAATGAAAACCTCCTCTGTGTAGAAGGTGTGAGTGATAAGGTATCTTTTTAATTTTGATCTAAACTTGTTTTTGTTCCTTCACAATTCTTTTATAGAAAAGGGAAGTGAATTAAACAAAACTATTCCTTTGTAGTAAACCCCTTTTTGGAATAACTACAAACTGTTTGTTGGCCTATGTAAGTCCTGCCTATGACTGATCTCTTTGTTATGAATATCTGTATTTTTTTTTTTTTTGTAAACTTTTATGGGTTATTTATTACAAATGACAATATGGCTAGAACATATTCACAGGCTAATGGTAAAATTCCAAACATTTTGAAAAATGGTTTGCAGTGAGTTTCCCCTGCCATTTTCTTAGTACCTTTTTTTGCATTATGAACACTTTTTTTAGCATTTACTGAATTTCCCCAAAATATTATTCCATAGGTCATCAATGACTGAAAATATGCATAATAACTGTCTTTAGTATGCTCTTATTTATAAGCTGAATTAAATGGATTGAAAAGCACACAGAGCTCAGTTTGGATAAGATATAATCAATATGATGTTTCCAATTCATGTTACAATCACACCTAGGAATTTTGTATTAAACGCTTCAGCAATCTGATTATTTTCATATTCTGTCCTTTGGCTGCCATGTTTTTATGCTTTGTGCAAAATTTAATGTGTTGAAGATTTTATTAGATGAATCTGCGAGCTGACTGACATTGTGTTCTTTAATTATAATACTTGTGTCATTCGCAAAACAAAAAAACAAAAAAACTGGATAGTCATTGTTGTTTATTACTGCAGGTAGATCATTTATATACATTAAAAATAATAAGGGACCCAGAATAGAACCTTATGGGACACCATGCTTATTTCAGACCATTCTGAATATTCATTGCTGTTATTTGAAGTATTTATTATAACCTTTTGCTTTCTTTTTGATAAGTAAGATGTAATCCATTGGTGAATGAAGCAAGAAAGAGTGAAGAAATTGATTCCTTATGTAAGCTTTATGAGTTGTGCTTCACTGTATTGGAATCTACATTGCAATTTATCTTGGAAACATATCAAGAGTATAGAGAACTGGATAAATCCAAATTGCTGCCACAAATTTCACGCTTTGTGGGTTTTCCAGATAGATTGTATATTTGAACTACAATCTAAGGATGCCTTTCATTTAAATATCATTATTCTAACTTATGGTTAACAGATTAACTGCTTAGTATGGTATAAGAGCAACATAGCTTTGGTGTTCATTTCATCCATTTCTTTATTTCATTTCCTTCTTCAACATTGCTTGTCAGACTTATACATACAAGGTCTATATGGTTCAGAGACCTTAATTCCTTTGCTCCAAGGTGTTGGCTTATAAGTCCTTTGCAGATGAAGATAATCAGAAAGAGATTATTGACACTGCAGTCCTCACAATTCATTAAAAATGCCAGCGGGGTGTACCAGTAAAGTATAATTTATTATTGGTAATTTATATGTAATTGTTGCAAACCTATATAATTTTGTGTGTGTTTCAACAACACAAGTCAGTTTAATGTGTTCATCATCTCCATAAAGCTTTTGTTGTGTCACCCAAAAATGTTGTAAAATATGAAAATGAAACTAGTATATGATACAGAAAATACAATAATAAGTAATTTCTTCCTTGGCAAGTCAATTGAAAGACAAAGCATGATCATATTTATAAGCATCCAATGACATCTACAGATCAAAATAAAACACCATTGTTTTGTGACAATATAATACACTTAAACACTTACAGCATTGCATGTGCAAAGATTTATTTTTCACTAAGCTCTTGTCATTAGTAAATGTATTGTTCCTTATTATTTCCCTAAAAAGACTAAAATTTTTACTTAGAAAATGTGTCCAAATTACTTTAATAAACCATTGCCTTCTGGTTGTGACAGATGAAACTCCATCAAAAAAGCGAAAGCTACAGAAAGAAGATGGAGGAAGCAGCAGCAAGTGTACTGCAGTAGCATCATCTTCCTCCTCATCATCTTCTACAGCTAGTTCATCTTCATTAGGTCCAAGCTGCTCAAAGGATACAGAACCACTCTCTCCTTCTGAGCAGGAGCAGGATGATGTGGATTGGCTGGAGGTGTTGGAGAAGAGTACACTAGAACTTAAAGTGGCTGTAGAGAAGAAAGGTTGAAGCGTTCTTGCTTTCTAAATTATGTAGTCTCCTGCTCTCTCCTTTGTCTGTTTTACCATCTGGATTTGAAAGCACATAGAACGTAATCTTTAACGTTTGCTGTTTGGGACTGAATGTTTTAAACATTTTAAATAGCAGTAAAGGAATGAAAGACCGGATAAATTGGAAAGATGGTACTCAAGCCCCAATGTTACCACAGTTTGATCTTCTAGTATCAAGATTTATATGTTGGCACCCTTAATTGTGAAGAACTAGATTCTTAAAAATAACTAATTACTCACTTGTCATTTTACTCTAATATATCAGCATGACCTGAGTAAACAAACAAGGTGGAACTGTCCCTGATAATCTATTCTGGGGAGACATATTTTCTCTGCGTGTATTTTAATGTCAAGTTTCCAAGCCAGTACAAAATAGTGGCAAAACTATGTCATTCCATTCTCATATTTAAATACATAGTGTAATTTTTCATGTTATGCTTATTGGTATTTTGAGTCATGAAGTACACTGCAGCAGGAATCTTGTGATAATGATTGTGCAATGTAGGGGGAATCAAAAGTACAGTATAAAGAAATTTTAAATTACTTTTTTTTTTTTTTAACCTTTCCTGTCATCCAAGTTCCACTAATGCTTTATTTTTCACTAAATCAAGCAACTAAGAATGTGGTATTTGTTGCAGATGAACTAGTCCTTTAAGTACAGTATTGGGACTTCTTTTGTTTCTATTGCAAAGTAGAGAATACAGAAATATTGCTCGTAAAAGACAGGGTGCATAGAATCGCATTATCATTATAGACTTAAATGCAAATATATAAACATATTACTTTAATTATTTTGTTAGTGTGAGACTGAACATCTGTTTGTAAGTGAGGCTTTTTTATTTACTGAAATTAGCACAATGAGAGGATGAATTTTGTGTAGTTGTAGATAATGTTTGTACACAGAGAACCAATGAATTAAACAACATGGACTTGAGGATGTAATAGCTAACCTTGAAAACTGCCACGTGGCAACAGAAAACAATTAGCAGAAAATGGTGATCATGTAGAATATACTTGTAATTTAATGTGTGAATGTTGCAAAAAGGTATGAGATTAAAGTTTATACTCGAAACACATCATGTGACCCAATTTTATCCTTTTGAGCATAACAAAATTTGTATTTGCTGTCCTAAGAATAATCATTCTGCGGGCTTTCCAAGGAGAAGTGCTTTTAGTGGCTTAAATATGTCTTCACCCAGGTTGTGTCTTAAAAAGGTTCCTGTATTTTTTTGAATTCTGAAAAATGTGAATGTTTAAGAAACAAATGTGTTGGTGTGGAGGTAAACAGCATTTATGGACCAAGGCTTTCATATTTGTTCACTTTAATTGGTTACAAGTTTGTAATTTGTGGCTGTGGAATAAATATGTAGCAATGAAGCATTTTTTTCAGTGGCATTAATATGGAGCATATAAAACGTACTCTCAGTAATCTCGAGCCGTCTTCATTCATTGATAGGAAATAGCTATACTGAATTATTACCACTACATTTAACCTTGTTTTCTAATTTTTAAATATAAGTTAACACTTTTATATCACAAAGAAGATGCTTGTTAATCAGAGGATTATGCTTAAGTGCAAAGAGTATTTATAAAGCTAAATGGAAATGGAGTTTTATTTATGGACGCTCTTTAACTGCTATGGTTCTTAGCGTCCCATTCTATACTGGGTGTGAAAGACCGCTTAATTTTGCTCAGAGACCTCTCTATTGGGCTTTACGTTCTTTTACATGTCATAAATATAGGACAGGACCAATGGCTTTACTTCCGAAGGATTTTTATAAACCTGAGTGAATCTAGTCAGCCTCAGTATGCTTTTCATTCTGTGCATAAGTAGAAATAAATCTTCCTCTACTTGTACATAAAAGCCAAAATTACACATTGTTATTTTTGCAACACAGAATCCATTTTAAGAACCCCAAGTATAATGCAATATTGGCCCAAATATAAGGCAATGCTTTTAAAACTAGCCATAGATGAGTAGCCTAAGTTTAAAGAAATGAATTTTCAAGGAGGACTGCACCGGCCTAAGCAGTAGAAATCGGTGCATTGCGCTGAACTCATCACAAGTATACCAGAATTTTTCAAGCTTTGATGAATTCTAACGTGACTTATTGTTACTGGATTTGACATCATTGCATTAATACATTTTGGTTGTTGTTATAGTCTGGGCGGATAGTATAAAAAAGAGAACATATTTGTCGCATCCGTTGAATAAAGGAGAGGATAAAAGTTACAATTCAATTTTAAGTTGGTGTTTCAAAGTGTAATATATGATGTTGGCACAAATGAAGATAAGTTTACGAATTCCGTCGGATCAAGGAAAGCATTCAGAGGACAGAAGTGTTTGAAAATGCATGTCATTAATGTTTTCTTATTGCATTTATTATTTAGGTAATTTTTCTAGTAACCATCTTCTAAAAATTTAAACCTAATCTTAATTGTGAGGCTACCTTATATTCAGGCCAATGGGGCATTCGGATTTTCAGAGAAGTCTTAGACAAGTGCAGAATAATCATTCATGGTCTTTCCAGCCAGGTTTTACATAACCTGAAAATGGAACTGTACATTTTTCACTGGTCTTCCCCTTTAAGAATGAGAGGTAACTGAATTTAACTTTTAAAAAAAAAATTGGACTCATATGCAGTGAAACAATTCAGAAAAACACATGAAGGAAGGTGGAGTCAATGTGAACACCCTTGATAATTTCACTTACCTCAGAGAGGCAACAGGTAGTTTACGATGAAAGCTTATGCTCACAATATGTGTCCTTATTCATGAAACTAAATAGTTGAGTGAAGCTATGAAGTAAGAATGAAGATGATTCTTATCTTCCTTCAACGTTCCTTTTCTGGGAACAGTGCATAGTCAAAATTAAATCTGCTAGAAAAATGTGAGTGATCACTCATTATTCTGAGACAAGGAATCTTTAATTACAGTCTCAGACTTACATTAGGTCAGAGGTTTAAGTTTAGAAAGGATATGTAAGTCACTGACACATTTCATGAAGCCTGTAAACTCTCATATTAGCACACCCAACATAGTAGTATTTACTAGTGTATTCTAAAGTTTTGCAATCATTTTAACACTGAATTGTGAAAATATTCAACTCTTAACATCCAGAATTAGTTTGATTACTAAGAAAACTTGAAGTGGTTACTTACAGAGGCCTAATGGTGGACTATCAAGCACACCAGTGATATTTGGTAGAAATTATAGATATTGTGGGAATGCAGAAACTATTTCCACACAGCAAAGTAACCAGAAGAAAATTTAGCTGTATACCAATGGTACTTGTATGACATTTAATTGACACAACATACCATGAGAAACATTTGCATGTGTATTGGGAAGAAAAGCCATATAAAATTAGCCCAGTTATTTTCATAATGACAGAAATAGTAGTTCTGCTTGAAGTACAAATGAAGAGGATTTATTTCAATAAATGGATTACAAAATATATAAGCAACTCAAGGTGCTGCTAATTTGGGTATGATGTCAGGGAGGTCACTCATCCTAATGGAATATATGGGTGAAGCTGAAAATGCAACACATGTTCCAAATACTGCAATCAGTATCTAAATGATGTCATGTGAATTGTTTACCTAAATAAACAGTTAAAAAAAGTTGTGTATTTTGCATTAACTAAAACATTGTTATCAATGGTAACATCTTGATGTTGCCCTTGAATTTTTTACATAAATGGAAGTAGATAATATCTGGCCAAAGAATATTGTGGACTGAGGCAATTTTACACTAGAAGGCTCAGTGAATACAGTACACTTGTTCATTGCATGGCTAGATTCACAAACACCTTTATTCTTGGACTATTTTTCTTTAAGAAGTTTACAGCTCATGATTCTGTCTGGTGTACTGTGATGTGAAAGCACACTTATGATGCATGTGCTACACTGCCACCCCTGCTCAGATCTAACCCAATCCTGTGAGTGAGCTGGGTTGGAGAGCTTATATCTAAGAAGCTGAAGTCGCAACGAGTGAATCGTTTTAGAAAATGAACTGAACTACTACTGTGAAAATGAAGTGCATTGATCTTTTCCCTTGTGATGTATTGTAAAAGAATCACTTTATAAGTTTAGGATAACATGGATTACATTGCAATAAATTGCAAAAGTTAATTGTGAATAAATAAATGTATATAGCAATCCAAAGAATATAATTCAACAAGCAGCCAGAATGTTGCATAAATATGAATTATCGTTATATAAGAAATGAATCGCTCAACAAAAATCACTGTAATTGCTATATATGAAGTTACAGCTAGTTGCAAACTGCCCATAGCAAAATTACAGCAACATTAGAAACTGATACATCATCAGTAAAACATTAACTCAATTGCACTGGCACTAAACAAATGCATGCTACAATCATGCACTAGCTCAACCTAGGTACTGCAACATGTATTTCCGAAACAAGTTTGTAAAATCCCCACTACATTGGGCTGTGCTATTAACCCAACACACAGCAGGTGGTTCTTCAGCAGCCACACCTCCGCCCAGTGACAGCAATTTCACATTCATCTATGAAATACTCATAGACCACATGCCAATATAGCAAAGCAACTTTTCACAATCCTTGAAAACTCAATAAATAAGAAACAATACTAAAGAATCACAAGCATTCATGCACTCACTACAAACCAAATAAAAACTATAAGGATCACTAAAAGAAAAGTGTGGAGGTGATCTCACCCAACATACAAGATGGTGGTTTTAGTCATAGTACATGGTCCATCACATTGTATGCTGAGGTAGAGCTCAGCAACCCTGCTCCCAGTAGAGCTTCCAGCCAAGTGCCAGGACAAAGCACAGCAGCTCTTTCCTCGCACTCGCTCATCTTCTGGAAGGGGAAAATGTGCCTGCTTTGTTTATGTGGCCAGGTGATAGGTAACCTTCCAGCCACTTAGAGTGCATTAACACTGTCAGCCACAAGATGGCAGCTATTGTATCAAATAGTGAGCTTACAATGTCACACATGCAAAAATATAATTGTATTCAAGCCAGTATTTTTATAGAAGATGTGGCAAAACAGCACATCATCCACCAAGTTGCTTAGTGCAACTTTCATAGATGAATGGCCACCTGCCTCCCAATAAATTTCAACTTTTTGTAGGTGCAAAATTTAAAATTGATGGGTTCATTTGTATTGTATTTCTCAAAACATGAATTTACAATAAGTGCAGATTCAAGAGTGTTAATATCACTTAAAATAAAAATAACAGAATGAAGTACTCTCCACTGAATAACAAGTGTAACACAATAATGACTTTTTAAGAGCACATTTTATTTTTACTAGTTGCAATATAAACATATATAGTAAGAAGTTTTTCCCAGAAATATAAATTGTGAACAGTCAAATGCATGCTAGGAATATAAAACAAAAACTCAATGCAATTTCTTCATTTTAAAGCTTAATTTCTATTCGCCTTGTTTTTTGTTGTGTGTGTGTGTGTTTTTTTTTTTTTTTCTGCCATTTTGGCTAAGACTTCACACTAACTGAAATGTCGTAACGCACATATAACATGGCAAGACCATCAAGTCATTATTTCACTTTTGGTGCTTTGTAAACAATTTTTCAGATATCTTAGAGTAGAAAATGACCTTTCAGGAGTACAAGGTGTTACTGGTAATGTCGCCATTAATTGTAGTAACCTATACCTAGAGGGGTACATATTAAATTCACAATAGGATAAAGTTTCCACAACATTTACTCTTTCATGAGTCTTTTTAAGCTGTTTAAACATTTCTAATCTTTGAAAATCCACTTTCAATTGTTTCAATTTTTGATGCCATGTTTTTATTTCACCAAATAGTTGACATTCTTCAGCTGCATCAATGGAATTTCCATTTTGCTCAAACATTGAATGTAGAACTTCTCTTCACTTGTCTCATTCAGCAAAACTTCAAATGATGACAAGGCCTTTTTAGGAGCTGGAACTGCCCTTTAATCTGAAAATGAATGATATGAATGCAGCTCTTCTAAAGTACATTTCTGGGCTGTTATGGGGAACATTTTCATGGGTCATTTGGCACTCTGTCATTTTTGGTACTTTAATGCTTATTTCTTCTTGGGTGCAAATTGCTTCCACAGATTTGAACATTTTTGTAAATTCTTCTTCAGAATTATCCCTAAGTATTTGCAGTTTATTAACAGTGTGCTCAGTATATATAACTCCACTAACATGGCCCTAAACATTCAGCTGTAACTCTTTATATGAACAACATATCTGTAGCTATTTCTGTAAAGTTTTATTTTGATTAAAGTGAAGTAGATAGAGTTATAAGCTTTCATAAGAATAGTTTTCATACCCACTAATAAAAGTTTTCTGGTTGTAAATACTTTGTCAATGGCAAGGTATGAGAAAATACTTTTCTAATCGTATGAAGCATAAAAAAAAATTCATATTTTTGAATTGCACACAGTAATAGATTTACATTTGTTGATGTATCTATATCAGACCAGTTGAAAATTTCCTCGAGTGATCTAAGAATAGCTTCAAACCTTTCAAAGAATGTGTTTATAGCATTATGTTCAATGAGTAGGACGCTTTTAGACTTTTAGAACCTCAGGGTCAGAATATTTCTTCAAAACTGCCTGACACTTTGGCATATCAAAAAAACCTACCCATACAGTTTTTAATTAATGCCAGTGAACACGTCGGATAAAGTTAAACTAAGAGAGTTACTATTATAATGCACGTACAATGCATTTGGGACTTCTTTTTGTACTAAAGCCTGTACTCCAGAGAAAGCACCACTCATAGCAGACACAGCCATGCCCAATGTTAGCTGAGTCAATGCCAGATTCTCTCAGTTTCTTCATAATCACTTCACCTTACCAGACAGTTCGTAGATTGGGGAAAATTGAAGAAAGTCCACCTGCACTAACACACTAAGACTACATATCTTGCACATAACATCATCTATTCTACACAAGATATATAAGTGGTTTCATCTGCCAAAACCGTAAAACATTTTGCCTTATTTACTTTAGCTGCAACTTTTGACAACAATATATCATTACAGTATGAAATGATTTCATTTCGGCTAACTGAACTAATGTAAGTGGCATTCTTACCAACATTTAATATGCGTTCTTTTAAGTCTTGGTCTCCACTATCAAGTCTCAGTCTCAAGAGAGCCAAAAGTTCCCTTCATTTGCAATGAAATTCTCATTTTCATTGTCCTTTTGTCTTCCACAAAAGAACTGTTTTAATCACTGGTGTAAGAAGATGCAGATTTTCTGCAACTTTCTTTGCTACACTTTTATCCAAACAATTATGACATTCTTGCTAGATCCCATGAAGAGAAAGTTTTCAGCAGCTATTTTGGCATTAGCATATGTCATCAATTGTATTGAAATCTTCCAATGCATGCTTCCATCAGTATACTTCGCGTACACAAATTTGCCCTGTTTTCCAGCTCCAGCAGGTGAAAACAACACGCAGTACTATCAGAATGTACCATCATTTTTTTTTTCTTTTCTTTTCCAATGAACCAGCAATTCTCTTGTTTTTAGCCAGTTGTGCTAAAACTCAGCTGGTAGTGAGAAAGTGGAAACTTTCTTAGGCTTCCAGACATTTATCAATAAATTTTCTCTTTCCTCTGGCATAACTGAAAACAGGTCTACATATCAAATAAATTAAAATTTACATCCATATGTGTGTGTATATACATGATCAAAAGTCCTCCCTGGTCTGTAGGTAATATGCTGGAGTCTGGTTCAGGTTGTTGGTTCAAACCTGTTGAAGGACACTGGATTTTTTGGGCACAGAAATTCTTAATATGGCTTTCTTAGGAAGGGAGATAAAGTATTGGTCCCATGCTGTAGATTTATGGCATGTAAAAGAAACTCAAGCCAGATAAAGAGGCATCTGAGCAAAATTAAGTCATCTTTATGGAATGTGATGCTGAGAACAGCTGCAGTTAAAGAGCTCGAGAAATAAAAATTACTTTCTTTTTTACATAATCAATACAAACTTATTTTTATTTGTTGGATTTTTGTTTATTTAATTTTAGATGTTTCTGCAGATTACCCAGAGCAAATTAAAGAAATGAAAGTGTTTCAGTAGTAGACTCATTTGTGATCTCATCGAATATATTCCTGTATCATACCTTTTACCTAATGATTTTTTGTATAAAATTTTATTAGTTATTTAACCCTTATATTGTATGTTTAACTTGTATTTTTAGTTTCTCTAATGCAATATACATAATAGGCAGAGAAGGTATTGCATTCCACTCAAAAATTTAATGTTGACATTTCGGAAACACACATTTTGAGGGCACCTGAATCTCAGAAAAAGCATTTTTAGAATAAGATCTGTGTGTATATGCAGACGCATGAGAGAGAGAGAGTAGTAGCAGCACAACTATAAAAAGTTTATGCTTCTATTTACTTCATACTAATCGAGAAAAATTCAGCAGAAAAACTGGTACATACTATTACTTGCTTCGTTGTAAGTAGAAGCGAAGTAAGGGAGTACTATTGATTAAAGTGATAGTCAAAAGTTGGTTGCTATGTGACTGAAGTTCTTTTGTTTGTATGGACAGGAATTGTTCCTATTTGAGAAAAGTATGTATTTTGAAGGTGTAAACAAAAATAAGGAGTATCTCCACAGCCTTCAAAATAGAAATAATCACATTGTACAACTTATACCATTATAAAGAACATGGCTACTCTACAGTGGAACTTACGTGAAATAAGAAAGCAATCGACCTGAGCTTGAACTGCTGGTTAACCAGAATGATCCTTTGGTCTTAAGTTTGCAAGAGACTAAACTCCGTCCACAAGACAGCTTCAAAATCAAACAGTACACCCCTGTAAGGTGTGATTTATCACTGGAAGAGGTTGCACCTGAGCACAGAGGCACTATGATGCTCATCAGAGATGATATATTCGTGCAATCAGTATCATTACAGTCCGACATCCAGTCAGTGGCTATAAGGATTAAACTGTCACATACCAGACTCACCATTTATAATATATACCTTCCTCCGAGGGACGACCTCTCGCTCACTGATTTAGGGGATCTAGTTTCTAACTACCAACACCTTTTCTTTTGGTAGGTGATGTAAATGCCCGCCATTCACTTTGGGGCTCACCTTGGGCTTGTGCGAGAGATAAGTTAATTGCCGATTTCTTGAATAATTATAACCTAATGCGCCTGAACACTGGAGAACCTACATTTCTTTCTGATGCTTTCAACAGTTTTTCACACAAGTTTGTTCACCACCATTAGCATCTTCCTTACAGTGGAATATCATCATCTCTGATCTACATTCTCCCCCCCAGGGGCCTACTACGGTAGGTACGGGTTTGGCGCACCCGGTGTCCCGAGCCAGCCTTGACTCCCTCAGTGGGCAACCTCTGAGTGGTGAGAGAGTCACTAGGTCAAAATGCCCACCCACGTGTAGGCCGTGCATGGAGACCCGTGCCGGTGGAAAGGAATATCCTGGTTGGTTGAGGGTTGCGTATCTGAGCCTGCTCCTTCTGTTTTTTCAGTGACTAGGGAGGGTACGTAACTTAATACACCACTTTGGTTTCTGCTTCACCTAAACGGGAGGCTAGGGACTAGCCCACCCCTAGTCAATCGGCCGAACTCGAGGGTGAATGGGACGGCGAGCCTGCTATATCCCCTGTGTAGCCCTGTCATCCCAGTGGAGTGACCCCTTGTTGGACTCCGTGGTGGGTGGGGAGCACCGGGGGATGAAAACAACTTTAATTTCATGGCAAAATCCAAAAAAATGCATTAAATATTCGGAAAAGTAGTCGAGTGTAGTAGTCCTCGCTACTTAATTGTTAATAGAACAGAGGAAGGAAGAAAGTTCTCTAGCGTAAGCCCTTTTGTTATTCAAAAGGGTCTTGATAACATTGCTGGTCCTGTAAAATCTTGTATAAGAGCTCTAATGGCACGCTCCTGGTAGAAGCAGAATCAGCATCCCAGGCTGCCAAAATACTAAAGGCCAAAATGTTAGCTAGCTGTCCAGTAAAGGTCGATGTACACAAAAGCTTGAATTCCTCACGCGGTGTGGTAAACACCCGCGCACTGGACGGTTGGACCTGTGAGGAAATTCAAGAAAATCTTGCTCCCCAAGGCGTAACATCTGCTTATCCGTTCCCTGTTTATTACCTTTGATCGAGTAGATGTCCCACAAAGGATAATGGCAGTGTATGAATCCATTGAGGTAAGACCGTATATACCGAACCCGCTCAGATGTTATAAATGTCAGCGCTTTGGCCACACCAGTGAATTCTGCGCGAGTCTACCTGTGTGAACTGTGGCAAAATCTCGCATGACGGAGAATGCACGTCAGCTCCAACGTGTGTTAACTGTAACGGTGAACATCCATCAAGTTCCCGTAGTTGTCCCCGTTTTGCAGAGGAAAAGACGGTCCAGGAGATACGGGTCAAAGAGAAGGTGTCCTTCTTGGAAGCCCGGAAACTCTTGCGAATCCGCCAACCCTCTGTCCCGATGTATGGTACCTATAGCTCAGTTGTAGCTAAATCGGTACAAAGTCGGGAAATCGCAACTCAAATCTGCGATATAAACGGGGTCACGATTGCGGAAAAGATTTTCACAGCCAGCTCACTTCCTAGGCCTTCGACTTCAACATCTAAGTCAGTAGTAACATCTGAAACTGTAAAAAGCGCTAAAATTAAATCGCCGCCAAAGCAAACGACCTCGACCAACAAGTCTGGCAAGCTAATAATATATAAAGAACCAGAAAGAAAGTTTAAGAAAACCTATGAGAGAACTGACTTCCTCAAACAAAGTGTAAAGCCTATTCCCAAAGCCACAAAGGGAAACAAGAGTCCACGGAGGTCCTCTTCTGAGGATTCGACTGGGAAGGACTCAGGTCGGCGACTATCATCTTCGCCGGTCTCTATTTTCAATCGGTTCGAGATACTCGAACCGAAATTTTCAATTGGAAAGGGGTCCTCCCAAGTGGAGGAGATGGAGGAAGGTGATACTGCTCTCACTGCCAGAAGGACAGTGACAAAGAGGCAGGACCATCCTCCAGTAGAAGGTGTCTTCCTGACACCTAAAAAGAATAAACTCAACCGACCTCCGCAGCCTTCAAAATAGAAACAACCACAATGTACAAATTATCCCATTATAAAGAACATGGCTTATCTACAATGGAACTTATGTGGAATAAGAACACATCGACCTGAGCTTGAACTGCTGCTTAACCAGAACGATCCTTCGGTCGTATGTTTGCAAGAGACTATGCTCCGTCCACAAGACAGCTTCAAAATCAAACGGTACACCCCTGTAAGGTGTGATCTATCATCGGAAGAGGGTGTGCCTGCGCACTGAGGCACTATGATGCTCATCAGAGATGATATATTGGCGTAATCTGTACCATTACAGTCCGACATCCAGTCAGTAGCTGTAAGGATTAAACTGTCACATACCAGATTCACCATTTGTAATATATACCTTCCTCCAAGTGTCGACCTCTCGCTCACCGTTTTAAGGGATCTAGTTTCTCAATTACCAACACCGTTTCTATTGGTAGGTGATGTAAATGCTCACCATCCACTTTGGGGCTCACCTCGGGCTTGTGCGAGAGGTAAGTTAATTGCTGATTTCTTGAATAATTCTAACCTAATTCTCCTGAACACCGGAGAACCTACATTTCTTTCTGATGCTTTCAACAGTTTTTCACACTTGGATTTAGCAGTTTGTTCACCACCATTAGCATCTTCCTTACAGTGGAATATCATCTCTGATCTACATTCTAGTGACCACTTTCCATGTCTTATCAGTCTCTTGCTACAAGATACGTGTTCCACACGTTTACCTAGATGGCGTATAGATCAAGCCAACTGGAACCTTTACTCCCGGTTGGCTGTCTTTTATTACAACGAGCACGACTCTGTGAAGTCTTAATGGAGCACCTCACAAAAAATATTCCTGATGCTGCCGAGCAGTCTATTCCACGGTCGACGACCTAAACCAGTCGTCGATTTCCGGTACCTTGGTGGACTGATGAATGCCGGAATGCCATTCGTGCTCGCAGGCGTGCTCTCAGGATTTTCCTACGTCGCCCAACACTGGAAAATCTGATTGAGTATAAAAAGATGCGTGCCAAATCTAGGCAGGTTGTTAAGGATAACAAAAAGACATCATGGAGCAAGTTTGTAGCATCATTCAATCGACATACACCTTCCTCTATCGTATGGGATAAGTTAAGGCGCGTGGACGGAAAAATGACTCATACGCCAATCGCCGGTCTTAAAACAGCTGTAGGAGATGTTGATAAGTTTGACGTGGCCAACACTTTTGGCGGTGCTTTCGCTCAAGTGTCTAGCTCAGAGAATTATTCGCCTGATTTTCTTCCCGTTAAGGCTCAGGTGGAATCGCAAGTTTTCAACTTTCGTTCTAATAATCTTGAAGATTACAATCGACTCTACACCATGAGGGAGCTAGACCATGCACTATCATCTTCGCGAAACTCTGCACCAGGTCCTGATGGAATACACGTCCAAATGTTGCAACATCTCTCTCCTGAAGGTAAGGCCTTCCTACTCGAGGTCTATAATCGTGTTTGGGTTGACGCCACTTTTCCAGAAAAGTGGCGAGAGGCCACCATCTTACCTATTTTGAAAGCTGGAAAGGACCGTTTACTTCCATCCAGCTACCGTCCAATTTCCCTCACCAGTTGCGTTTGCAAGGTGATGGAACGAATGATCAATGGACGGCTGACATGGTGGCTGGAAACTCATAACCTACTGACCAACACCCAGTGCGGTTTTCGACGACGTCGTTCAGCAGCTGACCATCTTGTCTCGATTTCGACGCAGATATGAATGGATTCATGAAGAACTGTCAAACCGTTGGGGTGTTCTTTGACCTCGAGAAGGCTTATGATGCCTGTTGGCGGGCAGGAATAATACGTTCCCTATACAACTGGAACATACGTGGACGCCTTCCGTTATTTATTCAGGAGTTTATGAGAGACCGCGTTTTCCGAGTAAGGTACAGCTCGGTTTTATCAAATGTTTTTGTTCAAGAGAACGGAGTGCCACAGGGGTCGGTAATAAGCGTCACGCTGTTTGCTATAGCAATTAATTCTATCTCGAAATGTATTCTCCCAGGAGTATCGTCCTGCTTATTCGTAGACGACTTTGCCATCTATTGTACTTCTCAGCGCACACCTTTTTTGGAGCGCCGTCTGCAGCGGTGTTTAGACAACCTCTCAGATTGGAGCTCTAAAAATGGCTTTCGCTTCTCTGCTGAGAAATCACTCTGCGTGAACTTCTGGCGCCGCAGGAGGCGATTACCACCTTCGCTACGGCTTGACACAGTTTTACTACCATTCGCGGATGAGCCGAGATTCCTTGGGTTGATATTCGATAGAAAACTGTGTTGGTCACCACATATAGCACAGCTGAAAGCGCGCTGTAACCGTTCTCTGAATATCCTACGGATACCAAGTGGCAAATCTTGGTGAACGGATCGGACAGTCTTGCTGCGACTTTATCGCTCACTGATCCGAGCCAAGTTAGATTTTGGAAGCATAGTTTATTCTTCGGCAAGACCATCTGTGCTTAGAAGATTAGACACTGTCCATAATCAGGGTATACGTCTGGCTGTTGGAGCTTTTCCAACCAGTTCAGTAGCCAGCCTTTACGCTGAATCGGCGGAATCCCCTCTGCAGTGTAGACGAGATATTCTATTAACAAATTATCGCTGTGGGCTAAAGTGCATGCCTTCGCATCCAACGTTCACTCGTTTTTTTAACACCGAGCTGGACGAACGTTATAGAAATATCTCAATTAGTCCACGGCCCCCAGGTGTTCGCTTCCGAATGCTTCTTCATAAGCACGATATCGTAATGCCTAGAATGTTTCCCAATGGAGAAAGGGTGCACCCACCTTGGTTACTTACAACATCCCACGTAAACCTCGGGATGACGGCATACCGAAAGTCTATAATGCCTTTTTCTAGTATCCGTAGATGTTTTTTTAGAATTTTTGTCAAACTACAATGACCGAACTTGTATATATACTGAAGGAAGTAAGTGTACCGTTGGTGTGAGTGCGCCTTTGTTTATGATACCGAACAATATGCATTCGGTTTTCATAGTGGCACATCTATTTATAGTGCGGAGCTATACGCAATATATCGAGCCATTCTGCACGTTGGCCGTCGAAATTTAAGTGACTGCGTTATATTGAGTGATTCTCTGAGTGCACTTCAGAGCCTTGGTGATCTCTACAACTATCATCCTATCGTGCAGCGTATCCAGGATGCCCTCCACGTTTTATATACTTCCGGGGTTAATTTGGAGTGTGCATGGATTCCTAGTCACATTGGCTTGCCGGGGAATGACCTGGCAGATTTTGCAGCAAAGGCGGCAACCACAGAGCCCTGTACAAAAATTTCTTGTATAACATCGGCAGACTTTAAGCTTGTTGCGCGCAGGGCGATACTTTCGTGCTGGCACAATGAGTGGTCAGCTCTCCGCGGAAACAAGCTTAGAGTAGTGAAAGACCTTCCAACAAACTGGGTAACTTCTTCTCGTCATTCTCGACGGGAGGAAGTAATTTTGGCTGGTTTGCGTATTGGCCACTGCAATTCTACACATAGTTTTCTTTTTAAGAGTGAATCTCCTCCATTGTGTCCACTTTGTGGAGAAGATTTGTCTGTCCGTTATGTGTTGCTAGATTGTGTTAATCTAGCACATATTCGGGAATCACTGCAACTGCCGGTCAGTCTTGCAGAAGTCCTGGCGGACATAGTCGAGTGGTAGCTAAGATTTTTTAATTTTTATCGAAGATACCCTTAAAATTTCGGATTTAGTTGTTTTTGTATTACCTTTTTGTTTTTTCTTCTTCTTTTCTCTAATTACCAACCTGTGGCTTTTGCTATGTCAAACTTTTTACCCTAATTTTTAGACTAATCTTTCGTTCGTATTAATAATATTTCTAATAGAGCTTTATCTCTGGCTTTTGCCATGATTTGTTTAATAAGGGCGCTGATGACCTTGCAGTTGAGCGCCCATAAACACTAACCATCTTCATCATCATCATTTTTCGACCGCTTTTTAATTGAGGCGATTTGTGAATTTTTGGACTAGTTCTGAAATCACGAAAATAATTAAATTATTCCTTGAAAAATGTATGGTAGATTGTTTCACAAATTAAGTATTACATTAATGAATAGAGTGATAGTAAGTTCGTTAAGTCACTTCTGCTATGAAAATAGTGCATAATACCTGCAATCAATATTTATAAACGAGAAATTAGCTGCTATATTGTTTTATTGTTACCTTTTCATTCTTAGCTCGCTATTAGTGCAATCGCACTGAGTTCAAGAGAATGTTTGAATCAAATGCGCCAGTTGAATGCAGTGGCGGCTCATGGTCAAATTATCTGGTGGGGCACAATTTAAGGTTTTGCTAAAATGAGTTCATACTATAAACTGTCAGTGGTAAAATGCAATGCTGACTGTATAAATACACTAACCTTTATATTTGTAGGTGAATTCCATCCTTCGATTCTTTGCTTGAGAAAAAACATGAATAACTCGCTGGTTGAAGTGAGGAATCGAACGCGCCATTTTACTTTCAATGGAAAGCATAGCCAAGGCTGTTAGTCTATCCTGGCTCATTGTATTCCTCAGGAATGTTTTTATGCTGTTTAAAGTAGAGAAGCACCTTTCACTTTCTACTGTCGACATTGGAATTGTAACAATAATGCTTAATAAATACACACATTCACGGAATGTTTCTTGCATATTATTACGCAGAAAAAGTTGCAAAAGCGCTGCAGCTCCATCTGCCACACGTAAGTCTACTCTTGAATATAGTACTTCAAGCTCAGCTTTGAGTACGGCTTTGTTCTTTTTCGGGAATGTTTTTACAGAACCACAAAATCCTTAACCGAAAACCGACTGCAAAATTTGATACCTGGAACAGTTTGGCAGCTGCTAAGTGACCCGTGAAACGAAATCTTTCTTCTGCAATACATACAGTAGTGCCACATGTCTCTAAAGATTCGTTTTCGTTGCTCAATAGTTCGCTGCCGCTTGGCAGGAACTGGAGTTTCGTCATCAGTTTCCCCTAAATCTGATCGAATTCTTTTAATGTTGTGAACATAGTTTGATCAGAATTCAGACACTAGCACAGGGTCAATATTGCGCGTTTGGATTTGGGAGAACAGGATATCCACGTGCGGCATGGCTCTGTGGAAGAAGTTCAGCCAGTACACATAGATGGCTCGTTGAGCAATCTGATGAGACCAGAAGCCTGTCTTACAGTGTTTTGGTCGTTATCTGTTTCGCAGATTGTTTGGAAACATTCGATAACAACATCTCTATTTTCAAACACCGTATTAACTACGCGCGCCTGAAAATTCCAACTCGTTGGAGCTGCTTTTGGTAAACGTTGCTTAACAACTTTATCTAGCACTTCCGTGCGCTTATTAGAACGGCTGAAAAATGAAGAAATGCCCTGAATATCACTAAAGAATACCTTCACTTCTGTTATGTGCGATGTAGCTTTCTGCATGATCAAATTTCCAACATGCGCTTAACCGTGAACAAAATTAGCTTGAGTGTATAGTTCTTTTATGCGCGCTTGTACACCAGTTTGCGCATCCCTCATTACGCTTGCACCATCAAATGTTTGACAAATTAGTTTTTCAGGAGTTTTATCAATTCCTAACTTAGTTCACTCAAAATTACGGAGCTTATACCTTCAGCCGTATGACTGAGCGCTTGAAAGAAACCCCAAAATCGCTCATGTATTTCGCCATCAATATGATAGCGAAATATAAGCACCACCTGCATTTTTGTTGCATTGTCTGTTGTGTCATCTGCTTGGATGGCTAAGTGATCAGCTGCATTAATTTCATTCATTATGAAACTTTGACACACTGCGAGCATAGCATCAAGTATATCGTTTTGGATGGTCTTCGACGTACCCTTAAAAACAGTTGCAGTTTCTAAATGTTCTTTCATGCAATATCCAAACTGGCTACGAAATCGACTAAACCGCGAAATATCCCAGCATTGTCTGAATCGACGGATTCGTCATAGCCGCGGAGCGCAAGTTCAAACGCACCACAAAACTTCACGCAATCTATCAGACGAGATAAAATATATCTATTTTTGTCAACCTGTTCATGCTGTTTACGAACTGAAGCTCTGTAGCCATTGTCTAATTGTATCCTTATATCCACCTCACCTAGAAGCGCGAGATCCATTTCATTATTTAGGTGTTTGTTGGATTCACTGTGTTTTTTTTAGTTTCTCATTCAAGTGCTTTAAGTCTTTTACACCCGTTGTGCTCCGTGCATCATCACCACCAAAAAGAATGCAAGAAAAGCAACAAAAAAAATTCATTTCTCTCTTCGCATCCGCAAAGCCATTTTGCTTTATCGTACATGCCACTCTTACATTTTCTGATAAAATTTTTAATTTTTCCTTCTGTCTGTTGCACAATTAATCATGTCCGGTCGCGGCGGACCCAAAGCTTTGGCACCAACTCTAGTCTCAAAATTCAATTGTTTTCCAACTAATTCACTGACTTTGTTTATATTGAGCTAATATTCTTCACACGAATAGAGCTAAACTCTAGAGAAATTATACTGTAATTCACTTTGAATGCTGTTAGGACCAATAGCGTAACACTCACTAATAAAGACGCCAAAACACATGTAACTGTTTAATGATGCAATCAGAGGACCATGGTTTTCCCGTAGCTATTTTAAAGAAACACTTTAACATAAGCAAGCACCATCAATGTATTAATCCGCACAGCATGCGGAGAACCGCAAGTGCTTTAGTACAATTAGTAACAAGAGACATTTTTCGTTCATATTTAATGCGAGATCGCATTATCAATATCTGCTTAAATAGTTTACTTTTAAAGGAGCAATTTGAATGTTCCTGCCTATGCATTTATTTATTTAGAGGGATTTTAGGGACTGAAATTCTTCTCCCCCTTTGCTAAAAAGTTTTAAAAAGTAATAGCAAATTCTAATTTTAACTCCAATCACCGCACCTTAATATATAAATTTAGAATCAAGTGTTTTTAAAATATTTCAACACAGTACTAATTTATATTTATTATTTGATTTTTTTTTTCAAATTGTTTTAAAAAGTGGGTCCCTGTGGACATGTCCTCCCTAAAGATATGCATTTGTGAGCTATCACCAAAACTGCTGAAAATTTTAAAAATTACTTTGCCTCATAATAAAATGATATGAATTCTTACCTTAAAGAAAATGTTTTGTCCTACTTGTTGAACTTTATATAACCAACAGAAGTTATAGACACGCAGACGCATGCTTATTAAGAGACACTCCCAACTTTAAACCGTATTTTCTCGTAATTTTTCCCCACACTTTTCCACGCTCAAAATGTTCCACGCGTTGCAATTTTCACTAATTTGATTCAAAATATTTACACTTTCAACCAATACCACATTAAAGAAAATGGTCATATTACTTTTTCAAAATAATGCTCTGATTTTTATGAATAAATTATTAAGTTTTGAAAACTGAAGAGTTTTGGAGAGTACGAAAAGTAATAATTTTTCTACACTAACTAGGGCTAATATAAAAAAGTAACATGACAAATCTATTTCTATATTCATGCACCGTAAAACTAGATTTTTGTATAAAGATATTTTGAAAAATGCATGGTGTGGCTCATTTTTATTAGAACAATTAATTTAGGCAATAAAATATTATTATTTAAATCACCTTGCAAACTAGAATTTAGATACGTGACGAAAATATTTAATATTACTATGCTTAATAACTGATGTACATTTCAATAACCTATCTTTTATATTGCGCATTTTCAAAATGGCACACATGCATCACTTTAATATATTTATGGCTCCGCTACTGTTTATATTCATGCATGAAGTTCGTTATATAATAATAAAATTTGGGAATTCAAAATACATGCATATAGTGTGTGTACTTACATTAGCAGGATTCCGTCGTCATCACTGTAGGTAATGCCGAACTCCCACCAACTTGGCTGACTTGACTCTAAAGTCTCATATGGTTATCGTTTAAAAGTATCAACAACGTTGTCAGCGAGGTGGTTTTTGCAGAGCTGTGTTTAATAATTGATACCAGCTTCAGTTTGAAAGATTCATTATGAGCAACCTAGCCGTCAAAACTGCTCCACACGATCTAAATAGTTTGTGCATTTTTTACAACGTTCGTGCTGTTTCTTTTCCTAAACGAAGCTCCCATTTCTCTCAATAAATAAATTATGGAAACTACCCATAAGCTAAACGTAAGGTAAACTGCGATCACCATTAACTATCTCAAACACTTTCTTTCTCGCTAGTACGAATCCTACACTTTACAAAGCCGCCTATTTTTCCGAACATTAGGATTTTCCCTCCTATGGCGAATTTTAACACTACCAATTTGTTTCTACGGGTTGCGGTCTGCGGACATGTTCAACACTAGCAACTGAAACACCCTGCAGTTAATTCTACTAAATTATTCACCAGCACAATCGGATTATTTTCATGAACTTATAAAATACATTTAAAATATCTTTATCACAACTTTTTATCCATTTGCTCTTGGCTTCGTTGTTCTAAAAGTCTCAGCAGTCAACACTCTATTTCACTCCGCGTCACTTTTCACAAGTAAAATAGCCATATTTGTTAATGGCAGCTGCCATGGCGCGCTTATATGCCAACAATAATTTCAATACATATGCCCTACCTAATTACTTAATCATTGTTAGTTAGTTGAGCTTTCCCTTTTCTCAAATGAAATTTAAAATGCAGAACGTTAGAAAATAAACATTAATCTTAACTCTAACGGACTTTAAATACAAGAAATATTGAAACATCGTGGATCTATTTCGTCTCTCAGCTTTACGGAGATACAAAACACGTGAGTGAACCGCACTGATTGCAGTTGCTGTGATGTATGTTTCTCTTCTGCTGGATTTACCGAATACCACAGTCGCTCGCTGGACGGCGTACCGTGAGGTTGTTTGTGTATAGCGAGCGGAGTTGCGGTGAGTTGTTTGTTTGTTGCGGCGTCTCTGCCGGTTGTGAAAGCGGGCAGACGTTCTACTTAGTTGGGCATCTTCATTCTTCTTGCGAGAAGGTGGTAAAGCATTAAAATGGCCGTGTATAAGCGGGTAAATACTATTAAAATTCAGTTTGACATCGCAGCAACTAGACCGTCTGCACTAGAAATACATCAATGGTTGGTAAATTTTCTGGCTTTAAAACCGGATCAAGTGGACATGCTTCAGCTCAATAGTCGTGAACGTGCTATTTATGTCAAGTTAGTTTCCACGTTATTATATGATAAACTTATATCACGTTACACCGAAGAACAAAACTTTACATATGAATCTGGGGAAATCTCCAAAGTGAAAATCACGCCAGGTGACCAGCAAATTGTTAATGTGCGGGTTTTCAACCTCCCACCGGAGGTGCCCAGCGCAGTTTTGTCGCAAGAATTGTCTATATACGGTAAGGTATTTGATATACGACGTGAGAAATGGCACTCTCATTATCTGCTTCCGGCTAACAATGGCGTGTGTACCGTGAAAATGGGTATTAAGTGCAATATACCGGCTACCTTGGTTATTGATACTTATGTGATATCTATTGCCTATACCGGACAGCAGCAAGCCTGTCATTTGTGCCGTGAGACGACGCATTTAAAAGCGGATTGTCCCTTTAGAGCTACTCGGTTGTCTCTGCAACCAAGAAATCGTCCGGCAACCTTCAGCGAGACAATGGGTGCTCCGGCTACCTTACTGGCGGATGAACAGTAGGGTGTTATGCACACGCCCGGGTCATCAATGGAGACCCAAGTGGAGGTAATGCCTGTACAACGACAGTTGGATGAGGGAGAGGAGTTACCTATAGAGGGGGACAGCATGGTGATGCCGGAGATTGTTGATGATGTCCAGCATGTACAGGACACCGTACAACGGGATACTGATCGCAGGGCGAATGATAGCGACGTACCTGAAGCGTCTGAAGACGCGACCCGCAACTTGGGTGCGCCGTCCAGAATTTCTGTATCTGCTCGCGACCCTCGCCTCCAGTTCCAACCGCTAGACCGCCATATTGATGCCTGTTTGTTATCGTCTTCGCCAGCTGGTGGCGCGGGTGTGCAACGATGTCTTCATGAGCTTCCTGACGGTCGCGTAGTGAAGGCCAGTGATTCCGGTAAGAGGCCGGCTGATGATGCCAATGCCGCCGATGAGGACCTACGGCGTTGCTACAAGCATACTAAGGACGATCCTCACGAAGGTGCGGACAATTAATGGTTGTACTCCCCGGATTGAACTGACACGTGCCCTAATTCCTGTTTGGTATCACGACATTGGTCCTGAGATTGTGAGTACCTTTCTTTGCCCTGCATGCCAGTCGGACTTCAAATTTGGGCGTCACTTAATGTGAATGGGTTGCGTCAACCAGTTAAGCAACAGCTGCTTCGGGATTTTTTGAGTAGTAATGATGTTGATGTTTGCTTTCTTCAAGAGGTGAATGTTTATAATATGGACTTTTTATATGGATATGACTATGAGACTAATTTAGGCCCGGGTGGTACTGGGACGGCTATTGTATACCGCCAGAGATTGCCCCTACACGGCTTTGCCTATCATCCTTCAGGCAGAATCCTCTCCGCGGAGTATGATGGTGTTACCTTCGTGAATATCTATGCCCCGGCGGGAAGCAACAAGAGGAAACAACGCGAGGATTTTTTTCGCCAGGAACTTTTAACTCATATTCCTCGGAGTTCCCCATTCTTATTGGTTGGGGATTTTAACTGTACGCTAGCAGCCAAGGACCAAAGAGGAGCCTTTAAGGGTTGTACAGCATTGCAGCAGTTAGTAGACCAGTTTCAATTGGTGGATAGCTGGGAATTCAAGCACGATAATGATGTGATGTACACCTTCGTACGGGGCCAGTCGGCCTCTCGACTGGACCGGATGTATGTTCTACCGGAGACGGCATCCCGGATACATCGCACAGAGATAGTGCCAGCAGCTTTTAGTGATCACAGTGCACTGCTGCATGCCGTTGTAGGTCGTGCGGAGATACGTCGTAGTGGTCCAGGGTTGTGGAAGCTGAATTGCTCCTTACTTACAGATGCCGAGGTCCTGATAGAATTCCAAGAATGTTGGTCCAAATTGCAGAAGTCTTTTCAGCGCTCTCCCAATAAGGCAGCATGGTGGGTCTATAAGGCGAAGCCAGCAATACGCTCCTTTTTTAAAGCCGCAGCGTGCCGTAGAGCGTTAGCTCGGAGAGAAACTTTGGATTGTTATCTTGCAGTGCTACAAGATTTACACCTCCGCCAACAACATGGGGAGGACGTACACTGTCAGCTCCGGGAAGTCAAGGCTCATATCCAGCACCGTTAAACGCTAGAGCTCCAGGGAACCTTAGCCAGAATACATACAGCAGAAATGGTTTATGGTGAAAAATTAGTTTCTTCTTCCTGGCGAAGGAGCGTAGGCAAGGTCGCAGAGCGTTTGTTACCAAATTGATAGATGATGATCAAGAGGTTACGACCACGACAGGGATTCTTCGTGTGTTGCATTCTTATTACACCCAGCGCTTTGCCAGGCCGGTGGATATGGTGGATTCAATCCAGTCGTATATGTCCAAACATGTGCCAGTTGTGCAGGGAGGTTTACAACGGTCGCCTACTCCCATGCTGAAGGAGACGGAGTTGCTCACTGCGATTCAGACAGCCAAACCTCATACAGCGCCCGGACCAAATGGGCTGCCGTACGAGTTCTATAAACATTGTTGGCGGTTTATTAAGAAAGAACTTCTTCTAGTGTTTCAAGAAATCTGGAGGGATGAAAACCCGCCGCCTACATTTGGAGATGGGGTGGTTCTACAACTCCCAAAGACCTCCACGCCCAGCCGGCCCGCAGATGATCGGCCCATCACCTTACTCAATTGTGACTATAAGCTGTTTGCAAAAATAATCGCCCGTAGGCTGCAAGTATGGCTAGTGCCCTTGCTTAGTGAGCAGCAGGCTGTGGTGCGCGGAGGTCCGGCTATGCACCATACCGTGGCAGCTTTGCGAGACTGTATTCTTCATTGTCGCCAAGAAACCCGCTCTGCTGCTCTGGTAAACCTGGACCTTGAGAAAGCATTTGATAATGTGGTTCACGAGGGTCTTTGGGCACGTTTGGAGTCATTGCAAGTGCCGAACAAGTTGTATCACCTCCTTCGGACACTATAAGGCAATGCGTTATCAAGGATTCAATGCAAAGGGTTTCTGGCTGCCGCCATACCGGTCAACAGATCCGTCCGCCAAGGTTGTCCCCTATCAATGTTGTTATTTGCTGTGAACATCGATCCTTTGCTCCGACAGCTGCAATCTACGATAAGGGGTCTGGAGGTCTATGGAAAGAAACTAGCCGTTAGGGCATATGCCGATGATCTTACGGTGATGGATACCGACGAGCAGGATGTCACGTATCTACGAAGCTGTTTGCAGAAATACGCCCAATGTGCGGGGATGACGTTTAATTTGAGGAAATCTGAAAGTCTTCCCATTGGCCCACATCCTCCGGATACCACGGTGTTAGGAATACCCACTGTGCAACGCACAAAAATTCTTGGGATATACTTCAGCGGAGACGACGAAGACCTGCGAGACTATAATTGGACGTCATGCATTAATACTTTGCGTGGTGTACTATACGGTCAAAAGTCGAGGATGCTGAACTTGATACAACGTGTGTGGTTTTGTATTGCCTTTGCGTTGAGTCGTATATGGTGCTTAGCACACGTGCTGCCTCCAACAAAACGGCACAGCCAAAGAATTGAGCAAATAATAGGATACTTCATATGGACAGGAAAATTATATCGCATTTCCCGTACTCAGTTACGTCTTCCAAAAGGCCAGGGTGGCTGGGGGTTGTTGGATGTGGCGATGCAATGTAAAGCACTTTCCTTAAAAATGATTCTGCAAGCACTGGATGGACAGGGTGATGGTGTAGAGGTGCTAGTACAACGGCATTATCAGTTGTTTTGGGAACGGAGAGAACTCCATAAGATTCCTAAAATGTTACGTGATCTCCTACGTGACTTGAGCACACTACCTTCAGCAGAAGTGGCTAATGGCCGTTTTCGGGCGGCTAAGGAAGTCTATACCTTTTTTCAACGGAGGGAACCTACTACTCCACATATACAAGTTAAGTATCCACAATTGCCCTGGAGGCAAATTTGGCGTGGCTTTGCTATACCGGAGATCAACACGGAATGGGTCTCGGTGGCATATGAGATTGTCAATGAAATCCTACCAACTGCAGATAAATTACACAGACATCTTCTGGCAATTCTTCCCGCTTTTCCAATGTGCCAAGCTCCAGATTCGCTCGCACATCGACTCTTGGAATGCTCAGGTAAAGGACTGATATGGACATGGCTCTTGAGCCGATGTCGGGGTTGGACTGGTGACACCTGGCAGCCTTCAGCAACGGATATTTTGCATCTTAATTTTCCCTGGACGCATCCTGCATTGTGGAGAGCACTTATTTGGACAGTAATGGGTACCTATGCTTGGCTTAGTACCTTGGGCACGCCAGCTGACTGTGTGGTTGCAGCTTTACGAAGTTTTTTGTATGCAGAGAGGTGGCGGATGATTCGAAACAACAGAATCAACGCCTTTAAACCCTGGATATACAAGATATGAGCACCTAATTGATTCTATATCGATCCGGGATGATCTTGGATGCAATATCATGCATTATTCCTCTTTATGCTGGCCTGTTGTGATGTAGAGCTCTTGCTTCTCCTGAAATAAATAAAGTTCCTAATTCCCAAAGGGGGTACCATGCCATTACAAACTAAATAAAAAAGAATAAATACAAAGAGAAATTTAAAAAAATGCCCATTCTTCTCCTCCACAAGTGAAAATAAATTTAAAAATAAAAATAAAAAAAGGCAGCAAGACTTGGCAACATACTCCTTGCCCACCCGGCTTCTAACGTAAAAAAAAAAAAAAAAAAAAAAAATGAAAGCTAAATGATTGAAAACAGACACAATGTCTATGCTATGACTGGTTCCGTAGCTCAGTCTGTAGAGCACTTGCTTGCTATGCGAGGAGTCCCGGATTCGATTTCCGCCTGGACTCGAGACAAAAAAAAAGTCGAACTCGGGCCCTTATTTCTACCGCAATAAAGCACTAAATTTGCTGGTCAGTAAGTCAGGGCGTCATTGCTTACACGCCATCTTTAGGAAAAAAATACCAACATTGTAAATTTTCACCGTATAACATTTTCTTATGTAATTAATTTGGGAGGTTTAGATATCGAATTTGTTTTCAAATAAAGAAGCCATTGAAACTATAGGTTCGTTTCTTATTTTTAATCTTATATATAAAGATATCCTCTGCTAAATATTTTGTCACGAACTTGGCTCAAACTTTAATGTTTGCTTGTTGTCGGTTCTTGTTTTCTCTTTGCGCATGCGCGGCAAATGACCACACAGGTCCACGTGCCCAAAGAGTACGTTTCCCTCTCAGCCTCCTGCACCCTCCACCGACAAACTAACTACACTTAAAAACATTGCGTTCTTCTGCGCCTGCGCATAGAATGACCACAAAATCCTCTGTGTCCGAGAAATGCAGCTTGTTAATATTACCGGCAGCCACTTTCACTACAACTGTGCACTGCTCAAAGACTTTACAGGAGGTTTACATTTGTACAAAAAATGGTTACATTATAGCATTTTTCTGAAAATATTATGAAGAAATTATTTTTTAAAAATTTTGTAGGGAGGGCACTTGCACCTGTGCCCCTTATGACTGGCCGCCACTGGTTAAATTTAAATATGTCTTAATAGTGTATGCATGATTTTAGTTTGTGAATAATACCTTAATATTCTATCTGCAGTTTAAATGATATATATCAGAGAGAGAGAGAGAGAGAGAGTAATTTGAGTAAATAAAGTATTAGTATTAGATAAGTGAGGAAAATGTCATAAACCTTTAACAGAGTTGCTGTATTTAATCAATTAGCTCTTCATGCTGCTGAGGAACAGAGTAAATTAAATTTTATAGGTACACACGTTTCATCAGGTTCTCTGAGCTTTGACAGATTCTGTGGATCGAAATTGGCTTTTCTCCATAATACTCTTGGAAGTTTCTGATTTTCGTTTTTTCGGTACAAACAATTGTTTTAGAATTAGAAATTATTCGCAACACCGAAAATATATAAAGCATTTAAAAATTAGCTTCAGAGCATATATAAAAATTATTATCATTCATATTCTTCCCGCTAATGTACGCCTAAATGAAGGTTAAATAAACAAATGTTTGTGTGATCTGCAAAATTTATCTCAAGCCACGCTTAAAATATATCAAAGCTTACTTCCTTGTTTGTGACTGGCATTAAAGAGAAAATGCTAAATTGGCGTAATTATTTTGATTTTAATTTAAATCGCGACGAGTGCAACAGTATTTTTCCAGTAGTTTAGACCAGTTGATGTGTGTACTGCAGACCCCTAGACTCGATGGTAGCACCGTCGCATGTCGTCAGCCGTCTCCATGGTAAATTGATGAGTTTCCTGTATTAGTAATGACATGTTTTTTTATTGTGAGGTTTGCAACTAAGAGTCTAATGATCTGACCGTAAATATGCAGTAAAAAAATACAAACAAAATTCTAAACCAAATGTTAAAGAAGTTTTTTCACCCCTTCCCTTAAGAAAATGTGAACGTGAAATAGGGCGATTTCAATATGAATTTTGCTATTTTTATAAGAATTCTGGTGATATTTTGTGAAATGAATCTGGCAAGGCTGTGCTGAAGCAGAAGAAGAAGAAGAAGAAACAGCAACAGCAACCTAAGAATTGTGTAATGTGTGTTGACCGTTGATTGTACATTGTATGTAAGGTTATTCCTGGAAATGTAAAATTTGTAATACTTTTATAATAAAACAAGTAGAGGAAATTACAAATCTTGCATTATGGAAACCATTCCGGCCCTTTATGCTGCTCTAAATGCTGTTAGAGTACTGCGTTCTAATGTGGCACAGGTTTTCGCCTGTATAGGCAATGGGGTGCTTGCTGCTCATGGTGAAGAAGGAAAGGATACCAAATACTTGATTGAGCTGCAGGAATTGCTCAGTACAGTAAATAGTAATTTAAGGTAAGTCGTCTTCGGTTTCACTGCAAGTAATCATAACGCATTCTCGAGTTCTAATCAAGTTAGGTTATGTTAAAACCCCTTCAAAATTGTGAATTGATTGACCTAAAGAATGTGAACTATGAAACTATACAGTGTGTAAATTTGCAGAGATGTGGAGCAAGCAGTTAACAGTTTATCACCACCACCAGGTCCATTCAATTTGGGAAACACAACATATCTTAGCCAAGAAAACACTCAAGATAGACAGGCTCTATACTCCCAACTAGTTAATAGTTATAAATGGACTGATAAGGTATGTTTAAATAGTTTTTTAAGTTTATATCCATACTAAAAAGCTGGGAAGCATAAATATTCTCCTTTGTAAATGAGATACAATGTCTATACTTGGATTATCAAATTGATCATGCTGCTGATACCAGTTTTACTTCATCTGCATTAATGATTGCATGTTTAGGTTCATGAGTATAGCAGTCTGGCTGTTGGATTACTCAGTCAGAATTCTCTGAAGCGTTCTTACACGAACTCCAGCAGTGCCAAGAGAAGACGAATGCAGACCAGTAGTCATAATGTGCCAGCACAGTGAGTAGCATTTGAAACGCAAGTTTAGGGCATTTCTTCGATACCTATAGTTGCTTAAAAAGTAAATGAAAACATAGTGAAAGTGGTAGAGAAAACCGCCAGGGATTGTTGGGCTCTGATATATATATCCTGTTTTTGCTTCACTCCTTTATTCATCCCTCGGCTTAGGGCCCTAAATAGTGAGCTATGCTTTACATTTTAGGACCATCAACACACAAGTACGGCAGTATGGGTTAGTGTTCTGCAGTTGTGAATAACCGTGATGGGAAGTGCATCTGTGGGGAATATCTGCAAACTGTTTTGGCTCACAACCATAGGTATCGAAGGATGATCTAGGAGCATTACTTTTCAGAACTGATTAGCATTTTTAATGGAGTAAAACATAACATGACCTGGCTCTCCTCTTTCTGTGTCCCAGGATGTTTACCATACTATTGATAATTTTATGACTTATTAGCCTTCAAAATCCCACTTTAGCACTCTTTCTGGACTGAAAATAATAAAACTTAAATCTTATATTGCTCAACTCATAAGTAGGAGGAGCTTTTAACATCCAGATTTCCAAAACAGGTTGGAAACTTACTCTTGAAATTACTACAATAACAAAGCTACATAGCTTCTGTTATACATTTGGGTTTATACTTAGCTTAATTTGATGGAAGGAGTGAATCAGTATTCCATCCTTTAGTCTCTTAGTCTTGTATGAAAAATTATGGTAAGGTGAAAATTAAAATTGTTCTATAAATTGTTTTTAAGTACAATGATATGCACTTTTATTGGTGTTTTGCATTGTAGCTGTTTAAAGGACTAATTTTACGTGCTATGAAATGGTGCCAAATGGGATATTTACTTTGATTACCAAACAGGTTTCTTAGGCATTTTTTTATATAAAAACCACTAATTTGCATTGCTTTAAACACTACTTTACCTCTTATTTTGAACCAGTTTATATACACACACTAAATCTAACCTAATCTCAAAACCAAAGGACCCTGTTACTCAAGCTGCTCGCTATGGCGTGATGACTGCTGTTTACCTCATATCCCTTTTTAAACCAGATAAGTTGATACCTATTTTTTGATCCAGGTGTCATACTCACACATACACTAAATTTGCCCTGAGGAAAACTCAATACACCATAAAATATCTCAATTCACATTTATTTTCAGATGTGCACAACATCATAATGCATTTTTTACAACTCACAGCAGTTAACCAACTCAAAATATCATATGAGCATAGCACTTGATCAAAACCTTAAAGGCTGCACCATGGCCGAGTGGTTAGACCACTTGCCTCTCACCTGGATGGCCCAGGTTCAATCCCAAGCAATCGCAGATTTGTGGTAGACAAAGCGGCACAGGAGCGGGTTTGCTCCGGGTTCTCCAGTTTCCCCCGCCCCCCATTGCATGTGGTGCCACAAGTAGTGAAAGCGAGTTTTAAACCCTACCAAAAATAATCGTCAAATAACATTGGCTTATATAATTTAGTAGAACAATTAACCAATGAGATTTTGTATTCTGGACCATTGGAGTATACGGATTTATCTTGTAACACATGAACATTTTCTAAATCCAAAAAATTAGTAAAAAGCTTTAACATTAATTACCCAAGGACTTCCAAAATATAATCCAAATAAAAATGCAGTTCAAAGTTAACATAAGTACAGCTTATGTTTGGAAAAAATTCATAGATCTATTCTTGGTTAAAATAAATTTTTTCTCCAAATTGTCTCACCAATTTCATAAATTATTTTCGAGAGTAGCATTGTCCATAATATTTAGTTTTTAGGCTATAATCCTTTGAAGACCATTAAACTGTGCCTTTTATTAAAAATTGTGATAAACTTGTTTAGTCTTTTAACACATTCTGGTGTGGGCCTTATTTTAACAACTCATGGTAACAACAACAAATGGTAAGTCATAAACTGTTTGAGATAATTCACTGCTTTTTATTTTTTATTTTTATTAATGAATTTTAAACTAAATAATGAATGTAAACACAATACTTTTAGATGTCGCATAAAAATTTCAGAAAATAAAAATTAAATAATGATTTTACATATAAAAAAACTCCTACAAGCAAACTTATAAGAAACACCCCCCCCCCCCAAAATTATCGTGATTTTCACAGCTGACTACGTTTTCTCCATTAGTTTGATGCTCTTCTGAAAATACAAATATCGAAGAAATATACTACATATTTTCTTGAGGGGAAAATAACCGTGTAAGAAAACGCACAAAACATTACTTCTGCAATTTACTAGAAATGAGCTCACATTATCAATAAATTAGAATGTAGAAAATTTCATAAAATACAATTTAATTCCTTCAGCATCATTTATATCTAAAAAAAATCTGATGTGTTACACTCACATGATTTTCTCTAGCTATTCTGCAAACAAACGTCTTCTTTCAACACCACGCTAATCAAGATAAACATTACGAGAATTTTGTTGCTTAGTTCCTTATAAGTAGACTGGAACTAACGGAATGCACTAGGCTAAACTGATTGTCAAATGTTTTAAAAGCTGCCGTTATGCGATTGTCATTGCAAATCGCCTCTTTGCTTGGCCAGAGTAGAACAAAAGAAAAACAAACACTGCTGTCTGTGAATAGTATAAGTACTTCACAACTGAAACTAGTAACAAGGAATACCTCTGAAACGGTAAGTTACACGAAAATAATGTATATGACATAACTTGTCTATTTTAACGAGACATACATTTTTTGTATAGTAAGTTTTTTTCTATCTCTTATGGTTTACTAGTTATTCTAAATTAAGAAAAATTCATCCAGAATAAACAGGTCTTTAGAAGCTATTCCCAGAAAATTCAAAATATACATTTTATTTGTGATAGAAATGGCTTTAATATGTGATATTTTAATCAAAATCGTTAGAGCCATTTTTAAGAAAAACAAAATTTTTGAAAATTTTTCCATGTAAAGGGTAGTTAGGGGTGGGGGATTTTCTTGAAAATCTTTGTGTCGCATCCTTGAAAGATACCAAACTTAAATACCAAGTTTCATATTTAACTGTCTTTTCGTTTTTGAGCTATGCTGTCCACAGACACACACACACACACAGACAGACCTGTTTCTGAAAATGCTTTTTTTTGGACTCAGGGGGTCCTAAAACATGTATTTCCGGTGAAATCTAGACATCAAATTTTTGGGTGGAATACAATACCTCTCTTTCCCTATGTACATTGTATACAAGGCTAGAGAAAGTAAAAATTCACTAAAGTCTCCTTTAGATCCCGAATCATTGAAATAAATGTCAAGCATTTCTTCTTCAGTAAGATTACGCTTGAGCTAGCCATCTTTGAACCATGTATGTAGTAGGATCTGTAGACATCAGGCTTTCAAACAAGACATGCTTTCATTTGTTTTCCTGGTCTCATCTGCCACCTAGTGGATTCTTTCATTAACTAAAACATCCAGCTACATAGCACAACAAACGAAATGCGAACATGGGCCATTGTAAATTCGTTGTGTATTTTTATACATAACTGCAAGCATAGCCCATTGCGCGTAGTGAGTGTTATTTTCAGAACTACAAGCATAGCCCGCAGTTAGACTGGAAATTGTTAAACTGAGTTCTATCTGGTGATTTTTGTTTAAAAGAATTGTTTGTTAACAATGCTGTCAATCGTCAGGATCATATGAGTGCTGCAGCTGTGCCAGAATTCCAGTTTCACATTATAGTAGTTCTTTTACAAGCCAGTGAATATATTGACTTCAGATTTGGCTGTCATTTTTAAGCACACATAAAAAGCATCGATCTGGGCCAGGTTGAACCCGCAGCCTTTGGATCAGATGTGATATGATATGAGTTCATGCTACATACTTTGTGATGGAACCTGTGGTTTGCTAGTTGGTTGTGTTTTGTCCAGCTCCTGTTGATCAAAGCGTTCGTGCTGCAGAAGTGTTCATCTAGCTCTTCACTCTTCCAATGTATGTTTTGATATTCCAAATATGAGGGCTGATCAACAAAGACTGATTTTTTCCTGTAGCTTCAGAGATAGTTTCATATCTGTAACATAAATATTTGAAAAGAGTGGGTTTTTATGTATAACGTTGGTAGTAATGCTCTATTTTGTAGACCCTACGTGCATTTCACATACCAGACAATGGAGGTGACCCGATAGGAGCAGTACAGCGCAATCAAATTCTGTTTTCGTTTAAACCATAAAGCCACCGAAACTTATGAAAAGCTGAAGCAAGCATACAGTGTAGATGTACTACCTTGTGCAACAGTGTTTATGTAGTTCAAGGACTTCAAAGAAGGCCGACTTGTCAGTGTTAAGCAAGGTGGGCCTGTTGTTTCACATTTTTTGACTGTAATGGAATGATTTACCAGCATGCAGTTCCCCCTCACAGCATACTACACGTCAGCATTGGCTACACTGAGGAAGCACATTGCAAAGAAACAACCAGAGTTTTCTCGGACTGGGTGGTGACTTCATCATCACAATGCACGTCCTCACGTTGCAAATCAAGTCATTCAGTTTCTGGCTCGGTTCAACATTACCTGTGTACCACATCCACCTTGCACCCTGTGACTTTTTTACTTTCTCTATATGCAATATGTACATAGTGCATAGAGAAGGTATTGCACTCCACCAAAAAATTTGATACTGAGATTTCACCAGAAAGATTTCAGAAAAAGGTCTGTGAACACAATAACTCAAAAACGAAAAGTCGGTAAAATACCAAACTTGGTATTTAAGTTGAGTATCTCCCAGGGATGCGACACAAAGATTTTGGGAAAAATCCACCCACCCCTGGAACTTTTTTCGAAAACGTTTATTTTCTCAAAAATGGCTCTAACGATTTTGATTAAAATATCATATATTAAAGATATTTATCTGACAAATAAAACGCATATTTTGAATTTTCTGGGAATAGCCTCTGAAGACTACTTTATTCTGGGTCAATTTTACGGAATTTTGCATAACTGCTAAACTGTAAGAGATGGACAAAAACTTACCACGCAACAAATGTAGAGCACTTTAAAACACACAATTTATGTTATATATATTTTTTTCATGGAGTTGATTGTTTTTGATTGGTTTTGTTTTGGTTTCAGCTATAAAAACATACTGTTCTCATACAGGACTTTGTGAACTCGTGTCCATACAAACAAAGGAACTTCAGTCACATAGCAACCAGCTTTTGACTATCACTTTAACCTATGGTAGTCCATTATTTCACTTCCACTTACAAGGAAGCAAGTAATAAGGCTATTTCTGCTAAATTTTTCTGATATGCATGAAGTAAATAGAAGTGTACGCTTTTTAAGAATAACTTGTTGCAGGGATATAGAGAAAGTCATCTGAATGGTACACATCAGATTTTTTTATTCCCATCTCTAAAAGCAAAGCTTAGGGGTATTTGATTTGAGAACTCTGAAGCAGTGCTCAAGAAAAGTGAAGCGATTCTCAAGGACCTGACAAAGAATGGTCTGCAGCATGTGTTCAAGGACTGGCAGAAACGTTATAAAAAGTGCATTGAAGTAGGAGGGGACTACTTTTAAAAAGATCAAGTAAACATTGAATTGGAGTAATAAACATCTGTGAAAAAAATCAGTCTCAGTCTTTGTTGATCAGCCCTCGTATTTTCTCCTATGAGGCTTTGATGTTTCCTATTGTTTTTAGATCCTTCATTATATATATTCCATAGAATCAATCTTCACAGATGTGTATCTTATTTCCCTCACTAATGGCCACTCGTAGAGTATACTCATCCAATTCACTTTTTGACTCTGCTGTGTAATGATGGACCCAGGTTTCATCAACAATCATAAATCGCCACAAAAAGTTTTGTGGATTGTGGTTAAACATAATCAGACATTGTGTTGAAATGTTGCTCCAGTGTGCTTTTGGTCAACTGTGAGGAATCGTGGCACCCACTTCACACCCAGTTTCTTCATCCAATGCTCTGTGCAGGATATTACGCACTCAGTTGAGATGTCTACAGCCTCAGTAATCTCACAACTTTTTCTTTCTATATACATGCTATGTACATAGTGTATAGAGAAGGTATTGTAATACACCCAAAAATTTGATACCGAGATTTCACCGGAAATACATGTTTTAGGACCCCCTGAATCCAAAAAAAGCATTTTCAGAAAAAGGTCCATGTGTATGTGTGTGAGTCTGTCTGTTTGTGCGTGTGTTTGTGGACAGCATAGCTCAAAAACGAAAAGACCGTTAAATACTAAACTTGGTATTTAGATTTGGTATCTTCCAAGGAAGCGACACAAAGATTTTCAAGAAAATCCCCCCACCCCCAACTACTCTTTACATTGAAAACTTTTCGAAAATTTTGATTTTTTAAAAAATGGCTTTAAAGATTTTGATTAAAATCCTGTGTATTAAAGATATTTACATACCAAATAAAATGTATATCTTGAATTTTCTGGGAATAGCCTCTGAAGAGCTCTTTATTCGGGATGAATTTTGCTAAGTTTTGCTGCTTAACTGCTAAATGGTAAGAGATAGACAAAAACTTACTACTCAGAAAATGTTGATCTGATCAAAACACACAATTTATGTCCTTTACATTTTTGTTGTGAAGGTAACCGTTTGAGATATTCCTTGTTTTTGGTTGCAGTTGTAAGTATTTAAACTTTTCTTAGACAGGAAGTGTCTGTTTCTCTTTTGTTCTACTCCTGTCCAAGCAAGGAAGCGATTTGTAAGGACAATCGAATAACGACATTTTAAAACAATTGACTATTGGTTAAGCCTAGTGTATTCCCTTATTTTCTTTCTACTTATAAGGAACTAAGTTTCTTTCTACTTATAAGGAACTAAGTAGTAAGAACATTCTGCTAATGATTATCTCGATTAGCAAGGTGCAGAAAGAAGAATAATCTTATGTAAGAAGTTTGTAGAAGAGCTAGAGAAAGTCAGGTGAGTGTAACACATCAGATTTTTATTCAAGGATCCTGAAATACATATTTACAATGAAATCTAGGTATTCAATTTTTGGGTGGAACACAATACTTTCCCTACCTATTTTGTACATGGTAGAGAAAGTAAAGAGCATGTTGATTTTTCCCAAAATTTACAGCCAAATACTGCATAATGCAACTGCTTGTCTTTGAGCTAGCAAGCTGAGAATGTTCTTTGTACTCTTGTGTGAATTCACTTCAAATGGCTGCTTTAAATATCATGACACTGTGTTAAATCTTCAGGTGGATTTTGAGGATACGGGTTTCATTTTAAGTGTGGGCTAACTAAACCTAAATAGGTCAAGTAAAATCTTATAGGAATGTCATAGTGTATTAATTTGATTTACTTTTTGATAATTGGGTTTAAAGCTCAAAAATAAGCAGCAAATGCTAATTTGCATTTTTATATCTGACACTCCTTAGGTATTATTTTTGTTATTTGTCAAGATTTGTTTTATTCAACCTGTATACACTTTGGCTTAATTGTTTTTTCACACAAGCTGTGTGCAGGACAAGAGTTGGATAGGTAGTCGGATTGAAAAATTCAATGTCATAGCCAGGATTTGAACCATGGATCTCCCAATCTCTAGCCGGTTGCTCTTCCACTGAGCTACCATGGCAACATGCCGGCATAGCATTGAATTTCTCAACTGACTTGCATGTTTCTCGGTAAACTATACAAGGTGATCTCAAATTATTTTGAGATGACAACCGCAATGGTGACTTACAATGTTGTAAGTGCTTTAAGTTCCAGGATTCATAGTATAGCCAACTATGAAAAACAATTAAACCAGTACCCATTGACCATAATAGTTGGCTATTCTATGAATCCTGGGACTTAATGTACTTACAACATTGTAAGTCACCATTGGGGTTGTCATCTCAAAATAATGTGAGATCACCTTGTATGGTTTACCGGGAAACATGTGAGTTAGTTAGAAATCCAATGCTATGCTGGCATGTTGCCATGGTAGCTCAGTGGAAGAGCAACTGGATAGAGATCGGGAGATCCGTGGTTCAAATCGTGGCTATGGCATTGAATTTTTCAGTTTGACTACCTATCCAATTGTATACAATATTCCGTATTTTGGCGGATAATTTACTACAGGGTGGCACATGATAAACCAGCCCTGGGTACTAGACTGCTCATTGTTGTGGCTTTTGCAACTGTGTTTTGTATTGTGAGTACGAATACTTAATATATTTATCTGATTATTAAGTGCTTATCTATTTGTTATTATGTCTGATTGGGCAACAATCTGTGCATAATTGGTGAGTGAGCCAGCTACTCAGGGCCAATTTTTTATGTGCCACCCTGTATAATATGAATGTACTTAAAACATGTATTGATGTAACGGTTCGTGACACATTGTGTTAATGTAGAACTTCAAAATTAGTATCAGTGAGGAAATAAATTAATATAAAAAAACTTATAATAATAATTGTTATCAATCCAACAATAAAGTTACCTGAATTGAAGAAGATCTTAATCTATTTACTTTCTCCTTATTACAGAACTGTTGATGGCATTATTACCGCAATTGATCGGCAATACACGGATATGAGTGTTACCATCACTAGGCCATTTTCCACAAATGCACTTGTACAGGTGAGATGGATTTAATCCTTTGTATTACGGGCCATGTTTCACCAACCAATGTTAAAAATACTCTAAAATTGGTTTGCTGCTAATGTTATGTTAAAACCCTTGGGTTTCATTAAACTTTTAATATCAAAAACAAATGGAAACAACAGATTTTTAGAAGGCAGTAACCAAACTGCACAAATTTTGAACACCCTATGAAGCACTTTTGTCTAGCATCAAACTCACTTGTATTTCAGTAGCAGACAAGATACATTCATAGAACAATTGCCTCAAAACTTACCTGATTTTTTACTTTCTCTAACCCCAATGTACATTTTGGATAGAGAAGATACCTATTGTATTGCACCTTAAAATTCAATGTCGAGATTTCACCAGAAATATATGTTTTGGGGCCCCCTGAGTCTGAAAAAAAAGCATTTTTAGAAAAAAGGTCCATGTGTAGGTGTGTGTATGTGTCTGTTGTCAGCATAGCTCAAAAACAAAAAGACTGTTGGTATTTAGATTTTGTATCTTCCAAGGATGCGACACAAAGATTTTCAAGAATATCCCCCCATCACAAACTACCCTTTTCATGGAAAAATTTTCAAAAATTTTGATTTTCTCAAAAATTGCCCTAATGATTTTGATTAAAATACTATATATTAAAGATATCTACAACCCAAATAAAATATATATCTTGAATTTTCTGGCAATAGCCTTTGAAGATCTCTTTATTTTGGATGAATTTTACTAAACCGTAAGAGACAGACAAAAACTTACTGCACAAAAAATATAGATCTTCTTAAAACACACAAAAGTTTCTCTACGTTTTTGTTGTGGAGGTAACTGTTTTCAAAATATTCCATGTTATTGGTTTCAGTTACTTTTCTCACTGGAAGTGTCCATTTTTCTTTTGCTCTACACCTTGCCAAGTAAAGAAGTGATTTGCAATATCAGTTGCATAACAACAGCTTTTAAAACATTTGACTATTGGTTTAGCCTAGTGCATTCCCTTAGTTCCCCTCTACTTACAAGAAACTAAGTAATAAGAACATTTTGCTAATGATTGAAAGAAACGGGTATAGCTTGAGGTTTGTTTACATCTTGCTGCCATTGTTTCCGTTGATTACGTGCAATCGATATGGTAATTCTAAAAATTATTTTGGAGTCAGGACTATTGCAAAAAGAATTGGAACACAAATGTTCTTCACTGAGAAAAATGAATGTACAAGTGGCTCCAGAACATATATGTTCTCCTTTATGGTACAGAAAGAGTAATAATCTTATGTAAGAAGTTTGTAAAACAGCTAGAGAAAGTCAAGTGAGTGTAACACATCAGTTTTTTTACTTTCTCTGTACGTACTATGTACATAGTGTATAGAGAAGGTATTGTATTGCACCCAAAAATTCAATACCGAGATTTCACCAGAAATACGTGTTTTGAGACCCCATGAATCCAAAAAAATCATTTTTAGAAAAGTGTCCAAGGATGCGACACAAAGATTTTCAAGAAATTCCCCCTACTCCAAACTACCCTTTACATGGAAAAAATTTCGAAAATTCTTATTTTCTTCAAAATGGCTCTTAACGATGTTGATTAAAATTTTGTAAATTTAAGATATTTACTTGACAAATACTTGAAATAATTAAAATACCAAAGGAATTTAATTATTTAAAGAATGTTAGTTTGTTTGATCATAAGTACCATGGTACTTTATTACAGAACAAAACAAGCAATAGGCAAACAAGGAACAAAAGGAAACAAATACCACATACAACGTAAAATCTATGTGCATGTATATGTCTATGTAATCTGTTAAAATCACACTCTGTGGTGTAATGGTTACTATGCTAACTTCATATACCCAAGGTTGCAGGTTCAAACCCGGCAGAGAATGATGGATCTTTTCGGGCATAAAACTCCTTAGCATGGCTTCCTTTGGAAGGGAAGTAAAGCCATTGATCCCGTGTCATAGATTTGCGGCATGTAAAAGAACCTCAAGCCTGATAGAGAGGCCTCTGAGCAAACTTAAGCGGTCTTTCATGCCCAATTTAGAATGGGACGCCGAGAACCACAGCAGTTAAAGAGCATCCATAAATGACACGCCAGTTTTTAATGTGTTAAAGGTGTTTGGTGGTGTCTGAAACAATTCATTTTTGCTACTTATTACTATTATTAACACCTAGTTAAATAATAAATGTACTTTATATTGATAAATGTGTCATTTATCTCATGCCACCAAAGACACCTCAGCTGGTTCGCCACTCATTTGCAGGTTAAATACGAGGAGTTTCCCGGTATTGTTATAATAAAAATATATGATAGTATTTAATATCTCTTGCATTCCTGTGTAACTCTATCCATGATTGCTCTGGACAGTCAGTATTGTTTAAAAATTTCTCCTCTTGCAGGTTTTCAAAATTATTATAAGATGCACCTCTTTGGTTAGGAACAGTATTCAAAAACTATAAAAAATGTGCATGAATAGCTTGGTTATTGGCAACCATTTTCCATCTTAGCATATTTCTTAAATGCTTTGACAACAATGTTAATTTAACATGAAGTTTAGCACAATGTTGCAGCTAACATCAGTTGGTGAAATCGGCCCTGGGTATAAATAAATAAATGTTGTGTATTAAGCTAACCGAAGGTTATACAGATGCAAAACCAATGAGATCAGCATGTTCATGTGTTGCAGGTTTCTTTAGGACGGGTGTTGAAGGCCTTAATGGCCTTCAAAGGTCTTATGATTGAGTGGGTTGTTGTGAAAGGTTACGATGAGACACTGGATCTCTGGACGGAATCTAGGCATAAAGTGTTTCGTAAAGTAACTGAGAATGCCCATGCAGCCATGCTACATTTTTACTCTCCAACTCTGCCAGAGTTAGCTGTGCGCTCATTTATGGTAAGGTTGCATTTACTGCACAATTTTCTTCTGTATATTTGGTAAATACATGTAATCTTTTCTCAGTTACTTTTTAAAAGATTTTTTGAAAAACTGAGACATATTTAAAAGCCACCAAAAGACAAATTTAAGGGTCTCTTAATGATATGTGTAATTAATTACTATGGTTAGTGAGAGAGATATTTATTGCCCTTTATTGCAATTTTATAAAAATCTGTTATGTGTACAGTAACTTGTATCATATCGTATGGTGGTTGTCTATAATATACCAACAGTCCCCATCTGCAAGCTGATGCTAAAACTGGGAATTCTGTCATCCTCACTCTTAGAAATACTAATTGCCTAGTTCAGCAGCTGACCACCTTGTCTCGATTTCGACACAGATAATGAATGGATTCATGAAGAACTGACAAACCATTGGGGTATTCGTTGACCTTGAAAATGCTTATGATGCGTGTTTGTGAATGGTGATAATACGTTCCCTATACAACTGGAACATACATGAATGCCATCCGTTATTCATTTAGGAGTTTATGGAGACCAGGTTTTCCAAGTAATGGTCAGCTCGGTTTTATCAAATATATTTGTTCAAGAGAACAGAGTACCACAGGGATCGGTACTAAGTGTCACACTGTTTGCTATAGCAATTCTATCTCAGAATTTATTCCCCCAGGAGTATCATCCTGCTTATTTGTAGATGATTTTGCCATCTATTGTTCTTCTCAGCATGCAACTTTTTTGGAACGCCATTTGCAAGGGATTCAGATTGGAGCTTTAAAAATGGCTTTCACTTCTCCACTGAGAAGTCACTCTGCGTGAACTTCTGGCACTGCACGAGATGATTACCACCTTTGCTGCAGTTTGGTACAGTTTTACTACCATTTGCAGATGAGACGAGATTCTTTGGGTTGATATTTAATAGAAAACTGTGTTGGTCACCACATATAGCACAGCTGAAAGCGCAGTGTAACCGTTCTCTGAATATTTTACGGATACCAAGTGGCAAATTTTGGGGAGCAGATCGGACAGTTATGCTGCGACTTTATCATGCACTGATCCGAGCCAAGTTAGATTACAGATGCTTAGTTTATTCTTCGGCAAGACCATCTGTGCATAGAAGATTAGACACTCTCTATAATCAGGGTATTCGTGTGGCTGTTGGAGCTTTTCCAACCAGTCCAGTAGCCAGCCTTTATGCTGATTTGGCAGGATCCCCTCTGTAGTGTAGGTGTGATATCCTGTTAACAAATTATTGCTGTGGGCTAAAGTGCATGCCTTCATATCCAACGTTCACTCCTTATTGTAACACCAAGCTGGATGAACGTTATAGAAATATCTCGATTAGTCCATGGCCTCCAGGTGTTCGCTTGCGAGAGCTTCTCGATAAGCATGATATCGTAGTGCCTGGAATGTTTCCCAAGGGGGAAAGGGTGCACCCACCTTGGTTACATACAACATCCCACGTAAACCTCAGGATGACGGTGTATTGAAAGTCTACAATGCCTGTTTCTAGTATCTGTAGGTGTTTCTTAGAATTTTTGTCAAATTACAATGACCGAACTTGTGGATGGAAGTAAGTGCACTGATGCTGGGTGTGCCTTTGTTTATGATACCCTACAATATACATACGGTTTTCATAGTGATACATCCATTTATTATGCGGAGCTGTATGCAATATATTGAGCCATTCTGCACGTTGGCCGTCAAAATTTGAGTGACTGCCTTATATTGAGTGATTCCTTTAGTGCACTTCAGAGCCTTGGTGATCTCTACAACTATCATCCTATCGTGCAGCATATCCAGGATGCCCTCCACACTTTATATACTTCTGGGGTTAATTTGGAGTGTGCATGGATTCCTAGTCACATTGGTTTGCCGGGAAATGAACTGGCAGATTTGGCATCAAAGACAGCAACCACCGAGCCCATTACAAACATTTCTTGTATAACATCGGAAGACTTTAAGCTTGTTGTGCGCAGGGCGATACTTTCGTGCTAGCACAAAGAGTGGTCAGCTCTCTGCGGAAAAAAGCTTAGAGTAGTGAAGGACCTTCCAACAAACTGGGTAACTTCCTCTTGTCAATCTCGACGGGAGGAAGTAATTTTGGCTCGTTTGCATATTGGCCACTGCAATTTTACACATAATTTCCTTCTTAAGAGTGAATCTGCTCCTTGTGTCCACTATGTGGAGAAGATTTGTCTGTCCATCATGTGTTCTAGATTATGTTAATCTAACACATATTTGGGAATCACTGCAACTGCCTGTCAGTCTTGCAGAAGTACTGGTGGACTATTATCGAGCGGTAGCTAAGATTTTTAAATTTTTATTAAAGATAATCTTCAAAATTTGGATTTAGTTGTTTTTATCCTTGTTTTTGCAACAGTTTGGAAATATTTTTCTGAAATCAACTATCTATGGCTTTTGCCGTGATTACTTTTATATATTGAATTCTAGATTTAACTTTCGTTCTTATTTATAATATTTTTTATTGAGTTTATCTCCAGCTTTTGCCATGATTTGTTTGATAAGGGCGCTGATGACCTTGTAGTTGAGCACCCGTAATTACTAACCATCATCATCAATTGCCCAGTTGCATGAATAATAGATGCCTACTCATATATTTTCAATCAATCTTGTAATAAATGAGAATAAGTCTCTGCTAAATACTTGATTGGCTATTAAGACACTCAACATAACACATTACATTAACACTTTTCACACTAAAATTACTCACTTGGCACACAACTGTATCACTAAACCACAACTCACAATTATACTGCACTATTCACTCCTTGAATATTTTCACTCACTTGAATGACTTCTTTAGACTTAGGGTCAGAGAATCTCTGGTTCCATGGCACCAGTCCAGGAGATTCTGGTTCTCGACTGTTTGGGATGATGCCACAAAATCGACGTCTCGAGAAGGGTTTTATTCAACTTAATTAATTACACTAAACAACACTTACTTGGGATTTTTGCCGGAACATGTTTCGAAGGACTAATTTTCTTCATTTTTAACCGGACATCGAAATAGAAATAGAGTTTTCAATTTCAACGTTCCATAGAAGGATGTGTTTAGCAAGTTCACTGAACCTCCACCAGAGGAGACAGCACTACAACAACGCCAGCTTCACTGCAAGAAATTAGTTGATGTCCAGTTGAAAACGAAGGAAACTAGTCCTTCAAAATATGTTCCGGCAAAAATCCCTAGTAAGTGTTGTTTAGTGTAATTAATCTACTCGTCAGATACATGAAGCTGTATTGTCGTCTGATAGCTTGCCCCGAGTTAGGTTGCTAATTGAAGCTGGGTTACCCTCTATACACAAGGTAGCTGATGCTTGGATGCCATTGGATGTATGTAGAGTCCCCTTGAATGCAGTTTTCTCCCTCTTGTGGTCTGTGATGGTGGACCTGCTCTGCCTATACTCTAAAATTAGTTAGTATTGTCAGGTTGGCAATCCTAATGCATGTTAGATCACTGGGTGATGTTGCCGACTAAGGGTCTGTTGGCCGCGTAACTTCAGGTAACTAACTTTTACATCTGAAATGTGCAATGCTCTGCTTAATGGAGCATACATGGTTGGTATTGCGAAAAGAAGGGAAGACAGTGCACCCATAGGGTAGTGTGGAAAGAATGAAATATGCAGTTAATAGTGTGGGAAAACAACGATGGTGTTGGCATAAAACATTACGGCAGCACTTCCATAGTGTTGCGGGTAAATGCTGAAATAGGTAATGAATTACATTAAGGAGAAACTAGGAAGGCAAAAAATGGCACAAAGGCAGCCCACCCATACACAGGCTGGTGAAACAAATATGCAAATAAATAATAATAATTATTATTTTAATTTACTACTAATGCTGCTATGTTTTCGTTAAAAAGAAATATAGCAATTGATAAGTTTTTATTTTATAGTAGCTTTGTGTATTAGATTTCTCCATTCAACCCAAAATATTACTTGATCAAATGTATTAACACACCGCAATTGCAGTCTGATGGTAACAGGAGTACTTCATTTTCTAATGAAATCATCTTTTGTTAGCTCATGTACCACATAACCTCAAATAACCAACATCTGCAATAGGTGGGTTAACCTAAAACAGTATACTATCTGGATCCTGTCATCTCTCTGCCATTTTCATCCCAAGAATGATTATTGGTTAATGTGCATAGTTTATAACTTGTTAATTTTAAAGAATTCTGACAACAAAAATATACTTTAAACATGAAACAAGGAGTTTTTATTTCTGTACTTAAACAAAATGACGAAGGGGACGATACTTAATACATAAAAATATTTTTGATTTTCACTATTATCTTGAATCATTAACTCCATAAGCAAATGCATTCACTTAGCATTGAATGGAGAAGAAAATTAGAGCATATTACAGCCATCTAGCGGAAAATAAAGGAGTATGTTTTTTTGTTTTTTATTTTAAACATTAGGAGCAAGGAAAGGACAGTTAATACATTAAAATACATTTGTGTTACATTACTGTTTTGATAAACGGGTGCTAATGTATCATTTATTGGGGAAGAAAAACGGAGCACTCTATGCCATTTAGCAACATAACCGTGCTACTACTACTATCTTGCAGCTGTTAACCGGTTGCATTCCCTTGCCACTGTCTGCTCATTTCTGTAGCGCTTTTTCATTTTCTAAGGTTGGTAAGGTTTTGCAGCATTGCGCAGCAAACAGATCCTTAGTCTGCAACATTACTGTATACGCAGGGTCTTTCAAGGAACTGTCCGTTCATCAAAAATTAACCCAGCAGAATTAGCTGAAAACCTCAGATGTTTAGGTGCAGAGGAAACTATTTACCATTTTAATTGACACACCAAGGTATGTGTTGTATTTAGACTTTATTTCCAACTTAACTTTATGTACAAACTTACAAAATTCCCTTGATAACCTATATTGAGTAATAATAATAATAATAATAGCATTTGCTGTGCAGACTTTCATTCTTATACAAATTATACCATCATTATTCTCAAATACTATTTATTTATGACGATAGCTCAAAATATTTATATCTGAAGTTGAACTGGTACGGAGATGATGCGAAAAATCTTTCCTCTATTTATAGGCTTTCCATCGCAATGACCATTGAGAAAAAAGGAAAAATCAACATTTTAGTTACTTGTAACTAACTAGATCTTCCTCTTGGAGAAAGTTGTTATGCAAATCATTAAGTATACACATTTAAATTATCAATTCTTATTTAAATATTCTAATAAGATTATTAGAATCATTAATGTCAAATGTATATAATGCAATTTATATGAGCTATCCTCGATAAAAGTCATTTTAAAGTGCAATTCATTTTACAATATTACGGAATTGGTCCACATAGTTTTATATCTTTCAAGATTTTTTTTTTTCAGACACTATATAAATTTGTCTCACTATGTGGGTCCATCAATACATCAGATACTTAAAATCAATTTATATCATATGAAAACGAAAACCAATTCAGCAGTTTGTTAGTGTCTTATCTTGCAGAAAAAGAAAATTATTAAATTAAATGCAATAGCATAGTATGCTATCCAAAATGGGATTATCTGGACAATATTCTCAAATACATAAAACATAAATAAATGGCAAGAAAATAAATACATTCATTAATTCTGGGTACAACATCTTTAAGAAGTAAGATATTAATTTGACAAATTTATAACATTCAAAGGACAAATATAAATTCTGTTGCACATGTTAGTATAATAAAAGTGTTGTACTCAGTTGAACCTCATAATAATAAAATAGTGTGTTACTGAGTTGAATAAAATGAAATATAAATGAGTTTGATTCAGTAGTACTCAATATCTGGAGTACACACAGTTTAGGAGCATCATATTTTAAATTTTTCCCATAATTATTCATTGTTGGAATACAATGTATGATGAAGCTGCTAATTTCTCCTGTATTCAGTTTTGCACAGAAACGTGTTTACCCCATGGTTTCTAATTATGTATGTTTGAATGTTTTTAGACTTGGTTTCATAGCTACAGTACGCTGTTCAGTGACCCATGCAAGAGGTGCAGCAACCATCTGCATAATTTCCTGCCACCCACTTGGAGAGACTTCCGTACTTTGGAACCATTTCATGAAGAATGTAAACCATAAAAATGTCCAATTTTATCTCATAAACAATTTTGTAATTCCAACATATGTACACTTACTGAGAGCTGTGGTATTTGGGGTAATTAAAAGCTTAGGCGAGAATGAAGATGTGTTATGCTGCTTTCCTCTCAGGTTAATGAAAACCTGCAGGATCTTTTAGAAGTTCTATTTGGCCAATAGAATTACAGTTAAATTCTTTGCACAGATATCAGTCGTCTAAACAAATGTCCATTGGGAAAAAGGGAATTATCCGCAGGACAGAGCTACACAGTATAATTGCATCTCTTTCAACTTTGTAAGTTGCTTGGCAATGAGAAGATTATGATCATTACTATCATCTGTTTGCATTGACCACTTTGTTAATGAGATTCTAAATAAATTTAGAAATATACAGCGGAAGATACTAAAACAACTCTTGATTAGAATATATCAATTAAATTGTAATCAATTCGTAACATTGTTGCCACACTCACATGGGTAGCGATGTACCATACACTTTTGTTTAATGACTTTTATTGTGCATTTCACTTCATAATTTCTAGAATACCCATACCATCTGGTAGTGTTGCTGCCTTTGTGTCCAGAGCTGTGTAATGTCAAGCAGGAACTTATGTAAATTCAAATGTAGCAGAATTTTAATCTCCTGTGGTTACAAGGTATGGAGATGCAATTCTAGTATTCCAATAGCCTTAAAGTCTGAATATATTTCATAATGTATGATCAAAAAATACAGAGTTCTGCCTCAGAGTTGCAGATAGTAGTGTGCCACATAATCTGAAATAACTGTTAAATCATAACCTAATGCAACATAAATTAAGCATAAAATCTGAATATGTTTCATAATATATATTTAATAATATAGATACATAAGTTGTATATAGAATGTAGTGCTTGTTACGAGTATTGTCAATTTACCTCTCGCAGAATTTCTAGCAGGATGTTTCCTGGTTCTTACACTCGGTTGCATAATATTCACTGCAGTGTTCACCACACAGTTTGCATATGCAGATGTCTTCGTGGAAATACTCGGTTTTGCACACTTTTTGGTGGTACCAAATTGACGAAGTGCCACAGATCCTGGTTGGTGTCTGTCCATATCCTTGTCACCATGGCCTCTGTTGTGTAGAACTCCAGCCAGATCAAGTTCCTCTTCCTGGAGCAGTTTTTCCCCGGCATCTGAATGGCAGGCCATGCTTCAGTCGTATGTCTTCAATGAAGAAACTCTGCTTAGCGAGTTCATATGCTAGCCTGGATTTTGTGTACTTTGAGATTCCCAGGGCCACTTTCAGGAAATGTGATTTTACTGCTTCCAGTGTCTTAGGTCTGCCAAGGTCAGTTTCTGACATGATTTCCAGTCCATACGTGGCAAGGGACACTATTTTAGTATGGAATAGTATCATGACAGTTTCAGCGAGAGTCTATATGAAATATGGCTTTTGTGGCTGCCATTGCTCTGGACTCTGTAGGATTTTGTTGTGGTTTGCATGGTAAGTCCGAGATAATTGAATATATTAATAGATTTGAGAGTTTCTGTTCCTAGGTGTACCCTGTCTCCTGTTGCCTCTCTGCCTCCTTTTTGGAACGTCATTTTCATGGTTTTCTCTGTATTGATTTTCAGTTTGCTGTCCTTTGCCCATCCTTCAAAATTACATGTAGCTTTTTGCACTGACGATGTCGTTGGCATACAAATAGATTATTAAAGCATAATCTCATCTTGCTTGATTGTGTTCACTACATCAAAAGTTGCAATGTTGAACAGCAGGGGATTAAGTAGCCTCCTTGCAGAACTCCATTCATTTATTGGTATGGAGGTCATTACTCCATCCGCAATTTGTAGTTTAGCTTCAGTATGTATTGTATTGGTGTAGTCAGTTTGCTGTCCATGCCCATTAAGGCTTCCAGTTGTGATTGTATTATTGGTCTACTTAGCATGTCAAACGCTTTTTGAAGGCAATGAATACTGTGTGGAATTTGCCTCTTGGATGTCTTAATGCCTCCTCGATATCACTGACTTGGTTATTGATGGGTTTTAGGGTACTCCATCCTTTATGGAAGCCAAACTGTGTTTCTGGCATTTTGCATTCTACTACCTCTGAGATCCTTTCGGTGAGAAGCTTTGTGAATATCTTCAAGATATTATTCTCAAGAGCTATCCCTCTGAATGAACTTGGATCAGCCTGGCTGCCTTTCCCTACGTATAGAAGTTTTATTGTAGATGTTCTCCATGTTACGGGAATGTTGCATTCTCTTAGGTAAAGGTCCATCAAATCTGTGATTTCCAGCAGGAGAATTGCTGCTTCGTCTTTGATATATTCATTGCATAAGCGGTCAGGTCCTGGGGCCTTTTTGTTTCTCAGCGATATGATTGCCTCTTGGACCTCCTCTTTCGTGAAAGGCTCAATTCCTGCTCACTGTGTTTCCTCTTCAACTGGCTGAGGGTTAGTCAATTCCTTCTGCATTTAATATGTTCTTGAAGTGCTCTTCCCATACTACCATTTCTATTTTTCCACTTTGTTGTGTTTTTCTAGGCTTCAGAGCTACAAATGGGCCTTTTTGGTTTCTCCTATCACTTTTGCTGCCTCTTTTTCCAGGTATTCCTTCCATTTTCTAATTAGGAGCTTTATGTATTCCTTTCTGGTGAAAAAATTCATATACAGTTAAAAGTAAACATCAAGTCAATAAATGACACTAAACAACACTCACATTTAAATTTCCCAGAATATGTTTCGGAGGTCAATTTCCTCCATTGTCAACTGCACATCGACTAATCACTGGCGGTGATGCTGATTGATCCACCATTGCTCTGATGGTGGTTTTGTGAATTTGTACAATGAGTTGCCATGGGGGGATATCAAAGTTGATAATCCTATTTTTGTTTTTCCAAATGAAAATTTGTTCCCAAGTTGCCAATTCCTGCTTTCTGGTTATGTGTTTTAAAAGTTTCAGCTCTGGATTTATATTATGGTTTTCATTCCAAAAATGGGTAGCAACTGCTGATTTCTCTAGATGTTTGTGTTTTATGCATCTGAAGTGTTCCTAGGTTCTTTTTTACAGGTTCCTCTTGGTTTTCCCAATGTAAACTTTGTTGCAACTGTTGCATTCTATTTGGTAAATTCCGGACGTTTTATTTGATGGGATGCTGTCTTTAGTGATGGATCCAAGTACATTTTTATGGTGTACTGGTGCCAATTGTATATTTTACTCTTTAAAAATCTTTTTGAATTTGTAAAATATATGTGAATGAAAAGTGAGTTTTTGAAACACTTTTTCTCTTCTTTTATATGGAGCGTTGTTGTTTCCTTTAAATTGTTTCTTTTTTGCTGCATTTACTTTTTTTGTCTACTAGTGGCTTTTGGAAGCCATTTGTTTCTGCAATTTCAACAATGTTTTTATATCATTTCATATTCATGTTCTGATAGTCATATGTTCACCAGTCTGTGTGAAAACTATTGAAAACTGCATGTTTATGAGATTTTGGGTTGATGTTTGATGTGTGTGAAACAGAACCAGATGGATAAATCGACAGTAGCACAGCATTTTTGGACATCACATCACATCACAAAATAGAAAATGACATAAAGTTGCTAAAATCTGTAAACAACCCGACAGCACTCATAGTTTGGGAGAATATTCTCATTACAGAACACAAAGACCAGCTCATGAATTTTGAAATACTGCCAGATGATTATGAACTTCTGCTGAGAACACCAGATGTCTCCACTGAACCGACCACAGAGCACAACTTCCAACCATTAGTCGGACCTCAATAGAAAAAGAGGGCAAATGCCCTTGAAACATATGTCTTGAAAATTTCATTTTAAGTGATGTGAGTGTCACAATTCGCTATTTTTAATTATTATACTTGAACTACTTCACTTGTCTCAAACTTCTGAGTTATTTAATTTTTAATTTTAAAATAAGTAAATTATCTATACTGTTAACACTTTATTATGCTTAAACATTCTGGTTCAGATTGAAAGCAATTTTGCTTTCAAAATATATCTCTTGTAAATTTGTAAAATATTTCGACATGAAGATGCATCTTGTATTCAAAGTTAAACACCCAAGACTCATTTCAGATGAATGGTTGAAATGATGCTCAACTTAGCCCAGAGTCTATGGAGCTTAAGTTACTTAACATTCATATTTTCAAGAAAAACTTGAGTAAATCATATCTGAGTAACTCACCCTAAATGAGATTCAAATTTGCGGCCTTTTGAGTGTGAGGCAAACATACTAACTTACACACCACAGTGGTGGACTATAGTCTTATCTGTTATGAGTATAATTAGCGCATAACTGTGCATGCATTTTCACTTAACAAAATGCACAAATTTATTGTTTACATTGGTTACATTTGATGAAAATATCTGGTTAGTAAAGTAAAATTTGCTTCTATTTTGAGCTGCAGTGCAATTTTGCATAACCTTGAAATATTCTTTAATTCAGATATATGAGTTAAATATATCAGGCTAAATCTGAACATTGTTCTATCATTAGTAATCATAAATTTGTTAAATTAATGGTTTCCTAAATAAATTGTACAATTTTAATGTTCATAAATTTGGAAAGGAGTGATTCCATATTAATAAACAAAAGCTTAGTTTAAAAAACATATTCCTGTATTCCAATTTTTTTTTTAATAAATTGACAGTTATCCCAAAAGGTATTCAACCTGTAGAGTTTAGTACTTTCCCAGAAAAATCAAAAGAAAGAATTGTTATGTAGCAGTAATAGAGCAGCATTGCTGAGTTATAAGTCATATTTACTAAACTTATAATCATCCTAGGATTTTTGTTGCCCTCTGTGGTGTAATGGTTACCATGCTAACTTCATACACCCAAGGTCGCGGGTTCAAACCTGGCGGAGGACAATGGATTTTTTCGGGTGTGAAAATCCTCAGCATGGCTTCTTTCGGAAGGAAAGTAAAGCCGTTGGTCCCGTGTCGTAGATTTACAGCACGTAAAAGAACCTCAAGCCTGATAGAGAGGCCTCTGAGCAAAATTAAGCGATCTTTCATGCCCAATTTAGAATGGGACACTGAGAACCACAGTAGTTAAAGAGCATCCATAAATAACACACCATTTATTTTATTTTTATTTTATTTTATTTTTATTTTTGATTGAAAGAGAAGTTATTTTTGGAGAATTGTGTGGGTAACATTTTATGAAAATTACTGTGTGTCATAAATACTGGAAAATTGTTCCAATTTTAGTTAGTAATAAAATTAAAACAGAAAATGTATAAGATTACTATTATTATTATTAATACCAGTAGTAGTAGAGCCTGAAAGTTATGGCAACATTGCCAGCATGTTCTACTCATTTTTTTTTCTTTTTAGTAACCTTGATGACCATTAAGTATGAGTTACAATCAATTATGTGTGATCAAAGTCTGTATAGCATTGAACAAAGATTGGTTGTTTCGGTTTGGTTTCATGAAAAACATCACATAGGTGACACTATTGTTTGTGTGTTAAAAGGAAATTTAAAGAATGCTTTGATATTAATCCACCAAGAAGAGCAACAATGTTAGGGTGGAAAAAATGTGCATTTGCTGTGAGCAGTGTGAAAGACCTTCCCTGAGGTGGTCGATCGATAAAATGGAGGGTAACGTGCCATGAAGTGCAACAATCTCCTTTAAAATCAACACAAAAGGTCTGCTGAGCTAGCATTCTCGGACCACCATGATGACTTGCATAAATCAAAGGTTTACGGCCCAATACATGTGAATGAACTGCTTGACGGCATGGATGTGTGGAAAGAGGCATGCCGAATTCTCCTTAATGCATTCTGTTTCCAATAAGCCCATGGTCCAGTTCTCTTCACAGACAAGTGTACTATCTACCAGAGTATGCATTCTCGGAACGTTGTCTTGTGGTGTAAGGAAAATACCTGTTTTTACAAATAGCTGATGAGATACCCACCACATGTAACAGTATAGGTTGGACCGAGTGCAACACACATTTTTGGGCATTTCTTCTTCAAAGGTAATGTTAATGGACATTCTTACCAGGAGATGCCCAATGAGTGGTTGGTATCACAACTGCAACAAAATGGTATCAGAGACACTATTGTTGTGCAACAGGATGAAGCACCACTTCGTAATTCACAAGTGCAATTACCTGAATAAGACCTTTCCTGGCAGTTGGATGGGCAGAGGTTCTATATCTTTACCAGCTCCTTTTGCCTGGCTCCAAGAAGTTCCATCTGACAACACCAGACAATGCTCTCTGGGATTTCATAAAGCAGGTAAGAAACACTTGATATCACACAGTGCAGTAGTTATGAGCAACTGTGGAACATGCCTTATCCCTCATGACTCCAGAGTATCTCTGCAAAACATCTGGAAGAACATGGCACTGAATTCATCTGTGTTACGACATGGATGGTGTTCATACCAATGTCTATGACTCTTAAGAATTCAAGGTAATTGTGAATAACAAACATTGAACCAACACTAACATAATTTGAAAATAAAGGGGGCTATCCCCACTTCCGGACCAGCCTGTACATTTGTTTCCATGCATTTGGGAGTGTTAGGGCCAGTTGTTTTTTGCCTATTTTGCTTCAGGTGCTTTCTGCCTGTTTTAGATTGTTATGGGTTTTGCTGTAATTATTTACACATTTTAAAATGTGCATACAAAAATTCAATGTATAAAAGTGAACAAAAAAAGCTACACAAATAATGAAGTGACACATTCATGCCACAAAAATAATATTGCAGATCTTTTACCATATAGATGCTTTTATTTGTTTTCAGTCAGTCAAAAAATTACCTCGGCAAACAACTCAATAAAGCTCTTTAAATAACAGAACCTTTGAAAGAAATGCAGTATGTGCCAGGTATAACAAATACCAGGAAAGATACAGAAAGAGGGAAGTAAGTCATGTCCCATGACTTACTGTTTCTCACATGCTTCTTCTTGTGCTGACAATATGCTATAGATTAGGCATCTAATTCAGAGAAAGGAAGATATTCAGTTCTCTAAATGAGTAAAAAATTATACAAATAATCTGTTAGTCTGCTGTTGAACTTGTTAGAAATAACTTTAGAGTTCATGCATGATTTATTTATCATGCCAAAATTAAGTTCATTGTTGAGTAGTCGATTACATGACTTTTTACGTAAATTCGGTGGAGATGCGCACTCTACTGATGGAGCAATACTCTTGCAAAATCTGTGAAAATTCCATTAATCATGAAATAAAGTAGGTACTTTATAGCTCGAGATTTCACGACAGCAAAACATAAGGTAAAGGGTTTTAAAATGTCCGGGCCTAAGGCAACTTTAATATAAACAGCAGCCGCAATAACCAGTAGCCAATCTCAATTTTCCCTGGATCTGTGCAAGTCTCTTGGATTCAGGAATTCCGTTCTGGAAACTGTAACTGTGGTGATATCTCGCACGATGGAGATTGTACGTCAGCTCCAACATGTGTTAACTGCAATGGTGAATATCTGGCAAGTTCCGTAAAATTCTCCGTTATGTAAAGGAAAAGGAGATTCGGGTTAAGAGAACGTTTCTTCTTGGAAGTCCGGAAACTCTTGCGACTTCGGCAGCTCTCTGTCCTAGCTAAGTCGGGAAATCGACATCTCACACCTGCAATTAAAACGGTACCACTATTACATAAAAGGCTCTCTCGAATCACTTCCTATACCTTCGACTTCAAACTCCAAGTCAGAATGAACATCTGTATATTTGGAACTGAAAAAAAAAAAAAAAAAAAATTGTAGCTACATCACAACCAAAGCAATCGACGTCGACCAAATAAACCTGGCGAGCTGATAATATATTATGCTTCTGAAATAAAGTTCAAGGCCAGTTATGAGAGCACCGACTTTCTCAAAGAAAGCGTAAAACCTGCTCCCAAAAACAACGAAGGGAAACACGGAAGTCTACATAAATCTCTACGTAGATCCTCTGGAAAGTACCTACTCAAATTGTCGACTTTCATCTTCGCCGATCTTTATTTTCAAATGTAAAGGAGTCCTCCCCAGTGGAGGAAATGGAGCAGCAGGATACTGCCCTCATTGCCAGAAAGGCAATGACTAAGAGGCAATACCTGTCGCGCTCCGTGGTATAGTGGTTACCATGCTAACTTCATTTGTCCAAGGTCGCGGGTTCAAACCAGGTGGAGGACAATGGATTTTTTTCGGGTGCAAAAATCCTTAGCATGGCTTCCTTCGGAAGGGAAGTAAAGCCGTTGTTCCCGTGTCGTAGATTTACGGCACGTAAAACAACCTCAAGCCTGATAGAGAGGCCTCTGAGCAAAATTAAGCAGTCTTTCACGCCCAATATAGAATGGGACGCTGAGAACCACAGCAGTTAAAGTGTCCATAAATAACACGCCATTTACATTTTTAAGAGGCAACACCATCCTCTGGTAGGTGTTAGCCCTATACCAAAAAAGAATAAACTAAGCCAACCACCCTACACTGGAACTTATGCAGTATAAGAACACACTGAGAACTTGAGCTGTTACTCAACCAGAATGATCCTTTGGTCTATGTTAGCAAAAGACTTAAGTTCCGTCCACAGAGCTCTTCAGAAGGAAGACTCTTTGTAGTGTAGTTTCAGAATTCCCTATGAATAGTGGTCGATATAGGAACAGATTTGGTGTATACGAAGGCTGTAAATAAAGTAGTGGTAACATTGATAGAACACAATATTTATTGAACTCACAAGTACAATTGCAATACATTCCTTCAATGTAGTTACCCGCAAAGTCCCTGACCTTTTGCCAAATGTAGGGGACCGTTGGCAAGGCGATCTCTGTTGATGACTGCGACGGCGCGCCCTACTGCGCGAACTACAGATGCCACGTCAGGAAGTCGGCGGCCTTGGAGGGGTTCCTTCATGCGTGTCATGCAACACTATGGGGTGATCGTCTCGCAATAAATGTGGACGTTTGCGCCGCATAGCCGGACGCAGATGTCGCTTCAGAAATCAGCAATAGTAGTCACTGTTGACGGTTTGTACCCCAGGCACAGCATGCGTAAGAATAACCCCCTCGTAGTTGTATGCCACAATCAGCATCAGCTTCACCCGACTGGGTTCCTGTCGAACTTTCTGTGGACGTGGTGAGCCTGATTCACGCCATTCATTCGACTGACGCTTCAATTCCGGCTTATAGGCTCGTGCCCAAGTCTCATCAATGGCGACAATACGCTGCAGAAATGTGTCTCCTTCCAGGTGGATGCCAGCCCGTGCATACCGGTGCCATTTCTGTACCTCAGTGAGTTGATGTGGAACCCAACGGGACGCAATTTTCCTCAGGAGAAGACATTTCGTCAGGATATGCCACACAGTTTGATGACTGAGACCAACCTCTACGAATAACTCCCGGACAGTCCATCAATGGTCCATGAGAACGAGACCACTCACGATGTTAATCTGATCTTGCGGAATGGACGACCGACCTGTGCATTGCAAATCCGCAATCTCAGCCCGACCTGCACGAAACGCCTTGACCTATCGTGCAACCGTCCTGTACGGCAATGCATTCCCGCCACAGGCTTCGCGTAATCCTCGATAACAGCTGATGTATTTTTTCCACGGGCAACCTCGATTTTAATCCACGAACGATGATCGCCTTTGGTAAACATGCTTTAGAGCGATGTACTTGACACTTTTCTCTTCAACGCTACACAGCAACAACGCACTCTCAACCAATGCACACCACACATCGACACTAGTCACCTGATCACTCCCATATTCTATTGGCTCCTACCCGCTCTCCTGTGAATGTGGGACCATGTTGCCACTACTTTCTTTACAGCCCTCGTATATTAAGATACATAAGAAAGAAACTGATCATAGCTCAGAATCAGTATTGACAGATTCGGATCACAGAGAAGCTCTTCAGTTAAAAGAGCGCTAAATCATTTCATCATAAACAATGACGAAAAGAAATTGCGCAACATTCAAGATCCTGAAGAGAGTGATGCAACATCTAAACTATATGTTGACACGCTTTCGTCTTCCACTGCGAAACGCTTGCAAAGGTTTGCCGAAAAAATATCATATCAACGTGGGCGAATTTGACGATATGCTTAGGAAATACATCTAGAAATCGCTAAAAGCTTAGAATGACAGTCTAATGGTATACCTAGCCAAAAATGCATTGAAGAGGGATACTGAAAACAATATCATACTGGACACTATAAGAACGAAAGTATTATTACCAGCCGAAAATGATACTGATGTGCCTGATAGGAAGTATATATTACACTACATAAATTCAAGAATACCACTAATCGATTCATATGGTGATTTTTCATTTAAAAAGAGAATGACAATAAAAGAAGCAGATCCTATACACAATAGCGACGCGGCAACTAAGAAATTTGTTAGACATATTGCAAAGAAACAAAATGAAGCACAAGGAAGCTTAAACAAATCTCTAGCTATAGAAACTCAAGATATTGTTGCAACAGAAGCAAACATATGAAGACCATATAAACAGACAGAACTCTATGGATAAACACTTAACCTCCTCAATTGGATAGCAACAGCATTCTTAAAACCCAAATCAATGTCATAAATACATTAATAAATCGAATGCTAGATCAGCTCATTGTTGCACTACAAACAAAACCATACAAAGACGGCTCCCTAAGATATACACTATAGTCTGGCCTCCATTACTATTTAGTTCCTGTATATGGAGAACTGATCGAATGTATTGCTTTATAGGATCCGCCTCCATAATCACGGACAATTACAATAATTGAAATAAATAATAAGCGTATTGATAGATATCGTTAAGCAATCAAAATAGGTGATTCCTTAACCTTCATTGCTTATGCCACAGGAGCCAAGGATGGGCACATTCTAAATATCACTCTTAAAATGACATATAGTCTGATACATGATTAGAAAGCAAACTAAAAATTACAGTGAACCGGGCAATTTCATTTCAATTCAAGATGGATAGCCAAAGTATAAGCCTTAAACAATCCGTAGCCAAGCATACTAAAGCTGTGCAAGTTAAAGTTTGAAACCCAGATAGCTACGAGTGAAGCTCTTCAGTCTGTAACAGAACCGCTTCGTGATATACTAGATATTCAGATATATTTCTAGCTACCTGAAACAAGTTCGAAAGAAAGACAAGGATGAAATAGATGGCGTGCTATATGAGAAGGGAAGGTATGAGATAGGAAGCAAAACGATAGATTTCATTAATAAGCAAATAAGAGTAGGACAAGGAAACTTCGATGCTACACCAGAATTAAACGAGCTCATATTTAAAAAAATGTCTTGAAATACTATATACACCTAGGAGGATCTGAAACCTTGTAGAAGGATTCTAGTATCAACACAAGTGCACCGATAGACGTTTGTCAGTCAAGGACAACTGAGACAGAGCAAAACTTAAAGGTATAAAAGCATTATACACCCTCTGCTCAATAAGCACAACGGATTGGGATTGGAATAGAAAGAGCATCATCCCAGAAAGCAAAATTGGAACGACCAAAATATACTAGCGAATCGACTGAGACTACTCATTGCATCTAGAGAGGCTGGAGATAACAACCATAACCAAGAAATCAACGAAATAAATCAAGAACCAAAATCATATAGGATCATATCACGACAGAAAATATATATAGCAGCAGAGTTTCATGCACTAGCAAGAAGAACTTTCTTGCGTTGAAAGATTGTCAGTAAAGACCTCGACGACCTTGTACAGGTTGATGTTGTTGAAATGATCCCCCATGCTAAACTTGAAATATATACTTAGCGCCGTCAACTTCTACTCTAAAATGGCATATGCAAAGCCATTAAAGGATAGCACTGTAATTCAAGTAGCAAAGGCTATGGAACAGGTTCTACTTGAGATGAAGGGATATTCAAAGTTATAACGGAAAAGAGTTTTATAATAAGCATTTTAAAAGTCTGATGAATAAGAGCAACATTAATCACTACAGCACCTATAGCAACATGAAGGCTGCTGCCGTGGAACGGCTAATAAGAATATGATGTATCGGGAATTCTTAGCTCAAGGGTCATACAAGTGTCTACATCTTCTACGACGAATTGTCTCAATGTAGAACAATCCTTGTCGTTCAACTATACGAATGAAGCCTAGTGAAGTAAAGGATAACAGTCTTCTGTCAGTATACAACTATGACCATCATGGAAGGGAGAAGTGGAATGCAAGAAAGTTTGAAGTTGGTGACAATGTGAGGATATCTAATCATAAAGGATATTTTGAAAAGGGATAAGTTAACTGGAGCGTTGAAATCTTCAAAGTCCACTCGGTGAAAAGAACAAACCCTACTCCATACATTCTAAAAGTTATTGACGCAGAGGAGATTAAAGGAAATGTCTATGGTCACGAACTTAAATCCACGCTTTATCCTAGCACATATCATATTGAGAAAGTCTTGCGCAGGTAAGGAAATAGGATTCTTGTAAAGTGGTACAGTTTGCCTAAATCTCAATGGATTGGCAGGAAAGCTATGTTATAAGAATTGAAATAAAGAAACGTTTGACTTTCATCTATGTGTTTTTATTGTCAAAAACGTATTCTTCGCCTTTCCCCCTTAACATTTTTTCACAAATTTACAATTCATACAAATATTTAATAATTAATAGATTAACAATCAAATTATGTACAAAAACGCATATTCAAATTATAATTAAAATACCGGCTTTGAATGTAATATAGAGAAATATATTTAAAATTATACAATATTTAAACAAGCATACATGACTAAATTAATTAGGTAATTCCCATAATCTGCCCAATCCTTATAACTTGGATTTTCACGCCTTAAATGTTTTTTAAATCGAAATAAAAACAGCTGTTAGATTCTTTTCCCCATTACATTATTAGATACCATAGCCCTCGAGCTAACAGTTCTGAACAGCATTGTCAAGTGTACATTCCGGCTTATAACTAAATACGTCTCTGGCTCAACTCAAGATATGCCATCGACATTGATGCAATTACCACATTTAATCGAATTTAGAGTATTAGCGCGGTAGATTTAAGCGCCATATATTTTAAATTACCACATATATGTTGCGTTTAATTGCTTTGAAATAAAAAATACAATAAATCCACAAGGTGTCTTACTCTTGTGCTCTAATATAGTAGTAGCCACTGGCTATATACATAGTTTCACGGCTCTGACTTTTGCAATAAAGACGTAATGCACTTTGTATCATTTGAAGATAAGTTAACGATTGGTAGTGTTTAAATATATAAATTCTTCTATATTTTTAACGGTTAATATGTTTTTAAATATACGTAACTCTGGTCAGGAGTACTAAAACAAGTTCTGTAAGAGAACCCGAATTCGAATGTTGGTTAGGATGGGTTACCCGGATAACGTTTTTATTTCGGGGCATTCCCTTATGCTGAAGAAATGAATGTCTTCTAACTTTATGACTCCATGGACCCCGGACTCATTTGAGTATCATTTCAACGTTTAATACATCGTTCGATATGATCTACCACAGTACACCAAATAAAAGAAAGTACTCTTAACTTTGACTTATGATCTGCTTTGTATTTGTTATTAATAATGCAATAAAAACGTCACTGAATTGTACAATCTGCTAGTTGTCGGAATTTGTAATATTTTCTTAAAAGCGGCAAAACTCTGCTCAATAAAACAGCTACTTTTTGTTTACAGGCTCAGTTCATCAACATGTATTGGCAACATTTGACGCAGTAGAACGTACCTTGTGGACAGTTGAATTGTGTTATCCGTAGGTGTAATCAAAATAAAGTTGTTCCTGAGTTATATGGTAGTGGTTTAATTTAGTAGTGTAGAGTTATCTTTCACTACTATATTACAATATCATGGGTAGTACGGATAAAGCAGTTATCACGGGATTTATATGCCGACTATGTTCTAATATGAATAGATTTGTTGTTCACGTTTACGGTGAAGAAGGAGAGCGAATGCGATTAGCAGAGAAGATCAATGCATATTTACCAATAACAGTAAGTAATTTACTTTATACAAGATATATGTTATATCGTGCTGTAAAATTAAATATCCACGTAACCTGCTTTGTTATGGATGGCAAGTCATTTTATTTTTAAGAAAGAAACTTGATTGAAACGTTAGAATTTTCTTTTTTTAATTTTAAGTACATATATAAACTATATTGCTCACAATAACCAATATCTATTGAGCATAGAAAGAATTTGTAATGTTTCGTTTTTACGGTTATTTCAAAAGAATCCTGGAATTAAGATTGCTTGCATTGTGACTACTGTCTAATATGTAGGTTTATTAGTGAAATATTTCCGGCTGTTATTTTTAAATTTCTGAAGTGTAGAAATTGTGAGCTAATGCTAAAGTAAATGTTTCGGTTATGTAAATTAGGAACAATTATCTACCATAGAAGTATTTTCTATTGTTGCAGGTTCATTAGTACTGTTAAAGCACTTTCAAGTTACTTGCAAGTTACATCTTCTGCCACATAAAAGTATTATTATTGTATTGATAACTCGTAGGCCATAGAAGATATAGTAACATTTTGCCTTTGTTAGTATATGCAGTTTATAAACATTTACATTCGTTACAGCAGGTAATATAATGCGTATAAAAAGTGAAACTGTGGTCATCATCCATTGCAGAACACTTGCCATTCTCCCATATTCATCCCAGATGCCGTGGATGACTGGTGTTTAGATAAGCAGATCCTTTGGCTACACTTTGCAGCTTAGGGCTCTCAACAATGCTGCTGAAAGGAAGTGGAAAATGAGAGAATGTTGATAAATCACATTTTTATTGAACCTTAAAAAACAAAAAATATATTGAGAAGTAGTCTTTTTAGTAGCAGAGTATGTTGTGTAAATATATATAAATAATACACAGATATGTTTAGAGGTAGTTTTAGTGCTGGGACCAATGTGAACAATTAATGAAAACAATCTTGGATGATATATAGTAACCATTAGTTTCTCCTAATAGAGATTTTGGGTATTTTGATAAGTGTAAGAAGCAATAGGTTGGAAGTAAATAGAAGTAAGACGTCTAAAATCAAATGAGGACTCATATATATTCGTGGGAAATGCCAATACCGTGGTCAATTATAATTTTCAGTTTACATTTTCATCTACTCATTTACTTTAGTTTATGGTATCATAGGTAGGAGTGGGTCATAGTGGATATCAATGCACACATCTGACCATGATAGCAAATACAGCTCCTATGGAAAGTACATAATGGAATTGGAATTAATGCAAGTCCAATAAAAGTTCTTAATCAGTTAATTATAATTTTCAGTTTACATTTTCATCTATTCAGTTACTTTAGTTTATGGTATCATGGATAGGAGTAGGGCATAGTGGCTATGAATGCACACATTTGGCTATGATAGCAAATAAAGTTCCTAAGAGAAGTACATAATGAAGTTGGAATTAATGTAAGTTCAATCAAAGTCCTTAATCAGTTAATTGATACATTTATAATATTGGATCTGGCTCAAGTTCTTCATCTTATCTGATAATAAGGTTTATTACTTTTTTTCTTTTTTGCTGGTGTTTAACGCCCGCTTTAACTACAACTACTTATGGCACTGCAGGCGGTGACACTGATGATACTGAATGAAGATGGTGCACCGGTGGGATGCGATGGTGGGAGAACCCGGAGAAAACCCGCCCCAATGCTGCTTTGTCCACCACAAATCTCACATGCGGTCGCTTGGGATCGAACCCGGGCCGTCTAGGTGAGAGGCAAGTAGTCTAACCACTCGGCCACGGCACGGCCGTTTATTACTTTTAGCTCCTGGTTCCAAATAACTATTAGAAACAAAAGAAGTACTCAGAAAAGGTGATATGTAACTAAATTGATCTACTTATACATAGCTACACTTCCACTTAAGGTGTGAATTAAATGTGGCATATAATTTGTCTTGAGTAGCTTTCATACCTACCTCTGAAACCTATTAGTCTATTTTCACTTTGACTTGAAGTAGTCATTTCTCAGAGCATTTAATAGATAGCAGACTAAACTCAGTGGGAATTACAGAACATTCTGACCAGCATTATTTGCTAATTTGGAGAGCTTTATTCTAACACACGATTATATTTTTATACTTTATTTTGTATTTATTATCAAATTTAACATTAATTCATAAGAATTTATATAAATATATTACTTCAATATCAGATAAAACAGATCTGCACATACTAACAACATGCTTAACTTCTCGTCAGAAAGGAATTTGTCATGAATGTGTCATAATATATATTGCTTTAGTAGACACGCTCAGGATTCAGGTTGCCATCAGGCAAGAAGAGGAAGAACAACAACCACCACTTTCTTCTACTTTTTACCTACTGTTCAAAAATACCAACATTGAAAGGCCCACTCTGATAACTATGATTGTTACTTTATGTGCCACTTTGGAATGTTTTTGTCTTCTTGTGCATAATATTGTGATCTTGTAATTATACTAAATAGTATAAACAGATTATACCGTTTTAAGTTGTTCATCACTTTTTATGACTTAATGCCATCTGTAGGCAAGTTATATGCAGCTCCATAGGCCAGTGCAGCCCTCTACATACCAAAGTGTCTTCAAAGTAATGATAAAATTGGGCATTCAGATCACCTTTTATAACAAAAATGCATTCTTGTGATGCCTACAATGCATCTTATAAGTTGAAAATACTGTGATTGATACAGCTTCAGACAATCAAACAATTAATTATTAAAATCGTCATTCCTGAAGTAGGCTAAAAACTGTTGTGATTGAACTGCTACATACCTTCAAGCAACTGTGTTGGCTGTTTCATAACTCATGTAGTCTGCAGTACTTTTTAATGAATTTGCTGTATCTTGTGTCTCTTCTGCCACATAACCATGTGCCTGCTGTACTTTTGAATGATATTGCTTTCTCTTATGTCGCTATTGCCTCGTAATCGATGTGCCTGCTGTATTTTTGATTGGCTTTGCTTTCTCTTATGTCACTATTGCCTCATAATCGATGTGCCTGCTGTATTTTTGATTGGCTTTGCTTTCTTTTGTGTCACTGCTGCCTCATAACCATGTGCCTGCTGTATTTTTGAATGACTTTCCTTTCTCTCATATCACTATTGCCTCATAATAATCCATGTGTCCTGCTGTATTTTTGAATGACTTTCTTTTCTCTCATATCACTATTGCCTCATAATAATCCATGTGTGCTGCTGTATTTTTGAATGACTTTCTTTTCTCTCATATCACTATTGCCTCAATCCATGTGTGCTGCTGTATTTTTGATTGGCTTTGCTTTCTCTTGCTTCAATGCTGGCTCAACTCATGTAGCCTGCTGTACTTGTGAATGACTTTGCGTTCTCTTCCTTCAATGCTGCCTCAACTCATGTAGCCTGCTGTACTTGTGAATGACATTGCGTTCTCTTGCTTCAATGCTGGCTCAACTCATGTAGCCTGCTGTACTTGTGAATGACTTTGCGTTCTCTTGCTTCAGTGCTGGCTCAACTCATGTAGCCTGCTGTACTTGTGAATGGCTTTGCTTTCTCTTGCTTCAATGCTGGCTCAACTCATGTAGCCTGTACTTGTGAATGGCTTTGCGTTCTCTTGCTTCAATGCTGGCTCAACTCATGTAGCCTGCTGTACTTGTGAATGACTTTGCGTTCTCTTGCTTCAATGCTGGCTCAACTCATGTAGCCTGTACTTGTGAATGGCTTTGCATTCTCTTGCTTCAATGCTGGCTCAACTCATGTAGCCTGCTGTACTTGTGATTGGCTTTGCTTTCTCTTGCTTCAATGCTGGCTCAACTCATGTAGCCTGTACTTTTGAATGGCTTTGCTTTCTCTTGCTTCAATGCTGGCTCAACTCATGTAGCCTGCTGTACTTGTGAATGGCTTTGCTTTCTCTTGCTTCAATGCTGGCTCAACTCATGTAGCCTGCTGTACTTGTGAATGGCTTTGCTTTCTCTTGCTTCAATGCTGGCTCAACTCATGTAGCCTGCTGTACTTGTGAATGACTTTGCTTTCTCTTGCTTTAATGCTGGCTCAACTCATGTAGCCTGCTGTACTTGTGAATGACTTTGCTTTCTCTTGCTTCGATGCTGGCTCAACTCATGTAGCCTGCTGTACTTGTGAATGGCTTTGCTTTCTCTTGCTTCAATGCTGACTCAACTCATGTAGCCTGTACTTTTGAATGGCTTTGCTTTCTCTTGCTTCAATGCTGGCTCAACTCATGTAGCCTGCTGTACTTGTGAATGGCTTTGCTTTCTCTTGCTTCAATGCTGGCTCAACTCATGTAGCCTGCTGTACTTGTGAATGGCTTTGCTTTCTCTTGCTTCAATGCTGGCTCAACTCATGTAGCCTGTACTTGTAAATGGCTTTGCTTTCTCTTGCTTCAATGCTGGCTCAACTCATGTAGCCTGTACTTGTGAATGACTTTGCTTTCTCTTGCTTCAATGCTGGCTCAACTCATGTAGCCTGCTGTACTTGTGAATGGCTTTGCTTTATCCTGCTTCAATGCTGGCTCAACTCATGTAGCCTGCTGTACTTGTGAATGGCTTTGCTTTCTCTTGCTTCAATGCTGGCTCAACTCATGTAGCCTGCTGTACTTGTGAATGACTTTGCTTTCTCTTGCTTCAATGCTGGCTCAACTCATGTAGCCTGCTGTACTTGTGATTGACTTTGCTTTCTCTTGCTTCAATGCTGGCTCAACTCATGTAGCCTGCTGTACTTGTTAATGGCTTTGCTTTCTCTTGCTTCAATGCTGGCTCAACTCACGTAGCCTGTACTTGTGAATGACTTTGCTTTCTCTTGCTTCAGTGCTGGCTCAACTCATGTAGCCTGCTGTACTTGTGAATGACTTTGCGTTCTCTTGCTTCAATGCTGGCTCAACTCATGTAGCCTGTACTTGTGAATGACTTTGCTTTCTCTTGCTTCAGTGCTGGCTCAACTCATGTAGCCTGCTGTACTTGTGAATGGCTTTGCTTTCTCTTGCTTCAATGCTGGCTCAACTCATGTAGCCTGTACTTTTGAATGGCTTTGCTTTCTCTTGCTTCAATGCTGCCTCAACTCATGTAGCCTGCTGTACTTGTGAATGCTTTGCTTTCTCTTGCTTCAATGCTGGCTCAACTCATGTAGCCTGTACTTTTGAATGGCTTTGCTTTCTCTTGCTTCAATGCTGCCTCAACTCATGTAGCCTGCTGTACTTTTGAATGGCTTTGCTTTCTCTTGCTTCAATGCTGCCTCAACTCATGTAGCCTGCTGTACTTGTGAATGACTTTGCGTTCTGTTGCATCACTACTGCCTTGTAACTCATGTGCCCTGGCACTGTACTTTTGAGTGTGTTTGTTTTCTTTTACAAGTTTGGTTCAATAAGTACCATTGTTTCTGAATAGATATGATTGCTAAGGCAAGTTGGTTTTGCCATCGTGTACTCTCTTTGTTACAAATTTGGTACTGATTTATAGTTTACTTGGAATTTGACAGGCATTTCAGTTAGTTGTTCAATGTGTTTCGCTAAAATGGATAAAGTACAGTATCGTTCAGTAATTCACTTTTTACTTTTGGATGGGAAACCCTGCAAGCAAGCAAAATTGGATGCTGTTTATCGAACATGTTGCCACCTATGACAACAATTGATATTGGTCCAATGATGTCAAACATCTATTTTTAATGAAGAGCATCCAGGACATCTGGCAGATAAGGCTACCGAGGAAATTGCTGAAAAAGTACTTGAAATGATTTTCACTGATCGTCAAACAGAAGTTTGCAAAGTGGAAGAGGTCATATTTAAGTCAACAGGAATGAAAATTTATATTTTGTACGACTAGCTGTAGAAGAAAACATTATCAGCCAAATGGGTGCTAAGGTTGGTCACAGTGAAGAATAAGTGGGTGTGGCATTCAACTTCAAAACTATGTTTGGAGCTATATAACCGAAATCCAAAGGTTTTTTTGTGTATTTGTCTCCATCGATGATACCTCAATCCATTATTGTATTTCAGAAACCAAGCAATAATTAAAACAATAGGTAGTTTCCAATGAATTTTTTCCAACAAATGTAAAGGATAGCCATCATTCAAAAAATAATGGTTATAATTTTTGAGGTGCAAAAAGTGTTGTTCCCATTGACTTCTTAGAAAATGGAAAAATGATTGCTGTACAACTTTGGGACACAGCCGCATTTGGCAAAGAACAGTGCATTTAACGACAACACACTGACTCATTCGTTGGTAGTTGTTGCTGCTAAACTGCATGGATTGCATTATGAATTCTGCCAAATTCACCTGACCTGATTCCCTACAATTTTTTACTTTCTCTATACGTACTATGTATATAGTGTATAGAGAAGGTATTGTAATGCACCCAAAAATTCGATACCAAGATTTTACCGGAAATAAATGTTTTGAGACCCCCTGAATCCAAAAAAGCATTTTTAGAAAAATGTGTGTGTGTGTGTGTGTGTTGTCTGTGGGCAGCATAGCTCAAAAATGAAAAGACCGTTAAAAACCAAACTTGGTATTTAAGTTTGGTATCTTCCAAGGATGCGACACAAAGATTTTCAAGAAAATCCCCAGACTCCAAACTACCCTTTATATGGAAAAAATTTCGAAAATGTTGTTTTCTTAAAAATGGCTCTAACGATTTTGATTAAAATCTCGTATATTTAAGATGCTTACTTGACAAATAAAATATATATCTTGAATTTTCTGGGAATAGCCTCTGAAGACTACTATATTTTGTATGAATTTGACGGATTTTTGCATAACTGCTAAACCGTAAGAGATGGACGAAAACTTACCACACAGAAAATGTAGAGCACATTAAAACACATAATTTATGTTATATACATTTTTTTCGTGGAGATAGTTGTTTTTAAGATATTCCTTGCTTTTAGTTTCATGGTCAACTGTATTTTTGAGTGACTTTGCTTTCTCAAATCTGTGCTGCTTTATAAACCTTTGTTTTTAGCCTATTGCACAAATGATGTCTGTGATTGGTGGATGTTGGACCTACCCTAATATTTTAACTGATTTTAGAAATTAGATGCATGCTTATCTGTAGCTGTATCAATCACAGTGTTTTAGACTTAGGTGAATTAACTGAATCAATCTCAACAATGTATTTAAGTAATAAAAGGTAACATAAATACCCAATTTCATCATTATTCAGAGGAAGGTCTTGGAGGGCTGAAAGCTTAGTCATATAATTCAGCTGCAATCCTGTGAAGTCATTAATAATCAATGACAAGAAAACTTTAAAACATTCATCATTGTTAAATATCTGTGATGCACTACACCCATGTTAAATTTCTTAATTTAGATGCCAAGTTTAGCACTTGATATTCTGTAACAATAGATCACCTGTATGAAAATTCATGGTCATTTTTTGGTGATGATTTCCTCTAAAAATTGCACAAGAAAGCTTTAGTCTGAGGATGAAGTGGGAGAAATGTATAAGGTGTGTTCAGAAATTATTTGCAATTGCATTGTTTTAAAAAGACTACTCAATCTATAATCACGTCCTCTTGTAGGACGATTACCTGATACTAGTACACCATGCAGACACTAGATAGTAGTTGTATAGTTAAAGGACGTTGCTTGCTTGTTGTCGAGTAGAGAAAGCCATGGACAAGATGGAAGGCGACTATCATGGACAAAGGTGGACTGCATGGTTTTTGTGGAAGGAAGGATTCAAAACATCAGATATTCATAAATGATTAACCTTGGTTTGTGGCCAAGAAGCGCCTGCATAGAAGATCATTTACAACTGGATCGCTGGGTTTGTCAGTAGGAGAGAATCTGCAAGCAAGAATCTGAGTACTGGTTATCCATCAACATCGCAATTTCTGAGGAACATTGAGGATTTGTCTGAATTGATTATGGCTGATAGGCATATAATCTTTGGTGAATTGGAATCGTAAATAGGGCTCAACCTTGCAACACTGCACACGATTATCCATGACAATTTGCATATGAAAAAGGTGAGTGAACGTTGACATGAGCTCAGAGGGAGAACAGAGTTGAAGTCTGTCATTGACTATCAGAAATTAACAATGATGATCCAAGTTTTTTGAAGAAACTGTTGACAAATCATGTCACTACCATATATCTAAGAAGAAAAGGTAATGTTGCCGTTTAAGGGTCAGTTGGCCGTGCAATACCGCAAAACCATACCAACTTTAGAAATTGAAAACCCGCTTTGGAACTGAGCACATAGTGCCAAAGGAATGCAATCGGTGAATAGCTGCAAGATGGCAGTAGTAGCACGGTTATATGTTGCTAAATGGCGGGTATATGACGTAGCCGAAGGGCCTGGCAATTCTAGAAGACGACGGCATCTATCATACACCATTAATCGTACTTATTGCACATGTAGATTATTTGAGGTTATGTGGTACATGAGCTAGCTAAAGGCGATTTCATCAAAACATAAAGATAACCCAATCCATGTCACACTACAATTGCAGTGCTCTTAATACATTTGATCAAGTAATATTTTGGGTTAAATGGAGAAATTTAATACACAAAGCTACTGTTAAATATGAAGTTATCGATTGCTTTGTTTCTTTTTAATCAAAACAGGAGCATTAGTAGTAAATAAAAATTATTATTATTGTTATTTATATTACTGCTACTAATATTATTTTTTTGTTCTTGTTGTCGTCATTGCTGTTAGTTGTAAGAATAACTGTCAGTCAAACCAGATCTACTTGCTCTTTAGTTATGTCATTGGTAGCCTTAAAAAGGACTGTTTTGTCATTGAAGAAAATATGAAAGAGGCGGAGAACAGTAGGAGATATTCAGGAGAACAGTATATGTGCCCCCTGACACATATAATTGCATATTTCAGCATTTTCGACACCTTCCTATGAATGCACTGCCTCATTGTATTCATTGTATATATTTCTGGGTTTCCCCGCCATGCTATGGTTACGCTTTGTAAGGCATATACTGTTAATTACAAATTTCATGCTTTCCACACTACCGTATGACTGCGCTGCCTTCCCTCCTTTTCGCAACACCAACTATATATGCTCCATTATGCTGAGCATTGCACCTTTCAGATGCAAAGGTTGGCTGCCTGACGTTACGCGGCAACATTACCGAAGAAAATCCATGTAATGGAAACATCCTGGGAGTCCCTGGCCCAAGAAATGTTGTGCTGTTTCAGTTTTGGGATACTTGTGACTAGCTAATGGACTAGCTTCCACAAGGAACAACTTCAACAGCAGGGTGTACTGTGACACCTTATGTGACTTATACACAGGATTCAGCAACAGAAAAGAGGAAATGGTCGAAAGGAGTGCATGACCACACATCAGCAATGTGACAACTGCAAAGTTTACATAAGCTGGGGTTCGTTGTTGTGCCACTCTTGCCCTATTCATCTGATCTTGCTCCATCTGATTATGCTCTATTCGATTGCATGAAGGATGCACTGCGAGGTAAAAGGTTAAAAATCTGATGTGTTACACTCACATGCCTTTCTCTAGCTGTTCTACAAGCTTCATACATAAGATTCTTCTTCTTTCTGCACTTTGCTAATCGTGGTACTCATTAACACAATGTTCTTGTTATTTAGTTCCATATAAGTAGGAAGAAAATAAAGAAATACACTAGGCTAAACCAATAGTCAAATTTTTAAAAGCTGTTGTTATGCGATTGTCATTACAAATCGCTTCTTTTCTTGGCCAGGAGTAGAACAAAAGAAAAAACGGACACTCCCGTCTGAAGTATAAGTACTTCACAACTGAAACTAATAACAATGAATACCTCGAAAACGGTAAGCTCCATGAGAAAAATTATATTTCATAACTTGTGTATTTTAACTAGGCCTAAATTTCTTGTATAGTAAGTTTTTGTCTATCTCTTACAGTTTACTAGTTATGCCAAATTAAGCAAAATTCATCCAGAATAAACAGGTCTTCAGAAGCTATTCCCAGAAAATTCAAGATATACATTTTATTTGTTAGGTAAATATCTTTAATATATGATATTTTAATCAAAATCGTTAGAGCCATTTTTAAGAAAATCAAAATTTTCAAAGAAAGTTCCATGTAAAGGGAAGTTTGGTATTTTAGCTACTTTTCGTTTTTGCGTTGTGTTCACGGGGACACACACACACACACACACATATGGACCTTTTTCTGAAAATGCTTTTTTTGGATATGGGGGGTCCTAAAACATGTACTTCCGGTGAAATCTCGGTATCGAATTTTTGGGTGGAATACAATACTTCTCTGTCCATATGTACATTGTACATATGGGGCTAGAGAAAGTAAAAATCAACCACGAATTGCAGGCAGCTGTCATTAAGTGGGTGCATAGTACCCCTAAACAATGGCTCCATGAAGCAATAATGAAGTCACCAAGAAGCGATGTATTGATGTTGCTAAAAAGTCTATTGAAAGATCCCATGTGCATCGAGTTCATTAATAAATAAGCTACAAAAACGTACTATTGTAAGTCATTTAAAATGCCCCTCGTCAAAGTTACTTTGGATGATATTATTTAGCTGTACAGTGGGTGAGGGTTTTTTTCTGCATGAATGAACTTTACTGGAGTATGAGATTTCGGAAACAAAAACAGACACTTTTGTGTAGTATTGCATTATTTACGTTATTGATTGGGTTGATTTAGAGCAAACACTTCTCACACCTGCGTCTAATCGATTCTTAAATTTATGAAATAAGAAATGATGAATTTAAGTTTTTCTTACTGTTTTGAGTTTGAATTTGTAGTATAGTTATTCAAGTAATCAAGTAGTCTTTGAGCAGGAAGGGAAAAAAGGAAAGAAAGAAAAAAGAATAATGACTTCCTACTTGAAAAAAGTATAAGTTTTTGAAATGCAAAACAATAACAAGGAATATATTAGAAATGGTTGAATCCACAAAAATTCTGATGTGCTACATTCACATCACTTTCTATCATATGCTCCAACATCTTACAAAAGCTTATTGTTATATCTACTTTATGCTAATCAAGATTAACGTTAGCAGAAACACTTTTATTACATGTTTTCTTATAGGTTCAAGAGGATTAAAGGAATACATTAGATGAAAGCGATAGTAAAAGCTTTAAAATGTCTATGGCTGGTCACTAATGACGGCCTTCAAATTTTGTTCTATTTGAATGAAAAAAAAAAAAAAAGGAAAAATGAATAACTTCTCATTCAAGAAAAGTTTAAGTATGGAAACAGAAGACAAGAGAAACAATAGCCATCAAACTCTTGCAGCACTTCAATTTGGAGGGAGAGGAGTTTCTGGAAAAGATTGTGACTGGAGACGAAACATGGGTTCATTTTTTCAACCTGAATCAATAAGACAATCAATGCAATAGAATCACACAACCTCACTGAAGAAGGAAAAATTCAAAACTGTGCCATCGGCAGGGAAAGTGATGGCGACAGTGTTCTGGGATGCACAGGGTATGTTTCTGGTTGAAGTTTTGGAGCAGGGATTCACAATTCTGTCCGAATCATCAGCACCCTAAAAAAACTGAAGAAAATCTTCAGCAAGTTCGCCCAACAAAACCCATGGGAAATGTTCTTCTTTTGTATGACAATGCAAAACCACACACTAGTTATCGCACCATTGAAGCGATTGTGAAACTTGGAAGGGAAATTGGCCTCATCCCCCATACAGCCCATACCTAGCATCATCAGACTACCATCTGTTTGGGCTGCTAAAGGAAGCTCATCGTGGGATTCACTTTGAAAATGCAAAGGCTGTGAAAACGTCTGTGCGTCAATGGCTTCGGAAGCAAGGCCGTGCATTTTACCACACTGGAATACATGCGCTTGTTAAAAGGTGGACCAAAACTGTGGAAAAGGATGGGGATTACATTGAAAAGTGATAATTTAATCCTCAATGTTGTCGCTTTCATGCTGTGTAATCAAAGTTTAATTTTCTTACAAACTAAAAGTGAGAAAAAATAGGGGGCATTATTTATTGACTGACTCTCGAATGTTCAATATATAGTATTTTAATCAAAATCGTGAGAAGACATTTTTGAGAAAATAAAAATATGCAAAAAATCTTCCTTGCAAAAAGTATTTGGGGAGGGGGATTTTATTGAAAAATCTTTGTGGTACATCCTTGGAAGATACTAAACTTGAATACCAAGTTTGGTATGTACTAGTTTTTCTTTCTTTTTTATTACTTTTATTAAGGAGTCCTCAAAACATGTATACTTGGTGAAATCTTATCAAAATTTTGAGCAGAATGCAGTATCTCCTCTACCTACTATGAACATTGTAATGATGGAGAAGGTAATAAATTATAGTCAGTAGAGAAAGTAATGAAGTTTAACTGGTCGTTTATTAGTCATTAAACACCTTTAATTGAGTGCAGTACCAAAGCCTCCCGCGGCCAGAAAAATAGCCCTGAAGCCTCCTGGACCCTTAAAGGTCCCTAATTATATAGCCCCCAAGCCTCCCTAAAGCAGGTAGCCTCCTGGTCGAAACAGGTAACAGTTTGGTGTTTATAATATTTGATGAAGCATTACATACTTCTAGTAGATGTTACATTTTTGCGTTTATGATTAATAATAAAGAAAGACGGCTTTAGTACCAAAAGAAAATGAACCTCTAATGCTTAAATTTGAATTAGTGGTTGTTGTTTCAGTTCGTTAAGCGTTACCCAGGGTGCACCACGAAGAGGCAAACTGCTTCGCATCCCAAAAGATTCCACATTTATCAGCTTCGTCATTATTTCTTTATTTTCTGTAATTACTCATAATGGATGCGCATTTAGATGCTTAGCTATTTTGACATTCTAAACCTATATCATACAGTAATATGCATTTTCATCTTTAAAATAAGCAGTATTTTTCCTTTTAGAGTTTCTTTCCATGTATTTCCAGGTTTGGTTCTATAAGAAACCAACTTCACATATTCCATTCTTGAAATTTTTCCAGCTTTGAAATTTTCTACTTGCTACATCTGAATTTTGTCAATAGATGGTGCCAAGTGCTTATAGTCCTCTTGAATATCCAGGACATCTATTTCTTCAATGAAAAAGGTTTTAATATAACTTTTGCAACTTTTAACATTGCACATCCATCGCGCTACCCCACTTTTTAAACACTTCTGGAATCCAAAAGTGTAACCGTTCCAAAGTAGACTTTTCCTTCCTGTCCTACTCACCTAAATTTTGGTGTCGTCGGAAAACATGTTAACTGAACTAATTTGCCATACACTGAAAGAAATCAAGGAAAAAATTAGGCATAACCATTCCACCCCACCTGCTGGCTAATTACACCGGTTTCGCGGGAGGTTGTTACCTGCTAAGGTTACCTGGGTACGGGAGGCTTCAGTCCTGCGCCCCTTTAATTAAGCCAAGTTTTATTGCTAATTTTCAAAATTTAGCCTGAAGTAAAACAAAGGAGGAGATTGAGAGGAATCTCTTGTGTTAATGCAGTAAACAAGCAATGTTAATACAGCAAGAAATATTTGTGTAACTAAAAAGTAGTTTTGTCAAGTTTTTGTGAGCTCGTGTATTTATTCATTTCCAGATTAATGCCAATGATCCTCTGCCAAAAACTGTGTGTTTGCCATGCATAGAACGCTTGGAGACACATCATGAACTTATGGAACAGTTTTCTTGGGCAAGACAGCGCCTGGCTCAAGTGAAGTCCAATCAAGTAAGTGAAAAAGATTTAATACAGAAATTGGTTTTCAAAAAAAACTATGCCTTGCACACTAATTCAATTTGCAACACTTTTGATGTAATATGAATTTAAAACCATATGTCATCAATTTCATTTGTATCTTGCAAGTTAAAAAAGAAATCTGATGTGCTCTATTCACATGATTTTCTCTACATCTGTGTAACAAACTATTTTTATTAAGCTTATTCTTCTATCTACTTCCTGCTAATCGAGATAAACATTAGCAGAAACAGTCTTATTAGTTAGTTCCTTATGAGTAGAAGAGAAATAAGGCAATACACTATGCTAAACCGACAGTCAAATGTTTTAAAATGTGGTTGCTATGAGATTGAACTCTGTTTCTTTGTGTGGTCAAGCATTGACAAATTCCGGTATAAGAAAATTTTTAAGTATTTTAAAATGAAATTAATAACAAAGAATATTTCGAAAGTGGCCAACTCCATGAAAAAAATTTATATGACCTAAATTGTGTGTTTTATCGAGATCTGCACCCTACGATTACCAGTTTTGCAAAATTAATAAGCAGCATCCAGAATAAAGAAGTGTTCAGAGGCTATTCCCAGAAAATTCAAAGAATGCATTTAATTTGTCATGTAAATATCTTAAATATAAGAAAGAGCTTTTAATGAAAATTGTTAGAGCCTTTTTGAGAAAATGAAAATTTTTGAAATTTTTTCCATATAAAGGGTAGTTGGGAGTGAGGGAATTTTCTTGAAAATCTCCATGTCGCATCCTTGAACTATGCTGTCCACAGACACACACATGCAGACCCTTCTCTATAAATGCTTTTTTTTTTATTCAGAGGGACCCAAAACATGTATTTCCAATGAAATCTCTGTATCAAATTTTTGGGTGCATTACAATACCTTCTCTATACACTATATACAGTAGGTGTAGAGAAAGTGATACACAAGTTTGTGGATTTGACATGAAATTTGATTGTGTGCTAGAATGATTGGTGTTCGATATTGCAAATTATTACCCTCCGAGTTTCCAAGAAATTGCAACACGTAAAATACTAACCGATGAGATTATGTTGTGCATGTTTAATAAACACATATTCTCTATCCTAGAAGACTGCAGAAGCTAGGCCAGCCTGTGACCTTGATGATGTCAATACCACGTCAACACAGGGCCAGAGCACCTCGCAAATGAACCCTCAAGAACATGATCAAAACTGAGAGTAACCTTCTTTGTTGAATTAAGATGCTCAACAAGTATTCCACATCCAAGATTGAAAAGACACAAGGAACCAGGATCGGGGATTTGGATCACATCTTCAGTGACCCTTGTATGTGGTTGACTGACATTTGTGATATATAGGTGAATAGTATACAACTAAATGTTGACCAGATTATAAGTGACTGTGTGCGTCTTTGTCTATAATTTCTATTGAGAGGTGTATCATCTGGTCATTTTAAGTGAACTCTTACTCTACGATGTATGTACCCGGTAACAAGATCTTTATGGAAGACATAAATATTAAGCCTGTGCACCACATGTAAAACAAAAATTCTCCTTTGTATTTTGGCACAATGCATATTTTAATTGAAACTTATAACTGAAAAAATATATATGCTATGATAGTAATAAAATTTGGGTTGCAAATTTCATCAAAAGTCAATTACAGAATGTAAGGTTAGCAATTTGTGTATATTCTGTTCATGCTTGAATTCTATGGTTTACTTTCACTTATGGCAGACAACATGTTAATCCACAACATATTTCTCTGGGTCTCCTAATTGCAGAAAATACAAACAAAATCAGACAATTTAAGTCATGCAATTCAAAACATAAGGTTTACCAAATGAGTTATAATTTTTGTTTTATTACTGAGGAAATTAACTTGAATTTGAATTAAATGGAACAGAATTATACAAATGTGTTTAGATGTCTTGCTCCTTTTATACCACTATGTTTAATGTATCCTTGTTAGCATTATTTTTAAAGATAGAGGAAGAGAGAGATAAAAATTAATACCTCAGTTTATTTGCAGTGAAGCTTGAAGCTTAAGCCAGAGTTGTAATACACTGAATGTAGCATAATATGATGTGACATAACATAAGGTAGGGTATTTCTCAAACTTTCTTATGTATTTTTCACTCCACTTTTTTACCTTGTAAAATATAAGATAGAAACAAAGAAAGAATATAGCACTCTAATATATGAGTATGTAGATTGATTTGGCAGTAATTTTTCTGTAGCTTTGTCTTGTTCATTTGACACCACCCTTGTTAAGCTTTTGGTGACCCTATTCCTCATTTCAGAATTGCTGAATAAGGAATGACATTCAGCTAAAGATGTCGTTACATCATATTTAACAAATGAGTTTTTGATAATGTATTGCTTGGTATATATTTTATTTTCCAGAATATCCATTTTTGTAACAAAATCGAAAGTAAGATTTTGAAATGTTGAACTAAAAATGTTGTTTTTCATTTTTTTTTTAATAGTATTAAAACTTTCTCTAAAGCTCTAGTTGTCTTGTGATGATTTCTCAGGCTATCAACAACTGAACGCTGTCTATATTAAGATCCAATATTTGTACAACACATAGCTAAGTGAAGCTTGGAGAGTGGGTGTTGCCATTTTGAAACAAAGAACGAAAAATGGAAGTGGAGTTTTATTTATGAAACCCGCGACATTGGGTATATGAAATATATGGTATATGGTAACCATTACATTACGGAGGGTGACAAGAAAAACAGGTTCACTGACAGCTGCTGGCTATGTCTTTGATAAAGTTATAACTCGGCTCATAAATGGTCCAGCAAAAAACTCGGGTAAACAGTCATGGCAATTGTGACAAGATGTTGCAGTAGAATAAGCAACAAATTTGGACATAATTTAAAAGTGATATATACAAGTGGTTGAAAGATTAGATCTCAACCCAAACATCTCCATTTGACTGTGAATCCAAAAGCCATTGTAAATTGTGTTATTGTAATGATTACAGATATTTTTCTATCTTTCTTCCTGGCTTTGCCTCTGTTTCCATCCTCTCACTATCCCTCCCTCCATCTTTCTCTCCATGAATTTGACGTGCCATGCTGTTTTTGAAAACTGGCACCAAAGCTTGTTTTTCTAGGGCAGTATTAAAAATGAATACAGTAGAAACCCGCTTATCGGAAGTAATTGGGACCAAGGGTAACTTGAGTAGCAGAAAACTTTGTTAAGACGGAATGTGTAGAAAATCATGGTTTAAGGTTACACATATTTGTGTTGTCTTTATGGAAATATGGATGTATTTATTTCATACAACTAATGTGCATATTATAAAAATGGAAGTTCACTAGTATCTACAATACTTTTTTTTATCATGTTACTCTTTCATTGCAAAAAGTCCTATATTGTTTGTTGTTTGAGATTTCTTGCCACTATGTTGTGCCACCATTTCATCCAAAGTAAATCATGTAATGGGAACTCCTCTTGTTGTTGTATGTAAGCCAGGGCTGCCTTAGTCGTGCATAGGAAGAATTGTACTCCTTTACCATTATGTTCATTATCACTTTTGTTACGTGTTCCGAACAAAGAACTTCATCAATGTTATTGTCTGTTAGTTCCGGCTCCTCATCTGCATGCAACCAATCCTCTTGGTTCATAGGCTCAAAAATATACTGTTAGAGCTACAAGTTCTTGTACATCATTATTAAGAGTCATAGTTTGCCGCAGTAAACGTTTTCTCAATTCCAAACAATTGCTGCCATGATTTCTTCATTGCATCATTGTTGACACTATCCCATGCCTTGGCCACCCAATACACTGTCTTTTAATGTTATTGATTTCAGAGTGGCACACCTTTCCCATCACCCAAATGTTCTAGTAATGTTTTGAGCAGTTTCTTCTTATAACTTTTCTTCAATGTTTCCAGGACCCTGAATTGAGAGGTTGAATGAGCAATGTGATTTCAGTGGCAGAAAAATTGCCTTGATAACACCACTGGTTAGTGCCTCCACATCTGGGTGTGGTCTTGCAAAGGTAGAGCTTCATGGGATAGCCTTTTGTATTCTAGAATTGATTCTGCAATAGGAACAAATTCTCCATGAGCATTCTAGAAATATGTGACAGTTCATCCAAGCATTATTTTAATGTTTGCAGATGATAGAAAAGTTTATTACATTCATATTGTTAAAAGCTCTGGGGATTTTTGCTTTACCGACTTTTTTTTTTTTGTCCTGGGAGCTGATTTTGCACTATGGGCTTCCATGGTCTTTGTAGGCAGCATTCTATAATTGAGACCCATTTCATTATAATTGAAGATGTGTTCTGAAGTAAGGCCTTACTTTAAAATTATATTTTAAATTATTTTTGGAAAATAGTGACATCCCATTCGTTGGCAGACAGCTTTTCACCAACAATATGTAGCTACCATATGCCATAGCCTTTCTTCCAACAAATTAACTAATCCACACTAGCTGAGAAATTTTCTCCACCATCATGATATTTTATAGGACTCAAGTGCTTTTGCTTAAAGTATTGGTCAACTGATTGGACTCCCTTTAGACCCTCATTTCAGAAAACCAGATATATGCAGTTTCAGATGTTTTTTCGCACTCACATTTTTAAGTGTTTTGACTAGACCCTTCAAATAAAGTTGTACTCTGGGATGCCCACTTTTCAATGTCTGTTCTTTTCCATCTTCAATCTGTTACCAAAATCACCTGCCACATTTTTAATTGTCTTGCCATTGTAGATACAGCGTATAGCATTTAATTTTGTTTCTAACAAAACTACTTGCTTTAGTTTGCCATTCATCTTAGTAACAAATCATGGAATGGTACACAAAACAATGAAACAGTATGTGAACGTCAAGATACTACTCACTAAAGCAACCCTTGATGAGGCGGAAGTAAGCATGAATATCTCTGAATGGGTCCGATCTCTGCTCGAAGTTCATCTATATGGACTTGCCCACACACTAACTTGAGGGGTGTTGGGTTAGTTCATTAATATTGTTACTAAGGTCTGTTCCACATAAGTTTGCCTGATATTGCTTAACAGTCATATGAACTAGTCCTTGTTTCTTATAAACTGCTCCATTGATGTACACATAATCTCTTGCTCAGAATTTCTAGCATCTTTCCCCTGATAGGCTAAGTACACCTAAAGCAATATAAACACTGTTATGTTAGTCATACCTGTTTTTCATCATCTCAGAGGCATGGTTAAAACGAAGAATGGATGGATATTGCCAACAACAATTACAGTATAGCAATGTCATAATTTAAAAGTTACCAAGCTAAAACATAAAAATCATGTATGGCGTATCATCCTTTTGAAAGTTGAAATAGGGAGATCTCTTAATCTTTGGGATAAAATATTATAAAGTTTAATAGAAACAATTATAAAGCCTGTTGTTAATTTTCATATGATCTCATCTATTCCATCTAAGCTGCCAATAAGAGGAGACTATTATGTGACAGTTAAGAGATGCAGGGCAAACTTACATGGAACACATTCTTGTATCACATTGTTATGAATTTTACCATTAATTTAATTTCATTGATAAAATGAGCGCCTCGGTTAACGTGGAGCCTTCGTAGGCTGGTTTCTAGTGTAGGCCAAAAACTACTCGCTCTGTGATTAGTGCTTATATTGGAACCACTCTAAGAATCACACTTCTGTATTATTCCGTGCAACACATGCACAGCATAAGCAATCAATGTGCAATAGGTTCTGAGTTTCAGTAAATATGTAACTTCTCAAAAGGATCATGGCTATAAATGTCTTCTTTTTATCATTTTACACAAAATAAATAAGCAAGACATTTAAAATGTATTAATTTGCACCTTGTAACAAAGTATTTAGGGTGCTAAATAAACTATTTGTGAAGTGGGAGCAAAGATATGTTATATAGCAAGTCACATAGACATTGGTTAGGGTATCTTACATAAAATTTTCTCTCTTACACATGCACACAAATTTTAAAAATAGAAGCTTTAATTTCAGTATAACCCTCTATATTCTAAATATGATTTATTCCTCTAAAATTACAGAAAAATATCTGTTGCAGTTTTATGATGTGTGTAGATTGGTTTAAATTTTTTTCTGGTTCCTAAAAAATACGTACAAAGGAAAATAACAGAAGAAAAAACTGCATTGTTATAAATAATTCACAAGGTACAGCAATAAATGCCTCTGCTTCCATATTCATATACAATGAAAATGTGATGGAAAGGAATTTACCAAATCCAAGTTAGGTCTTGCCAAATAATATAACCAAATGCTGTGTTAAGCGTTTACTTTATGTCACCATTGTTACATTAAGAGTATGATAATCCTGGCTTCAGTGGAAACATAGCTTTTATGCTTTCATAGGTTACATAACTTATACATTAATATTTTAAAATAGGCATATGTCAAGTTTTGTTGAAATACGGGGTTGCCATATATTATTTATCCTAAATTTTATTAGTTATCTATACTGCAGCATGCTCTGGGTACAATGCAACCACATTGTTGAAAATTATGTGCATTCTATCATGACTATCATTATGTGGTGCATATAATTTTTTATTGAGTCTGAACTTTTAACTATAATTTCTTAAAAATAATTTGTAATGTGTTTGAAATTCAGTTTTTCATCTTCAACCAAAGCAGGAATAAGCATTATATAAAGCAAACCAATTTTTTAAGCATACCTTGATTAATTTTGCATAGTGTATATATATATATATATTGGGACCTTTGGTTGTCTTGGACCATTCAGCCATTAGGATGCTATTGAATTCTCTCTCATAAATACTTTCAGACTCTTTTAGAAGACTGGGGAATAAAGGCTGGTTCACAACAACCGAGAACAGTAACCAGAAAGAGAATGAAGTTGAATTACATGAGTTTCAAAGGGAGCATTCGCAATTGATAGGCCTTCCCAAGCCCCAAGAATGGGAAGGAAGGCTTGGCAAAAGTTCACAGGCAAAGATATTAGATGCACATGTTAAAGCTCACTATAGGGCACTTCTTTAAAATTTTAACATTGGCTAATCTATATTGTTTTGGCTGAATTGGAGCAGATGAAAAAATATCATTGATCAGTTAAAAAAATGAAATCCCAATGCACAAAGTCCATGGTATTCCCTTTCCCATTATTGGGATATTATGACCAAAATCTTGTGCCTGTATCATTTCCCATACTTGTTTATGTTTTGGTTACAACTCTCAAGTAACATGAACCAGCCTTAATTTTGGTTAAAGAAAAATTCCCATCCTCCAACTGGGAATCAAACCTGGGAGAGATCTGGACTTGGAAGCTGGCAAGCTAACCAGTATAGAGACAGTCCGATAAATAATTCTTCCATTCAAGAAAACTAATATAGTTTTGTTTATAATTCAATCTCTAGTCGTGAAATATATATGCATTATCCCAGTTTCATGAAAATGGCAACCCTGTTGAAACAGAGCCCGCTGTTTAGTCTCCATTTGGCTGGAGCTTGCACAAAATTATTATGAAATTGTATGCCAGATATTGAATTACTGTGTTACTTGGTAAAATTGTTTTATTTAAAGTGGCGTGGTATCAAAATGAAAATTGTGAAAAGTAATTGGTATTGCGGCTCCCTTTATTTCTCTCAAAGTTGAAGTCATTAATTAAATTGTAAAACTCTAGGCAAGAAGTTGACACTTTATTAGACATAAGCATACAGAAATTAGAATTCCCAACTACAGTAAACAGAGGAATGTGTCCATAAAAATAAGCACCTAAAATTATTTTTTTAATGGCTGACTGGTGTATTTGTTTGGCTGCTATGCTCCCAGAATGTTTGATCATATTTTGTTTAAGGGTTCTCTTTTACAGTCATCAAAACAAACAGGAATTCATGTAGAAACATTCCCATTTTAATAATTTTGTGTAAAGAGCTTAATGGGTGTTTTTGCTGTAGGATGCATAAATGTGCATCAAATCTAGGACTAAAATGTTAAGATTAAGTGCTGTTATCTTTATTTTGAAATAACTTTGCCTGTTGTAGTATGCAATATTTTTTACACAAAAACATTACAGGGTTTTATGTATTACATTTTTAGGGTGAAGTACTGTAGTGCACCCATGCCCTGTTTTGTTTCTAGTGATTTTTTCTTTTCTTTAATATTTTGATTGTGTATGTCATTTATTTGAAGAATATTATTTTATTTTTAATTTATTGTAATAGTTTGGATATTTTTTTGTGATGGAAGTTTCATGATGATACCAACCAGTGAGACAAGATGAGCCAAAATGTATATTTTGTCGTGTGTGTTGCTTTTGTTTTTTTTTAATTCCATTATAGTTGCAACAGCATCATTTAATTAACAGTTTGACTAATTTTGGTTGTGCTTAGAGGTCAATTAACAGTGACCATGAATCAGTTATGTTTAAGTTAAATGTTTTTTAACGCTTTCGAAAGACATTTAGACAATGCAAATATTTACATGGTCCTTGATATTCACATATATCATTGTTTGTTGCTAAGAAATCATTCTCTAATGCCTTAGCTCTGTAATATTTATTTTATATCTGTAATTCAAGCTTTCATGAAACTGTGAGAACTTTAATGACAATAGTGACAATCTCCAAAGATCTGTTTCTGTTTTTAAGAAAATGCAAGTTTAAACTTTGGTAAAATGACATATGCCAATCTTGCCAAAATATTGAAGTAATAGAAGAGAGAGTGCCTCAGAAGCACCATCTAGGTAACATTTCTTATACTGCATGTTATATTGCAAAGTATTGCTGAAATAACTTTTGGTTCATCTTGGCTCTTCATGTATGTAGCAATGTGAACACACAAAAAGAATCAGGCTAATGTTGTGATCATGATTGTGTAAGTGAAGTTATGCTATGGAACACACAATAAAGTACATTTAAATAAGAATATTCTCAAGAGTTTGTAATTTCTTTCTCCTTGACCTTTTTTTTTTTTAAACAGTACCGGAGTCTGGTCAGGACTCCGGCGCTGTATCCCCTATTTACATTCCCCCCCCTGTATGATTACTGGTTTTACTGTTCCTGTACACACACATATACACATTGCACAAACATATAACACCCATGACCAAGGCGGGACTCGAACCCACAATCCCCTGCCCACGAAGCATCAAAGCTAGACGCCTTAGCGAGCGTGGCCATGGGAACCGGCAGCCTTAAGCCTTTACAAAACCTCATATGAGCCAAAAGTGGCTCGTGAAGGAACACTGGTTTATGTTGGTACCTACAAAGTATAAAGCTCCTTTTTCTCCAAATATCCTTTCTACCTCTGCTCTTGCATAATTCTTGTTACCTGATTGACTAGTTGCTTACATAATCGCAAAATTTATAGACTGTAACACTACCAATTAATTGTATATATTTGTACAAGCTACATCCTATTCAATAGCAGAAATAGAATCAAACAAATTTTTCAGCTCTATTTTAGAAATGGTTGACATAAATCTTGTGCTTTTTAATGCCTCAAATAACAAATTCGCGACTCACCATTTACTCTTCTAAATTGCAATTGCAATACACAAAGCAGAACATATGATATTCATAGCAACAGAATGAATCGTAACAAATCTGGTAACGTTAGGTGCAAGTGCACATCTCCAATATTTAAGCATAATTTTTCAGTTAATTGCTTATATACTGTCAACCAAGTTTGAAATACACTAGCCAGTTTTGATTTGCCAATGATTTAATTAGCCCAGCGGTGTCAGGCTTCTATTAAAGTGGAAAAGATAGTTTCAGTGTCTTTCAGAACTATCAAAGGCTTGAGAAAGGTTGTGGCATGTCCCGTACTTAATTTAACCTTTTCAGTGTTAAGGTTGAGATACCTCGACTGTGGAAAAACATTCCACCGTGCTACAGTCAAGCTAACTTCACCATAGGTTTGAGCAATTGAAATTCTTAGAGTTTCATGTTCTCCTGCAGCAATTTTTAAATCAATTATATCTGTCAACTCTCACAGACTGTTTACACTAATTCCGAGTAGTATATAAAACAGGGAAAACAAGTCATTTGGTCTGAGTCAAACTGCACTCTGCCGCACACGGCCAGAAATATGCTGTTGGTGGGGAGCCCCGCCGGGTGCTCTATCTCGCCTGTGGTTTGTGATGGGGAGGGCCCAGGTTAAATATTCGGTGATATGGCATGCCTGGATGATGACGGTGCAAGTAGAAGCACCTGGTGTGAGACCTGTTTTGTAAATTTTGAAACATATTACTATACTCACTCTTTTTAGTTATTGCATTTTCAACTTGAAATTCACAAAATTGTGGCCAAATGTTATTGATCAAAACCAAATTTCGGATTTTTAGCAAATTTTCACTATTGTATCCCCTAAATCTAACAGCAAGGAGGTGTTTCTAGCCTTTAATATGTAGCAGTGAAATGGTTAAAGTATATATGCAGCAGAGGTACTGGAACAGTGGAATTGACCTTTTAAAGGAATGGGAATACCAATTCAAGATGGCAAAGAATATTCATTAGTGCTCACAGATGATCAAATGGTGATAGCTTTGTCCTAAGGATGTGAAAAACGATTAGAAAACTCTTGGATGCTTTCAAAACAGGACTGTGAGTAAATATTGTGATCATGCCCTGCAGCCAAATATGTGTGAATGGCCTGCTTCATAAGTCATAGCTGAGTGTTGGCATCCATTGGTACACACCTGTATTAATGGACACTTATTCCGGCGGAAAGTTTTTTTGAGATTGAAGCTTGTTGATTTTGTGACACCTGCGGTGGTTTGTAGTGCTACTGTTTCTGGAAGTTTCCTGACGGATAAGTATAAAAAGGGGAACGAGCAACCAAGTAGGTGTCGGATTTCACGTCTTGTGCTACAGTTCAGTTTCGACGGGAAATTCGTGGCGAGCAATAGTAGTCGCTGCAACGTCTAAAGGAAACTACTACATAATTGTTACGAAAGCATTGAAGAAAGACAGTTATTTGTGAGCAGATTCTGATTGTAATCAGTTTATGAAAGTAATAAAGAGTTGTTTGTTGAAGTAAAAAGAGAGTATTTGTTACACTTGTGTCAATTTGGGTAAACGCCACGATGGAGGAGATGATGAAAACTTTACTTGAAGAAATGAACGTGAAAATCAGAATGCACGAAATGAATTCAGGAATGTAAAAAATGAGAACCGATATAACGACTGTGAATTGCGCGATGGAGAAGAAAATGGAATCCGCATGGAAAACCTGGAAACGGAGATATCGAACAATTGGCTGGCGTGAAGAAGGTAGGGGAAGAACTTGGGAAAAAGTAATAGATCGTGGAGAAACGATAGAAGAGCTTGTAACAGTGAAATACCATAACCAACCCCTTGAAGGAAGATCCGATGCCAGCACCAAAGAACTGGAACCATACTGAAAAAGATACTCGGCGGAAGGCTGAAATAGTTGAAGATCGAGACGACAGGACGCAAAACAACACCTGCAGGCGTCAAACCACCCAAGTTCGGCGGAACATCTATCCTCGAAGTCTTCTTCCGACTGTTGCTGTCGTCGTCACCCATAACTGATTTTCAGCCACACAACTGATAGCAAGCCTCCAGGCAGAAGTAATGAATGTGGTCCGACGTTCACCGGAGAGATCTGGGAGGCTCTCGAAAACCGCATCGGGAAACCACCTAGCTGCAACCTACCACAGCTCAGATCGAGGCTGCAACAGCCAGGAGAGAGAGAGAGAGAGAGAGAGAGAGAGAGAGAGAGAGAGACAGACAGACAACAATAGGAGTATTTTCTGCTATAGGGACAGAGAGACAAACTTCGAGTGATGTTTGCAGGATGTATATAGCCAACCAGGGCACCTAGCGAGAGACTGTACACAACAGCAGGCGTACAACATTGAAGTCGTCATCGCGAACATCTCAACAGCCTTATCGCGGACGGCTGGGTACAAGGAAAGCTGTGCCGGAATAGTAGATACAGCTGCAGCCGTGATAGTAATCATACTTGACGAAGGACTTAAGGACATGAACGCCCAGTTGGTCCAGCTAATAACGGTGTAGTTGGGCGACATCTCACCTGAGGAGAAGGCCCTGCTGGAGTTGACATTTGGGACGGGGCACTTTGAGTCTGCGGGTATTTGTTGCAAGGTTAGCTGAGGATATGGTACTGGGACTAAAAGCCCTCAGGAGCCTCAAAGCGACAGTCGACGTCGGTCGGAAGATCTTGTGACTCGGCCGAGATGAGGTGTTGCTCCAGAGCCCTCATGAGAATTCGGGGATGTGCAAGGTGATCCTGAGGGACGATTTAGTTATGCCGTGAGAAGCGAGTGGTGGCGGTGAAGGCGCACCTTGAGGGTCAACGGTCAAGTAACCTAGTACTGGACCAGAATACCATTAAACGGATTATATGTTGCCCGGGGATTGTCTTGTTGAGAGTAAGTGCCAATGAAACTACTGAACCCACTGGACACCGACCAGGACATCCAGGCCGGGACGCAGAGAAGTGCAAGCCAGCAGGGAGTGTACCGCTGTGCGACGGATACGACCAGCCAGCACCGTCACAGGATCTGGGATCCCGGCTGAAAGACTTGACGAAGAGAGCGGGCGACACCTGTCCACTTCATACTATCCGGTATCTATTTAGTCGATACCAGCCTTTGGTGCTCCCCTTTAGTCTTGGTGCAGAAGAAGGTGAGCTGCGCTTCTTCGTGGGCTACAGAAAGCTGTATACAATTGCCAGAAAGGCCTGTTTCCCCTCGCCTTGAATTGTCGACACCCTGGACACACTTTCTGGCGCCTAGTGATTCTCAACTTTGGATTTGAAATCGGGATACTGGCAAGTGGCTCTAGATCCCATAGATAAGGAGAATACCACATTCTCGACTTGCCAGGGGCTTTGGCAATTTACGGTTATGCCCTTTGACCCCTGCATTGCGCCAGCTACCTTTCAGCACCTCATGGAATCGCAATGATGTAGTCTGCTGCTATATCTGGATTATGTCATGGTCGTAAGCCCTACTTTGAAGGCCAACTCGAGAATCTGACCAAGATAATGCAATTGCTGCTGACAGCTAACCTGAGGTTAAGCGTAAAGAAGTGCCAACCCTTCAGCAAGGAGATGAACTATTTTATCCACATAATCTCACCATCTAGGGTGGCAACGGACCCAGAGAACCAAATGTTCGGAAGGCGTCGTATACCATCAGCGCGTCTATTTCTGTTAATGTCCCGTATTGATTATCCTAAAGCATGGATGTCATCTCTGGTGTTGTACCGGATCCCTCGCAGTGGTACTTTACCTTGGCAAAGGGATTGTAGTTACAGAGACCCATGTCAGGTGAGTACGGTGGATGTTCCAAAATCTTCCATTGCCAGCGGTGCAAGAGGTCCTGGACAGCGGCATAGGTATGGCACCTTGCACTGCCAACGGCTTTCTGTTCCATGAAATGTCATCGCTTTCGCCGGAGCGCTGGACGAAGGTTGTGTTGCAAGAACGTGCAGTAGTAGGCAGTGTCTCAATGAATGGAGGCTTTCCGGTTTTCATCCAAAGAAAGTTTGAGCTACACGTACTGTGAAAGTGATGTTCATTTTGGCGTATGGCATTGATGGGGTAATACTGCATCACTTGGTGCTGTACCACCAAGAGTGACCATAGTCTCTCCCATTATGATCTCTTTGCCAAAGTGAAAGAAGCACTACAAGGGATCCGGTACAACACCAGAGATGATATTATCCTTGCTATAGGGCGGTCAGTACGGTACCTCAATAGAAATAAAAGCGCAGATGGTATACCACGCGTTCTGAATACTTGGCAAAAGGTCATACATATCGGGGGCGACTATATTGAAGGTGTGTAACTGTAAGTACCTCTGTCAATATGGTAATTTCAGAGATAAAAAAAACAGTTATCACTACTTTTTATCCAGCCCTTGTATTTCTGACCTGCATTACGACGTAGTTTAGCCTTTTCTTATTTCCATTGGGCACTGTTTCGCTTCCTTCTCTTTGATAGTCGTGTTGTTGTGTTTTTTTTTTTTTTTTTTTTTTTTTTTTTTTTTTTTTTTTTTTTTTGATTCTTCACATATTCTACTTGCTTCAAGCTGTAATATTAAAATAAAACAGCCTAAGGAATATAGTGTAACATAGTCGTAAGCCACAAATAGGCACTATTTAGGTATTTTTAATTTCATGATATTCTTCTTCAAAGATTTTGCTTAGTATAGATTATATCATACATAAACTATCCCACAAATTTGAAATATCTTCTAAATATTAATGTATTTTTCTAAGAGAAAGCAATTCCTAAAACTTCAAGAATGAGAGATTAGTCACAAGCGACATAACAATGATTATCAGTAATAATCAGAGGCGGAGTTTCTAAGTGAAATGCTTATAATTGATTTTTTGCTGAAATACGGGTTATGCTTACTTCTTTTATGATTTTAATTAAAATAGCTTATTTTACTCAACACATGTAGATTTAAACGTAAATTTTCATTCCTAGCCATCGTTTTATCATTCAAGCAATTCGTCCCCCATTTTATATCGAGTAATAACTTAATAAGCAGTACGTCATAACTAGTTGTAAAAGGGGGAAACCAAGGATAGTGTGAAATAACACTGCGTAGTTGAAATTACGAGAGAAACTTGGGTGCCCCGCCGAATATTATCTACACGTGGTTGGTGAATCCCCGCTTCCCAAGCTGTTAGGGCAAACTTGCTGATGCAATCAGTATTCTTCTTTCAGTGGTGCAACGCGTTTTCATCTGACAAGGTGTATATGATTGGCCATGTAAATTAAGAAATGCCACCCACAAAAACATCTCAAACGGCTTTGTTGCGCAAATATGTAAACGAGTTTTGAAGTGATATTTTTAGCAAAATGAAGCCCTCAAAATACAACAGGAAGCAACAATTATGAATCTTATATATGTTGCATTTTGAAATTATTGTCAATTACCAATTGCATTAAAGGGAAATAAATAGTTTTTCAGAAAACTGATGTCTAAAGCTACACTTTGAGGTTTAGGGCTGTTTGTTTTAGACGGCAGCAGCCCGTATCTTCACTGCCAATCAATTGTGTGTAATGTGCTGGACTTAAATGCCAAGTTTATTATTTAACGGACTTTTCGTTTTTAGGTTACGACTTTCACATACACACGGACACACTCACATATACACACAAGCATGTACAAACACAATGGACTATTTTCTAAAAATCTATTTTTGGATTTAGGGGACCTAAAATTGCTTTTCCAATGAAATCTTGCTGTTTTGGTTAGAATGCAATATCTCTTCTACCGCCTATGCAAGTGCTAGAGACAATAAACATCGTAATCTTTCTTTTAACAAAAACAGTAGAGAAAAATTCTGCGTCCCTCAAATTACATTTCATTTGTAACAATTAAACTTCAGATTATTAAAGCAGCATGTGCACTGCGAAACAGTGCATGCTCTGTATCATTAATACTTTTTTATATTTATTTATTATTACACTCGTGGAATTTCTGCTTTACTTATCGCACAGGTTTTAGATGCAGTTTTTTATAATTTGGCAGAGTTTTACTAGTTTATTAAAAGTGTCACTAAGTGGCAGCAGAAACAAAAAAACTATAAATGCTGTCAAATGGGACTTTCCAATTCGGTGATTAATATTACAACATTAGAACAGATCATAAACCAAAATGTTTCTGGAATTGAAGAAAAATATTAATTTCTAATAGCACAGAGACATATGAATCAGGAATTTCTGTATTTAAGAGCTACAAATTCTTAACATATCCACGTTTTATAAAGCGCATTGAATTTTGATTGCAAAAGTCAGAGTCGTGGAGCTGTAAAACAAGTCCCATGTCAGAAAATACGCAAATAAAACTGTTGAATCTGCTAAAACTTCTAACTCATATATTGTAACAACAGCGCGGGCCTGTCATCCTGCCCTATCTGCTCGGCTCTCTTAGCAATATCCGGACAAACAACGGCCTTTGTGTCAGCTCTCTGCAGTGCAAGTAAAAGAATCGCAAATGTTCGTAATTGTGATTTCAAGAACAGTCCATTTCTGGAACTTTGTGAATGGTGAGAATTCCGTGTTTTCGACGACTGGAGCCTTGGGAGCCGAGCTACGGAAGTACAAGTGCCGGCCGGCAGTCTTAAAGGCAATGGCAGGTCGGGCCTAAACGAGATGTGAGGCCCGCACAAAATAACACATTCAACTTACCTGTTTTTTTATATATTAAGTTGACTTTCTTGTCCTTTTGGTTGGCCCTACTTCTTCATAATGTCGTTGTGAAAGACTACCATCCCATTAGATTTTGCAGTAAGTTCTAAAATGTTGGTCTATCTTGCGTCTCTGATTTGCGAATGTGAATTGTGGATTTTATTGCGAGTGTAGAAAAACTCTCCACTGAAACACTCGTCATGGATTAAAATTAACACAGGAGTTTCTGTGTCTTTGAAATATTAAGAAAATTTAAAATCTCCAATGTCAAACTTCGTAACCTTTCTTTCCACTTAAGTCACAAAAACAGTAGGAATTGACTTGGTCTACCGGTAATTATCGTGACTCTTTTGTCGTCCCCTATTCCCCGCGAGAAAGATCTATGTGACACGCATCATTTTGGGGATTCATTGTATATCGCCCTTGGTTTAAATATAAGACATAAACTTATTGTTGATAAAGAATACACACTAGCGAACTTAAAAGACCACACACACACATAGATAATAATCACTATGTACATTTCGTTTTCGCACATGAACTGAACTGATACTAAAGGACGGATCCAGAGAAATTGAAAGTTTGAAAAGCGATTCGAGAGAGAAAAAAAAGTTCTATTATCCAGGGAAAAGGATGTTCGCAACGTTTCACAAGTATCAATGGCCACTACTAAATAAAAAACAACAGAATTTTAGTTTGAAGGAGTAAGCAGCCCTCATAAATCCAAACATGAATTGGTTGTCATGGCAACCAGACGTAAACAGTGCAGCTGAACGTACCATAGCCCAGAGTAGCTGCACACAATCCTCTCTATACCTGCTCATGGACATTCTCATTTTCCCAATTTGCTCACCCCTCCCTATTCCCTGCTACTACCACGGAAACGCTTCTTGTTCGTTCTTAATTAGTGATTCGTATAATTATATTCCTCTACTGAAGTAGTGGAACATTTAAATATAATATGTTTAAAATAGAGATAAAATTACATTCTAATGCACCTAGTTAGAAATGGGTAAAATGGCGCTTCATTAGCTTCACCTGAGCAACCTCTCCTGCTAAAAGTGCAATCTAATGAGTGATAAATGATAATACAGTGAAGTGGACAGTATCAATAAAATATTTTCGTATATTGTGTAGGGTAGTTTTGACACCGGTGTTCTCTTTCCGTAATCGCGTGAATGTGGTCAGGTTGGGGCTTTAAAGCACCTATTTTTGCCTACCCTTTAAAGCAATCAGCCACTGAATATTTACTACATAAGCTCCGATAGTAAAAAGCATTCGGAAACGATATGAGCCACTCGTGGGCTGGCAGTAAGCATCTTCAAATATGTCGCAGAAGAAGTGAGTAATAAGTGTGCAGTTGCCAGTGCATAGTGCAGTCAGTCGTGAGTTGTGACGTAGTGGTGTAATTATTCTTTTGTATACCAAATGTGTGACATTATCTACTAACATGGGACAGTAGATTTACAGGCACTCTAAGAAACCATCGGTCTAGGCCGGGTTTGAACCTGCGACCTTGAGTTTAGAAGACGAGCACGTAAGCGACTGAGCTACCTAGACCGCGCGCGCGCGTGTGTGAAACACGATAACCCAGGAGCTTTCGTCAGTAAAGTACTAAATTTGGTATATTAGTATATTAGTTTATTTTCTCAAGATTTTCAGGAAAATACCCCATCTCAAACTACCCTTCACATGGAACAAATTTAGAAATTTTTGATTTTCTCAAAAATAACTCTAATGATTTTGATTAAAATACGTATATTAAAGATATTTACATGACCAGTTAAATAAATATCTTGAATATTCCGGGAATAGCCTCTGAAAATCTCTTCATTCTGGATGACTTTTGCATAACTGGTAAACCGCAAGAGATAGGCAAAAAAGTTACTGCACAAAATATGTAGATGTCGCTAAAACACACATTTTATGTTATATACATTTTTCTCGTGGAGCTGAGCATTTCTGATTATTTCCTTGTTATTAGTTTCAGTTTTAAAATACACACTTAAAACTTTTCTCATACAGGAATTTATCAACTCCTGGCTATGCAAAGAAACAAATTTCAATCATATAGCAACCAGCTTTTAAAATATTTGATTATTATTTTAGCCTAGTGTATTCCCTTAACTCCCTTCTATTTACAAGGAAGCAAAGAATGAGACCATTTCTGCTGTTTACATCGATTAGCATGAGTAGAAGCTTTTGACAATGATTTGTTACAGAGAAAGAGAAAGTCATGCTAATGGAACACATCAGATTTTTTATAATAAGTAGCAGGGAAATAAGTGTACACACTATGCTAAAGCAATAGTCAAATCTTTTAAAAGAAACAATTGTGTGAAACAATTGAAATTCGCTATCTTTACATGCCAGGAGTAAAACAAAATATATATGAAACGAAAGAGGACTTTCCGTTTGAGAAAAGATAAAATATTTTAAAATTTAAACCAATAATAAAGAATATTTCGGAAACGGTAGGATACACAACAAAAATATAAAGGACACACCTAAATAATATACCTTGAATGGATCTACATTTTTTGTGAAGTAAGTTTTGTTTATTTCTTTCCGTTTATAAGTTACGCAAAAGTCATTTAGAATGAAAAGGACTTCAATGCCCATTCCCAGGAAAATGGCCGCGCCATGTGGTTAGACCACTCGCCTCTCACCTAGACGTCCTGGGTTCGATTCCAAGCGACCGCATGTGAGATTTGTGGTGGACAAAGCGGCGCTGGGGCGGGTTTTCCCCCGCCATCTCATTCTACCGGTGCTCCATCATTCATGCATCATCAGTGTCACCGCCTGCGGTGCCATAAGTAGTTAAAGCGGGCATTAAACACCACCTACCACTACCACTACCATTCCCGGGAAATTCAAAATATACATTTTATTTTATTTTTCATGTAAATATCTTTAATGTGTGGTATTTTAATCAAAATCGCTAGAGCTGTCCTTGAGAACATAAACATTTTTGAAAAGCTTTCTATGTATAGGATAGCTTGGGGTGGGAGATTTTCCAGAAAATCTTCGTGTCACAACCTTGGAAGGTTTAAACTTATATACCAAGGCAGGTATTAAACGGTTTTTGAGTTATGCTGTCCACATACACAACACACATGCACATACTGACTTTTTCATAAAAACGCTTTTTTATTATTATTTTTATCATTATTTTTTATGATTCAAAAATGCTTAAAACACATTTATGTTTCCAGTGAGCTCTGGGTAGGTATCGAATTGTTGGGTGGAATACAGTACCTTCTCTACCCTCTGTGTACAGCGTACATATGGATATAGCCAAAGTAGCTTAGTTTGCTTGTGATGACTTTCACAGAGGCTCAATAGGTAGTAAGTCAACTGAAAAAGATCCATTATTGAAAGGTATTATATTTTATAATAAATTACCAAACTGTTTAAAAATTTTAAATGAAATATATTTAAGAATGAACTAAAGAAGTATTTAATTGAGAAAATGCAAACTAAATATATAAGCTATAATCTGTATAAACATCCCTTCACCTATACTGGAATACAAATGCATAAGCTGCCACTTTATTTAACAGAACAAGATACAGTTAAAGTATTTAAAACAGCTTCACATATTTTAAATGGAAACTATTTTCATTCTACACAATAATGTTTAGTATGCTAGTTTTAATATCAGATTTATTAGTATATTTTACTTTGCAAATGTCGTATATCTCTTATGCAAACACTATGTTGTATTTTCTTTTGTAAATCTTATACTTTCTCTTTGTAAATGTTATTTTGAGGTATCCATTATCTTGTACAAGATAGAAACGATGAATAATTTATTAATCGAATTGTGCTAGAGAAAGTAAAAACATTCCATGGTTAATCCTGTGGTTTTGGACTCTCAACACTGGACTATACTTTTAAATATGCACCAAAAAGTACAAGTATAGGAGTTACCCCAATCATATTTGTAACGTGCCTAAATACTGTAATTTTCAACTTTAAATGCGTCTGCTATAACACACATTTTAAGCGATTAACATAGCCTTACTGGTAGATTATGGAGCAGTATGAAGTTTAGCTGTCAGGTGTCGTGTTGAATCGTTCGTTTGTATTTCGATTCGCAACTCTTGAAATAAACTTTGCTGTGTGCTGCGATCTTGTGGTGCAATGGTGTAATATGGTGGAAATACATATTATATTTTGGAAAGATTTTATAAATATCTGCGGTTTGGAGACCAAAAACCAGAAGCTGTAAGTAACTCTTCCTTAAGCTTTTCTCGTAATACTGTTCTAAAATAAATTCATTGTATAGCCTTTAAAGGAAACTCATTCAGAGAATATCATGGAAGGGGGCGGACCCATACCACCGGTATTAAGAATGTTATTCATGTATAAACGCGTAGTTTCATTATTTTGGTTCCGTAAATAGAACATGGGATACTAAGTGCACATACTGTCCCTAAAATATTATTATAAACACAACATGCACGGTGCTGCTTCCATTTACTAATGTATATGTCTGGAACATGCTATTGCAATAGGATCCCATATTCTTTAATCCTTAAGCAATATTTGGGTTAATTTAGTAAAAATCCAAGCAAATATGATACTGAAAACATGCATTTTTAAGAATTTTTATGAAACACAGCTGTTGAATTTAGGCGAAGTGCCCCATTTAGCGATTGACCTCCTTTCGCATCTTTGAAAAGCAAAGAAACTGTAACAGAAATGAGCCTGTATTGCACCTCAGCAGGTCTTGTACGTAAAAACAGACGTGAAATTTTTTTTATTTATCTCAAAGACTCTGTTTAGCATTAATATGTTGCACTTATAAAAGATCTTTTCTGTGATAATTCACAGAATGAAAATAACAATGAAACTAAGTATTATTAATTTGAACCCAACATTTTAATAAAATATTAATATATGCATTAACTGGAATTTCATTAACCCTATCTCTGTATCAATGCCAGGAGAATTAGACACATTAATCTGACCATAATACAAACCTAAACTTGCATCTGAGAGTTGACTCACTGTAGGAAAGAAGTAGGAAAGCGCTATTAAAAGCCAAGACATCGGCCCGACTAAAACCCAATCATTTGTACAACAATTGTAGGAGAAACTCCTAAAATACATATTTTTATGACAGGCTTTTCAGCTAATGATAATAATTAGATTCAGTGGGATTACCATCTTCCAATGGAAATGGATTTCTTGTGTTTTTGATTGCATGTTCAGTGAACAAATGGGGAAAACAAATATTTTATGATTTCACAGTTCTGTTGGTGAGAAAAAAGTTTGAAGTTTCCCAGAAAATTCTTACTTCAACTACCTACACCATTAGTTTTTTAATAAATTAGAAATTTGATTTTGTTAAAAAATCAGCTTCAATAACAGATTGTGAAGTCACTTTCCGTAACAATAAGTAGATTGTTATGGTAGTTATAAAAACAAGTTTCTATTTTGAATTCATTGGATATTTGCAACTTGTATCACAATTTGTAATATGGGATCTTTACAAGTGGGTGGAAAATTGAATCAGATACTTGCTCCAGTCACCCCATATTACAGTATTTTATTGATCATACACAATTTCCTAGTTATTTTTCCATAAAATATGATAAGGTGTTTTAATACATGACACTTAGGTAACAAACATTACAATCCATTATGTATACATGGGAGTTTTTTTACACTGCTTTAAAAACTTGGTCATTGGAAATATTTGGTAAGGTACATCATTGAGGTATATGGTGGACAGAAGCCTTTAAGATCTCATCCCTGTCTCATACCATGTATACTGTGCACCAAACAGATGTGTCATCCAGTCTAGCTTAGGGTAACCAGATTTCAAAATAAAATACAGGACACAAATTAAAAGTGGACATGAATCAACATTTCGTCGAAACATTCGCTAATATGTATTGCGTTTTTAAATAAGCAGGTAAGGATACTTGGTCTGAGTTATACCTTTTTATTAAAATGCATTCTAAAAGATAGAGCATCAAAATGCCAATAAAGTAACTTTTATTATTTATATAGGTATGATGTAAACATAATATTTCATTAAGAGGTGTATAACCAGATCTAGAAAAAACATTTATTTATAATTGTTTAGGTAGGTCACTAGTATTTTTACCCTAAGTTGCCTGGAAATTTCGCCATGTGCAGTTACCAAAATATTTGTTTTGTTGTATTTTGCAGAGGAATGAATATCAGTCAAGAGATTGACAATTTCCAACAACATTTTGTAAAAATCTAGACTCTAGCTGCTTTACCATGTGTAGTGAGATGACAAAGTGCAGCTAGCCTTTTAAGTTCTCGTCCATTTTATATTTTACCTCTTTAAATACCAAACTTGGCATTTAGGTTGATATCTTCCAAGGATGTGTCAAAAAGATTTTCAAGAAAATCCCCCCATCACAAAATGGAAAAATTTTCGAAAATTTTGAATTTCTAAAATATGGCTCTAATGATTTTGATTAAAATCCTGTATATGAAAGATATTTACATCCCAAATAAAATGTATATCTTGAATTTTCTGGGAATAGCCTCTGAAGACCTCTTTATTCTGGATGAATTTTGCCGAATTTTGCTTCACTGGAAACCATAGGAGATAGACAAAAGCTTACTGCACAAAAAATGTAGATCTTGTTAAAACACACAATTTATATCTTTTACGTTTTTGTTGTGGAGGTAACTGCTTCCGAGATATTCCTTGTTATTGGTTTCAATTGTGAAGTACTTATACTTTTCTCAGAAAGGAAGTGTACATTTTTCTTGTGTTCTACTCCTGGCCGAGCAAAGAAGCGATTTGCAATGACAATCGCATTATGATAGCTTTTAAAACGTTTTACTGTCTTTTAGCCTAGTGCATTCCCTTAGTTCCCTTCTACTTATAAGGAACTAAGTAATAAGAACATTCTGCTAATGTTTTTATCAATAAACATAATTAAGTAGAAAGAAGAATTATCTTTTGTAAGATGTTTGTAGAGAAGCTAGAGAAAGTCATGTGAGTGTAACACTTAAGATTTTATGTGTCATGATGGGCACCTAATGGAGAGTTCAATGAGAAGAACCTTATCACATCTGTAAAGCAGTATGGCATTCTCAGGTGTAGAGGCAATTGGTTTTTATAGATGGAAATATGACAAATACATATACTAAAAAGCATATGTTTAGACACATGACTAAAATTAGGCCTTTCTCCAGGGTATTACTTTCAATAGAAGGACCCCAAACATACTGCACAAGTTGTTCATCTGCAGTTGCGTGTAATGGTGACTTCATACACCCAAGGTCGCAGGTTCAAACCCGGTGGAGGACGATGGATTTTTTCGGGGGTAAAAATCCTTAGCATGGCTTCCTTCGGAAGGGAAGTAAAGCCATTGGTCTCGTGTCAGATTTACAGCACATAAAAGAACCTCAAGCCTGATAGGCCTCTGAGCAAAATTAAGTGGTCTTTCATGCCCTATATAGAATGGGACGCTGAGAACCACAGCAGTTAAAGAGCCTTCATAAATAACACACCATTTACATTTCTGCAGTTGCTCTACAACTCCCCCCACTTATTGAAAACACCTTCACAGTCTCTTGGTACTAACCCCATTGAACATCTTTGGGATGGATAATAGACCAGCATTAGGTAATATCATACAACAAGCAAACCAAATGAACAGCTACTGCAGATGGAATGGTGACGTTGGGTCAGGAATCACAAAGAACTAGCACATTTGTCACATAGATTAAAAGATATTATATATAGGAGAGCCAAGCACACTTGCTACTGAGCAATGTGAAAATAACTCCTTTTATGTTCTTTATAAAGTGACAATAGAATGTGTATGAATAGATGTGTCCAACAAGGTTCTATTTTGGGTCCCTTATTATTTTTACTTTCTCTAGCCCCGTATGTACAATGTACAATAGGGATAGAGAAGTATTGTATTTCACCCAAAAATTCGATGTCAAGATTTCACCGGAAATACATGTTTTAGGACCCCCTGAGCCCAAAAAAAGTATTTTCAGAAACAGGTTCGTGTGTGTGTGTGTGTGTGTGTGTGTGTCTGTGGACAGCATAGCTCAAAAACAAAAAGACGGTTGAATACCAAACTTGGTATTTAAGTTTGGTATCTTCCAAGGATGCGACACAAAGATTTTCAAAAACATCCTCCCACCCCTAACTACCCTTTACATGGAACATTTTTCGAAAATTTTGTTTTTCTTAAAAATGGCTCTAACGATTTTGATTAAAATGCCACATATTAAAGCCATTTCTATCACAAATAAAATGTTTATCTTGGAATTTCTGGGAATAGCTTCTAAAGACCTGTTTATTCTGGATGAATTTTGCTTAATTTGACATAACTAGTAAAGTAAGAGGTAGATAAAAACTTACTATACAAAAAGTCTAGATCTAGTTAAAATACACAAGTTATGTCATATACTTTTTTTTCGTAGAGCTTACCGTTTTCGAGGTATTCCTTGTCATTAGTTTCAGTTGTGAAGTACTTATATTTTTCTCTGACGGGAGTGTCCCTTTCTCATTTGTTCTACTCCTGGTCAAGCAAAGAAGCAATTTGCAATGACAATCACATAACGACAGCTTTTAAAACATTTGACTATCACTTAAGCCTAGTGCATTCCCTTAGTTCCAGTCTACTTATAAGGAACTAAGTAATAAAATTCTGCTAATGTTTATCTTGATTAGCATGGTGTTAAAAGAAGAATCATCTTTTGTAAGAAGTTTGTTTGTAGAGTAGCTAGAGAAACTCATGTGAGTGTAACACATCAGATTTTTAGTGTATATAAACGATCTACCTGCAGTAATAAACAACAATGCCTATCCAGTTCTTTTTGCGGATGACACAAGTATTATAATTAAAGAACACAAAGTCAATCAGCTCCCAGATTCATCTAATGAAATCTTCAACACACTAAATAATGGTTTGAAAGTAACAAAATTCACATAAGCTTTGAAAAAACTAACTACATTAATTTTTGTACAAAGCATAAAAACATGGCAGACTTAAGGATAGAATATGAAAATAATCAGATTGCAGAAGCCTGTAATACAAAATTCCTAGGTTTTATGATCGATCATAATATGAATTGGAAACACCATATTGATTATATCTTACCCAAACTGAGCTCTGCATGTTTTGCAATCCGATCTTTAATTCAGCTTATAAATAAGAGCATACTAAAAACAGCTTATTATGCACATTTTAATTCCTTGATGACCTATGGAATAATATTTTGGGGAAATTCTGTAAATGCTAAAAAAGGGTTCATTATGTATATATATATAAAAGAAGAAAAGAAAAGAGATAGAATAATGGCAGGGGAAAGATAATCAACTCACTGCAAACCACTTTTCAAAATGTTTAGAATTTTACCATTAGCCTGTAAATATATTCTACCCATATTGTCATTTGTAATAAATAACCCAGAAAAGTTTACAAAAAATTCAGATATTCATAATAAAGAGACCAGACATAAGCATGACTTACATAGACCAACAAATAATTTGCAGTTACTCCAAAAAGGGGTTACTACAAAGGAATAGTTTTGTTTAATTCACTTCCGTCTTCTATAAAATAATTGCAAATGAACAAAAACAAGTTTAGATCAGAATTAAAAAGATACCTTATAACTCACACCTTCTACACAGAGGAGGATTTCGTTCAATGAAAAAATACTGGTAATAATGTAACATTGTAAATATAATAAACATGAATATTCTAAGAATGCAAGTGTACGAGTAGGCTTTTGGAAACAGACATGTAATTGAAAATTATGCAAAACAGACACCTCTGAAAATTCATTGTCAGAGTTATTATTTGTAAATAAATGTATTAATAAGTATGAATAAATGTAATTCTTAACATGATCTACATCCTAGAATTTGGGCATAGAGTGTAATCTAATAAGATCTACAGATTACAATGTTAGGTAGGCGTTTGGCCAAATATTCCCATGCATAGCAGAAATATTTTTTTATTTTGTAAAATGATACGAGTATCAGAAATATTTTTTCATGTCGTACATTGTTAATAATTCTATTTCAGGCAATTTTGCCCATTTACCATATTTATGCAACGCTAAAAATAATATGCATATAATTTTCCTTGGTATAGATATTTTTCTCCATGTGAATAAACGAATACCTGCATTAAAACAAAAGAATTTGAGTCAGTTTTTGTAACACAAACATCACTTTAGTAATTACTTACTGGGACAGGCTTTGGAAACTTGTTCCCATTTTTAACTCTTAATAATCTTGCTTCATTGGCGGCAACGATGAAGTTGGTAGTGTATCACTTGTGGAGGCATCTGGTTGCTGGATCTATGAACTTCCAAAGATTGCTGTATGGTGGTAAATTAAAATTCATATATGGCTGTTTTTCTTCATGATGTAGATTTTCTCCCAGACATCTAATTTTGTGTGTTTGTATGCTGGTTTTAGCAGTTTTGTATTAGGTGTGATTTCATGACCAGCATATAAACACACAGAATTAGATGTCTGGGAGAAAATCTACATAAGAAGAAAAAGAATATCATGAGTTTTGATTTACTACATACAGTACATTTGGAAGTTGATAGATCCAGCACCAGATGCCTCCACAAGTGATACACCGCCACCCTCATCGTCAACGCCAACGAAACACGATTTAGTCGGAATTAAGGGTTAAAAAAGGGAACAAGTTTTCCTGAAACCGGTCCCAGTAAATAAGTGATGTTTGTGTTGCAAATACTGACTCATTCTTTTGTTTTAATTTAATCACATCACTGTCACAAGCTTCTGTACTGATTTGCAAGGTTTCAATGAATACCTGGATGTTTTAAATTGTAATAAATATCCAGTATGTTTTAATGAACTCTTGATTGTAAGGTGAAGACACTTCTTTTGAAATAAATCATCAATGTTATACGCTCATTAAAAACTAAGAACTCAATATATTACAATGAAGTTGTGTAATGAAACTTTGAAAACTAGCGTATACCCTGGTGTCTGTTTACAATTTTCAGTTGTTAAGCCTGTATACAAAAATAAGAGAAGCATGAAGTGTCTAATTACAGACCAGTTCGAATAGTATTTTTATAAAATATCTGACAGAGAAATAATATGTAACAGACTTTGAAACATTTTCAAACAAATAGCAGTTCAACTCCAGAAAACATGTCAGTTCTGCAAATGCCTGCATTCGTTAGAAATAAATCATGCTGCTATGACTTAGCATACAATCCAGATACTTGTGGAAGGTGGATTAGTTGCCCTCTTTTATCGTAGATTCAAATAAAAGTAAAATAGGATAGGTTTTAATTCCGCCTATACCAGGGCTGTATGTCAGATTTCAACGCCCCTCAAAACTTTGGACACATATATTTATTTAAATTAATATCAAACCAAAGTAAGAAAATGTTGTTATATAACAGTAGGTCTACTGCTAGTAGCACATTTACAAGAGTGTACAAAGGTATATGGTAACTGTGTAGGACACTGTTAAGTTTAGGTCTAGATATGGAAATCTCTCCCCCCTTTTATTTTATATTTATTTATTTTTTCGTAATGTTACACAAGAAAAAACCCCTTATGCTTTTGCTTGTTTTCATTAAATACTTAGGTAAGCACTTGCATATGTTTGTTGTAACCAATTAAAAACATTCATATTTCATTTCTACTTTAAGTGCAAATAAATGTTTAAGTTAAATCTTTCCCCCCATTTTCCTGTCCTTCTTTCTTCCAAACTTAAAGAAAATACTTCAGCTTGAGTTGCTTTGTTAAATTGCTGCAAATGCACAAACTAAATAATATCATTAATAAAAGTAAAAAAAAATTAATTTAAAAGTTAATTATTGTAGTTATCGTATATTATGTTATTGTATTTTATTGTATGATTAAAAATATAACCCTAATGTACTATGTAAAATAGATTTATAGGCAATTCATGTTGAGATTTCTCTCTGGTTTAAAGGATGACCTGTACACATCTTCTACCTGTATACTATTTAAGTTAAAATCAGCTTATGCCTGCAGTTGGAGTAGTTTCAATATGTTAATATGCTACACATTACTTATTTTCATTCTATCCTAAAATATGGAACCAGTTTATAAGACAACTCTTTGGGTGCCAAAAATATTTTTCAACTGCCGGAAAAGTTGATTATAACTAGAGTATATTATAGAGCATCAATACATAATTCCTTGTTCTGCAGAATTTAATGTATTTTGATTATCTATTAGATTAGTAGGAGAGTTATTAAATAGTACAGCTGGTTGAATGTAAATATGAATATTATTTTGTATCTTAATTTCTTTTTTAGGGCTCATACATTATATTTATATTCTTATAGTCAACATAGAATTTATTATTCTGGAATTTTTTAGTAAAACTAATATGTTTACAAGATGTTCATGCCAATGTTTGAAACCCAAGTGTCATCATGATGAAATGTTAGGAAGTGTAGGTAAATCTACTGTAGGATCATTAGAGATTTTAATTAAAGGGTGGGTTCTTGAAATTTGAAAATACTACCTTACCTGCATACCAAAAATCATGATACATTTTTAAAACATTTACAAATATGCACTTTAGTAACAAACAACAGAGATGCATGTCTACACAGACTAACAACAAATTTAACTTGACAGACTAACAACAAATTTAACTTGCTAACAAAGAGGAACTTGTGAAGAGTTTATTAAAATATTCAGGGCCTGACAGACAGTTATAGGTTGTATTCTGACATATGTGGCCACAGAGGGCTTGAGAGGGGCTAAAGCCCTTCCCCCTGTAATTAAAGAAAAAGTCTGATGTGTTCCATTCACATGACTTTCTCTAATCTCTACAATAAATCATTGATAAAAAGCTTATTCTCCTATTTTCTTAATGCTAATCGAGAAAAAATTAGCAGGAAACCTCTTATTACTTGTTTCCTTGTAGTAGAAGGAAAATAGGGGGTACCATAGGCTAAAACGATAGGCAAATCTTTTAAAATATGATTGCTATGTGATTGTAGTTGCTTTGCTTGTATGGACAGGAGTCCATATGAGAAAAGTATAAGTATTTTAAAACTGAAACCAATAACAAGGAGTATCTCAAAAACGGCCTACTCCACGAAAAAACTGTATATAACATAAATTGTATGTTTAAACAAGCTCTACATTTTTTGTGAAGTAAGTTTTAGTCTATCTCTTACGGTTTACCAGTTGTGCAAAATTCCACAAAATTCATCTGAATAAGCATGTCTTCAGAGGCTATTCCTAGAAAATTGAAGATATACATTTTATTTGTCATGTAAATATGTTTAATATATGATATTTTAATCAAAATTGTTAGAGCCATTTTTGAAAAAATACAAATTTTCTAAAAATTTTCCATGTAAAGGGTATTTGGGGGAGGAGGGGTTTTCTTGAAAGTCTTCGTGTCGCAACCTTGGAAAATCGCCTGTTATTTATGGACGCTCTTTAACTACTTTGGTTCTCAGCGTCCCATTCTATACTGGGCGTGAAAGATCGCTTAATTTTGCTCAGAGGCCTCTCTTATCAGGCTTGAGGTTCTTTTACGTGCCGTAAATCTACGACACGGGACCCACGGCTTTACTTCTCTTCCGAAGGAAGCCATGCTAAGGATTTTTACGCCCGAAAAAATCCATCGTCCTCCGCCGGGTTTGAACCCGCGACCTTGGGTATATGAAGTTAACATGGTAACCATTACACCACGGAGGGCGACTCGCAACCTTGGAAGATACCGAACTTAAATACCAACCTTGGTATTGAACAGACTTTTCATTTTTGAGCTATGCTGACCCCCCCCCCCCACACATACAGTCACGGACATTTTTCTAAAACTGCCTTTTTTGAATTCAAGGATCCTAAAACGTGTATTTCCGGTGAAATCTTGGTATGGAATTTTTGGTGCATTACAATACCTTCTCTATACACTATGTACATAGTACGTGTAGAGAAAGTAAAACTATGGCATTTATTGTTATGGTGTTACTTTGCTCAGTTAAATCAAAACCAACACTTAGAGCCTTAAGAATTGGCGAGCAAATTCATCTTGGCAGTTATGTATAGGTATCAAAAGTTGTTCCATCAAGCCAGAAAGAGATAAACATGCAGAAACAGATAAGCTTTACATTTACTGGTAAGTAACTTTTTAATAAGAATTAAGCTCTTAATCCCTTCAACGATACAGATGTGTATGATTGTTAAATAACCCATTTTACCAAAGGATTATATCGGATAATTCCATTAAATAATACAAAACTCGATGTCTGGGTTTATGAGAATGTGTTCTAAGGCAGGATAGGAGTGGCCAATCTATCAAACCAAGGAACGCAGGATCTAATCCAGTCAAAATGTTCTAGAGGCGTTCAATAAGTCCTTAGAAAATCTAAGAAATCACACTCATAGCACCGAAAAAAAAATGTATTTAGTAGCCGTCGTCTCTTACTAGATGACAGTTAAAGTTTCAGCTATATCCATCACGTAGTTTCGTTGCCATAGGAGATTGAATCAACAATCTTGTGCTTATGTAGAAAGGTGGGGGGGGGGGGAGTTTCATACGGTGGCTAAACACTTCTATTTGAAAGGCTTGATACCGAAAGGGAGAAAAGCCAAGTTGGATGAAGTTCATGGCACATCTGCTCCTGCGTTTGCAGTAAGCTAATTTAAACGTGGACACACTTCCACAAATGATGAACATCGTTCCGGACGTCCAGAAGAAGTGACTTCCTTCGAAATGATTGACAAAATCCAGTTATGGTTTTGACTGATCGACGAATCAAAGTTCGCGAAATAGTAGAGGCCTATCACATGGGAGAGTGTTCTTAATTTTACACCAAAAACAAGGTCTGACAAAGGTCTCGGCAGGATGTGTGCCGCGTTTGCTCTCAATGGAGAATACACTCAATCGAGTGATCGATTTGGAAGCTGGTTTGATACTTTTCCGTCGCAATCCGGACGAGTTTCTGCGTCGATGCATAGCTGTGGATAAAACATTGACACATTACTACACTCCACAAACAAAAGTGTAGTCGAAACAGTGGGTTTTTAAAGGCAAAGGTGGTGAAATCTGCAGGCAAGGTGATGGCCTCGGTTTTTTGGGATGCACGCGGGATCATCGATATTGATTAATTGCAGAAAAGAAGAACGATAAATGGAGAGTATTATGCATTTTTATTGCAGCAGTTGAATGGAGAAATCGAGAGAGAAAAAAAGTCCTCCACCATATTCATCAGATTTGGCCCCCAGTGACTTTTTTTTTTTTTTTTTTCATTTCCAAATTTGAAAAAGTGGCTCAGCGGAAAACGATTCAGGTGTAACAAAGAGATTCATATTTTGAGGACCTTCCAAAGTCCTACTTTTTGGAAGGCTTAAATCAGTTGGAGAAGTGCCGGGAAACGTGTACATCGAGCTAAAAGGAGATTTATGTTGAAAAATAAAAAATCTACCAAAAATAATTTGTTTTTCTGTCTTTTTCTAAGGTCTTATTGAATACCCCTTGTATGTTCTGTATTCAAGAGAAACTGTGGAACAGAATGAGGAGACACCAACTAAAGCAGTGTGTGATGTGGTTGGATGCTGAAGGGATTCAATTGAATGCAGATACATGCATTTTACCATTTTATTTTGTAAAAAAAAAAAAAAAAAAAAAAAAAAAAAAAAAAATCCACTCACACCATTATGCGGCATTATAATGCCAGATAATACTACAGCTATCATGTGTCTGAGTGACTGCATGGTCTAAGGCATGGCATGCGAGAGTTGAACCATATGTTTATGGTTGGATGTTTACGTCCCAAAGTACCAAAAATAAAAAATCTAATGTGTTCCATTCACATGACTTTCTCTACATCTCTGCAACAAATTATTGTTAAAAAGCTTATGCTTCTATTTACTTCATGCTAATCCAGAAAAAAATAGCACAGTCTTATTACTTGCTTCCTTGTAAGCAGAAGCGAAAAAGGGAGTACCATAGGTTAAAGTGATAGTCAGCTGGTTGCTATGTGACTTTGCTTGTATGGACAGGAGTTGAGAAATTCCTGTATGAGAAAAGCATAAGTTTTTCAAAGCTGAAATCAAAAACAAGGAATATCTCAAAAACGATTAACTCCACGACAAAAATATATACAAAATAGATTGTGTGTTTTAACGTGCTCTACATTTTTTGTGTTGTAAGTTTTTGTCCATCTCTTACGGTTTAGCAGTTATTAAAATTCCGTAAAAATCATCCAGGATAAAGTAGTCTTTAGAGGCTATTCCCAGAAATTTCAAGATATACATTTTATTTGTACTTAAATATCTTTAATATACGATATTTTAATCAAAATCGTTAGAGCCATTTTTGAGAATATCAAAATTTTCGAAAAAGTTCCATGTAAAGGATATTTGGTGGTCGCATCCTTGGAAGATACCAAACTTAAATATCACACAGACACACACACGCGGACCTTTTTCCAAAAATGCTTTTTTTTATTCAGGGGGACCCAAAACATGTATTTCCGGTGAAATTTCGGTATCGAATTTTTGGGTGCAATACAATACCTTCTCTATACACTATGTACATAGTTTCATAGAAAAGGTCATAGTGGCATACGTGAAGCTTCAATCCCAAATAAAATGTACTATGAATGTGCATAAACAAGAACATTTGTGTGCTTGGTTAACAACGGGCTGTAACACGAATGGCGGAATCCACTAGACCTTGACCCCTTTCTTTATTTCATTGATAAAGAAGCTTCTTGTGCTGATAAAAATGTTGTTTGTGTTGTGGCATTTTACAGGCTCTTATCCTTAATATGAAAAAAAAAAAAAAAAAAAAATGATATCTCATCCGATTAAATCAATCCGATGAAATATCAGACTTTTTTTTTCATCCATCACGGTTTTTATACACACCCTATTTTTCCGAAAGTTTATTACTTTTTCTATACGTACTATTTACCTAGTATATAGAGAAGGTATTGTATTGCACCCAAAAATTTGATACCGAGATTTCACCGGAATATGTTTTGAGACCACATGAATTCAAAAAAATAATTTTTAGAAAAATGTCCGTTTGTGTGTGTGTGTCTGTCTGTCTGTCTTTCTGTCTGTGGGCGGCATGGCTCAAAAACGAAAATACGTTAAAAACCAAACTTGGTATTTAAGTTCACTATCTTCCAAGGGTGCGACACGAAGATTTTCAAGAAAATCCCCCACCCCAACTACCTTTACATGGTATCATTTTCGAAAATTTTTATTTTCTCAAAAATGGCTCTAACGATTTTGATTAAAATATCGTATATTAAAGATATTTACCTGACAAATAAAATGTACATCTTGAATTTTGTGGGATTAGCCTCTCAAGACCACTTTATTCTTAATGAATTTTGGTAACTGGCAAACCATAAGAGATAGTTTTTGAATTATTAGTTTTAGCTTTAAAAAACATATACTTTTCTCATGCGGGAATTTATAAACTCCTGTCAATAGAAACAAAGGAACTTCAGTCACATAGCAACCAGCTTTTGAGTATCACTTTAACCTATGGTACTCCCTTTTTCCCCTTCTACTTGCATGGAAGCAAGTAATAAGACTATTTCTGCTATTTTTTTTTTTCTCGATTAGCATTAAGTAAAAGGAAGCATAAACTTTTTAGCAATCATTTGTTGCAGAGGTGTAGAGAAACTCATGTGAATGGAACACATCTGATTTTTTATTTGGTAATCTCAAAGCGTTCATTCCCGGTGAAATTTCGGTATCGAATTTTTGGGTGAAATCTTTTACTTACTATGGTAAGCAGTACAGACACTAAAAATAATAGTGCTAAATGAAGCATTTTTATATGAAAATAAAATCTGATGTCTTCCATTCACATGACTTTATCTACATCTGTAACAGATCATTGTTAATAAGCTTATTCTTTTATCTGCTTCAGTATAACACCACATTTTTGTTTTTTACTTTTTCTATACGCACTATGTACATAGTGTATAGAGAAGGTATTGCACTCCACCCAAAAATTCGATACCGAGATTTCACCGGAAATATGTGTTTTAAGGTCCCCAATATCCAAAAAAAGCATTTTCACAAAAAGGTCCGTGTGTCTGTGAACACGATAACTCAAAAACGAAAAGTCGGTAAAATACCAAACTTTGTATTTAAGTTTAGTATCTTCCAGGGATGCGACACGAAGATTTTGAGAAAAATACCCCCACCCCCAACTACCCTTTACATGGAACTTTTTTCGAAAATTTTGATTTTCTCAAAAATGGCTCTAACGGTTTTGATTAAAATTTCGTATGTTAAGCATATTTACCTGACAAATAAAATGTATATCTTGAATTTTCTGGGAATAGCCTCTGAAGACTACTTTATTCTGGATGAATTTTTCATAACTACTAAACCGTAAGAGATGGACATGAACTTAAACCACAAAAAATGTAAAGCACATTAAAACACACAATGTATGTTATATCCTTTTTTTCGTGGAGTTGATCGTTTTTGAGATATTCCTTGTTTTTGGTTTCAGCTGTGAAAAACTTATACTTTTCTCATACAAGAATTTGTCAACTCCTGTCCATACAAACAAAGGAACATCAGTCACATAGTAACCAGCTTTTGGCTTTCACTTTAACTTATGGTACCCCCTTATTTCGCTTCTACTTACAATAAAGCAAGACATAAGAATATTTCTGCTAATTTTTTTCGATTAGCATTACATAAATAAAAGATAAGCTTATTAACAATAATAATTTACAGAGATATAGAGAAAGTCATGTGAATGGAACACATCCGATTTTTGTATTTTATTCCTTTAGCTGCCATGGTCATACCGGCTGTTTTTGGAACTCATAAGTACTCGTATGCAATAACTTCACATTGGATTTCTGGTTTTCTTGGAGTTTTATACATTACAAACCCATTCACACTGAATATACTTCCAGACAGGGGAGAATAGAGAAACTAGGCTAGAGAAAAATTTCCACCCCAGCCGGGAATCTAACCCTGGATCTTTTACGCAGCAGGCAAATGTTCTACCCAGGCCTGTTTTAGTTTTATTGAGGCCTAAATTTAATTTCTATTACTTTTGTACTTTGTGAAATCTTTGATTTTGATATCCTCTCCTATTAAGCGATATATAAGAAACAATTATGATGCTGCTTGGACTGAAACGATTAGAAGTTTTGCCTCGGAAGCTCCTTGCATTTGTTTTCTTAGTGGCCATGACCTGGTTCGTTAGGTACATTTAATTTTAATGCCTTCCCTGATGTCATTCTCACGTGATACGACGCGTGACCAGTACACATGCGAGTAGTAGCTTACAGCATGAGGGAAAAGGCGTATTTACAATGTACATAGGGATAGAGAAGGTATTGTATTGTGCCTGATCCTCCAAAAGCATGGGTTGAAGGATATGATGGATCATGTTCAAATCATGTTGTAGATGACAGTGAACCCTCAACACCCCTGCCGGTCCCCATGGCCACACTCGCTAAAGCGTCTCGCTTTGGTGCTTCGTGGGCAGGGGATCGTGGGTTCGAGTCCCGCCTTGGGCATTGATGTTATATGTTTGTGCAATGTGTATATGTTTGTAAAAGAAACAGTAAAACCAGTAAACCAGTAATCAGTAAAACCTACGAGGGGAAATGTAAATAGGGATACAGTACCGGAGTCCTGATCAGACTCCGTTACTGTTTTAAAAAAAAAAAAAAAACATCCCAAGACCGCCGGTCCCCATGGCCGCGCTCGCTAAAAGCGTCTCGCTTTGGTGCTTCGTGGGCAGGGGATCGTGGGTTCGAGTCCCGCCTTGGGCATGGGTGTTATATGTTTGTGCAATGTGTATATGTTTGTAAAAGAAACAGTAAAACCAGTAATCAGTAAAAACCTACGGCGGAAATGTAAATAGGGATACAGTGCCAGAGTCCTGATCAGACTCCGTTACTGTTAAAAAAAAAAAGACCCTACGTATCAATGTGTTTCTCAAAAATAACTAAGCGATGAAATTCGATGTCGAGATTCCATCGGAAATGAAATGGCGTTTTATGTATGGACGCTCTTTAACCACTATGGTTCTTAGCGTCCCATTCTATACTGGGCGTGAAATACCTCTTAATTTAGTTCAGAGGCCTCTCTATCAGGCTTGAGATTCTTTTACGTGCCGTAAATCTACGACACGGGACCAACGGCTTTACTTCCCTTCCGAAGAAAGCAGCCTATGGATTTTTACGCCCAAAAAATCCATCGTCCTCCGCCGGGTTTGAACCCGCGACCTTGGGTATATGTAGTTAGCATGGTAACCATTACACCACGAAGGGTGATTATTTCACCGGAGGTATATGTTTTGGGTTCCCTTATTCCGAAATGAAAATGAAATGGCGTTTTATTTATGGACACTCTTTTGGTTCTCAGCGTCCCATTCTATATTGGGCGTGAAAGACCGTTTAATTTTGCTCAGTGGGCGCTCTATCAGGCTTGAGGTTATTTTACGTGCCATAAATCTACGACACGGGACCAACGGCTTTACTTACCTCCCGAAGGAAGCCATGCTAAGGATTTTTATGCCCGAAAAAATCCTTCGTCCTCCGCTGGGTTTGAACCGCGACCTTGGGTATGTGAAGTTACCATGGTAACCATTACCCACGGAGGGCGACCCCTAATTCCGAAAAAACAACAACACAGTTTTAGATAATGATCCGTGTGTGTATGTCTGTACATAGCTTAGCTCAAAAACGAAAAGGCCGTTAAGTACCAATCTTGGTATTTAGGTTTAGTATCTTCCAAGAATGCGTCACGAAGATTTAAAAAAAAAAAAATCCCCACCACAAACTACCCTTTACATGAAAAATCTTCGAAAATTTTGATTTTCTTAAAAATGGCTCTACGATTTCCTGACAAATAAAATGTATATCTTGAATTTTCTGGGAATAGCCTCTGAAGACCTCTTTGTTCTGGATGAATTTTACCGATTGTGCTTAAGTGTTAAACTGTAAGAAATAGACAAAAGCTTACTGCACAAAAAGTGTAGGTCTCGTGAAAACACACAATTTATGTCCTTTACATTTTTGTGATGGAGGTAACCGTTTCTGAGATATTCCTTGTTATTCGTTTCAATTGTAAAGTACTTATACTTTTCTCAGACAGGAAGTGTTCGTTTTTCTTTTGTTCTACTTTAGCCTATTGTATTACTTTAGTTCCCTTGAACATTCTGCTAATGTGTATCTCTTTTAGTATGGTGCAGAAAGAAGAAGAAGAAGACTTTTTTTAAGAAGTTTGTAGAACAGCTAGAGAAAGTCACGTGAGTGTAACACATCCGATTTTTTTTTCTGGATTGTCTTAAATTCAATATGTTTTTTTTTTTATATTGTTTTATTTATATAGCCCCCCTTAACATCTAAGGTCATATCGGGGGCTTTGCACTTGAAACAACTCGTTGTCTGTAGGTTCTTTTACGTTTGGTTTAATCATTTTATTTTCCTCACACATACGCACATTCACTCTCACATACATACTTCCAGACTCTGTGGGGGATAGGGAATAATTCTGGCCAAAGAAAAATTTCCCGCCCCAGCCGGGAATCGAACCCGGGACGTCCGGGTGAGAAGTCAGCTCGCTGACCTGGTAAAATTTGCAGTGCACTTCTATAATAAAACTGCCTCTGCAGTCGAAGTGGCCAGCGTTTGGCTTCTGAATCTGTGATTTTATTTCTCAATGGGGTTGGGAATTTCCTTTTTACTTTCTCTATACGTACTATGTACATAGTGTATAGAGGAGGTATTGTACTCCACCCAAAAATTCAATACCGAGATTTCTACGGAAATATATGTTTTAGGGCCCCATGTATATAAAAAAAAAGCATTTTCAGAAAAAGGTCCGTGTGTGTATCCGTGTCTGTGAACACGATAGCTCAAAAACGAAAAGTCGGTAAAATACCCAAATTGGTATTTAAGTTTAGTATCTTCCAGGGATGCGACACGAAGATTTTGAGAAAAATTCCCCCACCCTAAACTACCCTTTACATGGAATTTTTTTCAAAACTTTTTATTTTCTTAAAAATGGCTCTAACATTTTGATTAAAATATCGTATATTAAAGATATTTACCTGACAAATAAAATGTATATCTTGAATTTTCTGGGAATAGCCTCTGAAGACTACTTTATTCTGGATGAATTTTACGAAATTTTGCATAACTGCTAAACCGTAAGAGATGGACAAAAACTTACCACACAAAAAAGTATAGCACGTTAAAACACACAATTTATGTCATATTTATTTTTTTCGTGGAGTTGATCGTTTTTTAGACATTCCTTGTTTTTTATTTCAGCTTTGAAAAACTTACACTTCTTATACAGGAATTTGTCAACTCCTGTCCATATAAACAAAGGAACTTCAGTCGCATAGCAACCAGCTTATGGCTATCACTTTAACCTATGGAACGCCCTCATTTCGTTTCTACTTACAAGGAAGCAAGCAATAAGACTATTTCTGGTAATTAGAATGAATAGAAGTATAGGCTTTTTAACTACAATTTGTTGCAGAGATGTAGAAAAAGTCATGTGAATGGAACACAGCAGATTTTTACTTTCTCTATACATACTGAGAGAGAAGGTATTGCACTCCACCCAAAAATTCGATACCGAGATTTCACCGGAAATATATGTTTTGGGGTCCCCTTGATCTAAAAAAAACCTTTTTGGAAAAAGGTCCGTGTGTGCGTGTCTGTGAACACAATAATTCAAAAACGAAAAGTCGGTAAAATACTTAACTTAGTATTTAAGTTTAGTATCTTCAAGGGATGCGACACAAAGATTTTGAGAAAAATCCCCCCACCCTCAACTATCCTTTACATGGAACTTTTTCGAAAATTTTGATTTTCTCAAAAATGGCTGTAACGAGTTTGATTAAAATATCGTATATTGAAGCTATTTACCTGACAAATAAAATGTATATATTGAATTTTCTGGGAATAGCCTCTGAAGAGTACTTTATTCTGGATGAATTTTACGGAATTTTGAATAACTGCTAAACCATAAGAGATGGAAAAAAAATTCCTATATGAAAAATGTAGAACACGTTAAAACACACAGTGTATGTTATATGCATTTTTTCGTGGAGTTCATCGTTTTTGAGACATTCCCTGTTTTGGTTTTTGCTTTGAAAAAGCTTTCTCATACAGGAAATTGTTAACTGCTTTCCATAGAAACAAAGGAACTTCAGTGACATAGCAACTAGCTTTTGACTATCACTTTAACCTTATTTCGCTTCTACTTACATGGAAGCAAGCAATAAGACTATTTCTGCTAATGTTTTCTTATTAGCTTGAAGTAAATAGGAGTATAAGCTTTTTAAGAATACTTTGTTGCAGAGATGTAGAGAAAGTCATGTGAATGGTACACATCAGATTTTTATTATTGTAGTCACGTACATTTCCAATTGGCAGTTCTTTCTGCGAGTGGACAATAGCCCCCCCCCCCCTTCCGGAAAAAAATTCTCTAGAAGAAACACTGCCCACTTCTGCTGGTTGAGAATTCACCTTGCATAAGCCAATTTTTAATCAACTTACCGTATATTTACGATATTCTCCCCTCCAGTTCACACACACACACACACACACACACACACACACACACACACACACACACATACACACACACTTTCGATCGCGATTGCAGCAAGTTACCTTTGGTAGCTATAGACAGGGTATTATTTAAGTTTCTGTGCCATTTATTTAGGCCTAATAATAAACCCTTAATATAATACATTGTAATATTATATAACTTTGTATCTGTGAATAAAACTAGCAATATGAATGAAAACCAAAAGAATATAAATTTCAACTACAGAAACTAATCACTAAAAGTTTGATGTGTTCCATTCACATGACTTTCTCTACATCACCGTAACAAATAATTCTTAAAACGCACGTTCTTCTGTCTGCTTTATGATAATCGAGATAAACAGCAGGATTTTTCTTAATTAGTTGCTTCCTTGTAAGTAGGAGGAAAATAAGGGAATACGCTACGTTAAAACGATAGTCAAATGCTTTAAAAGCTGGTTGCCATGTGATTGAAATCCGTTTCTATGCAGGACCAACAGTTTACAACTTTCCGTGTGAGAAAAGTTATAAATAACAAGAAATATCTCAAAAATTATTAATTCCACTAAAAAGAATCTCATGTGATCCATTCACATAACTTTCTCTACATCTCTGCAACAAATTATTGTTAAAAAGCTTATACTTTTACTTACTTCATGCTAATTGAGAAAAAAATAGCAGAAATAGTCTTATTACTTGCTTCCTTGTAAGTAGAAGCGAAATAAGGGAGTACCATAGGTTAAAGTGATAGTCAAAAGTTGATTGCTATGTGACTGAAGTTCCTTTGTTTGTATGGACAGGAGTTGACAAATTCCTGTATGAGGAAAGAGCAAATTTTTCAAAGCTGAAGCTGAAGTAGGGAATATCTCAAAAACGATCCCCTCTAAAAAAAAAAAAAAAAAAAAAAAAAAAAAAAAAAAAAAAAAAAAAAAAAGTATCTTAACGTGCTCTAATTTTTTGTGTGGTTAGTTTTGTCCATCTCTTGCGATTTAGCAGTTATGCAAAATTCCGTAAAATTCATCCAGTATAAAGTAGTCTTCAGAGAGGCTATTCCCAGAAAATTCAAGATATACATTTTATTTATTTGTCAGGTAAATATCTTTATCGTACAACATTTTGATCAAAATCGTTAGAGCCATTTTTGAGAAAATCAAAAATTTCGAAAAAAAGTTCCATGTAAAGGGTAGTTGAGGGTGGAGGGATTCTTTTATAAAAATCTTCGTATTGGAAGAAACCAAACCTAAACACCAAGTTTGCTTTTTAACAGACTTTTCGGTTTTGAGCTATGCTGCCCTACCCCACACACACAAGGACATTTTTCTAAAAATGATTTTTTTTATTCCGGGGGTCTCAAAACATGTATTTACGGTGAAATCTCGGTATCGAATTTTTGGGTGTAATTCAATACCTTCTCTATACACTATGTAAATAGTACGTGTAGAGAAAGTAAAAAGTATATGACATAAATTGTGTAGGTTTTAACGTGATCTACGTTTATATGTAATAAGTTTACGTCTATCTCTTACGATTTACCAGTGACGCAAAATCAATCCAGAATAGAGATCTTCAGAGGCTACTCGCAGAAAATTCAAGATATACATTTTATGTTTCGTGTAAATATCTATATACGGTATTTCAATCAAAATCGGTAGTGCCATTTTTAAGAAAATCAACATTTTCGAATTTTTTTCCATATAAGGGTAGTTTGGGTTGGGGGAATTTTCCTCAAAACCTTCGTGATGCCTCCTTAGAAGATACTAAACTTAAATACCAAGTTTGGCATTTAACAGTCTTTTCGTTTTTGAGCTATGCTGTCTACAGACGCACTCACTCACACACGGACCTTTTTGCAAAAATGCTTTTCTATACACTATGTTCATAGTACGTGTAGAGAAAAAAATCTGATGTGTTCCATTCACATGACTTTCTCTACATCTCTGCAGCAAATTAGTTTTAAAAAGCTTAAACTTCTATTTCTTCATGCTAATCGACAAAAAATTAGCAGAAATAGTCTTATTACTTGCTTCCTTGTAAGTAGAAGGGAAATAAGGGAGTAGCATAGGTTAAAAAGATAGTAAAAAGCTGACTGAAGTTCCTTTGTTTGTATGGACAGGAGTTGACAAATTCCTGTATGAGAAAAGTTAAGTTTTTCGAACCTGAAGACAAAAACAAGGAATATCTCTAATACAATCAACTCCACGAAAACAATTTATACAACAAATTGTGTGTTTTAATGTGCTCTACATTTTTTGTGTTGTAAGTTTTTGTCTATCTCTTACGGTTTAGCAGTTATGCAAAATTCCGTAAAATTCACTCAGAATAAAGTAGTCTTCAGAGGCTATTCCCAGAAAATTCAAAATATACATTTTAATTGTCAGGTAAATATCTGAAATATACGATATTTTAATCAAAATCATTAGTGCCATTTTTTAGAAAATCAAAATTTTCGAAAACATTTCCATGTAAAGGGTAGTTTGGGGTGGGGGGATTTTTCTCAAAATTTTCGTGTCGCATCCCTTGAAGATACTAAACTTAAATACCAAGTTTGGTATTTTACCGACTTTTCGTTTTTGAGTTATCGTGTTCATAGACACACGGACACGCACACGGACCTTTTTCTGAAAATACTTTTTTTGGATACAGGGGACCCTAAAACGTATATTTCCGATGAAATCTCGGTATCGAATTTTTTGGTGGAGTGCAATACCTTCTCTATACAGTATGTACATAGTACGTGTAGAGAAAGTAATAAAAACATCTAATTCTAATCTTTAGTTGTTCTGCACTATAAAATATTCTAAAATGTGAAGATACAGGTTACAGATTCACGTTGAGTTCAACAATGATGGTGCTAATCAGTTTATTATATTATCCGTGTCCGCTATCACCTGTTGGGGAAAAGCCAGGAGATGTGACAAAACACCGGCGCTGATGCGGGCACCATCCCAACGTTATTTTGAGAATCGTATTGTTCACGAAGGGTTGCCAAGCGTTGCGGAAATGTGGGGCACAAGCGCACAGAAAAGGGCTTCAAGGACTCCCTGCTTCGGAATGCCGAAGACAGTGGTCTTCAAGTGCATTTCGTTATTCATGTTTCAGAGATCACTTTTGTTCCGTTCTTTCTGTCTTGTTTTTTCCCTACGCTCTAGCGTTGCTACACATCCCAAAATATCAAGGTTGCCCTTATTTTGTATGCCGAGAAAAGGTTCCCACAAAAATTCTGTAAAAATCATTTAAATCCACATTTTGTTGTTTATAATAAATTATGAATTTACAATAAAACACTATGTTTCATGTATAATTGATTATCTTATTAAAAATGATTTATTTATTTATTGTTTCATTTATATAGCCCCTTTTAACATCTAAGGTCATATCGGGGGCTTTCCACTTGAAACTGTAGGTTGGTTTAAATCATTCACGCACACATTCGCACCCACATACAAACTTCCTGTCTCTGTGGGGATAGGGAATAATTCTGGCTAGAGAAAAATTACCCACCCCAGCCGAGAATCGAACCCCGGACTCCCGGGTGACAAGTCAGCTCGCTGACCACTCAACCACGGAGGCAGTCAAGAAATTATTGTTAATAAGCTTACTCTTCTATTTCATGCTAAAACATTAGCAGAAACGGTGTTATTATCTAGTTCCTTGTAAGTAGCCCTCCGTGGTGTAATGGTTACTATGCTAACTTCATATACCCAAGTTCGCGGGTTCAAACTCGGCAGAGGACGATGGATTGTTTCTTAGCATAGCTTCCTTCGGAAGGGAAGTAAAGCCGTTGGTCCCGTGTCGTAGATTTACGGCACGTAAAAGAACCTCAAGCCTGATAGAGAGGCCTCTGGGCAAAATTAAGCGGTCTTTCACACCCAATTTAGAAGACGCTGAGAACCACAGCAGTTAAAGAGCGTCCATAAATGACACATTTCCATTTCCTTGTAAGTAGAAGGGAAATAAGGGAATATACTAGGCTAAACCGCTAGTCAAATGTTTTAAAATGTGGTTGCTATGGGATTGAAATCCGTTTCTTTGCGTAGCCAGGGTTGACAAGTTCCCGTATGAGAAAAGTTTAATTATTTTAAAATTGAAATTAATATCAAGGGATATCTCGAAAACGGCCAACTCCACGAAAAAAATATTACTAATGATATAAATTGTGTGTTTTATCGAGATCTACGCCTTTTGTGTAATTAGTTTTTGTCCATCTCTTACGGTTTATCAGTTATGCAAAATTCAATAAAATCATCCAGAATAAAGAGGTCTTCCGAGGCATTTCTGAGAAAATTCAAGATATACATTTTATTTGGTATGTAAATATCTTAAATATAAGATATTTTAATCTAAATTGTTAGAACCATTTTTGAGAAAATCAAAAATTTCGAAATGTTTTCCATGTAAAGGCTACTTGGGGGTGAGTGGATTTTCTTGCAGGTCTTCGTGTCGCATCTTTGGAAAATACCAAACTTAAATACCTTTCGTTTTTGAGTAGTACTGTCCACAAGACACGCACACGCACTCACCGACCTTTTTCTATAAATGCCTTTATTTTGGATTCAGGGGGATCCAAAACATATATTTCCGGTGAAATCTTTGTATTGAATTTTTGGGTGCAATGAAATACTTCTCTATACACTATGTACATAGCACGTATAGAGAAAGTAAAAACAAACAAAACAACATCGTGTTTTGGCAGCTGTTACAAATATCTAATTACACGGGTCATTATACTCTTACTTTATGACCTTAGAAAGCTGTCCAGACTGTGTTCTGGTGGATAATAAATATGCTAGCTTCCAAATCCAGAGGTCCCAGGTTGGGTTCGATTTCCGGTTAGAGATGGCAGCTGTCTTTAGTCAGAATTATTCCTCGTCCTCCATAGGTGTGTGTGTGTCTGTGTGTGTTTAATATTTGTAAAAAAATTGTGTTTGTCTAGCTGTTCCACTAACTCTTCTTATAAAAAAAATCTGTTCTCTACATCGTGCTAATAAAGACACGTGAGTAGAATTTGTCTTAATACTTGCTTCCTTTTAAGTAGAAGGAAATAAGGGAATATACAAGTCAAGTCTTTTAAAAGTTGCTCACTAAGTGAAACAATTAAAATTCGATTCTCTTTGCTTGACTAGGAAAAGAGAAATAAAAGGAAAAATTATTTTCCGTTTCAGAAAAGTTTAATTAGTTTAAATTTGAAATCAGCAACATCTTATGCGTTACATTCACATTACTTTTTCTAGCTGTTTATCAAGCAACTTTTTCTTACAAAAGATTATTCTTTTCTCTATGCCATGTTAATCTAACAGAATAACATTAAATAAGATAAACATTAGCAGAATTGGTTTTATTACTTGTTTTCCTGTAAGTAAAAGGGAAATAAGGAACTACGGAAATACGTTATGCTAAAGCGATAGTCAAATTGTTTAAAATCTGAGCGCTATGTGAAACAATTGAGGTTCGATTCGCTTTGAATGATCCCGTTTGAGAAAACTTGATTAGTTTAAAATTTAAACCAATTACAATGAATATTTTGATAACGCTCAACTTTACAAGAAAAGACTATATGACATAAATTATGTGTTTTAACGAGATATACATTTTTGGTGCAGTAAGTTTTAGTGTAACACATACGGTTTAACCGTTTTGCAAAATTCTACAAAGTCAACAAGAATAAAGAGCTCTCCAGAAGTTATTCCCAGAAATTTCAAAATATATATTTAAGTTGTAATGTAAATTTCTTTAGTACAGGGTATTTTAATCAAAACCGTTAGAGCCATTTATGAGAAAATCAACAATTTTGAAAAATGCTCCATGTAAAGGTTAGTAGGTGAGAGATTTTCTTGAAAATCTTCATGTTGCATCCTTTGAATACACTGAATTCAAATACCAAGTTTGGTATATAACCGACTTTCATTTTTGAGCTATGCTGTCCACAGACTGACAGACGACAGAAAGACAGACACACACATACATACACGGATTTTTTTTTCTAAAAAAGCTTTTTTTTTCATTCAGATCACCTCAAAACATATTTACGGTGAAATCTCGATAACGACATTTTGGGTGAAATACAATACCTTCTCAGTTTCCTATGTACATTGTACATGCGGACTAGAGAAAGTAATTAGTAATTTACTTCATGTTAATCGAGAAAAAATTAAAAGAAATAGTCTTAGTACTTGCTTCCTTGTAAGTAGAAGGGGAGTAAAGAAGTACCATAGGTTAAAGTGATAGTCAAAAGCTGGTTGCTATGTGACTGAAGTTCCTTTGTATGGACAGGAGTTGACAAATTCCTGTATGAGAAAAGTATGTTTTTAAAGGTGAAATCAAAAACAAGGAATAATTAAAAAACGATCAACTCCACGAAAAAAATGTATACAACATAAATTGTGTGTATTAACGTGCTCTACATTTTATTCAAAATTCCGTAAAATTGATCCAGAATAAAGTAATCTTCCGAGGCTATTCCCAGAAAATTCAAAATATACATTTTGTTTATCAGGTAAATAGCTTTAATATAGATATTTTAATCAAAATCGTTAAAGCCATTTTTAAGAAAATAAAAATTTTCGAAAAAAGTTACATGTAAAAGGTAGTTGGGGTGGGGGGATTTTCTTGAAAACACATACACACACACACATTCACACGCACACACACGGACCTTTTTCTGAAAAGGCTTTTTTTTTTTTTTTTTGGATTCAGGGGGACCCATAACATGTATTTCCGGTGAAATCTCCCCATCGAATTTTTGGGTGGAGTGCAATACCTTCTCTATACACTATGTACATGGTACATGTAGAGAAAGTAAAAATCTGATGTGTTCCATTCACATGACTTTCTCTACACCGCTGTAACAAATTATTGTTAAAAATAGTATTCTTCTATCTCCTTTATGATAGGTAATCGAGATAAACATTAGCAAAATGTTTCTTAATTACTTTCTTCCTTGTAAGTAGAATCAAAATAAGGGAATACACTAGACTAAAACGAATGTCAAATCTCTTAAAGGCTGGTTGCCATGTGATTGAAATTCGTTTCTATGCAGGGCCAGGAGTTTACAACTTTCTGTGTGAAGATTTTCAAGAAAATACCCCTCCATCAACTACCCTTTACATGGAAAAAAAATCGTAAATTTTGATTTTCTCAAAATGGCTGCAATGATTTTTATTAAAATCACTTATATTTAAGATATTTACATCACAAATAAAATGTATATCTTCAATTTTCTGGGAATAGCCACTGAAGACATTCTGAATGAATTTTGCAGAATTTTGTATAAATGCTAAACCGTCAGATGTAGGCAAAAACTTCGTAACAAAACTGTAGATCTCGTTAAAAACACACGATTTATGTTATATACATTTTTTCTTGAAGTTGGCTGTTTTCGAAATATTTTTTGTTATTGGATTCAGTTTTAAAATACTTAAAACTTTTCTCACATGGGAACTAGTCAACTCCTGGTCATGCTGATAAACGGATTTCAATCCCAAAGCAACCACATTTTAAAACATTTGACTATCGATTTAGCGTAGGATATTCCCGTATTTCCCTTCTATGCAAGTAATAAGACCAATTCTGCTAACGTTTATCTCTATTTAAATTTGGTATTTAAATTCAGTATCATCACAAAGATGCGACACTAAGAGTTTTTAGAATATCCTCCCACCCTTAGCTATTCTTTATATGTATTTTTACTTTCTCTACGCGTACTAAGTACAGAGCCTATAGAGAAAGTATTTTAATGCACCCAAAATCCGATACCGAGATTTCACCTGAAATACATGTTTTGGGTCCCCCTAAAACAAAAAAAAAAGCATTTTCAGAAAAAGGTCCGTGTGTGTCTGTCTCTCTGTGGACAGCATAGCTCAAAACAAAAAGACTGTTGAATACCAAACTTGTTTTTAATTTTGTTATCATCCAAGGATACGACACGAAGATTTTCAAGAAAAATCCCCCGCCCCCAACTACCCTTTATGTGGAGCTTTTTTCGAAAATTTTGATTTTCTCAAAGATGCCTCTAACGATTTTGATTAAAATATCGTAAATTAAAGATATTTACCTGACAAATAAAATGTATATCTTGACTTTTCTGGGAATAGCCTCTGAAGACTACTTTATTCTGGATGAATTTTACGGAATTTTGCACAACTGGAAACCCATAAGAGATGAACAAAACCTACCACTCAAAAAATGTAGAACACGTTACATCACCCAATTTATGTTATGTACATTTTTATGGTGGAGTTGATTGTTTTCGAGATATTCCTTGTTATTGGTTTCAGTTTTAAAATACTTAAAAATGTTCTCATATGGGAACTTGTTTACTCCTTATCATGCAGAGAAACGGATTTCAATCCCATAGCGACCACATTTGACTATCGATTTAGCGTAGGGTATTCCCGTATTTCCCTTCTACTTATAAGAAAGCAAGTAATAAGACCAATTCTGCTAACATTTATCTCGATTTAAATTTGGTAAATTAAGTATCGTCCCAAGATGCGACACTAAGATTTTCAAGAATATCTTCCTACCCCAAGCTATTCTTTATATATTTAAATTTACGATTTCTCAATAATGGCTATCGATTTTGATTAAGTGCCATATATTAAAGACATGTATTTATGAAGTAAAATATAAATCCTAAATTTGTTAGGAATAGCCCATGAAGTTCCCTTCGTTCAAAATGACTTTTGCATAACTAGGTACATCATGAGAGGTAGACAAAATATACTACATAAAACATTTAGTTCTCGTTAAAAACATAATTTTTACCATATACGTATTATAAATTTATTTATTTATTTTATTGAGCTAACCATCTCTGAGGTATTGCCTATTATTGGTTTTAGCTTTAAATGACAATCGCAGAGCGACAGCTTTTGAAGGATTTTGCTATCTCTTTGACCTAGTGTATTGTCTTATTTATCTTCTACTTATAAGGAACTAAGTAATAAGATAATTTTGATAATAATTATCTTGATTATCATTATTTATTACATTATTTATATAAAAAAATAATCTTTCTTAAGTATACAATCTGTCAAGAAAGTACAGGGAATTGACGATTTAAAAATCCTGTTTAAAAGGGGATTCAAAATTATTGTTGTCGCTAAGTTGGTACAACTCTCCTCTATACCCACGCGGAGTTTGATCGTCATCTGTCATCTAGTTTGTTTACAGTACGCCATTTTGTTAGTTCATCTCAAAGGTGATTTGCGATTTTACGATGGATACAAATATTGAACAAAGAATCTGTCTCAAATTTTGTATTGCAAATGGTATTTCGTGTGCCGAATCGCTGAAAATGTTACAGAGGGCTTACGGTGAATCGACCTTATCAAAAACACGTGCATATGAGTGGTACAGTGCATTCAAAAGTGGTCGAGATGTGGTGGAAGATTTGCCTCGCTCTGGTCGGCCATGAACGCTTTCAACTTCAACATCGCTAAAGTGAAGACAATGGTGTCTGAAAATCATCATTTAAGTCTGAGAGAGATTGCCGCTGAACTTTCTGTGTCTCACGAATCGATTCGTACCATTTTAAACGATTGTTTGGGCATGACACGCGTTGCAGCTCTGAAAGACTGAAAGACTTGAATTTTCTACAAAAACTCAATCGCCTAAGGATTGCTAAAGACATGCTAGAACGAGCCAGTTCCGACCCCACATTCATGAAACGCATTGTAACGGGTAATGAGACGTGGGTTTACGAGTTTGACACTCATACCAGTCAACAAGCTTCTGAATGGCGCCTTCCAACTGAACCGAAACCTAAAAGGGCACGTCAAACTCGATAAAAACTGAAGGTCATGTTGACAGTTTTTTTTGATTATCGCGGTGTCGTGCTCTCAGAGTTCTTGCCAGAAGGTAGGATGGTAAAAAAAGACTATTTATCTGAGCGTTATGCGGCGTTTGAGAGAACAAATACGGCGAAAAAGGTCAGATTTGTGGAACGACAACTCATGGATTCTGCACCACGATAACGCACCAGCTCACAAGGCTATTTTTGTGAACGAATTTCTGGCCAAAAACTCAACAAATTTCATCGAACAACCACCGTATTCACCTGCTCTGGCTCCTACTGATTTCTTTCTCTTTCCAAAACTCAAGTTACCACTTCGAGGCACCCGTTTTCAGTCGATAGAAGACATAAAGGAAAATTCGCGGCGACAATTGACATCGATTCCTAAAAGTGCCTACAGAAAAATTTTGATGATTGGATTATTCGTTGGCATAAATGTATAGTTTCAGAAGGGACCTATTTTGAAGGCGATAAAATAAAATTGGACGAATAATTGGTTTTTTGTGTTTTATTGACCAATTCCCGGAACTTTCTTGACACAGTGGTACTCTTTATTTCCAGAACAAATAGAGACAATCATATGAATAAAACATATCAGTTTTTTATGAAAAGAACCTTGTGTGTGTGTGTGTGTGTGTGTGTGTGTGTGTGTGTGTGTGTGTGTGTGTGTGTGTGTACACGATAACTCAGAAACGAAAATTCGGTTAAATACCCTATTTGTAATATTAAGTTCAGCATCTTCATGGATGCAACACGAACATTCTCAAGAATATCCACCCAACCCAAAGCAACTTTTACTTGCAAAGAATTTCGAAAATGTTGATCCCCAAAAATGGTTCTAACGGTTTTTAATTAAAATACCGTATATTAAATATATTTTTATGACAAATGAAATGTATATCTTGAATTTCTGGGAATAGCCCCTGAAGATGTCTTCATTCCAGATGACTTCTGTATAACTAGTAAATCATAAGAGATGGACAAAAATGTAGGTCTCGTTAAACCACACAATTGATATCATATCCTCTTTTTACTTTCTCTACGCGTACTATGTACATAGTATATAGAGAAGGTATTGCATTCCACCCAAAAATTCGATACCAAGATTTCACTGGAAATACATGTATTGGGTCCCCCTGAATCAAATGTGTGCGTGTATGTGTCTGTGCGTCTGTGGACAGCATAGCTCGAAACGAAAAGACCGTTGATTACCAAATTTGGTATTTAAGTTTAGTACCTTCCAAGGATGCGACACGAACGTTTCCAAGAAAATCCCCCCAACTATCCTTTACATGGAACTTTTTTCGAAAATTTTGATTTTCTCAAAAATGGCTCTGAAGACTACCTTATTCTGGATGAATTTTACGGAAATTTTGCATAACTGCTAAACCGTAAGAGATGGACAAAAACTTACCACACAAAAAATGTAGAGCACGTTAAAGCAGACAATTTATGTTGTATACATTTTTTTTTCGTGGAGTTACATTGTTTTTGAGATATTCATTTTTGTTTTTGTTTTTTTTGTTTCAGCTTTGAAAACTTATACTTTTCTCATACAGGAATCTGTCAACTCCTCTCCATAGAAACAGGAATTTCAGTCACATAGCAACCAGCTTTTGACCGTCACTTTAACCTATGGTACTCCCTTATTTCTCTTCTGCTTACAAGGGAGCAAGTAATAAGGCTATTTCTGATAATTTTTCCTCGATTTGCATGAAATAAATAGAAGTCACAATCTTTTTAACAATAATTTGTTGCAGAGTGTAGAGAAAGTCATGTGAATGGAACACATCAGATTTTTTCCGTTGTTTGTTTCGATTTTAAAATACTTAAACATTTTTCAAACGAGATTCATCATTCGTTTTACTCCTGACGATGCAAAGAGAAAACTGAATTTCTATTGTATCACATGGCGACAACTTTTAAAAGATTTGAGCATTCGCGTTTGCCTTGCATGCTCTCTTAGTTCCCTTCTATTACAAGCAAGCAAGTAAGATTATTTGTGCTAATGTTTATCTTGATTAATATGATGTAGACAAAAGAATACATTTTGTGAGAGTAGTTTGTTTTTAGAAACACATTTGTTTCTATAGTACCTCTTCACAGATTTAAGTAGCAATTATACAATAGATATATTACAAAATTGCTATTCTCAGAACATTCTATGTATAAATTTTATTTGTTATGTAAATAAAGTTTATATATGGTATTTTAAACAAAACCGTTCTTTTTTTTTTTAGTAAACTGAGCAATTTGAAAAATGTTCCATGTTTAGGATAGTTTTGGGTATTGTCACATCTTTGAAAGATGCTTAAGTATGCAGTTTATCCAACATTTATTATCTTCACACACTCACTCTCTCAAAGGCCACACCACACTGCCGATAGTTTTCTAAAAACGTTATTTATATATTTATTTTTAATTTATTTGGGGAGTCTCAAAAGGCGCATTTGCAGTGAAACCTCGATAACGACTTTCTTTGTGTACCAAGTAAAAATTAAAGAAAGTAAAAATGTCATTCGATATTAAGAGGACCTCATAGACTATTCACAGAAAATCAAGATATAAATTTGATTGCCCTGCAGATATCTTAAACATGTGCTATTTTAATTGAAATCGTTATTTAAAAAGGCCATAAGCAATTAAGTGTTGCTTGGAAAGGGTAGTTTGAGTGTGGTGGATTTTTTCCCACTAATGTGATTTCCGTGTCGTGCCTTTGGAAGAAAGGGTGAGTGGTTAGATCGCTGGCCTCCCTTCTAAGCGGCTCAAGTTGTATCCCAAGTGCCCGCATGTGGGTTTCGTGGTGGACGAAGCAGCGTCCTGACAGGTTTTCTCCGGTTTCACTTGCCACTCATTCCACCTCTAGTCATCAATTTCTCTTACATTTCATCCACTTCATGTCCATGCCTGGCTATAGGCCGACCCCTCGTAACAGGTTCTCCATTCTGTGTTTTTTTTTTTCGTAGGCTCCGCAACAGGCTTCTGACCCCTAGGCATTAGCTTGAAAGTCCTATTGGATGTCAGTCTTACCAATACGGGGAGGGTAAGCCGATTACGAAAGAAGATAGGCGGGGCTTGCTCGAGGGATAGACCGCAAGCCTCTCACCAAGGTTCGATCCCAGGAGATCGCAGTAGTATTTGTTTTGGGCGCCTCTGGGTGCCGTTCATTATACCGACTACTCCATCGTCACCTTATCTATTTAGTCTTCATTTCATGTCATCTCCTCACTCTCATACCTATGAGCCGATCCCCCGTTCCGGTTCTTCACTAAGGTTCAGTGCTCGTCTGTTTCTCGACAGGCCTATGAACCTAGCCACTAGCGTGAAAGTCCTTCATACGAGGAGGGTAAACCAAACAAGTAAGTATCTTTCGAGAATACTAAGTTCAAATCCAGGCTTAGGTATTTTTATCTGCATTTTCCTTCACAGGCGCGGGCGCGTGTACTCGTAAAAGAGAAACATTCCTAAAATGATTTTAGTGATAAAGGCACCTTAAAACATGCATTTAGATATCAATATCAAATTTTACTGGAATTCAATACTTCCTCTACCTACTGTAAGCTAGAGAAGGTAAATAAGTGTGTGTTTGTGTGCACTAGTACATATTAAATTTAAACTTAACGTGATATTTTAAACGAAATTCCTGTACAGGAACTCTAAAATCTATTATAAGTAACGGTTATTTAGTTAGTTACAAAATGGTGACGTAACTTATAAAGAGTGAAATAATGTTGGCGGCAATGTTGTTCATGGCACTGTACGTGGTAGTATGAAGTGCCAAAACTGTTTTCGTGTGACTTAATGAGAAAGACAGAGATCCTTCAAGGCTGTGCGTTGCGTAATTTTCAGCTGGCGGTGTTTAGGGCATGCAGAGACAGTTCCAATTATGTGGTAATGGATTTCGCTGCAACCTCTCCACCGGAGTGCGTATCTCAAGTAGAAAATTGCTATAAACACTCTCTTATTTTTCATCTCTTTGTTGATTCACAATGTTACTAATGTTAGTGATTTTTGCAGTATTACTATAATTAAAACCGAGAACAAAGTTAAAATACATATATATTACAATAACCAATGTGACTCCTTGGAGCCCAAAGGGCTACCAGATCAGGGTGACGATGTGCACCTGCATGGACGGGATCCCTAACGGTTCCAGATTGAGCACATCGTGACGCCTATAACCACACTTAATAGCCCCAAGTCCCAGGAGTCCTGAGGAGAGTTCTTCACTAGACCAACCGAACTTTAGGGATAAACATTTGTAAAGCGCACAATTCACTACCCAGCCGTAACACACAAAACGCCGTTGTCTGGCCCAACAACCCCGGAAATAGCTGATAGGAATTCATGGGTACAGGAAATTCTTGGTAGTAGGAATTCGCCTACCGACTCGAGAAAACCAAGAAAAAATCAATGGTCATAGGGGCTGGCCCTAAGGGACCTCCTGTATGCGAGCTCGCAAACGTGAAAGAAGACGTGTTTTGTTTTCTTTGTGCTTGGAATTTAAAACAAACGTTTAGTGTATTTGTTTCTTTATCCACATGCATATACGAGACAAATAACATAAAACCACTATTATCACAGAAGACTGTTTTACTGTAATTCAATAGAACTGCTTGTGAGAATACCGTTTCAGTCAATATAATAATAATACTCGCAATAATAATAATTTTAATAATAATAATAATAATAATAATAATACCGGCCTCACGCCCACATGCGCGCACCAGAGGAATATCTAGCCCAGGGGTGGCAACTTATTTTGAGGTTATGCCAATAAATTGATAGAATTTTTTGCAGGGCCATCCAACTAAATTGATATACATAACTGGACCTAGGAACTTCATACCGATCGTTATAATTCTATGCAGGGTACGACTAGCCAGATGCGAAATCATTCAACGCATGAAAACAAAACTACATATACCTATAGGAACCTACAGACTAAAGCAGAGCCTCTCAGGATGCATGCGCTGGTTTATTTCACTGAGCATAGAAGACTTCGCTAGGTTAACTATAGTAAAAAACCCCACTCCTCGATTTTGAGCAGTAGCGCTGTCTCTTTCTTTCCTTAGGTTGTAACTCTCGCTTTCTCCTTCCAAACCTTCTCCGCTGTTTCTTCCTTACACGTAATGTCCAAACTGAGCCGACAGACCAATGCATTTTGCAAAGAACCTCTGCGCCTCGGTTTGCACGAGTGAGATTGTACGCATTTCGGAGGCCATGTTTAAAGGCAAACAAAATCGTTAAGGCAACCAAAACTCCTGTTTCCGGAAAAGAGACACTTATGAGACATTCGCAAATGCACAGCTTTTTACTTTCTCTACACGTGTATAGAGAAGGTATTGTAATGCACCCAAAAATTCGATACCGAGATTTCACCTGAAATACATGTTTTGAGACCCCCTGAATACAAAAAAAGCATTTTTAGAAAAATGTCCTTGTGTGTCTGTGTGTGTGTGTGTGTGTGTGTGTGTGTGTGTGTGTGTGTGTGTGTGTGTCTGTGTGTCTGTGGGCAGCATAGCTCAACAATGAAAAGACCGTTAAAAAGCAAACTTGGTATTTAAGTTTGGTATCTTCCAAGGACGAAGATGTTCAAGAAAATCCCCCCACCCCAAACTACCCTTTACATGGAAAAAATTTCGAAAATTTCGTTTTTCTTAAAAATGGCTGTAACGATTTTGATTAAAATCTCGTATATTTAAGATACTTACTTGATAAATAAAATGTATATCTTGAATTTTCTGGGAATAGTCTCTGAAGACTACTTTACTCTGAATGAATTTTACGGAATTTTGCATAACTGCTAAACCGTAAGAAATGGACAAAAGCTTACCACACAAAAAATGTAGAGCATGTTAGAACACACAAGTTATGCTATATACATTTTTTTCGTGGAGTTGGTCGTTTTTGAGATATTCCTTGTTTTTAGTTTCAACTTTGAAAAACTTATACTTTTCTCATACAGGAATTTTTCAACTCACGTCCATACAAACAAAGGAATTTCAGTCACATAGCAACCAAATTTTGACTATCACTTTAACCTATGGTACTTCCTGGTTTCGTTTCTGCTTACAAGGAATCAAGCAATAAGAATATTTCTGCTAATTTTTCCCCGATTAGAATGAAATAAATGGAAGTATACGCTTTTTAACAATAATTTGTTGCAGAGATGCAGAGAAAGTCATGTGAATGGAGCACATCAGATTTTTTTATAATATACTAGTTGGCTTACCCAACGTTGCACCGTTAGCTTTTTAAACTCTAGTGACGAATTAATTAATTTCACTTGCCCCCATGTTTACTTTATCTTCACGTACTATGTTCATAGTGTATACAGAAGGTATTGTATTGCACCCAAAATTCGATACCGAGACTTCACCGGCAATATATGCTTTGAGACTCCCTGAATCCCCCCCCCCAAAAGAATTTTTAGAAAACTGTCCGTGTGTGTGTGTGAGTGCGTGCGTGGGTGCGGGTGCACGTGCGCGTGTGTGTAGCTAAAACGAAAATACCGTTAAATACCAAACTTCCTATTTAGGTTTGGTATCCTCCAAGGATGCGACACGAATATTTTCAAGAAATTCTTCCTACCACAAATTACCTTTCATATGGAAAAAATTTCGAAAATGTTGAATTTGTAAAAAATGGCTAACGATTTTGATTAAAATCCCATATATTAAAGCTATTTACATTCCAAATAAAATGTTTATCTTGAATTTTCTGGGAATAGCCTCTGAAGACCTCCTTATTCTGGATGAATTTTGCCAAAATTTGCTTAACTACTAAACCGTAAGAGATAAACAAAAACTCACTGCACAAAAAACGTAGATCTCGTCAAAACACACAATTTATGTCCTGTACGTAACCGTTTCCGAGATATTCCTTGTTATTGTTTTCGACTGTAAAGTATTTAAACTTTTTCGTTTTTCTTTTGTTTTACTTTGGTCAAGCAAAGAAGCGATTTACAATGACAAGCGCATAACGTCAGTTTTTAAAACATTTGACTATCACTTTAGCAAAGCACATTCCTGTAGTTTCCTTTTACTTATAAGGAACTAAGTAATAGGAACATTGTGCTAACGTTTATCTCGATTAGCATGGCGTAGAAAGAAGAATAATCTTTGGTAAGAAGTTTGTTTGTAGAGGAGCTAGAGAAATGTGAGTGTAACACATCCGATCTTGTTTAGTTTCTCTAGCCCCGTATGTACAATGTACAAAGGGATAGTGAAGTATTGTATTCCACCCAAAAATTCGATATCGAGATTTCACCGGAAATACATGTTTTAGGAGTCCAAAAAAAAAGCATTTTCAGAAACAGGTCCGTGTGTGTGTGTGTGTGTGTGTGTGTGTGTGTGTGTGTGTGTGTGTGTGAGTGTGTGTGTGTCTGTGTCTGAGGACAGCATAGCTCAAAAACTAAAAGACGGTTATATACCAAACTTGGTATTTAAGTTTGGCATCCTGCAAGGATGCGACACGAAGATTTTCAAGGAAATCCTCCCACTCCTAACTACCCTTTACATGGAAACATTTTCGAAAATTTTGTTTTTCTTAAAAAATGGCTCTAACGATTTTGATTAAAATACCACATATTGAAGCCATTTCTATCGCAAATAAAATGTATATCTTGAATTCTTTGGGAATAGTTTCTAAAGACCTGTTTATTCTGGATGAATTTTGCTTTATTTGGTATAACTAATAAACCGTAAGAGAAAAAAAAAAAACTTACTATACAAAAAATATAGATCTTATTAAAGTACACAAGTTATGATATACATTTTTTTTTGTGGAGCTTACCTTTTTCGAGGTATTCCTTGTTATTAGTTTCAGTTATGAAGTACTTATACTTTCTCAGATGGGAGTGTTATACTTATAAGGACTTAAGTAATAAAATTCTGCTAATGGTAATCTCAATTAGTATGGTGTAGAAAGAAGAATAATCTTTGGTAAGAAGTTTGTTTGTAGAGCAGCTAGGGAAAGTCATGTGAGTGTAACACATCCGATTTTTCTTCTTTCAGGTAACTAACAGATGGGGGGCGTAAGAAACGCCCTATGACTATAGGCACAACAGCTTAACAACGCATACATCAATCTCGGTGAGTGTTAAATCATTTTTTCCAGACAGTTGGAAGTATGGTAGCGTTTCTTTTACTGCTGTTTTAGAAGGAACCATCTAACATTACCACTGCATAATCTATTTATTGAGCTACAAGAAGTGCGGACGTGTTTTACAGACCCGTACTATGTAGAGCATATTTGGAAAAAGGTCCGCGCGCGCGTTTGTGTGTCTGGACAGCATAGCTTAAAAACGAAAAGACCGTTAAATACCAAAATGTGGTATTTTACCTACTTTTCGTTTTTGAGTTATCGTGTTCACAAACACACGGACCTTTTTCCAAAAATGCTTTTTTCTTTTTTTAGATAAAGAGGACCCTAAAACCTATATTTCCGGTGAAATCTCGGTATCGAATTTTTGGGTGGAGTGCAATACCTTCTCTATACACTATGTACATAGTACGTATAGAGAAAGTAATAATAGAATAGTTTGTAGGTGCTATATAAAAACAAATGGTAGTAGGCAGTAGACGGAGAGTCACGTTAATATAACATATAATATAACATCGATCTGCCCCCTATGATTCGGAATTACTAATTACTATTTACACTACTTCAATTATTGTTTCCTTTCTTGCATTTTTATTCCCTCAAAATTTTCGAAATTGTTCCACAATTAGTTTAGAAGTATATAAAAAAAAAATCTAATGTGTGCCATTCTCATGATTTCTGTTCATCTTTACAACAAATTATTGTTAAAAAGCTTATTGTTCTATTTACTTCGTGCTAATCGAGAAAAAAAGTAGCAGAAATCTCCTTATTACTTGCTTCCATATAATTAAAAGGGAAATAAGGGAGTAGCATAAGTTAAAGCGATTGTCAAAACTGGTTGCTATGTGATTGAGGTTCATTTGTTTGTATGGACAGGAGTCGACGCATTCCTGTGTGAGAAAAGTATGAGTATTTTATAGTTGAAACAAACAACAAGGAATATCTAAAAAATTATCAATTCCACGAAAAAATGTATATATGTTATATTGCATATTTTAACGAGGTCTGCAGTTTCATTTTAGTAAGTTTTTGTCTATCGGCAAAATTCATCCAGAATAAAGACGTCTTCAGAGGTGTTCCCAAAAAATTGAAGATATACATTTTATTTGTCGTGTAAATTTATTTAATATAAGATATTTTAACCAAAATCGTTTGAGCCTTTCTTGAGAAAATAAAAATTTTCGAAAAATTTTCCATGTAAAGGGTATAGGGGAATTTTCTTGAAAATTTTCGTATCGCATCCTTGGAAGATACTGAACTTAAATACCAAGTTTTTGAGCTATACTGATCAAAGACGCACACACTGACAGACGGACTTTTTACTTTCTCTATATGAACTATGTACATAGTGTATAGAGAAGGTATTGTAATGCACCCAAAAATTCGATACCGAGATTTCACCGGCAATATATGTTTTGAGACCCCCTGAATGCAAAAAAAAAAAATCATTTTTAGAAAAATGTCCGTGTCTGTGTATTTGTGTGTGTATGTGTGTCTGTGGGCAGCATAGCTCAAAAACGAAAAGACCGTTAAAAACCAAACTTGGTATTTAAGTTTGGTATCTGCCAAGGATGCGACACGAAGATTTTCAAGAAAATCCTCCCACCCTAAACTACCCTTTACATTAGAAAAAATATCGAAAATTTTGATTTTCTTAAAAATGGCTCTAACGATTTTGATTAAAAATCTGTTATATTTAAGATATTTACTTCCCAATTAAAATGTATATCTTGAATTTTCTGGGAATAGCCTTGAAGAATACTTTATTCTGGGTGAATTTTACGGAATTTTGAATAACTGCTAAACCGTAAGAGATGGACAAAAACTTACCGCACAACAAATGTAGAGCACCTTAAAACACACAATTTATGTTATATACATTTTTTTCGTGGAGTTCATCGTTTTTAAGACACCTTCTTGGTTTTAGTTTCAGTTTTAAAAAACATATACTTATCTCATACAGGAATTTGTCAATACATAGCAATTAGCTCTTGACTATCACTTTAACCTATGGTACTACCTTATTTCGTTTTTATTCACAAGAAAGCACGTAATAAGTCTATTTCTGCTAATTTTTCTGAATTAGCATGAAGTAAATAGAAGCATAAGTTTTTTAACAATAATTTGTTGCAAAGATGTAGAGAAAGTCATGTGAATGGAACATATAAGATTTTTTCTAAAATGTTTTTTTCTTCTTTTTTTATTCAGGGGGTCTCAAAACATATATTTCCAGTGAAATTTCGGTATTGGATAATACTTTCTCTATCCACTATGTACAAGTAAGAGTAGGGAAAGTAAAAGGCTTTTGAAAGCTTACTTAAAATATATATGATTGAAACCTTGGGTTAAAAGACCGTGGCTGCAAATACAGTATGCTTTTTAAAGCTGATCGTGCCTTTTGTGGCGACAACTTTAAAGTTTGCCGATGCGGTAACCGTTTGGACACCCAATGCCAGTTGCGGACCACTTATAATAAACACATGATTACGAAAGGTCCAAGACGGGACATCAGTGTAAGGAATCTGAAGTGGTGGGTGTGGCGAAAGCGGGGAAGGCCGCCATTTGTAGGTTCTCCCCTCTCCCTCTTCCTGTAACACCATCGAGAAAGTAGTAAGAGGAGAAAAAAGAAGAAATACTCGTCAAGTTCAAGGCCAGGCTGAATATAGGCTTCATGAAGAGCATGCGCGCCAGCATCGCGTCGCTAAGCAACTCTGAATCGCTTTCATTCAGACAGCTGTAAGACAAATTCGTTTGATCCATTACCTATCATCCATCGCGATCTGTGCACGAATGTTCCTTCACTGCAGGGATTTCAGTCCGGGGTATCCTTCCTTCACTTGAGATCATATTTCTGAATTTCTCTGATTAATATTTGAAACATTCTTGGTTGGGTTAGGAAAGTGAACTCATTAAGAAGTCTGCATAGATACAACAGATCCATTCTATCCCTTACTGTACATACAGCTGATGTAAAAAACAAAAAACAAAAAACAAACAAACAAACAAACAAACAAACAACAAAACAAACAAAAACAAAATCTGATGTGTCCAATTCACATGACTTTCTCTACATCTCTGCAACAAATTACTGTTAAAAAGCTTATACCTCCACTTACTTCATGCTAATTGAGAAAAAACTTAGCAGAAACAGTCTTATTACTTGCTTCCTTGTAAGTAGAAGCAAAATAAGGGAGTATCCTACGTTAAAGTGATAGTCAAAACCTGGTTGCTATGTTTCTTCGATTGTATGGACAGGAGTTGAAAAATTCCTGTATGAGAAAAGTGTGTTTTTTTAAAGCTGAAACCAATAACAAGGAATATCTAAAAACGATCAACTCCACGAAAAAAATGTATATAACATGCATTGTGTGTTTTGTCTAGATCTACATTTTTTGTGTGGTAAGTTTTTGTCCAACTCTTATCGTTTAGCAGTTATGCAAAATTCTGTTAAATTCATCCAGAATAAAGTAGTCTTCAGAGACTATTACCAGAAAATTCAAGATACACATTTTAATTCTCAGTTAAATATCTTTAATATACGATATTTTAATCAAAAACGTTAGAGCCTTTTTTGAGAAAATCAACATTTTCGAAAGAAAAATCCATGTAAAGGGTAGTTGGGAGTGGGGGGATTTTCTTGAAAATCTTCGTGTCGCATCCTTGGAAGATGCCAAACTTAAATACCAAGTTTGGTATTTAACAGTCTTTTCGTTTTTGAGCTTTGCTGTCCACACACACACACACACACACACACACACACACACACACACACGTACCTTTTTGTAAAAATGCTTTTTTTATGAAAAACATGTATTTCCGGTGAAATCTCGGTATCGAATTTTTGGGTAGACTGCAGTACCTTTTCTATACAGTAAGTACGTGTAGAGAAAGTAAAAACTTGATGTGTTACACTCACATTACAGATAAACTTCTTATAAAAGATTATTCATCTTTCTACATCATGCTAATCGAGATAAACATTAGCAGAATGCTCTTTTTACTTAGTTCCTTATAAGTAGAAGAGAATTAATGGAATGCATTATACTAAAGTGATAGTCAAATGTTTAAGTATATAACATAAATTGTGTGTTTTAACGGGGTCTACAGTTACTATTAAGTAAGTTTTTGTCTATCCCTTACGGTTTACCAGTTATGCAAAATTCCGCAAAATTCATCCAGAATAAAGAGGTCTTCAGAGGCTGTTCCCCCAAAATTAAAGATATACATTTTATTTGGGATGTAAATATCTTTAATATATAATAACTCCATGGCACGTCAGCTTACGGGGAACCTTGGCCAACCGCCCGGCCGCTGCGTCCCCCATCTCGGTCCATTACAGACGTCATGGATGGGGTGCAGAATTGGAGGGTGAGACGTGGTCAGTGCCTCGAGCCCCCCGGCCGGTTAATGCGGTTCTCATGACCTTGAGCCGTTACTTCTCTATCAATTGGCCCCGCAGGGACCTTACGAGGCTGAGTGCACCCCGGGCCAGGTCTCCCAGCGGGGGAAAAATCCCCACGCCGGTACTGGGGATCGAACCCAGGTCTCCCGCTTGGTAAGCAGCTGCGCTACCACCGCGCTAAGGAGACGACCATATCTTTAACATACGGGATTTTAATCAAAATTGTTACATCCCTTTTTGAGGAAATCAATATTTTTGAAACATTTTCCATGTAAAGGGTAGTTTGTGGTTGGGGGATTTTCTTGAAAATCTTCCCGTCGCATCCTTGGAAGATGCCAAACCTAATACAAGTTTGGTTTATAACGTTTTTTCGTTTTTGAGCTACACTCTCCACAGACACACACACACACACACACACACACACACACACACACACACACATTCGGACCTTTTTTATAAATGCTTTTTTCGGACCCCAAAACACATTTTCAGTGAAATCTCGACAACGAAATTTTTGGGTGGAATATACCTTCTCTATCCACTATGTACATTATACGTGCAAGCTAGAGAAAGTAATCATTTTTTCTTTACTTGCTTACCCTTCTCATATGGAGGACTTAACAAGCTAATGTTTAGGGTCGAATGCCTGTTGAGATGCTATGAATCAGATAGAGTATCCAGGGATGGAGGATCAGGCTAATGCCTGGTATGAGCGTGAGGAAATAAATTATATGATATGTATGCGAAATGGAAATGAAAAAGTGGTGATGGCGGTGGGAAAATAGGAAGACCGGAGAAAACCCATCCCTAAGCCGCTTCGTCCATCACAAATCCCACATGCGCCCTCTGGGTTTGAACTCGCGCTGCCTAGGTGGGAGGCGAGCGATCTAACCAGTCTGCCACGGCGCCACCAAGAATAATTCAACAGAACGTAGTGTAGAACTCGCCGAAGCGTAACGCATTTATGACAAGGACTTGTTAAACCCTTTTGCATGTACAATTTCCATTTCCCTTTTTAAGAATTTTGAAGGAAATCATCAAATTCTGATCTGATCCTTTATGTCATCACCGGTTTAAGGAGAGGAAACAGGAAATCTGTTGCTGTATGGTTCGCCCTAACCCACAGTGACCTTGTGTGAGGTTTGCTGCTGGCGTACCTTAAAACATACCTCCATCTCTGTCGTGCAGGTTCTTTGGTCAGCTATCTAGAGCCACTCCACCTCTTCTGTGGGGCAGACATAACATATCTTTTGCATGTATTTGAGTGGCACCATTTGTTAAGGGTACGAGGTAGTGTAGTCGTAAGGCTTTAAGGACAGTGGGACGTGTGGAAAGCACAATATTTGCGTTTAACTACGCACTTTTAAAAGATCAAAATTCATGGGTGTACTTTGTCACAGGATAATGAAATTTATACCATGTAACAAGCAACTATTTCTTAACATGTTGCAAATCTAAAGTATGTAATATAAATTCATACTTTTTCTAAAGTGACGTCAACAAACAACATTTTCAAAACACATATTATTATTATTTAGGTACACATAAGGCACAATTTTTTACACAAAAAATAAAATGTTATAGCAGAGATAAAACACTTAGTGGTGCATAAAATGAGAGGAAAGATAATTTGAAATACAGCATTTTAAATTTTTAAAAATTTGAAAACTCTGAATTTTAAGGGAAAGAATATTTTTATCAACTTCAACAATTTTTTTTGTCTATATATTTAAATATATAAATTTTTTAATCTGCTCATTTTATGCACACTAGTGTTTTATCTCTACTAAAATTGGATTTTCTGTGAAAAAATTTGTGCCCGTTATGTATACCCAAATAATAATAATACGTGTTTTGAAAATTCCGTTTGTTGACGTCACTTTAGAAATCTTCCGAGAAAAATTATGAATTTATATTACATATTTTACATTATCAACAAGTTAAGAAATAGTTGCTTGTTACATGGTATAAATTTCATTATCCTGTGACAAAGTAAACCCATGAATTTTGATTTTTCAAAAGTGCGTAGTTAAACACAAATATTGTGTTTTCCACACGTCCCACTGTCCTTAACAATTTGTCAAAATTAACCCTTCACATATCAGGAAGTACGTAATGAATTTTCATGAAAATGTTGTGGCATGTACAATAACGTCTGCATTTCTCCTGGTTAAAAGTTTATGCTTTTATCTGCAAAACTTGATTTTTAAAAAAATTATAATGGTGGGGGGGATCTGATGTGTTCCATTCACATGACTACATCTCTGCAACAAATTATTCTATTTACTTCATCTAATCGAGAAGAAATTAGAAAAAATAGTCTTACTACTTGCTTCCTTGTAGATAGAAGTGACACAAGGGAGTACCATAGGTTAAAAGGATAGTCAAAAGCTGGTTGCTATGTGACTAATGTTGCTTTGTTTGTATGGACAGGAGTTGACAAATTCCTGTATGAGAAAAAAGTAAGTTTTTCAAAGCTGAAACAAAAAACAAGGAATATATTTAAAACGATCAATTCTACGAAAAAATGTATATTACATAAATTGGGTGTTTTAATGTGCTCTACATTTTTTGTGTGGTAAGTTTTTGTCCATCTCTTATGGTTTAGCAGTTATGCAAAATTCCGTAAAATTGATCCAGAATAAAGTAGTCTTCAGAGGCTATTCCTAGAAAATTCAAGTTATACGTTTTATTTGAAAGGTAAATATCTGTAATATACGAAATTTTAATCAAAATCGTTAGAGCCATTTTTGAAAAAATAAGCATTTTCGAAAATTTTTCCATGTAAAGGGTAGTTTGGGGTGGGGGGATTTTTCTCAAAATCTTCGTATCGCATCCCTGGAAGATACTAAACTTACATACCAAGTTTGGTATTTTACCGACTTTTCGTTTTTGAGTTATCGTGTTCACAGACACACGGACACACACGGACCTTTTCTGAAAATACTTTTTTTTTTGGATACAGGGGACCCTAAAACATATATTTCCGGTGAAATCTCGGTTTTGAAGTTTTGGGTGGAATGTAATACCTTCTCTATACACTATGTACATAGTACGTATAGAGAAAGTAAAAATGGACGCATCATATTTTTCGAATCAGAAAACTTCAGAGAATTTAACTTCGCCAAAAACGAAAAATGTCATTTTTTACCCCTTCATAGGCACATCCTTAAGCGTACAATTTATTACAATACCAGAATACTCCAGTAACACTTTCACTCCTAATATTTTCATATTCCGGAGAGAAGAAAGAAAAATTCTGCAGCATACGTTTGATTTTGTTATTGTTTAGAAAATTAAGCTAACTGTACGGTATTTTGAAGTAAAAGAGTAAGAAATCTTCTGGTTCCTTTTTGTTCCATTTACTCTTCGTCTCTATCTGCAATGGACAATATTACATTCATACCCTCAGACTCTGGGAAGGTAAGGCTGGAGAAAAATTCCTACTCTCCCAGCCGGGGATCGAACCCGGGACTCATACGATTCCTTTGGTGTAATTCATATTCTTATACAAGTGCTTATTGAAAGGTTTAAAATATCAGCACTTCTCTGATTTTAAGGCCGCTTTTCAATTCCGAGAACTAAAAATTAAAAATCTGATGTGTTCCACTCACATGATTTTCTTTGCAACAAACTATTGTTAAAACGCTTATGCTTCTATTTACTTCATGCTAAACGAGAAAAAATTAGCAGACACAGTCTTATTACTTGCTTCCTTGTAAATAGAAGCGAAATAAGGGAGTACCATAGGTTAAGGTGATAGTCAAACGCTGGCTGCCATGTGACTGAAGTTCCTTCGTTTGAATGGACAAATTCCTGTACGAGAAAAGTATAAGTTTTTCAAAGCTGAAACCAAAAACAAGGAATATCTAAAAAACGATCATCTCCACGAAAAAAATATGTACAACATAAATTGTGTGTTTTAATGTGATCTACATTTTTTGTGGGGTAAGTTTTTTTTCCATTTCCTACGGTTTAGGAACTATGCAAAATTCCTTAAAATTCATCCAGAATAAAGTAGTCTTCAGAAGTTGTTTCCAGAAAATTCAAGATATACATTTTATTTGTAAGGTAAATATCTTTAATATCCGATATTTTAATCAAAATCGTTAGAGCCATTTTTTAGAAAATCAAAATTTTCGAAAAAAGTTCCATGTAAAGGGTAGTTAAAGGTAGGGGGATTTTCTTGAAAATCTTCGTGTCGCATCCTTGGAAGATACCAAACCTAAATACCAAGTTTGGTTTTTAATGGACTTTTCGTTTTTGAGCTATGCTGCCCTCAAACACACACACACACACACACACACACATATACACACTCACACGGATATTTTTCTAAAAGTGCTTTTTTATTCAGGGGGTCTCAAAACATGTATTTTTGATGAAAACTCGGTATCGAGATTTTGGGTACATTGCAATACCTTCTCTATACACTATGTACATAGTACGCGTAGAAAAAGTAAAAATACGAGTATTAAAACATGAAAGTTCAATATTAACTGGAAGCGTAAGTCAAGCTTCAACTTCCTTTCCCATTTCCGGCAATGGCATACTTATTCATTTTGTGCATAATTATCTTATGATTCAAATTGTTCAAGAAGGCTGTGAACTACGCTATCTTTCTGCAACCTAAGCAAAACTGGAACAACAGAAACAATAAGAATAATACATTTTGTTTTACGTTGTTTGTTATAAATGGATTAGGTTGAAACTTTCATTAGAGGAAGCAAACATGTGAATGGATAGTCTCCAGGAACATGTATCGAATTTCTAAGTTGGTTAACCTGTATTATGTTGTCTGAATTGCTAACCGGTGAACACAAATAACTACCCAATGTGCAAAATCGACTTTCCGTTATTGGTATTAATCGATTAGAATTTCATTCTCGTTCGCAGTGTATTTTGAACGAACCCAAGGACGCCTTTTTACTTTCTCTACACGTACTATGTATTGCACCCAAAAATTCGATACCGTGATTTCACCGGAAATATATGTTTTGAGACCCCCTGAATACAAAAAAAAATATTTGTAGAAAAATGTCCGTTTGTGTGTGTGCGCGCGCGTGTATCTGTGGGAGCATAGCTCAAAAACGAAAAGTCCGTTAAATGCCAAACTTTGTATTCATGTTCAGTATCTTTCAAGGATGCGACACGAAGATATTCAAGAAAATCCCCCCACCCGAACTACCCTTTACATGGAAAAATTTTAGAAAATTTTTATTTTCTCAAAAATGGCTCTAACAATTTTGATTAAAATATCATATATTAAAGATATTTTCATGAAAACAAAATGTATATCTTGCATTTTCTGGGAATAGCCTATGAAGAAATTTATTCTGGATGAATTTTGAGAAACTAGTAAACCGTAAGAGATGGACAAAAACATACTGCACAAAAAATGTGGAGCTCGTTGAAACACACAATTTATGTCCTATACATTTTTTCGTGGAGTTGACTGTTTTTTTAGACATTCCTTGTTATTGATTTCAATTTTAAAATACTTACACTTTTCTTATACGGGAATTTGTCAACTCCAGCCTTTAGCTAGTTGTCACGTGATTGAAGTTCCTTTGTTTCTAAAACATTTGACTATCACTTTAGCCTAATGATTTCCCTATTTCTCTTCTATTTACAAGGATGCAAGTAGTAAGACCATTTCTGTTGATTTGTTTTCGATTAGCATAAAGTAAATATAAAATAATTTGTTGCTGACATGTAGAGAAAGTCATGTGAATGGAATGCATCAGATTTTTGCTTTTCTTTCTCATCCTGATTTTCGTTCCAGGTTTATTGTGAACCAGCTTTTAGAGCAGGCATATGTTGCAATATTTATCATAAACATTGCGAACATTCTCAGGGCATTTATACTAGATCTAAGAAGGGGGAAAACTTAAAGCTGAAATGTCGCGTGGACAATGACCATAATGCTATTATTCGAATCTGACTTTCTGTCCAACAAGACGTGCAAAAGATACGCAGGAACTAGATATTCTATCAGAGAAGATAAGATGTATCTTTTTAAAACTCTTATTACACAAATTGTGCAAATTTATTTAAAAAGGTAAAACTGGTTTCTCAAAAAGTCAGTTTTGTAACAGGCTTGTTTTTCTCACGCAAAGCTCAGAGGAGAATTTAAGCTTTCCAGCCCGAGGAAAGAGCGAGCTAAAAAATCAGAAGGGTTTTTGTCCGGACTAGGTAGCGGCAGATGCGGATATAGCATGATCCCTAAAACTGACAGAGACACTCCTGCAGGCACCCTCCAGGGCTACTCCTTTGAACAGGTCCAAATGCCTGGTTCCATACCGGAGGAGAAGGAAAAGTTACATAGAGCATATTCACCGCGCACCACACATCAAACTTCGCAGTCAAGCCCCGTACCCTGAAAGGTGATATGAAATGAAGTTATGGGGAATGAGAGATCGGAAAAAATAATTCGTGATATTAGATAAACCTCCCAGCATTGCCTGGCGATGAGGTAAGCACGAAAAAAATCAAAAAAATCAGGGTGGGCGATCGACGGAATCGAACGTCCGAATGCGGGCCAAAACACAACCGCCAGAGCATTCCTGATGGGTTTGTGATAGGTTTACTTCAATCTTTACAGCACCTTTCTGTAATTTTTTCGTTGATTAGAAAAATGGTGGCTCTGTAATTCTTCCACGTTCTTTAGGATAAAAAATTCTCACAAAAAGAAGAAAGTAAGTGCTGACAAGGAAAGTATTAGGTGAACATTCGAATGACAGCCAAAACAGAAAGCCTTAACACCAGCTCATCGAGACCACGAGAGTTGACTTCGCACTTCTATACCTTATAGTGCCACGTGATTTCTAGCAAAGCGTTATTTGGACGTGCGAGAAAGTTGATACTTTGACGGCCAAACACTCGATGTAGTTCCAAATTGTTGAAACTACCTAGTGGAGTGGGAGAATGAGTGTAGCATTCTGGAGCTAGATGTCAGCTACTTGTGTTGGGAAAGAGGTGCAGATATCTACTTGAATGGATTCTGAAGAATACTCCACCGTACTCAAAGACTGCTTTACACGTTCGAGCAGAGGAGATGCCTCAAGCAACATCAGCATCCACATCTCAAATATCGCTAAGGAGTGGCTAAATGATCAGACCAAGGTTTTAACAATTCCATGACCAGCTAAACCATCCGGTTAAAATTTGATGGAGAAGAGATTTGAATAATAGGATCTTCCACAAGAAATAACTGTGGCCGCTGTTTCGAACCATGTAACGAAGGTATCGGAGAGAGTAAGGCGACATCCAAGAGATATCTGCCACCAACAGGTTGAATGGGTGCTGGTCCGCCTAGTGAAAATCTGATTCCATCTTCTTCTGTTTATATCATTCAATATAGTTTCAGGATCTAACGGTGAGCCAATCTAATTACTTTCTCTACACGTACTATGTACATAGTGTATAGAGAAGATTTTGTATTGCACCCAAAAATTCGATACCGAAATTTCACCGGAGATATTTGTTTTGTGATCCCCTGAATCCCAAAAATGCATTTTTAGAAAAAGGTCGTTGTGTGTCTGCACTTAATAATAGGAAAATGGCAAAACTGATGACTCATATCTTAGTTTGGGATATGAATTCATGACTATAATGACAGGTGCTCCCCTGACCAAGAAATGCGACTTTCCTTCCATGAATTCGAGCGAATGATACAAATTACTCTCTTAATCAGTTGAATAATGATATTCCTGATGTTAATCGGTTCCTTATCTGAAATGTTAAGAATATAAATACCTAGTTTTGTATATTAAATTCAGCATAGCTCAAAAACGAAAAGTCCGTTAAATACCAAACTTGGTATTAAAGTTCAGTATCTTCCAAGGATGCGACGCGAAGATTTTCAAGAAAATCCCCCACCCCTTTAGAGGCCATTCCCAGAAAATTCAAGATACACATTTTATTTGTCAGGTAAATATCTTTAATATGCGTTATTTTAATCAAAATCGTTAGTCATTTTTGAGAAAATTAAAAGTTTCGAACATTTTTCCATTTAAAGGGTAGTTGGGGTGGGAGGATTTTCTTGAAAATCTTGGTGTCGCTTCCTTGGAAGATACTGAACTTAAATACTAATTTTGGTATTTAACGGACTTTTCGTTTTCGAGCTATGCTGCCCACACACACACACACACACACACACACATATAGAGACACGGGCCGTTTTACTTTCTCTACACATACTATGTACATGGTGTATAGAGAAGGTATTGCACTCCACTCAAAAATTCGATACCGAAATTTCACTGGAAATATTTGATTTACGTCCCGCTGTATCCAAAAAAGGCATTTTCAGAAAAAGGTCCATGTGTTTGTGAACTCAAAAACGAAAAGTCGGTAAAATACCAAGCTTGGTATTTAAATTTAGTATCTTCCAGGAATGCAACACGAAAATTTTGAGAAAAATCCCCCCTCCCCAACTACCGTTTATGTATGTTTTGATTTTCTCAAAAATTACTCTTAACGATTTTGATTAAAATATCATATATTAAAGACAATTTACCTGTCCAATAAAATTTATATCTTAAATTTTCTGGGAATAGTCTCTGAAGGCTGCTTTATTCTGGATGAATTTTACGGAATTGTACATAACTGCTAAACCGAAAGAGATGGACAAAAACTTACCACACGTTAAATCATACAATTTATGTTATAAGCATTTTTTTCGTGGAGTGGATCGTTTTTGAGATATTCCTTGTTTTTGGTTTCAACTTTAAAAGACATACATTTCCCATACAGAATTTGTCAACTCCTGTCTATACAAACAAAGGAACAAGTCAAATAGCAACCAGCTTTTGACTATCACTTTAACCTATGCTTCTCCCTTATTTCGTCTCTACTTACAAGAAAGCAAGTAATAAGACTAGTTCTGCTAATTTATTTCTCAAGTAGCATGAAGTTAATAGAAGCATAAGCAAGTCATATGAATGGAACACATCAGATTTTTTTAAAATGCATTTTTCGGATTCAGGGGGACACCAAAACATATATTTCCGGTGAAATCTCGGTATCGAATTTTTGGGTGCATTACAATACCTTCTCTATCCGTATGTACAATGTAGAAAGTAATAATATGACAGCACCAGTATGTCAGGTTAAAGGCCTTATGGCTCAGCTGAGAGTTTAATTCCCGCGCCAGGCAGGATTATGGAGATGCTGGATCGCACCATGTGGTTTGTGTTCTGGCAGTGTGGAGGCGCGACGGACGCTGCCTGGCCGACTGAGCGAGTGCTTACTCAGTCCAGGTGTTGTCATGTTATTGCAAAGTGCCGGCCGATCTCTTAGTGCGGTGAAGTGATGTAACACAGTAAAACACCACCATGGATATTTGGATGAACGATGTGGTACGTAAGCAAACAAGTGAATCCGCCTCTCTCTTACACATTAAACCCATTCTCCTTGCTCTTAATGTCCAAACTTTTATGTGTTTATGTCAATGCTTTCCGTGATTCTCGTAATAGTCACGTGCAATCGCCGAATTGGACATCCATGAAATTCACCATGCAAATTTTAAATTTATTTTGATGTCTGAACCCACAGCTCTGCTTACGTTCTTCTGTAATCTACTGACATTTTCTCTTTTATTTATATCGTCATTACTTTCTCTGCGAAATTCGATACCGAGATTTCACCGTAAATACACGTTTTAGGGTCCCCTGTAACAAAAAAAATTTTTTTGGAAACAGGTCCCCGTGTGTGTCTGTGAACACGAACATTCAAAAACGAAAAGCCAGTAAAATACCAAACTTGGTATTTAAATTTCGTATCTTCCAGGGATGCGACACGAAGATTTTGAGAAACCACCCACCCCAAACTACCCTTTACTTGGAAAAAATATCGAACCTTTTGATTTTCTCAAAAATGGCTCTAACGATTTTAATTAAAATGCCGTATATTAAATATATTTACATGGCAAATAAAATGCATATCTTGAATTTTCTGGGAATAGCCTCTATAGGCTTCTTTATTCTGAATGAACTTTTCGTAACTGGTAAACCGTAAGAGATGTATCACGTTAAAACACACACTTTGTCGTTATACGTTTGTTTTTCCTGTGCTTGACAATTTCTGAGATATTCCTTGTTATTTGTTTCAGATTTAAAATAAACTTTTCTCACACGGAAAGTTGTGAACTCCTGGCCCTGCATAAAAACGGATTTCAACCACATGACAACCAGCTTTGACTATCACTTTAGCCTAGTGAATTCCTTTATTTCTGTTCTACTTACAAGTAATTAAGAACTTTTCTGCTAATGTTTATCTCGATTAGCATAAAGTGAATAGAAGAATATGCTTTTTAACAATAATTTATTACAGCGATGTAGAGAAAGTCATGTGAGTGGAACACATCAGATGTTTTTCTGTCTGAACCTACAGCTGTGCTTGCGTTATTGTGTAATATGCTGAGATTTTCCTCGTTTGTTTTCATCGTGTGTGTTAAGACCGTACTGGGAAGAATGTATATCAGACATAAGATTTGATTTACATAATATTTTATTTCATTCAGTTAACCGTGCAAACACGGTTACCCATCTACGTGCTATTAATAATAAATAGGTTTTAATTATTGTGCTATAAATATTAATAATGCTTCATTAATTTTGAGCTACACATTGAATTGCAATCCGTTTTATGGAAAACCCTAAAAATGGAGGTATTCCACCAAGTTTTATACTTTTTGGTTGAATTAATAATACTATAATATTCGCCCTACTTCCTCGAAATGCTCTGTTATGTAATAGCACCGAATGTACATTTTGTTGCAGTTATGAGAGCAGTAGTCAATTGTTTGGCATTTCACTATATTACTCACTTGCAAGATCTCGTGATAAACAAACGACTAACTTGAAATTAAACGAACAGAATATTTGGAAACAATTAATACTGCTAACATGTATGTTTAACATCTGTTAGGTATTTTAACTTGAACTATACTTTTTCTAAAATTAACTGTAATTTTAAAAAATCTAATGTGTTCCATTCACATGACTTTCTCTACATTTCTGGAGAAATCATTGTTAAAAAGCTTATGCTTCTATTTACTTCATGCTAATCGAGAAAAAAATTAGCAGAAATAGTCTTATTACTTGCTTCCTTGTAAGTAGAAGCGAAATAAGGAAGTACCATAGGTTAAAGTGATAATCAAAAGCTGGTTGCTATGTGACTGAAGTTCCTTTGTATGGACAGGAGTTGACAAATTCCTGTGTGAGAAAAGTATGTTTTTCAAAGCTGAAACTAATAACAAGGAGTATCCCAAAAACGATCAACTTCACGAAAAAATGTGTATGGCATAAATTGTGTGTTTAATCGTGATCTACATTTTTTGTGTAGTAAGTTTACTGTTTAGCAGCTATGTAAAATTGCTAAAATTCACCCAGAATAAAGTAGTCTTCAGAGGCTATTCCCAGAAAATTAAAGATATTCATTTTATTTGTGAGTAAGTACATTTATTAACCGATATTTTAATCAAAATCGTTACAGCCATTTTTGAGAAAATCAAAATTTTCGAAAAAAGTTCCATGTAAAGGGTAGTTTGGAGTGGGCAGATTTTTCTCAAAATCTTCGTGTCGCATCCCTGGAAGATACTAAACTTAAATACTAAGTTTGGTATTCTACCGACTTTTCGTTTTTGAGTTATCGTGTTCATGGACATACACACACACGCGCGCGCGGACCTTTTCCTGAAATTTCTTTTTTTGGATACAGGGGACCCTAAAACGTATATTTCCGGTGAAATCTCGGTATCGAATTTTTGGGTGGAGTGCAATACCGTCTCTATATACTATGCACATAGTACGTGTAGAGAAAGGAAAAATATAAGATATTCTTGAATACCTTTTCAGTATAATAATAGCTCAACATTATGTTTTAATATACATCATAGATAAACTGTCAGGATTAGAGGTATCAATTCTCCCCACATTGTTTGGGGTAATCCTCTCTTGCATACCTACTTAAAATGTACCTAAATATGAAGTTAGTTGATTTCAAATTCTTGTTTGTGTTACTGGGACCCCAAAATGCGCATTGCCAGTAACATTATGTATTTTGAATACCTCCTCTGTCTAAGTTAGGTGATAGAAAAAGTAAAAATGGCAGCTGAAATTTTTTCTATGGGAACACAAAAAATAAAACTGGTTTAAAATATTTTGTTTTAAACCTTTGCTCATAACGACTTTTGTATAATGTAAATCGGTACATAACTTTTTTAAAGCTGGAACTAATAACAAGGAATATCTCGAAAACGGTCAACTCCATGGAAAAAAAAAAAATTATAAATTGTGTGTTTTATCGAGAAGTATATTTTTTTGTGGCGTAGGTTTTTGTCTATCTCTTGTATACTAGTTATGCAAAATTCAATAAAAATCATTCAGAATAAAGAGGTCTTCAGAGGCTATGCCCAGAAAATTCAAGATAAGCATTTTATTGGTAAATATCTTACATATAAGAGATTTTAGTCGAAATCGTTACAGCCATTTTTGAGAAAATCAAGATTTTCTAAATTTTTTCTATGTAAAGAATAGTTTGGGGTGGGGGAAATTTCTTGAAAATCTTCGTGTCGCGTCCTTGGAAGATACTAACTTAAATACCAAGTTTGGTATTTAAAGGACTTTACGTTTTTGAACTATGCTGTCCACAGACACGCACACACGGACCTTTTTCTAGAAATGCTTTTTTATTTAGGGGATCTCAAAACAAGTATTTCCAGTGAAGTCTCGGTATCGAATTTTTGGGTGGACTACAATACCTTCTCTATACACTATGTACACAGTATGTGTAGAGAAAGTAAAATAATCTTTTTGTTAAAAACATATGGATTAGATAATTCTGAACACTTCACTGAGAGATATTAGGCTAAAATATTAACATTTTAATTCTTTCTGAGTTACTGAAAATTTTGTTTTTTAATAAATATAGCATTTAAGAAAATGTATTTGTTATTAATTTATTACTAATTGAAAAACAAAACATTCTCATATAACATTTTACTTGAAATGAAATGGCGTTTTTTTTTATGGACGCTCTTTAACTGCTGTGGTTCTCAGCGTCCCATTCTATACTGGGCGTGAAAGACCGCTTAATTTTGCTCTATTAGGGTTGAGGTTCTTTTTTTTTTTTTTTTTTTTTTTTTTTTTTTTTTTTTTTTTTTATACAGGGAACCCTAAAACATATATTTCCGGTGAAATCTCAGCATCGAATTTTTGGGTGGATTGCAATACCTTCTCTATACACTATGTATATAGTACGTGTAGAGAAAGTAAAGAGAGGATATGTTTGATTTTTCCGCATGTAATAGCAACCGGTAGAAAATCAGTACGTATGGTCACCCTGCTTTAATTCCTCCTCTACAACTTAAAATGAGTTGATGAAAGACAGGAAGATTTATTGTAATAATAATAATAATAATAATAGTAATAATAATAATAATGATGATGATGATGCCTCCGTTGTCGCTTGGTCAGCGAGCTGACTTCTCACTCGGAGGTCCCGGGTTCGATTCCCAGCTGGGCGGGGAATTTTTTTTAACCAGAATTATTCCCTATCCCCCATAGAGTCTGGAAGTATGATGTGAGAGTGAATGTGCGTGTGTTTAGTAATATAAAGTTTATTAACCTAATGTTCTGAACCTACAGTTTCTCAAGTAAAAGCCCCCGATATGACGATTGAAGTTAAAGGGAGCTATACAAATGAAACAATAAAAATAATAATGATAATAATAGCAACAACAATAAGAATAAGAATATTAATAAGTAATAATATAATAATGGCAACAACAACAATAGAGCCACACGAGCACGTGCATAGACTTCTTTCCTTCTCTTCTCTAGTCACTTATGTAACGCGCTTCACCTGTTGATCTTCCTATTCTGATATCACTCTGAGGGAATCCCTGCTGCCTCCATGTTAACAGACTTTAGCAAGCTCTCCCCGCTTCACCCTGTCTGCGACAACCTAAAGAAAACCTTAAACCGCTAACCAGATGGACATACAAGGGATTCATGAAGGAACCTGTTTGGCACCTTAATCCTTCTTGGCGAATGTAAATTTTCTTTAACGGTACGGCAAGGAACGTTTTCTTAGGTTTTCCAAACATGTGTGAGATATTCAGTTTATCTTTCGCGTGTCAAACATAACGGTGGTTTAATTTAAATACGAATCTAACTTGGGATAACTTTATAAATATATGTGGTAAAAATTTAGAAACAATGGAACAATTATTTTAAAAAATCTGATTTGTCCCATTCACATGACTTTCCCTACATATCTGCAATAAATTATTACAAAAAGCTTAGCCTTTTGTTTACTTAATCAAGAAAAATTAACATTAATTGCTTCCTTTTAAGTAAACGGGAATATCATAGGCTAAAACCATAGGCAAATCTTTTAAAATCTGGCTTCTTAGTTTGTATGGACAGGAGTTGACAAATTCCCCAAATTTCGATACCGAGATTTCACCGAAAATATATGTTTTGGATCCTCCTCCTGAGTCCCCCCCCAAAAAAAATTAGAAAAAGGTCCATGTGTGTCTGTGGACAGTATAAAATGCGACACGAAGATTTTCAAGAAAATACCCCCACCCCGACTACCCTTTACATGGAAATTTTTTCGAAAATTTTGATTTTCTCAAAAATGGCTCAAACGATTTTGATTAAAACATAGTATATTAAAGGTGTTTGCATGACAAATAAAATGTATATCATCATTTTCTGGAAATAGCCTCTGAAGACATCTTTATTCTGGATGAATTTTGCGGAATTTTGCATAACTGGTAAACCGTAAGACATAGACAAAAACTTACCTAATAGAATCTGTAGAGCTCGTTAAAACACACAAGTTATATTATATATGGAGTTGATTGTTTTTGAGATATTCCTTGTTATTGGTTTCAGTTTTAAAGTACCTACGTTTGTCATACGGGAATTTGTCAACTCCTGTCCTTACAAACAAAAGAACTTCAATTACATAGCAACCAGCTTTTGACTATCACTTTAGCCCATGACTCCTTGGCACAGCTCACTAAGAGCCTTGGCCTACCACCCGACCGCAGCGTCCCCCATCTCGGTCCATTACTGACGCCAATCTTCAGCCTATGGCACTCCCTTATTTCCCTTCTACTTACATGGAAATAAGTAGTACGACTATTTCAGTTATTTTTCTAGATTAGCATGAAGTAAATAGAAGAATAAGCTATTTAACAATCATTTGTTGTAGAGATGTGGGGAAAATCATGTGAATGCAACACATAAGATTTTTTACTAATTATATCATGAAATAATTGCATTATAGTGTTGCTTTATGAATTAGAACGATGCATATAATGGCAATACATGTAATGAGCTGCTTTTGGAAGAAATTGTATTTGAACGTGTATGTTTACGCCACAAATCCTCCCCAGGGTTTATACCGCTGATTGCTCTGTGTGTCCGTAAGTGTGTGCGCACCTAAATACAAAAATTAATTTTGAAAATTTTGTTGCGTCTTTCATAATCTTAGCCAAGTTGCAACCTTGCGAAATGCAAATCGCATGTTCGACAAGTGTGGCCCTGCAGTATGCCTATATTACAAGGCAGTATCCCGTCCAGTTACGGCATATCATAAGAAATGCATAAGTCTCCCGGAAATAATAGGCAAAACACTATCGTGAGGTAATATCTGATCGTTTTTACCTAGGGTGCCCAACCTCTGCTCTTATGAGCTAATTGCGTCACCTAGTCGTGTTACCCCGCCACCTTCGTTTTGTGCATGGCCAGGTAGGAAGCGTTTCCCCTTCAGTTATCCCGTAGCGTTTAACTGAACGGTTCGACACGATGGCAGGTTTCAAGTGAACCAAACATATCGTATTGCAGAAACAATGTAACATTTTTGTTTTTGTTAAAGAGTACGGTGAAATGTCTTATTTGTAAGCATCACTTATTTTAAGTTCCCGAAGTAATTTTAAACGACACCTTGCCATAATCAATGTGATGGTATTTTTCAAACATTTTAATTAGGTATGCAATGAGTTACATCACTTCAATTTGAATTAATTTTGCCTGAAAATACGTTCCCTACGATCTTCAAATGGAACTAGTTACTTTACAAAATTCAACAATCATTAAATATTCTCAGAAAACAAGATGTGATTTATTTAAATGCAAATGAAAAATGTCTCACATTGCGAAGTTTTGCTGCAAAGCAGACGGCATCAATCCCCGTAACTCTGTTAACCTGTAATCTCTCAAGCGATAGAGCACAGAGGAGGCTGTGCTCTATATTAATATTTACTACTCTATGACACAAATACAGTAGAATATCGGGGCACATTACTAACTGTTTCGGTTGTTTCAATTTGCTACTGTCTTTAATTTTAATGTCTTTTAGACGCCTTAAATCTAACGTGATTAATGGCTTAACATACGGCGACTTTCTAAACGGTACCCACCGCTAGCTTAAATGTAAAAAAAAATATAAAAAAATCCAAAATGTTTTTGTATCCCAAGTATACTTCAGCTTCAATTATGCACTATATACTATGGTTTCTGCTCTGAGCCATTTAAATACTCACGACTGCACGCCAAATTACTTATAATTACTTCGATCTTTCTTAACAGTATTGCGCATTAAAATGTTTCAAATTATATAGTTTGTAACCAATCGTGTTAAAACTTGTTCACGTTTTCAGCAGAGACTCGGAGAGGCTTAAAGGAAAGGAAATGAGGGGGGGGGGGAGGAAATTATAATTTCTGCATCGTCGGCAACGCTAGATTAATAAGCCTAATAAAAGTAAATGTTTTGTTTTTAAATATTAAATATATCTGCATTAAATATAACTCACTTTAAGTGTGGTTAAGCGATGTGACAAAAACTTTTAAACACAGATAGAAACTATAAGAGTAGGAAATTCCACCTGTGTGTATTCTTAAGAGGAAAAATCTGATGTATTCCGTTTACGTGACTTTCTCTACATCTCTGCAACAAATTATTGTTAAAAAGCTTAGGCTTCTGTTTTCTTCATGCTAATCGAGAAAAAAATGGCAGAAATAGTCTTATCAGTTGCTTCTTTATAAGTTGAAGCGATATAAGGGAGTAGCATAGGTTCCTATGTGACTGAAGTTTCTTTGTTTGTATGGACAGGAGTTGACAAATTCCTGTTTTAGAAAAGTATGTTTTTCAAAGCTGAAACTAAAAACAAGGAATATCTTAAAAACGATCAACTTCACGAAAAAAATGCATATAACATAAATTGTGTGTTTTAATGTGCTCTACATTTTCTGTGCGGTAAGTTTTTGTCCATCTCTTACGGTTTGGCAGTTATGCAAAAATCCGTAAAATTCACCCAGAATAAAGTATTCTTCAGAGGTTATTCCCAGAAAATTCTAGATTTACATTTTAGTTGTCAAATAAATATCTTAAATATATGAGATTTTAATAAAAATCTTTAGAGCATTTTTAAGAAAATTAAAATGTTCGAAATTTTTTCCATGTAAAGGGTAGTTCCGGGTGGCGGGATTTTCTTGAAAATCTTCGTGTCGCATCCTTGAAAGATACCAAACTTAAATACCCAGTTTGGTTTTTAACGGTCTTTTCATTTTTGAGCTATGCAGCCCACAGACACACACGGACATTTTTATAAAAATGCCTATTTTGGATTCAGGGGGTCTCAAAACATATATTTCCGGTGAAATTTCGGTATGGAATTTTTGGGTGCAGTACAATACCTTCTCTATATTCTATGTACATAGTAGGTATAGAGAAAGTAAAAATAATCAATGGTTATTAAAAAGAAAGAAAAAGATCTTTAAAGGAACCCGAACGTAAACTGCCAGGTTTTCAATGCTTTATTATTGAATTGTGTTTCTGAAGTTTACTATAATACACTTAAGATATACCTGAAATAATAATTAAATTGATTGAACAGTTTGGTCACAGTAAAATGTCTTTATGATCAAGAAAATAGGATAAATTTGAGTCTAGGTGCAGATTTATGCATAAACATACATTAGAAAATGACTTTTGGCACATGTTTCAATCAGGCATATAGAGAAGCGCGTGTTATGCTTAAAATTGTAAAGTAATTGTAGAAAAAAATAAATTTATCACTTAAGGAAAATATTTACTCGAATGTATCATTAAATTTAATCAGTGTAGCATTTCTGAAACTTAAGTTTTAAAAGATAATTTAATAAAAGTGCTACCAGATATAGCTAACAGTATACTTAAAAGGTGTGCTAAGTTTCATAATTGTAACTTTATTGGTTTTTGAAAAAAGTGTACCTAAAATTGAACATTTTAAATTTACGGAGAGAAGGAAAAGAAAATAGCTAATAATTGTATCTTAGTAATGTGGTGGTTTGGAATATTCCAGGTGCACACTCTTGCTCAGTATGGATTTCAGTGCTCTGTGCCTTCTTTTTCTCTCTTCTCCTGATTGTCTTGGCTTCTTTGTCATCTCTTTGCTGACATTTGTACTTCGTCAATTTGCTGTCGATCAATGTTGGTGAACACTGCAATAGCGTTGTAACAAATAACCTATAGTGTAACCAGGTACACTACGTACATGGTGTATAGAGGAAGCATGGTATTCCACCCAAAAATTCGATACCGAGATTTCGCCGGAAATACATGTTTTAAGATCCCCTGAATCAAAAAAAAAAATTAGAGAAAGGCCCGTGTGTGTATGTGTGTGTGTGTGTGTGTGTGTGTGTGTGTCTGTGGACAACATAGCTCAAAAACGAAAAGACCGTTAAATACCAAACTTGCAAGGGTGCGACACGAAGATTTTCAAGAAAACCCCCCCACCCCTAACTACGCTTTACATGGACCTTTTTTTCGAAAATTTTGATCTTCTCAAAAATGGCTGTAACGATTTTGATTAAAATACCATATATTAAAGATATTTACCTGACAAATAATATGTATATCTTGAATTTTATGGGAATAGCATCTGAAGATGAATTTTACGGAATTTTGCAAAACTGCTAAACCGTAAGAGATTGTCGAGCACATTAAAACACACAATTTATGTTATATACTTTTTTCTCGTGGAGTTCATCATTTTTTAGATATTCCTTGTTATTGGTTTCAACTTTAAAAAACTCGTACTTTTCTCATACGGGAATTTATCAACTCATGTCCATACAAACAAAGGAACTTCAGTTACATAGCAACCAGCTTTTGACTAATACTTAACCTATTGTACTCTTTTATTGCAGAGATGTAGAGAAAGTCTTGTGAATGTAACACAATTTTGGGAGATATTTGACGTCCGTGTCCCCTTAACGTGTATCCATAACAAACTTTCTAGCTTGTTTTAAATTCTAGCAAGGACATCTGTTCACACCGGTTGCCATTACAGAATGTTTGACTAATTCTTGGAGAGTTTTTTCAGGTGGAAGTTTTAAAGTCGCGTTTTGCACGATGAAGAGAGCTGTATACTTCTATAGTTGTCCCATCGGGTGCAGGAAGTCCATGAAGCCTTATACATAACACATGATGTACCATTGTTCCAAATTATTCCTCTCTGAGTAGGATCATGGTGGAGTTCCATAGCTGGGGCGTGAGGAGGGTTCCGATTGCTATCTAACAGGTGGTATCAGCCTTTATTTCGTTACCAAACTTTCAAAACAGGAATGCCATTGTTCTGCTTCGTAAATATGAATGTACAAGGGACATCAACTAAATAAGTTTCCGATTTTATACAAAAAAAAATCTGACGTGTTAACACCCACATGACTTTCTCTAGCTGCTCTGGTATATTATATTGTCAGGTAAATAACTTTAATATATGATATTTTAATCAAAATTGTTAGAGCCATTATTGCGAAAATAAAAATTTTCGAAAAAAATTCCATGTAAGGATAGTTCGGGGTGGGGGGATTTTTCTCAAAATCTTCGTGTCGCATCCCTGGAATTTACCAACTTAAATACCAGATTTGGTATTTTACCGACACACATACACACACAGACCTTTTTGTGAAAATGCTTTTTTTGGTTATAAGGAACCCTAAAACATATATTCCCGGTGAAATTTCGGTATCGAATTTTTGGGTGGAGTGCAATACCTTCTCTATACACTATGCACATAGTGCGTTTAGAGAAAGTAAAAATAAAAACTATTGCTCTGAGCTTCTCAGAGTAGCAGCCCTGACTCTGAAACGACAACGCGATGTCCGTAAACAGACCCACATCACCCTTGTACAATTGAAGTCATGACTGCCGCGTGTGCCGAGCAAACTGATTTTTTTTTTTTTGCTTTCTCTACAAGTACTACGTACATGGAGTATAGAGAAGGCGTTGCATTCCACCCAAATATTCGATACCGAGATTTCACCGGAAATATATGTTTTGGGACCTCCTGAATCAAAAAAACATTTTTAGAAAAAGATCCATATCTGTCTGTCTGTCTGTGTCTGTGGGCAGCATAGCTCAAAAACGAAAAGATCGTTAAAAACCAAACTTTTTATTTAAATTTGCTGTCTTCCAAGAATGCGACACGAAGATTTTCAAGAAAATTCCCCCACCCCAAACTAACCTTTACATGGAAAAAATTTCGAAAATTGTGATTTTCTTAAAAATGGCGCTAATGATTTTGATTAAAATCTCTTATATTTAAGATATTTACTTGCCAAAAAAATGTGTATCCTGAATTTTCTGTGAATGGTCTCAAAAGACCTCTTTATTCTAGATGATTTTTATTGAATTTTGCATAACTGGTAAACCGTAAGAGATAGACAAAAGCTTGATACACAAACAATGTAGATCACGATAAAATACACCATTTATGTCATACATATTTTTTGCATGGAGTTGATCGGTTTTGAGATATTCCTTTGTTATTGGTTTCAGCTTTAAAAAACTCCTTTTTTCGTACAGGAATTTGTCAACTGCTGTCCATACAAACAAAGGAACTTCAATTACATAGCAACCAGCTTTTGACTATCACTTTAACCTATTTACAAGGAAGCAGGTAATATGACTATTTCTGCTAAGTTTTCTCGATTAGCATGAAGTAAAAAGAAGCATAAGCTTTTTAAGAGCAATTTGATGCAGAAATGGAGAGAAAGTCATGTAAATGGAACACATAAGATTTTTGTTTTCTGTATACATGTGCTTAATATAATCAAACTGAGTCTTAAGTTAGTGCGATTTCGATCTGTTAGCTGATGATCAGTCCCGAAAGCAAACGTTCGGTTATTTCTTCGCTAGCTAATTAGCTGCATCACTTGTTTTCAAACAAAAGCAGGACCTGCTCAATTACGCCGCATCACTTGTTTCCAAACAAACGAAAGCAGCAGCAGCGCCTGCTCACGTACGCCTTTCGTTGTTTTATGTCACTTTTGGAAATGGAATGCAGACGTCAACGAGGTGTGAAAGTTGCTGTGATGACTAAAATAAAAGGAGATTTTCTCCAAAAACACACTCCTGTCAATTAAACAAGGAAGCTGTGAAATGAAGCGTTAGCTTACCGTTGTGGCATGTCAGTGTGGTTCACTTAATTGACGTTGTTTGGAATTTTACTCTCCTTCATCGATAAAAATGCGGTTTCTACTTTGTCCACCACATATATCAATGGTAGGGTTTTTTTTCGAGCTCCAACCAACTTAAGTATTGAGTTTTCACCGAAAATATATGTTTCAAGATTTACTGACCCCCCCCAAACTAAGGAAAAACACAATTTATGTCATATACGGTTTTTTTTTTTTTTTTTTTTTTTTCGTAATTGGCCATTTTTACTTTCTCTATACGTACTATGTACTCAGTGTATAGAGAAGGTATTGCACTCCAACAAAAATTCGATACCCAGATTTCACCGGAAATATATGTTTTAGGGTCCCCTGTATAAAAAAAAAAAGGTATTTTCAGAAAAAGGTCCGTGTGTGTGTCCGTGTGTCTGTGAACACGATAATTCAAAAACGAAAAGTCGGTAAAATACCAAACTTGGTACAAGTTTAGTTTCTTCCAGGGATGCGACACGAAGCTTTTGAGAAAAATCCCCCCACCCCAAACTATCCTTTACATGGAACTTTTTTCGAAAATTTTGATTTTGTAAAAAATGGCTGTAACGATTTTGATTAAAATATCGTATATTAAAGATATTTACCTGACAAATAAAATGTATATCTTGAATTTTCTGGGAATAGCCTCTGAAGATTACTTAATCTGGGTCAATTTTACGGAATTTTGCATAACTGCTAAACCGTAAGAGATGGACAAAAACTTAGCACACAACAAATGTAGAGCACTTTAAAACACACAATTTATATCATATACCTTTTTTTCGTGGGGTTGATTGTTTTTGAGATATTCCTTGTTTTTTGGTTTCAGCTATAAAAAACTTATACTTTTCTCATACAGAACTTCCTGAACTCGTGTCCATACAAACAAAGGAACTTCAGTCACATAGCAACCATCTTTTGACTATTACTTTAACCTATCGTACTCTCTTATTTCGCTTCTACTTACAAAGAAGCAAGTAATAAGACCATTTCTGTTTAATTTTTTCTCCATTGGCATGAAGTAAATAGAAATCTAAGTATTTTTAACAATAATTTGTTGCAGAGATGTAGAGAAAGTCATGTGAATGGAACACATCAGATTTTTTAATTATTTATTTTGACCGAACAGCTAAAAGCTATACAGGACATTTATAATATTTTAACACAAAATAACAAGTAAATAACATTGATATGGGTCATATGATATCATTAATGTCTGAAAAGTATAGAGGTTAAAAAAATTACAATGACTACGATGAAGTTTATAACAAGCTTAGAAATACAACTTTCAGGTAAACTCAAAAATTAAAATAAAAATAATATTAACAAGTTTGTAAAATAGCAGTTGAAAAATGAATCTGTAGTATTAACAATATTAACATGAACACACGGTGAGTTATATACCCCTGGCCCTGCATAGAAACGGATTTTATCCACATGGCAACCAGCTTTTTAAGAATTTGACTATCGTTTTAGCCTAGTGTGTTTCTTTATATTCCTTCTACTTATAAGAAAACATTTATGCTAATGTTTTTCTCGATTAGCATGAAGTAGATGTAATAATAATAATAATAATAATAGTAATAATTTGTTACAGAAGTGTAGAGAAAGTCATGTGAATGGAACACATCAGCTTTTTATACATTTTATGTTATACGAGGTACGTCCAGAAAGTAAGTTCCGTTTGGTAATAAAATTAAATTGTGTACAGATACAGAATAATGATTTATTACACAAAATTCTACAACTCTTAAACTACTTTTCCACATAACTGCCGAAATTTTGCAGGCATTTGTCATAGCGTGGCACAAGTTTTTGTATACCTTCTTCATAGAAGTTTGCCGCCTGTGTCTTCAAAAAGTTTCAAACATTTTCTTTCAGCTCTTCGTCATTGTTGAAGTGTTGACCGCCAAGGAAAGACTTGAGATGTAAGAACAGATGAAAGTCGCTAGGAGCGAGGTCAGGGCTGTACGGAGGATGGTCAAACACGTCCCAGCCAAATCCCTGTAGGAGGTTTTTCGTCACATTTGCAGTGTGTGGTCGTGCGTTGTCGTGAAGAAAAACAACACCTTTTGACAGCAATCCTCGGCGCTTATTCTGTATTGCGCGGCGCAATTTCCTAAGTGTCTCGCAATAAACATCTGCTTTGATTGTTTGACCACGCGGTAAGAAATCAATGAGTAAGATGGCTTTCCAGTCCCCGAACACTGTGCACATCATTTTTCGAGGTGTCAAGATTTGTTTCAGCTTAACCTTTGCTGCGGATGAAGTGTGCCTCCATTCCATTGATTGCCGCTTACTTTCAGGGGTGTCGTAAGAAACCCAAGTCTCATCTCCTGTGACTATCTGTGTCAGAAATTCTTCGCCGTCTTCATCATAACGGGTTAAAAACTGAAGTGCACTACCCATCCGTTTTGTTTTGTGTTGCTCAGTAAGAGTCTTTGGTACCCAACGTGAGCAAAGTTTACGAAATGTCAGTTTTTAGGTAACAATTTCATGAATTAGTGATCGTGAGCTTTGGGGAAATTCCATAGCGAGAGCACTAATTGTAAACTTGCAGTTTTCCTGGATCTTGTCATCAATCGCGTGATCCAGTTCTTCTGTAACCAAAGATGGACGCCCACTTCGTCCTTCATCGTGCACTTCACTACGTCCTTCATTGAACTGTCGGACCCATCTTCTCACCATTGAATCACTCATCGCATTTTGTCCGTAAACTTCGCAAATTTGCCGATAAATTTCAATTGGTTTCACTTTCCTAGCATTCAGAAAACGAATCACAGATCTGATTTCACAAGCGGCGGGATTTTCAATCAACACCGACATTGTAAACAGCGTATGTGGCTGACAGCGATCTCAAAATGGCGCACGTTTCTTCTCCTTGATACAGAGCGTCTACCGCGCATGTGCGGATCTGCGATCGCAGCGCTGCAGCGGAGATAAATTGAAACGGAACTTATTTTCTGGACGTATCTCGTACTTTCACAAATTAAACGTCGTTGTATAGGCTATTTTACAATAATTTTTAGGTCATAAACTTCCGAAATTTTCTTGCAAACATCTAAATTCTAACAAGGTGAAGAGAATGACTCTCAGTATATTCTGGGCCGTTGTTTCTCCCGTTTTTTTATTTATTTTATTTTTTAGCTTAACGTTCTTTAACCTGGATGGTCATATCGGACGATGAATGAAGTTGGTGAAATGATGCTCAAATGATCTCGGGGTCCATGGAGCTTAAAGTTACTCGACATTCGCTTCTCAGGATAAGGGAAAACCCCGAAGAAAACCTTACTCGGGTAACTCACCCTAAGCGAGATTCTAACTCACGACCTGTGTTTTCATTTTATTTTCACCAAACTGTTTGCAGCATTGGTGCTAAAACGGTTCCCAGCAGTTGGAACATATCGTTGCAAGTTCCGCGTTATTAACGGAACTTGTTAGAGCTGGAACACAAACGTACACTATTTTGTGTCGGATTATTACGTAAGGAGTGTTGACAGGTTAGGTGCTCGCGACCCTGAGCACCACTTATCAGCACTTATCGGCCGCTGGAACCAAGGTCTTGATTTCAAGGACACGACGGCCGCTATATAGTGTTGTACCACAAGTAAATAAATAATAAAATAAATAAACGTACACGGTAAAATTGGAATTACTTTGATCCCTTCAATTGAGATTCTAAGAAACCTCTTCGAAACGGATAACTAAATAATAGGCAAGCGTCCTTATCGGTAATTTAAGGGAACAAGGTACTCTGAAATGGCAAAAAATAATTTTTTTTTGTTTTAGACACTAATAAAATCTCTATTATTTCTAGTTTCAGAAAATGTAGGGGGGTTAAGAGGATTTTAATAAATTTAAATATCATTAAAATGCTAGTCTGCATTTCTTTAAAGCTGTTATGCAAATCCTCTTTTTAGAATATTTGAATCTTTAAATTCATTTTTCGCAAAACCTATGCTATGAGAGCTGGAAAGCTGAAATTTTCAGCACATATATTATACAGCACGTGAACTTTCTGAATCACAAACGTGATGTTATAGTATATATTGATCATACGAGGGTCGGCTGATAAGTCCCGGGCCTCTCAATGAAAACGACATTTAAGAAAAATAATTGCTTTACTTTAGTGCGATTTATCAAAGTCCTTAAAATAGTTGTTTACCGCATCAATGACCTCCTGGTTGCTGTGAAATATTCGCCCTCCAAGACATTTTTTGAGGTTTGGGAACAGGTGGTAGTTACTGGGTGCTAGACCTGGCGAATAGGGTGGATGTTCAAGCAATTCGAACTTTAATTCGCACATTTTCCCCATTGCAATGTCTGAACGATGGGCCGGTCTCTTTCTTCACCTCATCACTCAAACGTTGCAGTAAGCTTGCATAGTAGTCACCAGTGATACTTTTACCTTTTTCCAAGTAATCAATAAAAATAATTCCCTGTGCATCCCAGAAAACACTCGCCATAGCCTTGTTAGCTGACAAAATTGACTTTGCCTTTTATGGAATTGGTTAACCCGGCGCAATCCACTGTTTTGACTCTGATTTACTTTCTGGAGTGTAGTGATGTATCCAAGTGTTATCCATGGTAATAAGTCCTTTCAAAAATTCACTGGGATATTTACGGTAGAGCTCCACATTCTTAACAGAAACTGTTTTTCTTTGTAACTTTTGATCAGGTGTCAACAAACGCGGCACCCATCATGCACAGATCTTGTGAAAGCCCAAAACATTACTTAAAATATTACCTGCACGTTCTTTTGATATGTTTACAGCCTGTGCTAACTCAAACAACTTTAATCTGCGGTCTTCCAGTACTAAACGATGACTTTTTTCAATGACCTCTGGAGTTGTCCCTTTTATTCATCACTAGTGCTCATACGTCCCATTTTAAACTCTGCAACCGACCTTTTAATCATTGAATATGAAGGGGCAGAGTCTTTCAATGTACTGTCCATTTCCTCCTTGATTTCTTCAGGCGTTAAGTAAGTGGTCTTGTTTAAAATGCTGCCATTCGAAAACTAAACAAGCTATTGACCTGTAAATATGAATACCAGCTAGTGTAGAGTTAAACCATAGGATGCTACCATCTAACTGGCCTAGTGGCGCCATATCTGTGAGCCCCGGGTTATCACCCGACCCTAGTGTTAAAAAATCTGATGTGTTGCATTCAATTGCCTTTCTCTAAATCTCTGCAACAAGTTATTCTTAAAAAAACTTATACTTCTATTTACTTCATACTAATCAGAAAAATTGCAGAAATAGTCTTATTACTTGCTTCGTTGTAAGTAGAAGCGAAATAAGGGAGTAGCATAGGTTAAAGTGATAGTCAAAATCTGGTTGCTATGTGACTGAAGTTCCTTTGTGTGTGTGTGTGTGTGTGTGTGTGTGTGTGTGGACAGGAGTTGACCAAATTTTGTATGAGTTAAGTTTCTGAAAGCTGAAATCAAAAAAAAAAAAAAAAAAAAAAAAAAGGAATGCCTCAAACACTATCACCTCAACGAAAAAAATGTATATAACATAAATTGCTGTACATTTTTTGTGTGATAAGTTTTTGTCCAGCTCTTACGGTTTACCAGTTATGCAAAATTCCGTAAAATTCATCCAGAATAAAGTAGTCTTCAGAGGCTATTCCCAGAAAATTCAACATATACATTTTATTTGTCAGGTAAATATCTTCAATATACGATATTTTAATCAAAATCGTTAGAGCCACTTTTTTTAGAAAATCAAAATGTTCGAAAAAAGTTCCATGTAAAGGGTAGTATGGGGTGGGGGATTTTCTTGAAAACAATGGTGTCGCATCCTTGGAAGATACCAGACTTAAATTCCAAGTTTGGTATTTAACGGTCTTTTCGTTTTTGAACTATGCTGCCCACAGACACAGACACACACATACACAAACACATGCAGACAGACAGACCGACACACACACGGATTTTTTTCTAAAAATGTTTTTTTTTTGGATTCAGGGGGATCCAAAACATATGTTTCCGGTGAAATTTCGGTATTGAATTTTTGGGTGCATTAACTTCTCTATACACTGTGTAGGTACATAGTGCATTTAGAGAAAGTAAAAAGCAGCCATATTGCAAATTTTCCACATTTTTACTTTTTTGTGTTTGATTTTTTTTTAATTTCTACTGAAATTGTATTATAGCTAAATAGTTGAGGTTCAGAAGATAGCTGATTATACTAAGAACAAACATGCAAAAGTGTGTTTATGTGCTGCAAATAGTATCAGAGAAAGAGGTACATGAATTCACATGTTTTTAAGACTAAGTTCTAATACCTTTTAGCTGAATGAAATACTTTTTATAGACTCAACCATATAACTATTAATGCAAACGACCACTTGAAATAATTGTCATAATTTGTAGAATAATTCATATAAATTTCTGAGAAAACAATTGAATACTTTAAGAGCAGTGGTAATTCAAGTCACTTAAGGTAGTTTCCGTATGTCCCCTTAAGAAGCAGAAAGCATACCCCAAGCATAATTTGCTTATAGCAATATCATTGCATTATTTTATAAACCTTCTGTAAAAATTATATTCCTTTATGCTTATTTAAGAGGAGTAGGAAATTACCACTGAAAACTGAAATCAATCACATTCAAAAATGTTCCGGAAGTAAGCAGACATATTTTAAATATCCGTGTGGACGGTTTTAAAGGGAAAAATATAATTTTTAAAATTGTGGTTTTCTTTCTTAAAGCTAAACGTAAGGCTCGTGGAAAGGAGCCTGTGATTAAATTAGAGTCATAATCCAGTGACTGAATGCTTCGTAACATCAGAAGACATTTTCTCAGCACAGAGAGAAGTAAATATAGTTTGTAGGAGAGAAAAAAGAGATAGGCGGCGTCGTGGCTGATGGTTAGACCTCTCGCCTCCCATCTAGTGGCCCGGGCTCGACCCCAAGCGCACGCACGGGTTTTCTCCGGGTCCTCCGGTTTTCCCCGCCACTCATTCCACCAGTAGCTCCTTCATCCCCTTTCCTTTCATCCATTTCGCTTGCATTTCGTATCATTCACTTCCTCACGCTCATGCCTGGCTATGGGCTGACCACTCGATCCCGGTACTTCATTCTGTGGGCTGCCCTACAGGATTCTGACCCCTTGGCATTCGGTTGTAAGTCCTAAAATACGGAGAGAATGGGCCGACTACGACGACGAGAACAAAGAAAGGACTATTCGGTTAAAGGAGCGCATGTGTGATTGTAAAACGTAACCAGCCTGCGGAATCCACTTTTTTTTTTTTGGTAGTGTTTAGCGCCCGCTTTCACTGCTACGGCACCGCAGGCGATGACAGTGATGATACATGACAAGATGGAGCACCGGTGGAATGTGATGGCAGGGGAAACCGGTGAACCCGGAGAAAACCCGCCCCTGCGCCGCTTTGTCCACCCGGGCCGTCTAGGTGAGAGGCGAATGGTCTGACCATTCGGCCACGGCGCGGCCGTGAATCCACCTTATTAGTATTTTTTCCGAAACCGCTTCTAAGTAACAAGAGTTCTGCTACCTTGTTTGTAATTAGGTTAACATTCGCCTTAGTGTGTGGTAATATGTGCTCTTTGATTTAACTAACGTTTATCTTGTTAATTATACCGGTCCTCTTGGCCTCGCTTGCTAAACTGCCTATAATTGGTGCTTCGTGGCGCAGGGGATGGGTTCGATTCCCACCTTGGGCATGGGTGTTTGTGTAAGTAAATAGAAAATGGTAAATAAATAGTAAACAAAGGATATGTAGGAAACTGAAAAAAAAAAGAATAAAAGAAAAAAAACTGATGTGTTCAATTCACATGACTTTCTCTACCTCTCTGCAACATATTTTTGTTAAAAAGTTTATGCTTATATTTACTTCATGCTAAGTGAGAAAAAAATAGCAGAAATAGTCTTATTACTTGCTTCCCTGTAAGTAGAAGCGAAATAAGGGAGTAACATTGGTTAAAGTGATAGCAAAAGCTGATTGCTATGTGACTGAAGTTCCTTTGTTTATATGGACAGCAATTGTTAAATTCCTGTATGAGAAAATTATAAGTTTTAAAGCTGAAACCAAAAACAAGGAGTATCTCAAAAACGATCAACTCTACGAAAAAAAATGTACATAACATAAATTGTGTGTTTTAATGTGCTCTATATTTTGTGTGTGGTAAGTTTTTGTCTATCTCTTACGGTTTAGCAGTTACACAAAATTCCGTAAAATTCATTCAGAAAAAAGTAGTCTTCAGAGGCTATTCCCAGAAAATTTAAGAGATACATATTATTTGTCAAGTATATCTTTAATATATGATATTTTAATCGAAATCACTAGAGCCAATTTTTAGAAAATCAAAATTTTCGAAAATTTTTCCATGTGAATGGTAGTTGGGGGTGGGGGATTTTCTTGAAAATCTTCGTGTCGCATCTTTGGAAGATATGGAACTTAAATACCAAGCTTGGTATTTAACGGTCTTTTCGTTTTTGAGCTATGCTGCACACAGACATACACACATGCACAGACAGACACACACACACACACACACACACACACGGGCATTTTTCTAAAAATGCTTTTTTTTGGATTCAGGTGGTCTCAAAACATGTATTTCCGGTGAAATCTCGGTATCGAATTTTTGGGTACGATGCAATACCTTCTCTATACACTATTTACATAGTACGTATAGAGAAAGTAAAAGGAATACATCGCCGGAGTCCTAACAAGACTCCGGAACTGTATTTTTAAATAAAAATAAAAGAAAAATGCCTTTTATGCCAATTTTTCATGCTAACTTTGTTTCCGAATACCCATATTATCAGCAGCACAAATACTTGACAGATCCGGATGTGTCCACATAGCGATCTGTGGATTACATCTTTCTATGTAGGATATCTAAACATTACATATTTATTTAATATCTAATGTCGTAGAAGAATTATGTATGCAACTCTCATATAGTGGTTATTAGAATACTCGTGAGCTTTTTCGACATTCACTTCGCTTGCGTCGAAACTTACCTCTCACTCGTATCCTAATAACTACCATTATAGGATCTTTGCTATTCTCAAAAGTAGCACTAAAATATCAATTACAATGTCATAAATTTTAACACATTTACTTGGGAAATAAATTGTAGGTGCATATGTCTGCAACTTTCTGGGTATAGCCTTTGAAGTCTCTTTCATTCAGAATGAATTTCATATAATCTTTTATAACTGGTAAACCTTAAGGAATAGACAAAATCATACCACACCAACATTGTAGATCTCTTAATACACAATTTATTCAAAAACTTTTTTGTGGCATCAACCATTTTGGAGATCTCTCTTGTTATTGGTTTGAATTTTTCAATATTTTGTCGTGTTTGAGATTTTGTAGGCATTCAATTGTATATCGCGATGTCGTTGAAAGAGTATGGAATTTCAAAGCCAGCTTTTAAACATGTGATTTACCTCTTGAACTTCCTGTACCACCTTGTATCGACAATGAAACGTGAGGATATAATATATAAATTTGTTAGAAATAATATTACTATTTATATTCAACCAACTGTTTAATAAATCAATCTCTCCTAATAAATTTAATGAAGTTGGAGCCGCTATATTGAAACAATTTCTCCAAATATATATCTCGATTAACGTGCATTAGATATCAAATTAAACTTATGCAAGAATTGTTTGCAGAAAATTAACAGTTTTATTTATACATCTATTTTTAACGTTCAGATTGTACTTAAAGAGAAAACAAGGTATTTTAAAGCTGTGTACTTTTCATATAAGAATTATTACGGTTAGTTTCTAGGAAAGCGATGTTTAACCTTTTAGACCAGTGAATGACATTTTATGAAATGATGTTCTGGGACGTACAATGCTAAAACATCTTAGTGAAAACCGTATTCAGACAGGTTTGGTTCACTGAGATCTGAACCCCGGGCTCCAGTGTATGAAGAGCAAGATTTAACGGCATTGAAATGTTAATTGTCACCTACTGCTTATGTCTTTACGCATGCGCATTCTCTTTCCATCCCATCTCAACGTCCTGAAAATAAATAAATACCACCTGTCATATAATAAAGACGAAGTAGTTGCCGCTGTTCCAGGCGCCTATTCTTATGTAGTTGGTTGCTTGTAAGATTTGTATCCCAAATTCTAAAGTAGTTCATTTGCGGACTAGAGTTTACTGGAAAATATTTGCTTGTTTTAATTCGCACTTCTGATCTTCAGATAGTTGAAGCTTTCTACCTTGTTATATCTTGCTGTAAACTATACATAAAGAAAATAATTGAACAGCAAAATATATTTTGTCAACTGTGATGTGATGGATAAATGCGATAATAACGTGAGTCAACTTTATGGAAATTACATTCAGATTTTCACGAATAAACAACAGAAGTACTTAGGCTGTCCCAGAAATACCCGACCTGACGTATAACAACACAATGGTAAAAATCTGATGTGTCCCATTCACGTGACTTTGCAATAAATTATTGTTAAAATGCTTAGGCTTCTATTTACTTCATGCTAATCGAGAAAAAATTAGCAGAAATACTCTTATTACTTGCTTCCTTGTAAGTAGAAGCGAAATAAGGGAGTACCATAGCTTAAAGTGATAGTCAAAAGCTGGTTGCTATGTGACTGAAGTTCCTTTATTTGTATGGACAGGAGTTGACAAATTCCTGTATGAGAAAAGTATGCTTTTTAAAGGCGAAATCAAAAACAATAAAATAAGTCAAAAACGATAAACTCCACGAAAAAAAGTATATAACATAAATTGTGTGTTTTAACGTGCTCTACATTTTTTGTGTGACAAGTTTTTGTCCATCTCTTAGTTTAGCAGTTATGCAAAATTCCGTAAAATTCATCCAGAATGAAGTAGTCTTCAGAGTCTATTCCCAGAAAATTCAAGATATACATTTTATTTGTCAGGTAAAATATCTTTAATATACGTAATTTTAATCAAAATCGTTACAGCCGTTTTTAAGAAAATCAAAATCTTCGAAAAAAGTTCCATGTAAATGGTAGTTTGGGGTGGGGGATTTTTCTCTTCGTGTCGCATCCCAGGAAGATACTAAACTTAAATACTAACTTTGGTATTTTATTGAGTTTTCGTTTTTGATCTATCGTGTTCACAGACACACGGACCTTTTTCTGAAAATGCTTTTTTTTTTTTTTTTTTTTATATAAAGGGGACCCTAATATTTCTGGTGAAATCTTGGTATCGAATTTTTGGGTGGAGTGCAGTAACTTCTCTATGCACTATGTACATAGTACGTATAGAGAAAGTAAAAAGTACCAACCTCAGAAAGCTTAAGTTTGGAGTTTGACAATTTTACATTGTTAAACATTTGTTTGGCAGCCATCATTATTGAGTGCTCTCAGCGAATTTGTAAACATGGATAAAACTGGTTATCGTTATGTCATACAATATTTTCATTTGTAATTTTTCATTAGTCCAACTAATATTAAAGCCCTGCTAGATTCTACTTTGGTGGCAGAATTCAAGTGCGGCCGTACGAGCTGCCAAGAAGAACGTTGCAGTGGTCGACCAAATGAGGTTACCAGTCCAGAAATTGTAACGAAAATCTACAACATGGTATTGGATGACCGGGCGAATGAAAGTGCGCGAGCTAGCAGACATTGCACGCATTTCTAAAAGCTTGTACATCATATACTGACAACATTTGGATATGAAAAAGTTGTGTGCAAGATGGGTGCTGCATTTGCTCACAATAGGGCAAAAACAGCGTCATGAGGATGTTTCAGAGGAGTGTTTGTCAATGTTTCGTTACATTAAAGCGGAGTTTTTGCATCGATTCATAACAATGGATGAAACCTGTATCCATCGCTTCAGACATGAGATGAAGGGACAATCAAAACAGTGGATTGGAAGGGAAGAATCGGCTACAAAGAAGGCGAAGACAGTTCCATCTGCAGGCAAGGTCACGCGGGATAATTTTCATTGATTATCTCAAAAAAGGAAATGGCTTGGTGGTAGATTTGTCAACAATAAAGAGGTGGAGTCTGCAGTTGATGGTTATTTTGCAGATCTCTATAGCTCTCACTATAAACAGGGTATCGCAGCTATTGAACATCTCTGGGAAAAATGTATCGAGCTGAAAGGAGACTTTTGTGCTTTCTTTGTTAGGATGGGTTCTTCTGGGACAGCCTTCGTATGTATAGGATTACATTAGAAATTCGATGGAGAGCCATTAAAAGGCAGAGTTTAAAGCAACTATTCCGACAGAGTCAACAGTCAGAACTGGTATACAACTCCTTGTGAGTAAAAACGAAAGTGTAAGCGGCCTTTGAGAATGTTTGCTTCTTAGCAATCATGGCATCATATTCAAATATTTGAAGACCGCCTTGGGCATGGATGTTATATGTTTGTGCAATGTGTATATGTTTGTAAAAGAAACAGTAAAACCAGTAATCAGTAGAAACCTACGGGGGAAATGTAAATAGGGATACAGTACCGGAGTCAGACTCCGTTACTGTTTTCTAAAAAAAAGAAAAAAAAAAAAGATGAAAAAGAAGCGCTCCGGCGTGTTCAACCAGCGGCGGTATATTTTTGGCCTGAGCGAGGGAGTATATCAGTCCTAATGTACGCATCAGTTGTGTTAAATAATCACGTGACATACTTAAAACGGACTTGTGACAGTAAGGTGTTGCTTTATTTGGAAATGATGAAGTTGTCCTTTATTTATTGTATTAAGGGAAGTCGAAATGATATTTTACAATGTTTTTCCACTTTCATTTTTTAATTGCATATGGATATTTGGAATCTCCCGCTCATTTTGGTATAACTTTCACAGATGTACGTTAATTGTAAATAGTTTAAAAATCTGATGTGTTCCATTCACAAGACTTTTTCTACATCTTGCAAAAAATTATTGTTAAAAAGCTTATGCTTCTATTTATTTCATGCTAATCGACAAAAAATTAGCAGAAATAGTCGTATTACTTGCTTCCTTGTAAGCAGAAGAGAAATAAGGGAGTACCATAGGTTAAAGTGATAGTCAATGTGACTGCAGCTCCTTTGTTTGTATGGACAGCAGTTGACAATTCCTTTGGTTTCAAAGCTGAAACAAAAAACAAGGAATATCTCCAAAACGATCAACTCTATGAAAGAAATGTATACAACATGTGTTTTAATGTGCTCTACATTTTTGTGTGGTAAGTTTTTGTGCGTCTTTTACGGTTTAGCAGTTATGCAAAATTCCATAAAATTCATCCAGAATAAAGTAGTCTTCAGAGGTTATTTCCAGAAACTTCAAAATATACATTTTATTTGTGAGTGAAATATCTTTAATATACGATATTTTAATCAAAATTATTAGAGCCATTTTTAGAAAATGGGGTGGGGGCATTTTCTCAAAATCTTCGTGTCGCATCCCTGGAAGATACTAAACTTAAACACCAAGTTTGGTATTTTACCGACTTTTCGTTTTTGAGTTATCGTGTTCACAGACACAGGGACACACACACACACACAGACCTTTTTGTGAAAGTTCTTGGTACTTTCTCTAGTACATAGGGATAGAGAAGTATTGTACTCCACCCAAAAATTTGGTACCGAGATTTTACCGGAAATATATGTTTTAGGGTCCCCTGTATCCAAAAAAAGCATTTTCAGAAAAAGGTCCGTATGTGTGTTTGTGTCCGTGTGTCTGTGAACACGATAACTCAAAAACGAAAAGTAGCTAAAATACCAAAGTATTGAAGTTCAGTATCTTTCAGGGATGCGACACGAAGATTTTTAGAAAAATCCCCCCACCCCAAACTACCCTTTACATGGAACTTTTTTCGAAAATTTTGATTTTCTTAAAAATAGCTCTAACGATTTTAATTAAAATATCTTATATTAAAGATTATTACCTAAGAAATAAAATGTATATCTTGAATTTTCTGGGAATAGCTTCTAAAGACCTGTTTATTCTGGATGAAGTTTGCTTAATTTGGCATAACTACTAAACCGCAAGAGATGGACAAAAACTTACCACAAAAAACATGTAGAGCACGTTAAAACACACAATTTATGTGATATACATTTTTTCGTAGAGTTGATCATTTTTGAGATATTCCTTTTTCTTGGGTTCAGATTTGAAAAACTTATATGATGCTCGCGTCTGCCACCCGCCTCCCCGTTTTCGAGGTGTTTCCAAGGCTAAGTATGGGCGGAAAATGGAAAATGTAAGAAGTGAGCGAGAAAGAGAGATGTTGACATTTTGTGAGTTAGTCATGGTGCAATACATCCGTTTGGGGGCTCCGTGCAGGGGAAGAGCGCCTTGACCCTGACCTTAATGTAACGAGGAGGAGAAGCGTGCTCGGGAATCAAACCCGGTGACTGAACTAATTGGCATTACGTTTATTGAAGGTCCTGTGATGTTACGTAAACATTGTTGAGAGTGTCCGCTCGCGGAGTTCTAGATCGATCCAAGGCTACTGTGACAAAGCCGTGACGTATGCCAGAGGCTACAGCAAGGCGAGGATTTTACAACACGCCTGCCTTACTTCCACCATAATCAAATATTCTGTTGTAAGACGCTTGTTATGGCATTGCTTTTGTTATCGTTTGCCGCATGATCCTGTATTCCCTGAAAATTATTACTGCAGTGGGGTTTAATATCCGATAACACTATAAAAAACCTGATGTGTTCCATTCATACGATTTTCTCTACATCTCTGCAACAAATTATTATTAAAAATCTTATGCTTCTATTTACTTCATGCTAATCGAGAAAAAAAAATAGCACAAATAGTCTTATTACTTGCTTCCTTGTAAGCAGAAGCGAAATAAGGGGGTACCATAAGTTAAAGTGATAGTCAAAAGCTGGCTGCTATGTGACTGAAGTTCCTTTGTTTGTACAGACAGGAGTTGACAAATTCATGTATGAGAAAAGTATGCTTTTCAAAACTGAAACTAAAAACAAGGAATATCTCAACAACGATCAACTCCACGAAAAAAGTATAACATAAATTGTGTGCTTTTAACATGCTCTACATTTTTTGTGTGGTAAGTTTTTGTCCATTTTTTATGGTTTAGCAGTTATTCAAAATGCAGTAAAATTCATCCGGAATAAACTACTTTTCAGAGGCTATTCCCAGAAAATGCAAGATATACATTTTATTTGTCAGGTAAATATGTTTAAGACACGAACTTTTAATCAAAATCGTTAGAGCCATTTTTGAGAAAATCAAAATTTTCGAAAAAAGTTCCAAGTAAAGGGTAGTTGGGGGTGGGGGGATTTTTCCCAAAATCTTCATGTCGCATCCCTGGAAGATACTAAACTTAAATACCAAGTTTGGTATTTTACCGACTTTTCGTTTTTGAGTTATCGTGTTCACGGACACACACACACACACACACACACACACACACACACACACACACACACACACACATGGACCTTTTTGTGAAAATGCTTTTTTTGGATATTGGGGACCCTAAACCATATACTTCCGGTGAAATCTCGGTATCGAATTTTTGGGTGGAGTGCAATACCTTCTCTATACACTATGTACATAGTGCGTGTAGAGAAAGTAAAAATCTGATGTGTTCCATTCATACGACTTTCTCTACATCTCTGCAACAAATTATTATTAAAAAGCTTCTATTTATTTAATTCTAATCGAGGAAAATTAGCAGAAATAGTCTTATTACGTGCTTCCTTGTAAGCAGAAGCGAAATAAGGGAGTACCATAACTTAAAGTGATAGTCAAAAGCTGGTTGTTATGTCACTGAAGTGCCTTTGTATAAACACGAGTTGACAAATTCCTGTATAAGAAAAGTATGTTTTTCAAAGCTGAAACTAAAAACAAGGAGTATCTCAAAAACGATCAACTGCACGAAAAAAAGCATGTAACATAAATGGTGTTTTTAACGTGGTCTATATATTTGTTTTTTTTTTTTGTTTTTTTTGTGTGGTAAGTTTTTGTCCATCTCTTACGGTTTAGCAGTAATGCAAAATTCCGTAAAATTCATTCAGAATAAAGCAATCTTCAGAGGCCATTTGGGCTGCGCCGTGGCCGAGTGGTTAGACCACTCGACTCTCACCTTGACGGTCGGGGTTCGACCCCAAGCGACCGTATGTGAGATTTGTGGTGGACAAAGCGGCGCTGGGGCGGGTTTTCTCCGGGTACTCCGGTTTCCCCCGCCATCGCATTCCACCGGTGCTCCATCATCATTCATGTATCATCAGTGTCACCGCCTGCGGTGCCATAAGTAGTTAAAGCGGGCCATTCCTAGAAAATTCAAGATATACATTTCATTTACCATATAAATAACTTTAATACCTGTATATTAATCAAAATCGTTACATCCATTTTTGAGAAAATCTAAATTTTCTAATTTTTTTTCCAAATAAGGGTAGTTTGGAGTGGTGAGTTTTTTCTCAAAATCTTCGTGTCTCATCCCTGGAGGATTCTAAACTTAAATACCAAGTTTGGTATTTTATCGACTTTTCTTTTTTAAGTGATCTTGTTCACGGACACACACGGACCTTTTTCTAAAACTGCTTTCTTTTTTAATACAGGGGACCCTAAAACATATATTTCCGGTGAAATCTCGGTATCGAATTTTTATCGGCTAGTCTTATTACTTGCCTCCTTGTAAGTAGAAGCGAAATAAAGGAGTACCATTTTTTAAAGTGATAGTCAAAAGCTGGTTGCTATGTGACTGAAGTTCCTTTGTTTGACTGGATAGGGGCTGACAAATTCCTGTATGAGAAAGGATGTTTTTAAAGCTGAAACGAAACAGAAGGAATCTCAAAAACGATCAGCTCCACGAAAAAATGTATATAATATAAATTGTGTGTGTTAGCGTGCTCTACATTTTACTGTGGTAAGGTTTTGACCGTCTCTTACGGTTTAGCAGTTATGCAAAATTGCATAAAATTCATCCAGAATAACGTAGGTAGTCTTCAGAGGCTATTCCAAGAATATTCAAGACGTACATTTTGTCAGGTAAATATCCTTAACATACGATATTTTAATCAAAATCGTTAGAGCCATTTTTGAGAAAATCAAAATTTTAAAAGGTTAGTGTAATGGGTAGTATGGGGTGGGGGGATTTTCCTTAAAATCTTTGTGTTGAACCCTTGGAAATTACCAATGTTAAATACCAAGTTATGTACATATTTTACCTACTTTTCATATTTTAATTACCTTGTTCACAGGCACACGAACCTTTTTCTAATTTTTTGTGTATTAAAGGGGACCCTAAAGTATGTAATTCCGTTAAAATCTCGGTATCGAATTTTTTGGTGGAGTGCAATACCTTTCTGCCTACGTGCTATACAAAGAAAGCAATAACGTATAACACATAATACATTGGGCATACTAAACCATATGTCTGAAATTGCTTACAAGGTATTTAAATGAATTCCTTATAGTGTTAATATACTAAATGTATATACAATATACAATGCTAAAACTTTTCAAACATTTCCAGATTACTCGCTAAAACGTGTTAAACATCTCCAGGAACGCGACATGTCGCAAAACGTAAAATGTTGTCTCCAGATTGTATTCCAAAAGCCTCAGATCTGGCGACAAAGTCGCTAAGTTGGCCACCTGGTGGGCGACGGCTTTCTGCTACAGGTGTGTGGGCACTCCACATTATGAAACAGTTGTCACGTGAATCATATATTATCTTGTGCAATAGCGTGCACCTCATTTACTGCAGCCTGGTGCCCCTCCAGACACTTGTATAGTATAACGTTTTAGTTGGCAAATTATAGTCATTGAGAGCAATAAGGCACTCTTTGTTCAGTAATTGGCATCGCTTTCATTCACACTTGGTTCTTTGGACAACACTTGTTGGCCTGGAGTCCCTCCAGCACGCGATCTTAACCACATGTTTTAATATTACGAAATATTTACGAGTTTTTTTTTTTTTTTTTCAAGCTCCGGTAGGCTTTAAATAAAAGACAAGTTCATAGAAAACAATTATTTTTATACTAAAGGTTTCGTACACTTACTTTTCAACACAATCACCGAAAAGATTGAGGATGTTGCCGCCAATGATTTCAAATGAGCATTGAAGATCTTCGTAGTTTACGTTTGCGGAGGGCCATTCAAAACAAACGAAGAGGAATGCTGACTTCAGGAATTGTGTTGATCCATGACAACGCTCGCACACACACTGCTGGCACAACCCTTCGGCTCCTTGAACAATTTCAATGGGGCATTTTCGATCATCCACCGGGGAGTCCTGACCTGGCACCAAGCGACTTTTACCTTTTCCCTGAACTGAAAACGTGACTAGGAGGGCAGCACTTTCAAACCAACGAAGATCTTCAAAACAACGTCAATGCCATTTGAAATCATTGGCGGCAACATTTTTACTTTCTCTATACGTACTATGTACATAGTGTATAGAGAAGGTATTGCACTCCACCCAAAAATTCGATACCGAGATTTCACCTGAAATTTGTGTTTTAGGGTCCCCTGTATTAAAAAAAAAGAAGCATTTTCAGAAAAAGGTCCGTGTGTGTGTGTCTGTGTCCGTGTGTTTGTGAACATGATAATTCAAATACGAAAAGACGGTAAAATACCAAACTTGGTATTTAAGTTCAGTATCTTCCAGGTATGCGACACGAAGATTTTGAGAAAAATCCCCCCACACCAAACTGCCCTTTACATGGAACTTTTTTAGAAAATTTTGTTTTTCTCAAAAATGGCTCTAACGATTTTGTTTAAAATGTCGTATATTAAAGATATTTAAGTAACAAATAAAACGTATATCTCGAATTTTCTGCGAAAAGCCTCTGAAGACTACTTTATTCTGGATGATTTTACGAAATTTTGCATAACTGTTAAACCATAAGAGATGGACAAAAATTTTCCACACAAAAAATGTAGAGCATATTAAAACACACAATTTATGTTATATACATTTTTTCGTGGAGTTGATCGTTTTTAAAATATCCCTTGTTTTTAGTTTCAGCTTTGAAAAACTTACACTCTTCGCATACAGGAATTTGTCAACTCCTGTCCATACAAACAAAGGAACTTCAGTCACATAGCAACCAGCTTTTGACTTCACTTTAACCTATGCTACTCCCTTATTTCTCTTCTACTTACAAGGAAGCAAGTAATAAGGCTATTTCTGCTAGTGTTTTCTCAATTAGCATGAAGTAAATAGAAGCTTAAACTTTTTAACAATACTTTTTTGCAGAGATGTAGAGAAAGTCATGTGAATAGAACAATCAGATGTTTTGAAGCGGGTATTGCAAAGCTTATGCACAGGTACATAAATGTCTCAATCTTTTCGGTGATTATGTTGAAAAACGTTTAGTGTACTAAACTTTTAGTAATAAAATAATTGTTTTCTATGAACTTGTCTTTTATTTATAGCCTATCGGAGGTTGAAAAAAAAAAACGGCCCGTGTACTAAATTATCTAGAAAGTATTCTATGCTATAGAGTGAACTGGGCCAGAAAAATCCGGAAGCTTACTTTTTTGAAATGGATGAAAGTTATTCTGTGCGAAATAAACACCCTTAGATCCAAGATGTAGAAAGAATGATGGATGAAAGAATTACTAAATATAAATCAGATGGGGAAACAGGATACACTTTAAAGCTGACTGAAGTGAAGACGGAACAAACGTCAAGCCTTATCCATAAAAGTGAGGAAAATGATTCACTGCTGGGATAATGACGGCCTAATATGGTTTTCTCCATAATAAACAGACGCCTAACGACCTTATCTGCCCTTATCTGTTCATGGATGCATTTTTGCAACCATTCATTGACGATACCTTTAGAAACCAGATAAAGAGATTTGTGACAGTGATTCATCTAATAATAATAATAATAATAATAATAATATATGATTTAACGTAATATTACTAATAAACTGCAACAGGCATTCAGAGGCGTATGATGAAAAATCTATCGCATGGAAGCAATACAGAAAAAAAGAAATATTTTCTCTATACCTACTATACATGGTGTATAGAGAAGGTATTGTATTGCAAAAATTTGATTCCGAGATTTCAACGGAAATATATGTTTTGAACCTCCCTGAATAAAAAAAAATACACACACACACAATTTAGAAAGATATCTGTGTGTGTGTGTGTGTGTGTGTGTGTGTGTGTGTGTCTATGAGCAGCATAGCTCAAAAACGAAAAGTCGGTTAAGTTTATTTAAGTTTAGTACCTCCCAAGGATGCGACATGAAGCTTTTCAAGAAAATCCGCACACCCCAATACTACCCTTTACATGGAAAATTTTTCGAAGTTTTTGATTTCAAAGCTCTAACGATTTTAATAAAATATATTTATATATTAAAGATATATACATGAAACATAAAATGCATATCTTAATTTTCTGGGAATAGTTTCTGAAGAATTCCTTATTGAGGCTGAATTTTGCATAACTGGTAAACCGTATGCCGGTCCCCATGGCCACGCTCACCAAGGCGTCTCACTTTGGTGCTTCGTAGCGCAGGGTATCGTGGGTTCGAGTCCCGCCTTGATCATGGGTGTTATATGTCTGTGCGTGTAAAAAGAAGAAAACAGCAATTCAGTAATCATACAGCAAACAAAGTGAAACAATTAGGTAAATAAAAGTAGGGTATATACAGCACTGGAAAAAAATCATAAGAGGTATAGAAAAACTTACTGCACAAAAAATGTAGACCTCGTTAAAACACATAACTTTTCTGAGATATTATTTTTAATGGTTTCAGCTTTTAAATACTTATATAATTTACTTATAATTTTATCATATGGGAATTCATCTCCTGGCCATAAAAGGAATTTCAATCCCATAGCAACCAGCTTTTAAAAGATTTGACTATCGCTTTAGCCAATTGTATTCCCTTATTTTCCCTGTACTTACAAGGAAGCAAGCAATAAGATCAATAATGCTAATCTCGGTTAGCACTAAGTAATATAAGAATAAACTTTTTAACAATAATTTGCTAGAGAAATGTAGAGAAAGCCATGTGAAACACTTCAGATTTTTATTGGGTCATATCCACCATTTATAGCGCGGAAGAATCTTTTTACTTTCTCTACACGTACTATGTACATAGTGTATAGAGGTGTTGTATTGCACCCAAAGATTCGTTACCGAAATTTCACTGGAAATATATGTTTTGAGTTCTCCTGAATAAAAAAAAACACACATTTTAGAAAAATATCCATGTGTGTTTGTGGGCAGCATAGCTCAAAAACCAAAAGACCGTTAAATATCAAACTTGGTATTTAAGATTGCTACCTTCTAAGGATGCGACACGAAGATTTTCAAGACAATTTCCCACCCCAACTATCCTTTACATGGAACATTTTTCGAAAATTTAGATTTTTCTAAAAAATAGCTCTACGATTTTAATTAAAATACCTTATGTTTAAGGTATTTTATGACAAACGAAATGTACATTTTGAGTTTTCTGGGAATAGCCTCTGAAGATCTCTGCATAATTGATGACTTTTGTATAACTGACATAATTTTGGATACAAAAACTTACTGCACAAAAAAGTAGATCTCAATAAAACCACAATTTATGATATTTAAATTTAGAGTTAACCGTTTTCGAAATATTCGGGATTATTGGTTTCAATTTTAGCCACTTAAACTTTTCTCAAACGGGGAGAATCTTTCTTCTCGTTTTCATTTGTTTACTATTGGCAATCAAAGAGATTAGAATTTCAAGTGTTTCACATAGCGACCTGTTCCAGCATCCGCTTTTAGACAGCAAAATCAAATCAACATTCTTGGTTTTTAAGTAATTAATGTTACTATATATAAATTAAGAGAAGAAAAACGAATAATAGTTTATGAAATATTAAAATTAATAATTGTTGCTGTTTTTGGAGGAAGATTATTAAATTGAATCATTTTTAACTCCTTATTTTATTTGTTTACCATTTATCATAAAAATAATACCTATTGCTCTTAAAGGACGAGACTATCGCTTTAACCTGTCCATTTTCTTATTTCCCTTCTACTTACAAGGAAGCAAGTAATAAGGAGAATTTCTGCTAATGTTTATCTTGATTGGCATGATGTGGATAGAAGAATAAGCTTTTTACCAATAATTTGTAACATAGATTTAGAGAAAGTCATGTGAATGGAACACATAAGATTTTTTGTTATTACAAAATCAGCAATGGTGCTGTCATAACATTTAGGTCTTTCGGTCGTCTTTAATTAATAAAGTGCAGAAAAGCTACTACAACGAACGAAATAGTTGCCAGAGTTGTCCCTCACCCCAACTACCATTTACATGGGGAAAAAAATCGTAAATTTTGATTTTCTCTAAAATGGCTCTAAAGCTTTTGATTAAAATCTCATATATTAGGATATTTACATGACAAATAAAATGTATATATTCAATTTTCTGGGAATACCCTCTGAAAACATGTTTATTCTGGGTGAATTTTGCGGAATTTTGCATAGCTGGTAAACCATAAGAGATTGACAAAAATTTAACCATACAAAAAATGTAGAGCTCATTAACTATCATTTTAAGCTAGTATATTCCCGTATTTCCCTTCTAATTGCAAGGAAGCAGGTAAGAAGACCATTTCTGCTAATTTTTTTTCTCGATTAGCATTAAGTAAATGAAAGAATAAGCTTTTTAACAATTTGTTGCAGAGATATAGAGAAAGTCATGTGAATGGAGCACATCTGATTTTTTTTATTTTAGTTTTGAGGTTGCATTCCATGTTGTGGTTACCATTCTAGCTTCTAACACCTAAGGTTGCGGCTTCAAACCCAATGGAGGGCGATGATTTTTTTCGACATAGAATCCTTAGCATGTTTTTATTCGATAGAGAAGTAAAGCTCTTGGTTCTGTGTAGTATTTATTTGCACCTAAAGGAACCCCAACATAAGGTTCCTGTGTTAAATTCATCGTGTCTCAAGGCCACAAGTCGTGATTTCGTCCTATAGTGCCATCTGTGGACGATGAGTTGTGATCTCTCGTCACCATGTGCACATAGTGGCGAACTCAGAACTAGTAATTCTTTGATCAAGTAACCACTGTAACGGTGGCCCAATGCACACCGACATGGGGTAATGGAATTTGAACTGTAACATAGTTTTGATACATGATGCTTATATTGCTATTTTTTCCAGGGTTATTAGGTTTTTTAAAAGTATATTTATTATTGTGTGAATTGCGATGTTTCAATGTATATCTGTACTTCCATTCTAATCTCTTTCGTACAATTTGTGTTCCTGGTGTGGTGGAAGAGATGGCTTACCACCAAAATAAATATGCATAAATGTGTATTTCTTCAATATTTTCTATAGTTATGAATATAATTGATCACCATTAAAATCGCAAGATGCATTCTGATCTAAGCTGTGTCAGTGTGTCAGTGAGTCCTCAGTGTGTCCGTGTATCTGCGAACACGATAACTCAAAAACGAAAAGTCAGTAAAATACCAAACTTGGTATTTAAGTTTAGTATCTTCCAGGGATATAACAGGAAGATTTTGAGAAAAAATCCCTCACCCCAAACTGCCCTTTACATGGAAAAAATTTCGAAAATTTTGATTTTCCCAAAAATGGCTCTAACGATTTTGATTAAAATTTCGTATATTAAAGGTATTTACCTGACAAATAAAATGTATATTTTGAATTTTCTGGGAATAGCCTCTGAAGATTACTTTATTCTGGACGAAATTTACATAACTGCTAAACCGTAAGGGATGTACAAAAACTCAACACACAAAAAATGTAGAGCAAATTAAAACACAATTTATGTCATATACAATTTTTTCGTGAAGTTGATCGTTTTTAACATATTCCTGATTTTTTGTTTCAGCTTTGAAAAACTTACTTTTCTCTTACGGGAATTTGTCAACTTCTGTCCATACAAACAAAGGAACTACAGTCATATAGCTACCAGCTTTTGACTATTAGTTTAGCCTAAGGTACTCCGTTATTTCCCTTCTACTTAAAGAAAGCAAGTAATAAGACCTATTTCTGCTAATTTTTTCTCGATTAGTAAGAAGTAAATAGAAGTATAAGCTTTTTAAAAATAATTTGTTGGAAAGATGTAGAGAAAGTCATGTGAATGGAACGCATCAGATTGTTTTTGGATTCAGGGGGACCCAAAACATGTATTTAGGTTGGAATCTCGATATCGAATTTTTGGATGTAATTCAATACCTTCTCTATACACTATGTACATGGTACGTGTAGAGAAAGTAAAAATAATAATAGTAATAATAATATCTACTGATCTAATAGGTGAGTTTTAGTCCTTTGCTGCACAGTCTCTTGTTCCAGTGAGAGATGACCCTTCCTCTTTTATTCTTCAGGCTGATACCAATTCAAAGGCCAACCGTGGCGGCCTCTCCTCATTCATTGTCACCAAATGTCCACATCACAGCAATTGCCTTGCATAAATGTCACGCAAAATGTTATTGTTAACCTCAATTCATTCCTAAAAGTGGCACGGAATGTTCTCGGTGTTCCCTTCTCATACCTAACATTTTCTGAACATGATTTAGTTTATAATCCGCACAAAACTCAACTGAGCTTTTTACTTTCTCCACCCAAAAATTCGATCCCGAGATTTCACCGGAAATACATGTTTTGGGTCCCCCTGAATAAAAAAAAGATGCATTATTGGAAAAAGGTCCGGATGTGTATGTCTGTGTCTGTGGACAGCATAAAGTTTGGTATCTTTCAATGAACATGAAGATTTTCAAGAAAATCTCCCCACCTCCAACTACCCTTTATATAGAACTTTTTTCGAAAATTTTGATTTTTTCAAAAAGATTCTAACGATTTTGATTAAAATATCGTTTATTAAAGCTACTTACCTGACAAATAAAATGTATATTTCTAATTTTCTGGGAATAGCCTCTGAAGAGTAGTTTATTCTGAATGAATTTTACTAAATTTTGAATAACTGCTAAACCGTAAGAGGTGGACAAAAACTTACTACACAAAAAATGTAGAGCACGTTAAAACACACAATTTATGTCATATACATTTCTTTCTTGGAGTTCATCGTTTTTGAGACATTCATTGTTTTTGGTTTCTGCTTTGAAGAACGTGTACTTTTCTCATACATGAATTTGTCAACTCTTATCCATTCAAACAAAGGAACTTCAGTCACATAGCAACCAGCTATTGACTATCACTTTAACCTATGGTAGTCCCTTATTTCGCTTCTACTTACAAGGAAGCAAGTAATAAGACTATTTATGCCATTGTTTTCTGATTAGCATAAAGTAAATAGAAGAATAAGCTTTTTAAGAATAATTTGTTGCAGGGATATAGAGAAAGTCATGTGAATGGAACACATCAGATTTTTTAATCCGCACAAAACTCAACTGATTTTTACTTTCTCCACCCAAAAATTCGATAGCGAGATTTCATCGGAAATACATGTTTTGGGTCCCCCTGAATCCAAAAAAATCTGATGTGTACCATTCACATGACTTTCTCCATATCCCTGCAACAAATAATTCTTAAAAAGCTTATACTTTTATTTACTTTATGCTAATCAGAAAAACATAGCAGAAATAGTCTAATTACTCGCTTCCTTGTAAGTAGAAGCGAAATAAGGGACAACTGTAGGTTAAAGTGATAGTCAAAAGCTGGTTGCTATGTTTTTCATAGCAGAAACCAAAAATAAGGAATGTCGAAAAAACGACGAACTCCACGAAAAAAATGTATATAACATAAATTGTGTGTTTTAATGTGCTCTACATGTTTTGTGTAGTAAGTTTTTGTCCATCTCTTACGGTTTAGCAGTTATTCAAAATTTAGTAAAATTCATTCAGAATAAACTACTCTTCAGAGGCTATTCCCAGAAAATTCAAGATATACATTTTATTAGTCAGGCAAATATGTTTAATATACGAAATTTTAATCAAAATCGCTAGAGCCATTTTTGAGAAAATCAAAATTTTCGAAAAAAGTTCCATGTAAAGGGTAGTTGGGGGTGGGGGGAGTTTTCTCAAAATCTTCGTGTCGCATCCCTGGAAGATACTAAACTTAAATACCAAGTTTGGTATTTTACCGACTTTTCGTTTTTGAGTTATCGTGTTCACAGACACACGGACACACACATACATACACACACACACGGACCTTTTTGTGAACATGCTTTTTTTTTGGATATTGGGGACCCTAAAACATATATTTCCGGTGAAATCTCGGTATCGAATTTTTTGGTGAAGTGCAATACTTTCTCTATACACTATGTACATAGTGCGTATGGAGAAAGTAAAAAAGCATTTTTGGAAAAAGGACCGCGCGTGTGTGTGTGTGTGTCTGTGGACAGCATAGCTCAAAAAACTAACAGTCCGTTAAAATACCAAACCTAGTATTTAAGTTTGATATCTTCCAAGGATTTGACACGAAGATTTTCAAGAAAATCTCCCCCCCACTCCCAACTACCCTTTACATGGAACTTTTTTTAGAAAATCTTATTTTTTTCAAAAATGGCTCTTAACTATTTTGATTAAAATCTCTTATATTTAAGACATTTACATGACAAATAAAATGCATATCTTTAATTTTCTGGGAATATCCTCTGAAGAGTAGTTTATTCTGGATGCATTTTACGGAATTTTGCATAACTGCTAAACCGTAAGAGATGGTCGAAAACTTACTACACAAAAAATGTAGAGCACGTTAAAACCCACAATTCGTGTTGCATACTTTTTTCGTGGAGTTGATCGTTTTGGAGACATTCCTTATTTTTGGATTCAGCTTTGAATAACTTACACTTTTCTCATACAGGAATTTGTCAACTCCTGTCCAGCTCAAATAAAGAAGGATTGTCGTCGACATTAGGGATAGCTTGGTCGAGGGGTCGTTCATCGCGCTCTGTAGGCAGTTCCAGCAGTGGATCTTCCAGCATTGTGCTATTAGCGACTTCCGCGCGTCTCTGTGCCTATCTGCCTGCGGTCTGTAGCCTCCTGGGAATGATCACACAATAGATCTATATAGGTCGCAGGTGTACCCCACCGTTATCTAACCGATACTATAGTAGGCTTATTTCTCTCGTCTCTCTTTCTATCTCTCTCATGGTTTTCAAATTACAGAACAGTTCAATGAGAATGAAGAGAGCTTTCAGCCTTTTTAAAGTTATTCTGGACATGCATGTTTTTGTCAATATATTTTAGTTGGAATCGTTTGAGCCATTGTTTGAAGGAAAATAAAAAAATGAAAAATTTTAGTCAGGTTTGATTGAAGTGGAAAGAATTTCCATTCTCGTTTTCATATCTTTAAAATCTGGTCTGAGTATAGTTTTGCATTTACAGACCTCCTGTTTTTGAAAATTTTTGTAAACTTTTCAGGGAACTTCAAAACGTGTATTTATGGTGATTGGAAATAGGGTTTTCGGGCAGAACATACTTCTGTAACCACCATAGTCTAGCGAAAGAGAAATTAATTTCCTAGTAGGAAATTAGCCGCAAATGTTACGATTTATCCTTGACATTGAAACTAAGCCGTTTATAGCAAATAAAGCATTTTGCAGGGTTATATACTAAGGGCAAGGACAAATGTTTGATAAGGCCGGAACGTTTTCGCTATAACCAGTTTTTACTCAAGGGCGTTCGTTTGTCGTCCTGTCAAGATTGCCTTGAAATTTGTCATCACAATACAATATGAAATATAGCAGACACACACGCGCGCACACACACACACACACACACACACATATATATATATATATATATATATATATATATATATATACCTATACCTGTTTCAAAACGACACCAAACGAAGATGTGGACCTTGTTGGTTATACCGTACGTGATACGTGAATATACTTTTCAGCTCTAAATACGGCACATACAAAAACTGCCATAAAATTACCATGGATTGGGCAGTCGTACGTGCCTGGCACACCCCAAGAGAGATGCCGGTTGGTAGCGAAGGTCCCAGTCGCGAGGTGTAGGGTTTGTTTGATAGACACGCCGGCGCAGCACTGGTCACCATAGTAATGGAACACGTAGCATGTGGGTTTTGTTATGTGTTTCGTATAAGACGTTCTGAGATTGTTTACGTGGCGTATGACAACCGTTGTTCCTTCGCTGCCTAATCCCAAATGTGTGCTATTTTTAAACACACACACACAAAACTTTAAATAGAAGAGTTTGAAAGTTGCGACATCAAGTTTTGGACAAGTCAAAGTGTAAGCTAATCGACTGCTATCTTCGTTTGGTGTTGTTTTGAAACATGTGTGTGTGTGTGTGTGTAAAATAAAGCGGGTGGAAGGGAACTTACTACATTCCTTTTAATATGTGGTTCATAGAAGCATTACAAACAAAAAGGTCTAATAGCATTTTGTTCTTTATCAGCCAATTTCGAAAAAAATAAATGGTTTTTGTTCCAAATTGGATGCGTAATTCCACAAGAATGTACGAAGATAATGGTTTGTTACTTGTAAGATGCCTAGAGTAACGTATTTCTGACATTAGTTTCGGTAGGAATTATGGGAAACCACACAGGGTTTCGAAATAATTAATCACTTAAAGAATTAAAGGAATATTCCGAGCTGCTTTTTCAGACGTGGAGTAACTCGGCAACCTTACGCTGAGGTTGGTCAGGGATCTGAACCGGCTTCTGAGTGTAAACACGTCGGTTGCTTGCAAACACGACGCAAAGTGAAACTAGTGAAACTGGCATTCTGATTGGCGAACCTCGCAAGTAAAATCGGAAGGAATGCCTTCAACGTCCACATGAGGCATGTTTATGTACTGACCTAGTGCAAGTGATACTCACACATCGTTGCTAGCTTGTCTATCCCTTGATTTTGAAAAAAACTAAATTATCTCCGTAGGAAATGGTCAGAGACAAAAACGTATAGTACAAAATGTGTTCTAAATACCGAGATCTATCACTGGTGTAAATTAATGTAACGGCTTCCCTTCCACCCGGTATATATTATTTAACCGAATTCTCGTTTTTGATTTATGCTGTCCACACACACACACACACACACACACACACACACACACACATACACTGGCCTTTATCTGAGAATGCTTTTTGGGACCTCAAAGGACACATTTCCGGTGAAATCTCGACGTCGACTTTTCGGGTGGAATACATCGCCTCTGCCTACCATGTACGTAGTATGTGTAGAGAAAGTAAAACTCAAACTAATAACGAATACCTCGAAAATACCGATTCTAATTAATTTGAAGAAAAATGTGTTTTTAAAATATTTATGTTTTTATCTCTCTCATGCCTTATTTCTTATGAAAGTTCACGGGTATTTTCAGAAAATTGAAGATAATATATTTTATTTACCGAATACATGAAAATGTATTGATATTTTAATGAAAATTATAAAAGCCATTTCTGTAAATTTATAAAATAATGAAAAATGTTCCATATAAAGGGTAGCTCGGGGTGAGAAAATTTCTTGAAAATTATCGTATCATATCTTTGGTAATTGCTGAATTTAAATTTCAAGTTTGAAATTTATCCCGACATTTCGTTTTCGAGTTAGGCTGCTCCCTCCCTCCCTTTCTCTCTCTCTCTCCCTCCACTACCACCACCACACACGTACCGATTTCCAAAAATACATTTTTAGAGGATTTAGGGGAGCTCAAAACAGAAGAGCAGTTTTTTTTTTTTTTTTTTTGCAGGACAGATAGTCCTGTAAATGGAACACATGAGATTTTTGCTTTCTCTAGCAGGTATGTACAATTAATAATAGAGAAGATATTGTATTCTATCCAAAAAATATTAATCGTGTTTTCACGGGAAATGCATGCTTTGATGACTCCTGAAAAACCTTTTTAGAAAAAGGTCCGCGCGCATGTGTGTATGTGTGTGTGTGGACAGCATAGCTCGAAATTGTTAAGTCAGTTAAATACAAAGCAAGGCATTTAAGTTTAGAATCTTACGATTCCTGAAAATCCCCCATCCTAAACAACGCTTTACATAGAACATTTTTCGAAATTCGGTATAGCTCTAACAATTCTGGTTAAAAGTACATATATTAAGAATATTTACATGTCAAATAAAATGTATATCCTGAATTTCTTGCGAATTGCTTTGAAAACCTTTCATTCTGGATGACTTTTTTATAACTGGTAAACCGTGCGCAGCTTTTCTTGGGCGCTCGGCTCCCTGCGGTTTCGGAGGTTTCACGCAATTTTGGAAGCAGAGCATGAACTATTATGAGGCATGAAGTATCGTGTACATCCTCATATCCGGCGACTTCAATTCTAAGGTATAATTCTGTCTGTAGATCCTAGAGTTCACGCACATGTCAGTGCACTTTGTTTTGTTTAATTACCCGGCTAGTTCGCGGTAGATTATACTGGGTCTTTAGATTTATTCGGCCTTTAGCGCCAGTGAGCTTAAATGCATGATGGCATTATTAGTTCAGCTATCCTCTTGTCTCAAAGGGAAGATGCGGTGTAGAACTGTTTTTCCCCAGGACATTTTGTGCGTTCTTTGCACGCGAGATGGAAGTGACCACCGATCACAAAATTTGCATGGGTAATTGCTAGTTCCGAACCTAGAAGAACCTACACCCCGCCGCTGAGTCCTTGCACTTGACAGTTCAAGGTGATTTCGCGTAAGGTTGGGTATGCTGTCTTTGCGGCGTTGCCAGAGTAACTAGTAAATAACAGCTGATTACAAATGTCTATCGTGTGTAAAGACAGTGTGCATTGTAAACGAATGCCGATTAATAATGAAACTAATTCGCTATTATTGATGTTAATTGAAAATAAGTGATACCACAGGGTGATTTAAATAGGGCTGACACAATACCTAAATTGTAGAGGAATTTTGGAAGATTATTTACCTCTATAGCATATGTTGAAAATATTCTCCATCCTACATAAGGCACAACTCAACACGTCGTTCCATGTTACTGGCCACTCGTTGGAGGACTCTGTTGTCAATAGCTTGAATCTCCTGTGTGATGTGCTTCAGATCGTTCAATGTCTGGGGACGTGTGGCGTAAACTCTGACTTTTAAGTAACCCCATAGAAAGAATTCCGGCGATGTCAAATCTGGAGATCTCGGTGGCCACAGGTTCCTGAAAATTATCCGGTCGTCAAAGAAACTTTCAATTAGGTGCTTGGATTCATTTGATGTATGGCATGTAGCGCCATTTTGCTGAAAATATTCCTAGACTCAGCTCTATATCGTACTGTATTTTCACGTTGACTACAAGAACAAAATGTCGAAATAGCTGCCAACAATGCAATTAGGAATAAAACATAAACATCTGCGCATTTAGTGACAAGGAATCGAAACTCCAGAACATTCTGCTTAATTTGGTGCTAAAATTGGGTCATTGAATGAGTTTCCAATGGAACAATTAAAGAAAGAAATGTGTCAGTTCTACATAAATCACGCCGTACAACATATATAGCATACATTACGTATGCTATATGAGGCTAGATATCGAGGGAGATGACTCCGCGGTAATGTGTGAGGCTAGCATTCGAGAGATACCGGTTTCGATTCCTGTCGACCGCACACTCTGACCTTGATTTTCCGTGGTTTTACTTGGTCGGTAGGCGAAATTAGGGTGGTTTCTCATTTGCAACGATTTCCTTTCCCTCATTTCCCTTTTTTTATCGTTTCCTTCTCATCTTTCAGGTGTGCGTTTAGTTTTCGTGGTCTAAGGCGATGCCGGACAGATGATGCAGATGATTGCTCCAAAGAAAGAGTTTTCTCTGGAGGGCAGCTTGGTTGAACGGTGGTTCATTGCCCTCTCTGGGCAGCTTCAGAAGTGGTCTTCGAGGTAGGAACTGCTAGGTACTTAAGCGCGTCTCTGTAACCTGTCTGTTTGTTCGTATCGGACGATGAATGAAATTGATGAAATGATGCTCAAACGATCTCGGGGTCCATGTAGCTTAAAGCTACTCGACATTCGTCTTCTCAGGATAAGGGGGAAAAAAACGAAAAAAAAAAAAACGAAAAAAAAAAACAACCTTATCCGTATAACTCAGCCTACGCGAGATTCGAACTCCCGACCTGTTGAATGTGAGGCAGGCACTGTCATTCTGCGGTCTCCTGTTGTTACTTCATTTCATCTCGTTCTGTAGGTCGCATTAAGAGGTGTCCCCCCTCCGTTGTATACCCTATGAGATAAGATGCAGCGTTAGTGTACATATTGTTGTTAAAAAGCTTATGCTTCTATTTACTTCATGCTAATCGAGAAAACATTAGCAGAATTATCTTGTTACTTGCTTCCTTGTAAGTAAAAGTGAAATAAGAGAGTACCGTAAGTTAAAGTGATAATCAAAAGTTGGTTGCTATGTGACTGAAGTTCTTTAATTTGTATGGACAGGAGTTGACAAATTCCTGTATGAGACAGCTATGTTTTTAAAGCTGAAATATCTCAAAAACGATCAACTCCACGAAAAAAATGTATATGACATAAATTGTGTGTTTTAACGAGCTCTACATTTCCTGTCCAGTTATCTTTTGTCTATCTCTTACGGTTTACCAGTTATGCAAAATTCCGTAAAGTTCGTTCAGAATGAAGTAGTCTTCAGAGGATATTCCCAGAAAATTCAAAATATACATTTTATTTATCAGATACATATCTTTAATATACGTTTTAATCAAAATCGTTAGAGCCATTTTGAGAGTCATAATTTTCGAAAAGAGGATTTTCTTGAAAATCTTCCTGTCTCATCCTTGGATGATACTGAACCTAAGTACCAAGTTTGGTATTTAACGGTGAGCTATGCTGCCCAAAGACACACGCGCGCGGGCCTCTTTCTAAAAACGCCTTTTTGGGATTCAGGAGGACCAAAAGCGTGTATTTCCGGTGAAATCTCGGTATCGAATTTTTGGGCGCATTACAATACTTCCTCTATACACTATGTAGGTACATAGTACGTGTAGAGAAAGTAAAAAGATACAGATTTAGTAGTAAATGCTATGATGATGCAATATGCAACATTAATGCAGAAAATATCAGCTACTGTGTTGAGGAAAGAGGCTATTCCCAGCAAATTCAAGATATGCATTTTATTTGACAGATAAATATCTGTAATATACGATATTTTAATCAAAATCGTTAGAGCCATGTTTTAGAAAATCAAAATATTCGAAAAAAGTTCCATGTAAAGGGTAGTTGGGGGTGGGGGAATTTTCTTGAAAATCTTCGTGTCGCATCCATGAGGATACCAAACCTAAATACCAAATTTGGTTCTTAACGGACTTTTCGTTTTTGAGCTATGCTGTCCACAGAGACGCGCGCGCACACACACACACACACACATACACACATACACTATGTACATAGTTCGTATAGAGAAAGTAAAAATGCACAGCATCAGTGTAGAAAGTATCAGCTGTTGTGGTGAGGAAAGACACAGCATTGTTGGACTTCGAAGCACGACCAAGAAAAGTTGTGTGCAACAGGTTTAGATAAACTATTCGGGGTCACTAGTACATATGTATATGATTCCGCCTAGGATATTAGTGAAATGATGGGAGAAGGTGCGCCGAGTCAAGGTCGTATCCACGCAAGTTGAATATGCATAACCAGCAAGGAGTCACATGCCTAGTCATGGCGGTCAAGTTCAACATTGTTGTGCTGGGGGAAGGCGCGCTGCATGTACTGCGTTTGTTTCAGAGTTCCGCTTCGGTTCATTCATTTTCTTTAAATATACATATTACAGATAAAATAACACATTAAGGAGATTATATTTGTCACGTAAATGTCTAATGTGTTCCATTCACATGACTTTCTCTACTTCTGTGTATCAAATTATTGTTAATAAGCTTATTCTTCTATTTACTTCATGCTAATCGAGAAAAAAATTAGCAGAAATAGCCTTATGTAAGTAGAAGCGAATTATGAGAGTATCATAGGTTAAAGTGAAGTCAAAAGCTGGTTACTAGGTGACCGAAGTTCCTTTGTTTGTATGGACACGAGTTGGCAAATTCCTGTATGAGAAAAGTACAAGTTTTTCAAAGCCAAAACCAAAAACAAGAAAATATTTAACTCCTCGAAAAATAATGTATATAACATAAACTGTGTGTTTTAACGTACTCTACATTTTTTGTGTCGTAAGTTTTTGTCCATTTCTTACGGTTTAGCACATATGCAAAATTCCGTAAAAGTCATCCAGAATAAAGTAGTCTTCAGAGGATATTCCCAGAAAATTCAAGATATACATATTCTTTGTCAGGTAAATATCTTTAATATACGATATTTTATTCAAAATCGTTAGAGCCATTTTTGAGAAAATCAAAAGTTTCGAAAAAATTTCGAATAGTGTATCGAATAGTGGAATGCAGTACCTTTTCAATTAATTAGGTGCTTCATAGAGAAAGAAAAAAGTGTTATGTGCTCCATTCGTATGACTTTCTCTCTGTTCTGAAAAAAAAAAAAAAAAAAAAAAAATATTATTGTTTTATCTACATCATGCTCCTGGAGATAAACATTAACAGAAATGGTCTTAATACTTGCTTCCTAGTAAGTAGATAAGCTATTGCTATATGATTGTCATTGAATTTCGGTTCTCTTTCCATGGCCAGGAATTAAAAAGAAAAATAGATGAAACGGATGAGAATTTTCCATTTGAGAAAAACAAGTCTTTTAAAATTAAATTCAATAATAGGGCTTTTCTCAGAAATGGTTAACTCCATAAAAATGTATATGACACAAATTATGCGTTTTAACGAAGATTATTTTTCTTTCTTTATAATGTGTAGAGAAGGTATTGTATTGCACCAAGAAATTCGATACCGAGATTGCACCGGAAATATGTTTTGAGAACTGCTGAATCAAAACATTTTTTTTAGAAACATGTCAATATCTTCAGTGTGTGTGTATGTGTGTGTGTGTGTGTGTGTGTGTGTATGTGTCTGTGTCTGGGCAGCATAGCTCAAAAACGAAAAGTCCCTTAAATTCCAAACTTGGTATCAGTATCTTCCAAGGATGCGGAACGAAGATTTTCAAGAAAATCCCTCCACCCGAACTACTCTTTACATGGAAAAATGTTCAAAATTTTTGATTTTCTAAAAAATGGCTCTAACGATTTTGATTAAAATGTCATCTATTAAACATATTTACATGACAAATAAAATGTATATCTTGAATTTTTTGGGAATAGCCTCTGAAGACATCTTTATTCTGGATGAATTTTGCGGAATTTTGCATAACTGATAAAAGCATAAGAGGTAGACGAAAATTTACTTAATAGAAAATGTAGAGCTCGTTAAAACACAATTTATGTTACATACCTTTTTTCTTGGAGTTGATCGTTTTTGAGATGTTCCTTGTTACGGTTTCAGTTGTAAAGTACTTATATTTTTCTCATACGGGAATTTGTCAACTGCTTTCCATACAAAGGAACCTCAATCACATAGCAACCTGCTTTTGACTATCACTTTAGCCTGTGCTACTTCCTTATTTCCCTTCTACTGACATGGAAGCAAGTAATAAAACGGTTTCTGATAATTTTTGTTCGGTTAGCGTGAAGTAAATAGAAGAATAAGCTTTTTAACAATAATTTGTTGTAGAAATGTAGAGAAAGTCATGTGAATTAAACGCACAAGATTTTTTGTATAGTAAGGTTTTGTTTACCAGTTATGCCAAAGTTAATCCAGAATGAAGAGGTCTTAAGAGGCTATTCCTAGAAAATTCAGGATATTCACTTTTATTTGACATGTAAGTATATTTAATATACCGTATTTTAATCAGACTCGTTAGAGCAATTTTTAAATGTTTCCATGTAAACAGTAGTTTGGGATTTTCTTGAAAGTCGTCGTGTCGCATCCTTGGAAGATGCTGAACTTAAATATCAAGTTTGATATTTAACCGACGTTTCGTTTTTGCGCTGTGTTCACAGGCACCCTTTTTTACTTTCTCTTTACGTACTATGTACATAGTCTATAGAGAAGGTATTGCACTCCACCCATAAATTCGATACCGAGATTTCACCGGAAATATATGTTTTAGGGTCCCCTGTATCCAAAAAAAAAAGCTTTTTCAGAAAAAGGTCCGTATACATGTGTGTCTGTGAACACGATAGCTCAAAAACGAAAAGTCGTTAAAATACCAAAGTTGGTACTTAAGTTTGGTATCTTTCAGGAATGCGACACGAAAATTTTTAAAAATCTCCCCCCACCCAAGCAATCCTTTACATGGAGCTTTTTTTCGAAAATGTTTATTTTCTCAAAAATAACTCTAACGATTTTGATTAAAATTTCGTATATGAAAGATATTTACACGATGAATAAAATGTATATCGTGAATTTTCTGGGAATAGTCTCTGAAGACTACTTTATTCTGGATGAATTTTACGGAATTTTACATAACTGCTAAACCGTAAGAGATGGACAAAAACTTACAACACAAAAAATGTAGAGCACCTTAAAACACCCAATTATCTTATATACATTTTTTTTCGTGGAGTTGATCTTTTTGAGATATTCCTTGTTTTTTGGTTTCAGCTTTAAAAAAAAACCTACTTTTCTCATACAGGAATTTAACAATTCCAGTCCATTACAAACAAAGGAACTTCAGTCACATAGCAACCAACTTTTGACTGTCACTTTAACCAATGGCACTCCCTTATTTCGCTCCTACTTACAAGGAAGCAAGGAATAGGACCATTTCTGTTGATTTTTTCTCGTTTAGTGTGAGGTAAATAGAAGCATAAGCTGTTTAACAATAATTTGTTGCAGAGACATAGAGAAATTCATGTGAATGGAACACATCAGCTTTTTTAAAAATGCATTGGTTTAAAATTTATTTGTGATATAGGGAATCCCAAAACGGCTATTTACAGTGAAATCTCAGTATCGAATCTTCGGGTGGAATGCAATACCTTCCATACTATGTACTATTTATGATGTAGAGAAACTAAAAATAACACTTCATGAAGTTGTTGCATTAATAAATAACCTCTTGTTACTTGTGTTTTAATTTGTATTAATGTCACACAAAAAGTTATATAATAGGGTTTGTAAACATCGCATGTGTATGGTGAACAGATGTGCTAGTTGAGGTGACACGTACGTGTGGTGAACACCTCTGGTTGTTTCTCGACACTTTGTCGAGTTGAAGGTCGTTGGAGATTCAGGATTAGGCGATCTCAGGGTCGAATGTTGTGTCGTCCTCTGTGTGTACATGGGAACTTGAGGATGTTGTCAGGTGAAAATTAAATAATACAACAACATTGACTAGTTCGCAGCGACGATTAATTTAATCTCTGTTTCATTTTGACGTTACTTAACACGAATCTTATAATTCCTTAATCTTTGGCCTATTTGTAGTTACACTTATTCGCGCCTGACTTTACTATAATAGAGTATCACATTCTTAACGGTGCAAAATTGATTCGGAGCGGCGTGGAGTCTGCAAGTGCCCGAACTTGGACGAGAACTCCATTTATATTAGCTGCAACCCGCGCTAGTCTCGCCAGTTAGAAAAGCTGATACTTGGCTACGCTTGGCGGACATTTTTGTTTAAATTAAAATATTATTTTCTCATAGGCCTAAAGGTAGCGTTAGGAAGCCTTCTCCTATGGTCCTTAAGCGTGTTGGAATGAGAAAGGCGCCACTCTGTCGGTCACTCAGATGTCCGAGAGTTACACTCTCCGAGAAAATTAAATTTTGCTTATCTATAGAGCTTTACCGAAAAACAGTTCTTAAATTATGTCGCTATTTATTCCTCGGTATAACTTATATTACCTTGAAGGATGGTTTTTCATTAATTATTATTATTTAACTATTTTTTTTTTTTAGTCTGTACGACATATCGCCTCAGAGGAAACAGAGGTTGCATAGGGATACATTGTTTGTTTCGGGAATGATCGTAAGATAAAATATGTTCCCACGGCTGTTGTATAAGTGTGCACGGAACGATTCCCCTTATGAAAAGGGCCCAAATCCAAAGATACCAAAGTACGAGAATATAACTGTGTATCTTCTAGCTATTGGTTAGGTACGAGGGCTGTCCCAGAAGTGCCCGAATTAACAAAGAAAGCACAAAACATTTGGGGAAAAACATCTTTATTTCTCTACATGGTCTCCTTTCGGTTCGATACACTTTTCCCAGCGATGTCCAATAGTTTCGATACCCTGTTTATAGTAAGAACTATCGCGGTCTGCAAAATAGCCATCAACTGCAGACTCCACCTCTTCATTGTTAGCAAATCTTCTACCACTAAACCATTTCTTCATTTTTTTAAACATAAAATAATCAGATGGGGCTTAATCTGTCGAATAGGCTGCTTGAGGAAGCAACTCGAACTTTAACCCATTGATTTTGGCCATGTGGATAATGGAGGTGTGAACTGGTGCATTGTCTTAATGAAACAAAACTTTCTTTCTCGCTAAATGCGGCCGTTTTTGTTCGATTTCATCACTCAAACGCAGTAACAAGTTCCATAATATTCGTCATTGATTACTTTTCCTTTTTTGAGATAACCAATGAAAATTATCCCGCGTTCGTCCCAGAAAACTGACGCCACGAAGCTTGCCTGCAGATGGAACTGTCTTCGCCTTGTTTGTAGTCGATTCTCCCCTTCCAATTCACTGTTTTGATTGTTCCTTCGTCTCAGGTATGAAGTGATGGACCCAAGTTTCATCCATTGTCATGAATCGACGCAAAAGCTCAGATTTATTGCAGCGAAACATTGCCAAACACTCGACTGAAACACCCTCACGAAACACAGCACCCATCTTGCATACAACTTTCTCATATCCAAATGTTCAGTTTGTATGTGATGTACAAACTTTTAGAAATGCGTGCAATATCTGCTAGCTCGTGCACTTTCATTCGCTCGGTCATCCAATACCATTTTGTGGGTTTTCTTTACAATTTCTGGACTCGTAACCTCATTTGGTCGACCACTGCGATGTTCGTCTTGGCAGCTCGTACGGCCGCGCTTAAACTCTGCCACCCAATATTTCACTGTTGTAAACGAAGGAGCTGACTCCTCTAAAGTAGAATCTAGCTCAGCCTTAATATTAGACCTTTCAAATGAAAGTGTTTTATCCATGTTTACAAATTCGCTGAGAGCAGCAACAATGCTGGCTGCCAAACAAATGCTAAACAATGTAAAATCGTCAAACTTCAAATTAAGCTTTCTAAGGCTGGCACATTTTACCATTGTTGTTGTTTGTAACAACCGCTATTTATACGTCAGCTCGGGTACTTCTGGGACAGTTGCTGTATTTGGATGGAGACCGAAATATTGAGCAATATAAGTCATATCTGAAGAGTACATTGCTGCACACTTGTTAGGCCATGGTTTTCTGTAACATGCTGGTTAGTTAACTCTGCTGTGACGACCTTGGTCAGACATGAATGCTGAGCACATTTCTCACTATTTTCTTGCCCAGGGATAAACATGCTCTGCTGGCAAGCATCCGGTGGAGTAACGCCCGTCGTCTGTTTCGCAAGAGCTTGGTGCAAGATGCTCTTCTTCAGTGCATTGTTGTCAAGGTCGCAATTCAGCGGGCGTGCAGATGTTTCTAGAAGTAACGCTACGTATCTTATGGAACACGTTTTTGATTATATAATTTTTGTATTACTTAATATTTAGAAAACGGAGTGAGTTTGATAAATTCTTACGAATACAAGTAAGAATCTAACATTAGAACATGAGTACACCAATATTACAGTTACCACACAAGTGATAGTCAATAATTTATTCAATAGCATGAGAAATTGACATCTCAGTGAACAAATACTTGCTTTCATCTATAGGTTCGCTTCATCTCTGCAACAAATTGTAGTTAAAAAACATATGCTTCTATTTACTTCATGCTAATTAACAGAAATAGTCTTATTATTGCTTCCTTGTAAGTAGAAGCGAAATGAGGGAGTTCCATAGGCTAAAATGATAGCCAAAAGCTGGTTGCTATATAACTGAAGTTCCTTTGTTTGTATGGACAAGAGTTAAGAAATTCCTGTATGAGAAAAGTATAAATTTTTCAAAGCTAAAACGAAAAACCAGGAATATCTTAAAAATGATCAACTCCACGAAAAAAATGCATATGACATAAATTGCATATTTTATCGTGAGCTACATTTTCTGTGTAGTAAGATATTCCCCATCTCTTAAGGCTTAGCATTTATGCACAATTCCGTAAAATTCATCCAGAATAAAGTAGTCTTCAGGGGCTATTCCCAGAAAATTCAAGATATACATTTTATTTGTCAGGTAAATATCTTTATATACGATATTTTAATCAAAATCGTTAGTCATTTTTAAGAAAATCAAAAATTTCAAAATTTTTTCCATGTAAAGGGTAGTTTGGGGTTGGTGGATTTTCTTGAAACACACACTCACACACACACACACACACACACACACACACACGGACATTTTTCTAAAAATGCTTTTTTTGGGATTCAGGGAGTCGCAAAACATGTATTTCCGACGAAATCTCGGTATCAAATTTTTGGGTACAATGCAATACCTTCTCTATACACTATGTACATAGTTCGTATAGAGAAATTAAAAATTGTTCCTGTATTTGGCTATTGCGTTTTGACGGAACATATTTTGGTATTGTAGAACTATTGGCTGTTCTTTGAATGTACCCATAGTCATTTGTTATGCTAGTCAGACCCCTTAGTTACATTGTCAATTTTCTATATCACCTATTTACGTTTCTATACATTTTTTACTTTCTCTACATGTACTATGTGCATAGTGTATAGAGAAAGTATTGCATTCCACCAAAAAATTCGATACCAAAATTTCACCGGAAATACGTGTTTTGGGTTCCACTGAAACAAAAAAAATTGTATTTTTAAAAAAAAAAGTGCGTGTGTGTATATATATGTGTGTGTGTGTGTGTGTGTGTGTATGTACACAGCATAGCTCAAAAACGAAAAGACCGTTGAACACCAAACTTATTATTTAAGTTTGGTATCTTCCAAGGATGCGAAGATTTTCAAGAAAATCCGCCTACCCACACAATTATCCTTTACATGGAATTTTTTTCGAAAATTTTGATTTTCTCAAAAATGACTAACGATTTTGTTTAAAATATAGTATATTACAGATATTTACATGACAAGTAAAATTTATATCTTACATTTTCTGGAAATTGCCTCTGAAAATATGTTTATTCTGGTTGAATTTTGCGGAATTTTGCATAACCAGTAAACCGTAAGAGATAGACAAAAAGCTTACTTCACAAAAAATGTAGAACACGTTAAAACACAATTTATGTTATATACAATTTTTTTTTTTTTTTTTTTTTTTTGTGGAGTTCATCGTTTTTTAGATATTCCTTGTTTTTTGGTTTCAGCTTTGAAAAAGTTATACTTTTCTCATACAGGAATTTGTCAACTGCTGTCCATACAAACAAAGGAGCTTCAGTCACAGAGCAATCAGCTTTTGACTGTCACTTTAACCTATGATGCTCCCTTATTTCGCTTCTACTCACAAGGAAGCAAGTAATAAGACTATTTCTGCTATTTTTTTTTCTTCTGATTAGTATGAAGTAAATAGAGGTATAAGCTTTTTAAGAATAATTTGTTGCAGAGATGTAGAGAAAGTCATGTGAATGGTACACATCAGATTGTTTCTGTTGTACTTGTTCCTGGGTTATGGTTACTCCACCAGGCGATAGAAAAAAGTTTTTGTGTGATTCTTGCTAGGAAAATGTTTGTGTAATTACAAGGAAAACTGTGCACTTCAGTTACCGCTGTCGAAACAAATGAAAGTGGTGCACAATCTTCAGATGGCTGATATACGTACATGTCTCGTTTCGCTGATGATGGGATTCATTCAGATTGGAAGAGACGTCTTGCAGACTTTGATCACTCAGCTGGCTGTAATGTGACACCCGCTATTTGAAACATCAGCATTCTTTCTGAAGGTGAAGGGTTGAAGCTCTCCAGAAACTGGAGAACTTCCAACTCTTAAAAGTACTTGAAACTCACAACTAATTGGCGTTCATGTTTTGTTTCCCACAACAATCATGAGCCAATACATCGCTTGTACGTTGCATACTTAACAGGAATCTTCTTGGTTCGTAAGTTAATATTAAAAGTATCAATGATTAATGTATATAGGTGTAACAATATATTGTAAACTAACGTCAGGCATTTTGTGCCAACAAGCTTCCTTTAATGCATCTAGAGCAGCAGTTCTGGAAACTTTTCATGCCCCATAAAGTCATAACAATTTTTTACTTTCTCTTCTTCGTACTTAGTTGCATTCCACTCAAAAATTCGGTACAATATATGACTGGAATTACTTTTTAGTGTGAATTCCAAAAAGAAGCATTTTTACTTTCTCTACACGTACTATGTACTAGTGTATAGAGAAGGTATTGCACACCACCAAAAAATTCGATACCGAGATTTCACCGGAAATATATGTTTTAGGGTCCCCAAAAAGTATTTTCAGAAAAAGGTCCGTGTGTCTGTGAACACGACAACTCAAAAACGTAAAATCGGTAAAATACCAAACTTGGTGTTTAAATTTAGTATCTTCCAGGGATGCGACACGGAAGATTTTGAGCAAAATCCCCCACCCCAAACTACCCTTTACAAGGAACTTTTTTCGAAAATTTTGATTTTCTAAAAAATAGCTTAAACGATTTTGATTAAAATATCATATATCAGTATCTTCCAAAGATGCGACAGAAAATTTTCAAGAAAATCCTTTCACCCCAACTTCCCTTTACATTTAACATTTTGTAAAAATCTTTATTTTCTCAAAAGTGGTTCTAAAGAGTTTTATTAAAATGCAATGTTTTAAAGATTTTTTCATGACAAAGGAAATCTATATCTCGAATTTTCTGGGAAGAGCCTCTGAAGACCTCTTCATTCTGGACGACTTTTGAATAACTCGTACACCATAAGAAATAAGCAAAAACTTACTGCACAAAAATGTAGATCTGATTAAAGCACACAATTTAGTTTTCTTGAGAGCCGCATTTCAATTGTTTCACATAGCGATAGCACTTAAAATATTTGTCGTTTTAGCTTAGTAAATTTCCTTATTTACCAATTATACTAAAGTTTATCTCGATTAGCATGATGTAGATAAAAGAATAATCGTTTGTATGGAAAGTTTGTTAGTGAAACAGCAAGAGAAAGTCATGTGAATGGAACACATCAGATTTTTCTTACCCTCCTAAAGTGGAACTATTGCATTTGACTTTAAAAATTCGATAACAGATTTCATCGGAAATATATATTTCGAGATTTCTAAAAATATTTTGAAAATTTTCGTCTACTTTGAACAGTTTAACTCAAAATCAAAAGTAACAATTAGTTTTCATACTTAAGATAGAGATCGAAGGAATTCTCCCACTTGAAATAAATCTTTTAAGACTTTTTGCATTTTTCGAACATATTTTTAAAGAATTTATTAAAATGTATGTTTGAAGATTGGGATTGGATCGAATAAACTCTCTTCGAAGTTCCAGGGACAGCTTAAACAATATTCAGAAACTTAAAACAAAAAATGTAGATCTCGTTGAACTATTCACTTTTTGTTAAATACTTTTTTTTGTAGCATTTTCCATTTTCGAAATTTTCGACTTTGAATTTTCCAACCTTTTAAGTACTACACTTTGAAATGTTAAATGGTTTGTTTCTCTGTGGATTCAAGACAAGTATCAACCTACTTTTTATACAATAAGATGCCTACTAATTCTTTATTTCTGTTTTCACGTAACGAACCGTCTATTAAAACAATTTCTGTGGAAAATGTATTGCATTTAATGAAAATAGAAAAACAGTTCTTATGAGTAATTTGTAGAATAGAAATTGGTATAAATTACGATTAGAAGAACGTCAACCATGTAACTATCAACATCACATGTTAATATGTTGCATTTTAGAAATGTTTTCATATAAGTAGCTCAACAGTTTATTTCGAAAGAAGATATTACAGCTTAACATATGGATGTGATGATGGTTTACAAAAAATCTGATGTGTTCCATTCACATGACTTTCTCTACATCTCTGCATCAAATTATTGTTAAAAGGCTTATTCTTCTATTTACTTCATGCTAATCGAGAAAAAAATAGCATAAATAGTGTTATTACTTGCTTCCATGTAAGTAGAACGGAAATAAGGGAGTAGCATAGGTTAGAGTGATAGTTAATAGCTGGTTGTATGTGACTGAAGTTCCTTTGTTTGTGTGGACAGGAGTTGACAAATTCCCGTGTGAGAAAAGTATAAGCTTTTTAAAGCTGAAAGCAATAACAAGGAATATCTCAGAAACGATGCACTCCACGAAAAAAAATGTATGTAGTATAAATTGTGTGTTTTAACGAGCTCTACAATCTTTGTTAGGTACGTTTTTGTCTATCTCTTACGGTTTACCAGTTATGCAAAATTCCGTACAATACATCCAAAATAAGTAGTCTTCAGAAGCTGTTACCAGAAAATTCAAGATATGCATTTTATTTGTCAGGCAAATATCTTTAATATACGATATTTTAATCAAAATCATTAAAGGTATTTTTAAGAAAATCAAAATTTTCGAAAAAAAATTCCACGTAAAGGGTAGTTGGGGGTGGAGGGATTTTCTTGAAAATCTTCGTGTCGCATCCTTGGAAGATACCAAACTTAAATGCCAAGTTTGGCGTTTAACGATCTTTTCGTTTTTGAGCTATGATGTTCACTGACACACACACACGCGCATACCCACGGACCTTTTTCTAAAAATGTTTTTTTTGGGGGGGGGGTTTAGGGGGACATGAATTTCTGGTGAAATACCAATATCGAATTTTTGGGTGGAATGCAATACCTTCTCTTTACACTATGCACGTAGTACGTGTAGAGAAAGTAATAGTGTTTTAAAGGTGAGAATTTCACAAATATGTTCTCTCAAGTGGAGAGGAAGAGATCTGCTGATTCAAACCAAGATAATTTTAAACACCAAGAACTATGTAATTCATTTTCCCGGAGTTAGAAAGTCTTGTTCCAAGAACATTTCTTTGAAGATTTTCAACTCGATACCATACGCTGGTACAGCTCACATTATGATGCGATGTTTTCTAGGCTCTGCTTGTGGGATGTTGAGCTTGCGTTTTAATAAAACCCAGGTTCTTGTCCGGAAATAAAAATGTAAAGTAGAACAAGGCTATCGCATTACATGGACCATCCATATCTTGTTACAGTTTCTTTCCAAACCGTAGGACAAGCTTTCAGATAGAACAGTGTGCATGAATAATTCTATAAGGTGTAGGGTTTTTTGTTCCTTTATCTCCTCCCGTTGCTTCTTTTGTTGAATTTGAACACTTCCAACGCTTGAAGGGAAGGGTACATGTTTGAGCTTTTTATAGCGAAATGATTCATCCTGCAGGTTACTGGGATGTCACCTTCTCGCACTCACGAGCATCCCTTTGCCCTGAAAGGGTGTCATTTTCCTATGTAGACAAAACCTTATGTGTAACAATCACATACTTTCTGTAGGTCTATTATTATACTTTCATGTACCATTTTTACATGTTTTGGTTACTGCACACAAACTCAGCAAATGTATTCTGTCCCAGAAGTACCCAACCTAACAAAGAAAGCACAAAAATGATGAGGAGAAACATCTTTATTTCTCTACATAGTTTCCTTTCAGCTCGATATTCTTTTCCCAGCGATGTTCAATAGCTTCGGTACCCTGTTTATAGTGAGAACTATCGAGGTCTGCAGACTCTACCTCTTCATTGTTGGCAAATCTACAACCAAGCCATTTCTTCAAGTTTAGAAACAGAAAATAATCAGAGGGGGCTAAATCTAGCGAATAGGGTGCTTGAGGAAGCAATTTGAACTTTAACCCATTGATTTTGGCCATGTGGATAATGAACGTGTGAACCGGTACATTGTCTTGATGAAACAAAACTTTCTTTTCGTTAAATGCGGCCGTTTTTTTGCCCGATTTCATCACTCAAACGCTGTAATAAGTTCGCATAATATTCGCCATTGATTATTTTTCCTTTTTTGAGATAATCAATGAAAATTATCCCGCGTGCGTCCCAGAAAACTTGCCTGCAAATGGAACTGTCTTCGCCTTCTTAGTAACTGATTCTCCCCTTCCAATCCAGTGTTTGGATTGTTCCTTCGTCTCAGGTGTGAAGTGATGGACCCAGGTTTCACCCATTGTTATGAGTAGACGAGAAAACTCAGCTTTATTACAGCGATACATCGCCAAACACTCGACCGAAACATCCTCACGGCGCTGTTTTTGTTCTTTGTGAGCAAACGCGGCACCCACCCTGCACACCACTTTCTCATATAAAATTTTTCAGTCAGTATGCGATGTACATATCTTTTTGAAATGCCTGCAATGTCTGCTAGCATGCGCACTTTCAGTCGACGGTCATCCAATGCCATTTTGTGGATTTTCTTTACAATTTCTGGACTGGTAACCTCATTTGGTCGAGCATTGCGATATTCGTCTTGGCAGCTCTACGGCCGCGCTTAAACTCTGCCATCCAATATTTCACTGTTGTAAACGAAGGAGCAGACTCCCCCAAATTAGAATCTATCTCAGCTTTAATATTAGTTGGTCTAAGACCTTTCAAATGAAAGTATTATATCACATAACGATGGCCAGTTTTATCCATGTCTACAAATTCGCTGAGAGCATTCACTAATGATGTCTGCCAAAAATATGCTAAACAAGCCCTGAAGAAGCCACATCAGAAGATGGTCGAAACGTTGGAAGATTTTAGCTTCAAGACGCGGTCTACACCGGAAACACTGGACCAAGATATGCTAAACAGTGTAAAATCCTCAGACTTCAAACTTGAGCTTTCTAAGGTTGGGACTTTTCATCATTGTTGCTGTTTGAAACAACCACCTCTATCTACACGTTAGATCGGGTACTTCTGGGACAGCCACTGTAACAAATAAATTTACCACAGCATTTATTTAGGATATTATCAATGAAAATTTAAAAAAAAAAAAAATTAATTATTTCACTATATTTTCACATACAGGAAACTTAAAGTATCTTCGTATAAACCGTACATAGGTACTATACCTTCATTTAATAGGAACGTTATAGTGGATTATAGTTGTGTAACATTTAATTTAGTGTACAATCCCCCACTTAATTTTTTGCTCAGGGATTTCGTATAACTCTCTCTTCGAGGACGCTTATGAAGGAGTGTTAATTTTCTTGACAATGTCTTGACATATTATAAGGAAGCACATCCTCTCTAGGCCCACATTCCAAGTATCCCACTTTTTTTTCTGTTTTATAATTTTCGTAAGCTGGAAACATTTCGCCAGTGACATTGTCACACACTTTATAGAGACTGATGCATTGGTTGAATTCTTTATCAATTCAGTATACTTGCATCCTTTTTTGTTTGTTAAAATCCTTATCTTTCTTGGATCGTTTCCTCATAATTATAAATAGTTTGTGGAGTACGTTTTCAAGCCCTTTCTCAAGATGATCAAACTGTGGATTTATGTCATCCTCATTTACAGTTTTTTCAAATGATTCAGTCCAACGCTTTCCAGGAAAATTTCCTCTGAACCTCGTTTCTTTATGGCCACATATATCTAAGTACATTTTACAATGCAGCGAAGATCTGTTTGAAATTGGAAAGTCAAGCTCAATCATTTTTATTGCGTGATGCATAACTTCTTCTTCTTCTGAGGAAAACACACAGCTACGAGCAGGCAGCGCTGCATTGATTTTCCCTAATTGTCTTTAATTTAGGAATTATGGAACTACAGGGAATGAGCAGGCTTACGATAGGACCATATTTTACTTTCGGAGGGAGGGGGATCCGTGAGATTCCCGGAACATCATAGATATCGCACATTCATATACGAACAAGTAAAGCAGGCAGCTGCAAGTTCCGCCTCCCTGCCTCCACTCACACCTAAGACATCTTGGCATCAAAACCCGGCAGAATGCTGCAATATGGGCAGCATGACGTCAACATGGTGCCTACTATGCTGCTTCCAGGACCTCAGTCGCCACTTTTTCTGTAAAGTGGCTCCTAAATTGGTCCCATGGACCTATGCAGCCCCTTACCGCAATCCTTCAAAACCAAGCAAGCACTGTCAAGAGACCTCCCCCCTCCAAAAAAAAACAACAAAAAAAACTCGACGCTCCATAACCGCATCATACGTGATAACTGAGAACACATTTTTCAAAAAACCGTATCTCAATCAGAAGATGCTTCGAAGAGGAACATTATCGAATATACATCTCTTTATCCTGAAGTGTTTTGATAATATTCATACTGCTTGGGCGTAAGCTCTTGAAATTATTCTAAATTTAAATTTATTTTCAATTTTTACTTTCTCTACACGTATTATGAGTGTACAGAGAAGGTATTGCATTCCACCCAAAAAAATTGATACCGAGATTTTACCAGAAATACACGTTTTAGGGTCCCCTGTAACAAAAAAATTGGAAAAAGCTGTATGTGTGTGTCTGTGAACACAATAACTCAAAAACAAACAATGCGACACGAAGATTTTCAGAAAAACTCTCCCACCCCAAACTACCTTTTACAAGGGAAAAAAAATCCAGCATTTTCATTTTCTCAAAAACGGCTCAACGATTTTGATTAAAATACCGTATATTAAAGCTATTTATATTGCAAATAAAATGCATATCTTGAATTTTCTGGGAATAGTCTCTAAAACCTATTTATTCCGAATGAATTTTGCTAAATTTTACGTAACTGGTAAACGATAAGAGAAAGTCAAAAGCGTTCTACTAAAAAATGTAGATCACACTAAAAACACACAATTTATGTCATATAAATATGCTTTTTACTCGTGGAATTGACCATTTCAGATATTCCTTGTTGTTTGTTTTCTCACCGGAAAGTTGTAAACTCCTGTCCCTGCATAGAAACGAATTTCAACCACATGGCAACCAGCTTTTAAGAGATTTGACATTCGTTTTAGCCTAGTGTATTCCATTATTTTCCTTCTACTTAATAGGAAGCAAGTAATTAAGAATATTTCTGCTAACGTTTATCTCGATCTTCATAGATAGAAGAATATACTTTTTAACAATAATTTGTTACAGCGATGTACAGAAAGTCATGTGAATGGGACACATCAGATTTTTACTTTCTCTAGCCCCGTATGTACAATGTACATAGGGATAGAGAAGTATTGTATTCCACCCAAAAATTCGATGTCGAGATTTCACCGGAAATACATGTTTTAGGACTCCCTGAACCCAAAAAAAGCATTTCCAGAAAAAGGTCCGTGTGTTTGTGTGTGTGTGTGTGTGTGTGTGTGTGTGTGTGTCCGTGTGTCTGTGAACACGATAACTCAAAATCGAAAAGTAGCTAAAATACCAAACTTGGTATTTAAGTTCAGTATCTTCCAGGGATGCGACACGAAGATTTTGAGAAAAATCCCCCCACCCGAAACTACCCTTTACATGGAACTTTTTTCGAAAATTTTGATTTTCTTAAAAATGAGTCTAACGATTTTGATTAAAATATCGTATATTATAGATATTTACGCGAAAAATAAAATGTATATCTTGAATTTTCTGGGAATAGCTTCTAAAGACCTATTTATTCTGGATGAATTTTGCTTAATTTGGCATAACTAGTAAGCCGTAAGAGATAAGACAAAAACTTACTTTACAAAAAATGTAGGCTTTGTTAAAATACACAACTTAGGTCATATACATATTTTTCGTGGAGCTTACCGTTTTGAGGTATTCATTGTTATTAGTTTCAGTTGTGAAGTACTTACACTTTTCTCAGACGGGAGTGTCCGTTTTTCTTTTGTTCTAGTCCTGGCCAAGAAAAGAAGCGATTTGTAATGACAATCGCATAACGACAGCTTTTAAAACATTTGACTATCCATTTAGCCTAGTGTATTCCCTTGTTTTCTTCCTACTTAGAACGAACTAAGTAATAACATTGTGCTGAATACCTCGATTAGCAAGGTGCAGAAAGAAGAATAATCTTATGTAAGAAGTTTGTAGAATGGCTAGAGAAAGTCATGTGAGTGTAACGCATCAGATTTTTAAGTTTATTGTCACTTGAAAACTATGGACCAGTTTCCCAAAAAAAGATTTCAAAGTATCTTTCATACATATGGAAGGTTCTTCGACGCCATTCGACTGAGAAAATAACTGACTGGTGTACAGTGCAAGAGATAAACACATAAAACTAATGAACTTTATTAACTCAATGCTAAAACAAAAGTTTCTGCAGTTTAAAATGTTAGTATAATTATGTATATAATTTCTATGAGTAAATTTTCAGTTAAAAGGTCGTTTTCAGCGCTGAGGAAAATAAAATGTTGGTTTGTAAATTTTTCTTGAGTAAAGAGACTTTCTCATTTTGAAGTCATTTTAACTATGCCTACAAACTAAGACAACTCAGAAAAAGGAACAGAAAATTACCAAATTTGTTTCCCAGGAGAGATGGGTGGTATTTCAATCCCCTTGGTCTTTATAGAGGTGACCTACCAAAGTGTCAAAAGTTGAAAATTGTATTACTAGTTTTACAGAAGCTGGTTGTTTTCTGTTACATTTCAATAGCAGTACAAGTTCCGATTTGTATTACTTTCTCTACACGTACTATGTACATAGTGTATAGAGAATGCATTGTATTCGATACCGAAATTTTACCGGAAATATATGTTTTGAGACCCCCTGAATCCAAAAAGAAAACATTTTTAGAAAAATGTCCGTGTGTGTCTGTCAGTGTATGTATGAGGGACATTTAGCTCAAAAACGAAAAGCTTTACTCAACATTCCGCTTCTCAGGATAAGGGAAAAGTCCGAAGAAAAAAAAATAACCTTATCCGGGTACCTCGCCGTAACCGAGATTCGAACTCCCAACTGTTGAATGGGCCGCGGCGTGGCCGAGTGGTTAGACCATTCGCTTCTCACCTAGGGTTCGATTTGTGATGGACAAAGCGGCGCAGGGGCGGGTTTTCTCCGGGTTCTCCAGTTTCCCCCACCATCCCATTCCACCGGTGCTCCATCTTCATTCCATCTATCACCAGTATCATCGCCTGCGATGCCATAAGTAGTATTGTGAGGCAGGCAGGCAGGCCAACTCCACACTACGCAGGCGGGTGAAAGAAGTTTACGGGGTCAAACAAATGGACTTTTGCTGAATTCAAAACTCCGGCAGCCCAGATTTTGAGGAAGCAGAAAACCGGGAGGAATTTATGGGACAGTATCATGTTCACAGTTTCTAATATAGACGCCTCACGTTTGCATGCTAAAGCTGTTGCATGACAGGTATGCTTATTCGTGCTCTCCATACTGCTGCATATTATATATATAAATAAAAAAAATAAATACATACGTTTAACTTTCGGTGTTATAAACTGCGTTATGAAGCAATACGATTTCGTTTTATTACCCTTTGGATTCCACTGCTGGTATTTCCTTGTTTATTTTCAGCAATCACAGCCTTTAAGCCATTTGTCTCCTGTTTATTTTGGGAGTTTCTCCTGCTGTTTACCTTCCGCTGCATCAATAAAAAATTCGATATCAAGATTTCACCTGAAGCGCATGCTTTGAGGTCATGAATTCAAATGAGATCATTGCAGTGCCTTTGAATGTGTCTGTGAACGATTGGAAAACACAAATTCTGTAGTTGGAGTACTTATTTACCATAAGCATGTTCCACGAAGACATTTAGAACGTACTTCACCTACCAAGACTTGAAAAGAAATCTGACGTGTTCCATTCACATGCCTTTCTCTATATCTCTGGTATAAATTATTGTTAAAAAGCTTATGCGTCTATTTACTTCATACTATTCGAGAAAAAATCAGCAGAAATAGTCCTATTACTTGCTTCCTTGTAAGCAGAAGCGAAAAAAGGGAGTGCTATTGGTTAAAGTGATAGTCAAAAGTTGGTGACTGAAGTTCCTTTGTTTGTATGGACAGGAATTGTTAAGTTCCTGCATTTGAAAAGTAGATATGTTTTTTAAAGCTGAAACAAAAAACAATGAGTATCTCAAAAATGATCAACCCCACGAAAAAAATGTATATAAGATACATTGTGTGTTTTAAGGTGCACTACATTTTTTGTGTTGTAAGTTTTTGTCCATCTTTTACAGTTTAACAGTTATGCAGAATTCCGTAAAATTCATCCAGAATAAAGTAGTTTTCAGAGGCTATTCCTAGAAAATTCAAGATATACATTTTATTTGTCAGGTAAATATCTTTAATATGCGAAATTTTAATCAAAATCGTTAGAGCCATTTTGGAGAAAATCAAAATTTTCTAGAAAAAAACTTTGGTATTTTACCGACTTTTCGTTTTGGAGCTATCGTGTTCACAGACACACACACGGACCTTTTTCTGAAAATGCTTTTTTTGGATTCAGGGTACCCTAAAACATATTTCCAGTGAAATGTCGATATCGAATTTTTGGGTGGAGTGTAATACCTTCTCTATACACGATGTACATAGTACGTATAGAGAAAGTAAAAATTGATTGTTTCTCTAACCGTTCCACCTTCAAACTATTCTTACAAAATATTCTTTTATCTATCGAGATAAACAGTATCAGAAATTTTCTTATTACTTGCTTCCTTCTTATCGTAAGGGAAATGCTAGGCTAAAGCGATAGTCAAATCTTTTAAAAGCGGTCGCTCTGTGAGCAAATGAAGTTCGGTTCACTTTACACAGTCAGATATGAAACAAAAGAGAGACGAAACGTAGTGTGAATTTGAAGCCAATAAAAAGGAATGTATCGGAAACGGCCAATTCTACACTCAAAATTATATATATATATATATATATATATATATATATATATATATATATATATTTTTTATTATGTGTTTGAACGAGATCTAAATTTTTACTTTCTCTAGCGCATATGTACACGTAGTCGATAGAGAAGGTATTGTATTCCACACAAAAAGATAGATACCGAAATTTCACCTGAAATATCTTGTTATTGGTTTAAATTTTCTTAGACAGGAAGTAGACAAGCCTTCTTTTATTTTACTCCTGGGAAAGCAAAGAGCATCACTTTAGCATAGCGTATTCCTTTAGTTTCCTTCTTCCTGTAAGGAACTAAGCAATAAAACCACTCTGCTAATGTTATCTCAATTAGCGTCGTGTAGAAGGAATAATAATATTTTGTAAGAAGTTAGTAGAACAGCTAGGGAAAACCATGTGAGTCAGACTTTTTGTGTAGTAACTTTTTTATGTATTTCCTACCGTTTATGAGTTATGCAAAATTCATCCAGAAGTCTTCAGAAGATATTCCTAGAACATTCAAGATATATTTTATACATTTTATTTGTCATGTAAATAGCTATCTTTAATATATGAAATTTTAATCAAAATCTTTAGAGCCATTTTTGAGAAAAACAAAATTTTCCGAACATTTTTCCATGTGGTTTAGGGTGGGGGGTTTTCTTGAATATGCTAAACTTAAATACCAAGTTTGGTATTAACGGTATTTTCGTTTTTGAGCTAAGCTGTCCACAGACAGACACAAACACATACACGGACCTTTTTCTAAAAATGCTTTTTTGGACTCGGGGGATTTCAAAGCATATTTCCGGTGAAATCTCGGTATTGAATTTTGGAATATAATACGTTCTCTATACACTAAATTAAATACAAATTAAAATAAAAAACAGGGATTAAAGTTTAAAAATCTCCAGTATGGAATGTTTCTAACCAACAATCACAGATATCTTGGAAATGGCTAACATAAACATGTGTTTCGAAAGGATAGAATTTTTTTGTTCCTTCCGAATGAAAAAGACTAGGCTTTTCCATGAGCATTCAAAATATACCTTTTATGACCATGTTTCTTACAAATGGTACTTTTAAAAACAATCATTTGAGAAAATTAAACGTTTCGAAAACTTCCATGTAAAGGGTAGTTGTGACATCCTTGCAAGATACTGAACCTAAACATTAAGGTTGGCAGTTATCCTGTACTTCATTTTTTATTTATGCTGTTCACAGAGATACACACATACGGATTTTTTTCTAAACATACTTTTGTTTGATTCAAGTATCTCAAAACACACATTTCAGACGATATCTCGGCATCAAATTTTTGGATGGAATACAATACTTTCTCCATCTGCTAGTAATATCCCTGTATTAATCCCGCCTGGGTAGAGTGGTGGTGGCATATCAGCCTCAAATTCAATAAATCGTGAGTTCGAATCCCGCTTTGGGTGAGTTACTCGGAGAAGTATTTCTTTTTCTCTCAGAGTTTTCCCATATCCTGAGAAGACGAATGTCGAGTAAGTTTAAGCTCCATAGGCACTGAAATCATTTGAGCATCATTTCACCAAAATCCGATATGACCAACCAGATTAAAGAGAAATCCTGTATCATGTTTATCTTAACGACGTTAAAAGTTTTGCCTAGATATAGTGTCGAAATATGCAATTAAAAAAAAAGACAAAAACAAACAAACAAACAAAAACACTTAATGTACTGTATATCAAAATGGATTTTGTATTTCATCGAGTTTGTGTGTGTGCGTGTGCGAGAGAGAGATGAGAGATGAGGGAGATGAGAGATGAGGGAGATGAGAGATGAGGGAGATGAAAGAAATGAGGGAGATAGAGAGGGAGATGAGGGAGATAGAGAGAGAGATGAGAGAATTGAAAGAGATGAGAGAGATGAAAGAGATGAGGGAGACAGAGAGAGAGAGATGAGAGAGATTAAAGAGATAAGGGAGATAGAGAGAGATGAAAGAGATGAGAGAGATAGAGAGGGAGATGAGGGAGATAGAGAGAGATGAGAGAGTTGAAAGAGATGAGAGAGAGATGAGAGAGATGAAAGAGATGAGGGAGATAGAGAGATGAGGGAGATAGAGAGAGAGAGAGAGAGATGAGGGATATAGAGAGGGAGATGAGGGAGATGAAGGAGATAGAGAGGGAGATGAGGGAGATAGAGAGAGAGATGAGAGAGATAGAGAGATGAGGGAGAGATGAGACAGATGAAAGAGATGAGGGAGATAGATGAGGGAGATAGAGAGAGAGATGGGAGAGATGAGGGAGATAGAGAGAGATGGGAGAGAGAGATGAGGGAGATAGAGAGGGAGATGAGGGAGATAGAGAGGGAGACGAGGGAGATAGAGAGGGAGATGAAGGAGATAGAGAGGGAGATGAGGGAGATAGAGAGGGAGATGAGGGAGATAGAGAGGGAGATGAAGGAGATAGAGAGGGAGATGAGGGAGATAGAGAGGGAGATGAAGGAGATAGAGAGGGAGATGAAGGAGATAGAGAGGGAGATGAGGGAGATAGAGAGGGAGATGAGGGAGACAGAGAGGGAGATGGAGATAGAGAGGGAGATGAGAGAGATAGAGAGATGAGGGAGATAGAGAGGGAGATGAAGGAGATAGAGAGGGAGATGAAGGAGATAGAGAGGGAGATGAGGGAGATAGAGAGGGAGATGAGGGAGATAGAGAGGGAGATGAAGGAGATAGAGAGGGAGATGAAGGAGATAGAGAGGGAGACGAGGGAGATAGAGAGGGAGATGAGGGAGGTAGAGAGATGATGAGAGAGATAGAGATGAGGGATATAGAGAGAGATGAGGGATATAGGTAGAGATGAGGGAGAGATGAGAGAGAGATGAGGGAGAGATGAAAGAGATGAGGGATATAGAGAGAGATGAGGGATATAGAGAGAGATGAGGGATATAGGGAGAGATGAGGGAGAGATGAGAGAGAGATGAGGGAGAGATGAAAGAGATGAGGGAGATAGAGAGATGAGGGAGAGATGAGACAGATGAAAGAGATGAGGGAGAGATGAGACAGATGAAAGAGATGAGGGAGATAGAGAGAGAGAGAGAGAGAGAGAGAGAGAGAGAGAGAGAGAGAGAGAGAGAGAGAGAGTGTGTGTGTGTGTGAGTTTCGGAAACGACAGCATACCTACACTTAAGTTTTGCCAAAGACATAAGTGATTCTATAAAATATGTCCAAAGTTTGAATCTACTCGGACAGTTACACTTGTAAGAGCTGGTGTTGTGCACTTATGTTTTAAACTAATTCTTTATAGTCTCCTTTATTTGGATCTTAGTGTCTGCTGTTTTGGGAACAGTTTCCAAGTTCGCTAACCACATCTTCTGCTGTGTATGCATTTGTCACTTTATCTGAACTTTTCCGAGTAGCTGTTCCAATTATATCTCAAATGTCAGAGGTTAATGGTTATTGCACCAAGTTTGTTTCTAAATTTATGTCGCTGAAGAATTGGTAATTCGGAAATAAGCTAAAATATAAGTTCGTAGCTTGTTAGTTGCTTCAAAGTATAAAACGGTTGACACTCTACGTACAAGATCTTTAGAGATGGAGCAGGCTTTTGTTATGCTGTACACAGTCCATTTTAAAGAGGGCTTCAATTCTGCATCCAGATTTGAAACTCCTACGCGTGCTTTAGCGTAATTGGGTCAAAGAAGATTAAAGTGTGAAAGGGTTGTCCAGTCTTATCACAGTCATATATTTTGACAATATACTCGTATAATACAACTTATAAATATCTTTAAATAAATAAAAAATCTGATGTGTTCCATTCACATGACTTTCTCTACATCTCTGCAAAAATATTATTAACAAGCTTATGCTCCTATTTATTTCATGCTAATCCAGAAACAATGAGCAGAAATAGTGTTATTACTTGCTTCCTTGTAAGTAGAAGTGAAATAAGAGATTACCGTAGGTTAAAGTGATAGTCAAAAGCTGGTTGCAATGTGACTGAAGCTCCTTTGTTTGTATGGAAAGGAGTTGACAAATTCCTGTATGAGAAAGCATGGTTTTCAAAGCCGAAACCAATAATAAGGAATATCTCAAAAACAATCAACTCCACGAAAAAAATGCATTACAAAAATTGGGTAGTTTAACAAGCTCTACATTTTCCGTGTAATAAGTTTTTTTCCATTTCCTACGGCGTAGCAGTTATTCAAAATTCCGTAAAATGCATCCAGAATAAAGTACTCTTTAGAGGCTATTCCCAGAAAATTCAAGATATACATTTTATTTGTCAGGTAGATATCTTTAATAAACGATACTTTAATCAAAATCGTTAAAAGCCATTTTTGAGAAAATCAAAATTTTCGAAAAAAGTTCCATGTAAAGGGTAGTTGGGGGTCGCATCCTTGGAGGATGCCAAACTTAAATACCAAGTTTGGTATTTAACGGTCCTTTCGTTTTTGAGTTGTGCTGTCCACAGACACACACACGGACCTTTTTCTGAAATTGCTTTTTTTTTTTTTTTTTTTTTTTTTCTGGTGAAATCTCAGTATCGAATTTTTGGGTGGAATGCAATACCTTCTCTATACACTACGTATATAGTGCGTGTAGAAAAGTAAAAATGGCGTGACAGAAACAATCATAGGCATTTAAGAGCCGTTCGCTACAACTCAGAGAGGTAAGAATAATGGAAATTGATCAATGTGAGGAAGACTAGCTAAAGTTGAGAGGCTCATCAAATCCTTTTTGGGTTGACGCTGGCATCGCGTTACCAAGAAAGGGAAGAAAATCGCTTTTATTGCTGGAGCACGCGGTTCAAATTCGACCTGGTGTATTGTGTCGTAATGCCGCGATATCGATCCCTGTTGTTGACGTCAAGAAGATTCGCCTCCCGATGGATGATTCAAGGTCCCTCCCACAGTGTTGCAGGTATCCACCGAGGTACAGAACGGAATTCGTTTTTACTTGCTTTTGTTTCGGACGTCGGCTGTCACACTTCGGTAACTGCGGTACAAAGATCCGGTTTTGTGTGTACAGCTTGGAACTTGCATGAGGTTGTTATGTCATTACCTTCTCAGTTCTCTTCCTTGTGCTTTCTTATCATTCCTTTATCTCTTGCCGGCCCTATGATTTCTTATCATTTCCTTCTCTTTTGGGGTTGCCTTCTCACTTACGTTCCGTGCTCTCTCCTTTGTGCTTTTCTATCATCATTTCCTATTCTCCTCCTTGTGCTTTTTTATAATTTCTTCTTTCTTACCTGTCCTGTTCTCCACTTTGTAATGTTTTGTTTTTCCATTCTCTTTTGCCTTTTCACTTACCTTCTCTGTTCTCTTGCATGTGTTTTCTTATGATTCTTTCCACTCCTACCTTCTCGTTCGGTTCCCTGTTATTTTTATTGAGCTTTATCACTCCATTTTCTTTTGAAATCTCCTTTACTTCTCCATTCTCTCGTGCATTCTTATCATTCCTTTCTTTTCTACCTTCTCCTAACTTCCCCATTCTCTTCCTTGTACTTTCTTAGCATTCCTTTCTCTTCTGCTTTCTCTCTTACCTTTCCCTGTATCTTCATTGTTTTTACTTTCTCTATACGTACTATATACATAGTGTATAGAGAAGGTATTGCACTCCACCCAAAAAATTCTATACCAGATTTCACTGGAAATATATGTTTTAGGGTCCCTTTTATCTAAAAAAACCATTTTCGAAAAAAGGTCCGTGAGTGTGTGTGTGTGTGTCTTAACACGATAACTCAAAAACGAAAAATCGGTAAAATACCAAACTTGGTATTTAAGTTAAGTATCTTCCAGGGATGCGACACGAAGTTTTTGAGAAAAATCCCCCACCTCCAACTACCCTTTACATGGAACTTTTTTCGAAAATTTTGATTTTCTTACAATTGGCTGTAACGATTTTGATTAAAATATCGTATTTTAAAGATATTTACCAGACAAATAAAATGTATATCTTGAATTTTCTGGGAATAGCCTCTGAAGAGTACTTTATTCTTGATAAATTTTACGGAATTTTGAATAATTTCTAAACCGTAAGAGATAGACAAAAACTTACCACACAAAAAATGTAGAGTACGGTAAAACACCCAATTTATGTTATATTCATTTTTTTCGTGAAGTTGGTCGTTTTTGAGATATTCCTAGTTTTTGGTTTCAGCTTTGAAAAACATACTTTTCTCATACAGGAATGTGTCAACTCCTGCCCATACAAACAAAGGAACTTCAGTCACATAGCAACGAGCAACCAGCTTTCGATTATCAGTTTAGCCTATAGTAAACCCCCCTCCCCTATTTCCCTTCTACTTATAAGGAAGCAAGTAATAAGATTATTTCTGCTCTTATTTTTTCTCGATTAAAATGAAGCAAACAGAAGCATAGGCTTTTTAACAATAATTTGTTGCAGACATGTAGAGAAAGTCATGTGAGTGGAACACAAAATTTTTTGTTTTTCCATTCTCTTTTGCCTTTTCACTTACCTTCTCTGTTCTCTTGCTTGTTTTCTTATGATTCCTTCCTCTCCTAACTTCTCGTTCGGTTCCCTGTTCTCTTTATTGAGCTTTGTCACTCCATTCTTGTTTGAAATTTCTTTTACTTCTCCATTCTCTCGTGCATTCTTATCATTCCTTTCTTTTCTGTCTTCTCCTAACTTCCCCGTTCTCTTCTGCTTTCTTTCTTATCTTTCCCTGTATCTTCATTGTTTTTTCTTACTATTTCTTTCTCTACCGTCTCCACTCTTATCTTCTCTGTTGTCTCCCTCATTTCTATTTCTCTTTCTCTTCCTATGTTTTCTTACCATTCGATGTTTTATATTTTCTCAATCTTATCTCCCATATCTCTCGTTTCTTTTTTCGAGTTTTTCTTTCACTCTTCTCTCCATTATGATAACCATTGCTGTTTCTTCCTCTTCCTCACTCTTCCTCTTATTGTTGTTTTCTTTGCTACGCTTTCTATCATTTCCCATCCTTTTCTTCCATTGTTTTCGTTGTCTAATATAATAATGCCGCGATCGTATTCTATTCCCATCTCTTCGCTGCCTATCCTCAACATTTCTTTCTCTTCTTTGTCCATTTTTCCTTATTCTAATCTCTAAGCTGCCCTTTATTTTTGTCACCCTTCTCTTCTCTGCTTTTTCCTGACGTCTCTTGTTGTATTCTGTTACTATTCCTCCTTGTTCTCATCCTCCCCACTCCATCTTCTTTCATTTTCTCTTCACTATCCTGTTTCGGCGTTCCTGTATATTCCGTTTTCCTTAATGGTCTCTGCACTGTTTCTTTTCCACGTATTCTCTCATTCCTTCTTTTTCTAACTTCCTCACTCTCCTCGCTTTATTTTTCTGCCATTATCCATCATTTACATCTGATTTCTCGCCGCCATTCCTCCCATTGCCATCATTTTACAGTTCTTACCGTTCCTCTCCCTTCGTCATTCTTCTTCTATTTCATTCTGATCCTACCAGTTTTTATCCTTCACCTTTCATTTCTTATGTACCATTTTAATTTATTCTTATTTTTATTCTTTGTTTTCTTTCCGCGTTTCTGTATTTATACGTTCCTATTCATTCACTGTTCTCTGTTGTCCATTATTGATTATCATACCTACGTTTTATAATATGCCATTTTATCCCTTTCTTATTTCATTTTGATTGCCCTGAGTCTTCTCTCTTACCTCTTGACCATCACCCCTTTCCTCTCCTATTTTCTTTTCTTTTCTTTTCTTCTGCTCCTATAGTTGACTATGAAATAGGGGGCTATAAGGTCGAGAATTGGAATAAAACAAATTAATTTGAAGAAAATAAATAAAAAAACCAAAGAGATGTAATGGGGGAAAGAAAAACTTTAAAACCACCCTAAATCAATTCTGTTAAAACGTAGTTCTAAGGTCTGAAACGAAATCTAATAAAAAAATTCCATGGAAATAAATTGTAGATGTTGCAATTACATTTTACAGGAGATTATGAAACACAAGGCTTGCAGATGTGACCTTTAAACCAAAGATTCATAGTTTAGAGTTCTAGCACACTGACACAGTATTTTTACTTTCTCTAGCTCCATATGTACAATGTTAATAGGGTTAGAGAAGTGTTGTATTCCATCCAAAAATTCGATACCGAGATTTCACCGGAAATACATGTTTTAGGACCCCCTGAATCCAAAAAAAGCATTTTCAGGAACAGGTCCGCGCGCGCGCATGTGTGTGTATGAGCCGGTGAACAGCATAGCTCAAAAACGGACGGTTAAATACCAAACTTGGTATTTGAGTTTGGTATCTTCCAAGGATGCGACACGAAGATTTTCAAGAAAATCTAACTACGCTTTAAATGGAAGAAATGTCGAAAATCCTGTTTTTCTTAAAAATGGCTCTAAGGATTTCGATTAAAATACCACATATTAAAGCCATTTCTATTGCAAATAAAATGCATATGTTGAATTTTCGGGGAATATCTTCTAAAGACCTGTTTATTCTGGATGAAATTAGCTTAATTTGGCATAACTAATAAACCGTGAGAGATAGACAAAAACCTACTATACAAAGAATGTAGATCTTGTTAAAATATACAGGTTATGTCATATACATGCTTTTTGTTTAGCTTACCGTTTTCGAGGTATTCCTTGTTATTAGTTTCAATTGTGAAGTACTAAATATTTTTTTCAGACGGAAGTGTCCGTTTTTCTTTTGTTCTACTCCTGGCCAAGCAAAGAAGCGATTTCCAATGACATTTGACATTTAAAACATTTGACTATCACTTTAGCATAGCGCATTCCTTTAGTTCTCTTCCAATTATAAGGAACTAAGTAATAAGAACATAACTCAGTTCTCTACTAGAACTAAGTAGAGTAGCTGGAGAAAGTCATGTGAGTGTAACACATCAAATTTTTTTATCTGGTATTAGTTATTCCGTCAATACTGTTTGAAGTTCATAACATTAGCATTTCTCTAGCGTTATATTTTTGCAACCGTAGTTGGAATATAAGGGAATTACATAAGCTTTCATACTAAGGAAAAAGAGTCGAAAATCAAATCAAGGAAGATGGAGAGAAAGGTTCAAGGCCTTTCCGCGGTTTTTCTCCAGGCGAGTTGCAAACCATTCACACGTCTTCAGTTATTATTATTATTATTATTATTATTATTATTATTATTATTATTATTATTATTGATCATAAGCCCTCACCGTGGTTTGCAGCTCTGCGCACTGCATGACTGTAAATTTGTCAAATTAGACTCAAAATAATCTGTGCAAAGATGGTGGTACTATCCTTGCAAACAGACGAGAGCACTTAAATTGCGCAGTACAAGGAGTGGGGGGAAAGAGGCGGAGACTTGAAGCGATAGCCATGCATTATGCACAGGAGAACTGGGATTACACAACAAACATATCCATATTATTTTATTAGTAGGCATCGCTTTGTGTGCATAAAATATCCTACTTGTGTGTACATTTATATGTCAAAATCTGTATAATATGCTCTATAATTATTTTCTCTGGTACGTATGTAGATAGAGAAGGTTGTATTCCACCTAAAAATTCGATGCCGAGATTTCGCCAGAAATACAGGTTTTGAGACTCCCTGAATCCAAAAATCCAAGAAAAAAATGAGCATTTTTGGAAAACTGTTGTGTGTGTGTGTGGTGGGGGCAGCATAGCTCAAAAACGAAAATTCCGTTAAATAATAAAGTAAATATTTAAGTTCAGTATCTTCAAGGAAATCCCTTTTCTCTCAAAAATGGCTCTTAACGACTTTTATTAAAATACCATATGTTTAAGATATTTTCATGGCAAACGAAATGTACATGTTCCCGGAATAGCCTCTGAAGGCCTCTTCATTCTGGATGACTTTTGTATAACCGGTAAACCGTAAGAGATCTGCGAAAACTCACTACACAAAAAATATAGATCTCGTTTTATGTGGAGTTAACAATTTCCACGATATTCCTTGTTATTAGTTGCAGTTTTAAACTGCCTAAACTTTTCTCAAACGGGAAGTCATCATTCGTTTCATACCTCTTTTTTTTACTGCTATCCGCGCTAAGATAACCGAATATCAATTGTTTAACATAGCGATACTTTTTAAAAGATTTGACTTTCGCTTTAGCCTAGTGTATTCCTGTATTTCCTTTCTACGTACATACAAGGAAGCAAGTAATAAGATCATTTCTGTTATTATTCATTTCGATTAGCATAGCAAATAAATGAATAATGTTTTGATGTTTTCTTTACGAATTGTTGAGATAGACCCGCATTCGCCTGAGTACCTTCTAGTTCAGATTTAATTCTACGGACGGAGCTAAACGACACAACGGTGAATGCCACTATGTTTCTATGACCTCTCTCAACATAAACTGATAGAAATCACTTCTCGTGTTTATTTTCCCTGAAACTTACTGGTGGCACTGTTTAGTCTATTTCTATCTCCGGTACGCGTCACGAGGAGCGACGCTCACCTTACCATGGTGCTGGACAGACTGATGCTTGGTACGTGCTTGCAAATTGTCAGCTGACCTCAGCATCAGTTCATGCCACCGCATCACGTCGACGGCGCTCACGTCTATTTGCAAGCATAACAAATCTCTTCACATCTCTTCTCTACAGGGAGTCACTCGAGTCGCACCTTCCTTGTAAGGTGTAATGGTTACCATACTAACTTCATATACCCAAGGATGTAAAAATCCTTAGAATGGCTATTCCCAGGAAATTCAAGATATACATTTCATATGTCATAAAACTATTTTAAACGTGAAGTATTTTAATCAGAATCGTTAGAACCGTTTTTGAGAAAATCAAAATTTTCGAAGAATGACTTATGTAAAGAGTGGTTGGGGGTCGAGGGATTTTCTTGAAAATCTTCGTGTCGAATCCTTGAAAGATACCAAATACCAAGTTTGGTATTTAAACGACTTTTCGTTTTGAGTTATGCTGCCCAACACTCGCACGCATGCGAGCACACACACACACACACACACACACACACACATACACACACACGTTTCTAAAAATATTTTTTTCAAGATTTATCCATTCCCGAGATATATCTGTTATTCGGTTCAATTTTCAAATACTTAAAACTTTTCTCAAACGGGATATCGTCATTCGTTTCATCTCTTTATAACTTTAAACTGCTGGCCATGGAAACAGAATCGAATTTAAATTGTATGACATAAAGACTAGCTTTTAAAGGTTTGATTATTGCTTTTGCCAAGTGCATTTCCGTATTTCACTTCTACTTACAAACAAGGAAGCAAGTAATATGGCCATTTGTTTTATAGGAATAGTTTGTTACAGAATAGGTAGAGAAAGTCATGTGAGTTAAACATGAGAGTTGTTTATACGAGTTCTGTGTTCCCAAGTTTAAATACCGCTGAGATGTACCACTACCGAAAACCAAGAAAGAAACAAATCTATTGCTGCTATTTCCCTTTCTTTTGAAAAAGGATATGTGTGACGTTTTTATTTCCCATAAGGAATTTCTTGGGCAAGCCAGAACGGTTTCTTGCTGTTTTTCAAAGGAAGCTGGGCTGTTAATAACAGGCCATTGTGTGACGTCACGCTTGCATCACTCAGACATGTATCTTTCACCCTGACCTTGATCGCTGAAATCTCTTTCACAATATCTACCTGATGTGATGAGGAAAAGAACCCAATCAAGGGCGAGTATTTTTGGAGACGAAAGGTTCCACCAAGGTCAAAGTCAACTTTAATGAATGACAGTAAACAGCGGGTTTTCTCTAAGGACCTCTCGTCTTGTAGTACTATCAAAAGTTGTGTCATAGGTCATTTAAGTAAATCATAAAATTAATTCTAACAACTAACAAAGAACACTTAGAAATTGTAAACAGAAACAAATTAAAAATGTTGTTTATTACTCTACCTACACGTAATATGTACATAGTGTATAGATAAGATATTGCATTCCAGCTAAAAATTCTATACCGAGGCTTCACCGGAAATACACGTTTTAGGGTCCCCTGTATAAAAACAGCTTTAGAAAAAGGTCCCTGTGTGCGTGTGGTTGTAAACACGATAACTCAAAAACGAAAATTCAGTAAATTACTAAACTTGATATATAAGTTTAGTATCAACCAAGGATGCGACACGAAGATTTTGAGGGAAATCCCTCCACCCCAAACAACCCTTTACAGGGAAAATATTTAGACAATTTTGATTTTCTCAAAAATAGCACTAACAATTTTGATTAAAATCTCCTATACTTAGATATTTGCATGCCAAATAAAATGTAAATCTTGAATTTTCTCGGAATAGCCTCTAAAGACCTCTTTATTCTTGATGATTATTATTGAATTTTCCATAACTGGTAAACCGTAAGAGATAGACAAAAACTTAATACACAAAACACGTAGATCACAATAAAACACACAATTTATGACATATCCATTTCTTTCGTGGAGCTAGCCGTTTCTCATATGGGAAATTGTCACGCCTGGCCACACAATGAACCACATTTTAAAACATTTGACTGTCTATTTAGCCTAGTGTATTCCCTTATTTCCCTTCTACTTTAAAGGAACCAAGTAATAAGACCGTTTCTGCTAATGTTTTAGCATTAAATAGATACAAGAATAAGTTTATTAAAAATAATTTGTTACATAAGGTTTTTTTTTAATGTTCTTTCTGTTTTATTTCTGTTTACTGTTTTGTTGTAATTAAAATATTTGCTATGTTTCGAAATTCTTATTAGATGTTCACAAAACTGTCATAACGTTACACCGGCTATATAATTTAATAATGAGCGCCAATGATAGTCATGGTTAAAAAAAAAAAAAAATCTGATGTCTTACATTCATATGACTTTCTCTACCTTGCTGTAACACATTATTATTAAACAATATTGTTAAACAGCTTATTCTGAATAAGCATTTAGAAGTGGATAGAAATATATAATTTACGATAATTGACATAAACATTAACAGAAATTGTCTAAACTACTTGCTTCCTTGTAAGTAGGAGGGAAATGAGGGAATACACTAGGCTAAAACGATAGTCAAATCTTTTAAAAACCGGTTGCCATGTGCTTGAAATCCGTTTCTATGCAGGGCCAGGAGTTTATAACTTTCCGTGATTAAGTATTTTAAATCTGAAACAAATAACAAGGAATGTCACGGAAACGGTAAATTCCACGAAAACATCGTGTATGACATACATTTTTCTACATTTTTTGTGTAGCAATTTTTGTCTATCTCTTACGGTCTACCAGTTACGCAAAATTAACCAAATTCATTCAGAATAAAGAGGTGTTTAGAGGCTATTCCCAAAAAATTCAAGATTTACGTTTTATTTGCCATATAAATGTCTTATACATACGGTAATTTAATAAAAATCTGATGTGTTCCATTCACATAACTTTCTCTACGTCTCTGCAACAAATTATTGTTAAAAAGCCTATGCTTCTATTTACTTCATGCTATTAGAGAAAAAAAAAAATGGCAGAAATAGTCTTATTACTTGTTTCCTTGTAAGTAGAAGCGAAAAAAGGGAGTACCATAGGTTAAAGTTATAGTCAACAGCTGGTTGCTATGTTATTGCAGTCACTTTGTTTATATGGACAGGAGTTGACACTTCCTGTATGAGAAAGGTATGTTTTTAAAGCTGAAACCAATAACAAGGAATATCTCAAAAACGATCAACTGCACAAAAAAATGAATATAACTTAAATTGTGTGTCTTAATGTGCTTTACATTTTTTGTGTGGTAAGTTTTTGTCCATCTCTTACGGTTTAGCAGTTATGTAAAATTCCGTGAAATTGGTCCAGAATAAAGTAGTCTTCAGAGGCTATTCCCAGAAAACTCAAGATATACATTTTTTTTGTGAGATAAATATCTTTAATATACGATATTTTAATCAAAATCGTTACAGCCACTTCTAAGAAAATCAAAATGTTCGAAAAATGTCCCATGTAAAGGGTAGTTTGGGGTGGGGGGATTTTTCTCAAAATCTTCGTGTCGCAGCGCCTGGAAGATACTAAACTTAAATACCAAGTTTGGTATTTTACCGACTTTTCGTTTTTGAGTTGTGTTCACGGACACACGAACACACACACGGACTTTTTTCTGAAAATACTTTTTTTTTGGATACACGGGACGCTAAAACATATAATTCCGGTGAAATCTCGGTATCGATTTTTTTGGTGGAGTGCAATACCTTCTCTATACACTATGTACATAGTACGTGTAGAGAAAGTAAAAATCGTTAGAGCCATTTTTGAGAAAAATGTTTCATGTAAAGGGTAGTTGGGGGAAGATAAACTTTATATTCACAATTTGTGGGTGCATTACAATACCTTCTCTTTACACTATGTGCATAGGACGCGTAGAGAAAATAATTTATATTACAAATTATATATGGTTATATACAGCTTAGATTATTATTATTATTATTATTATTATTAAAATTAAATCATAAAGGTTATATCTACCGGATGTGCAAAGGAAGGGGGAAAAAACCGAGAGCTGTTCGTTTGTCGAATATTTGTGTGTTACCCTGTTTAATTGCTAAAGTTGTACAAGAAACTGCACTCGATTCGTAGTTGAAGTCACAACTGTGGAGTTGTACAAGCTACAGGTATTTCTTAAAAACGCATTCTCCCAATGAGGTAAACTCATTGAAAAACGCCATGCAAGCTTATAATGAAGGGTCATTTAAATATTAGATACCTGAGTATCTAAATTATCTCCTTTGAATGGAATCAGAGGTCAAAGGGTCCACACTGTATTAAAACGACGAGTTATATAGTGGTGGCATGTAACTTTTGCATAATCAGTAAAACACTACTGCATAACATTAGATGTTATATATAAGGTATTGTACTATACTAAAAAGGTCGATACGGAGATTTCACCGGAATTGGACGTTTTAGGGTCCCCTGTATCCAAAAAAGCATTTTCAGAAAAAGGTATGTGTGTGCGTCCGTGTGTCTGTGAACATGATAACTCAAAAACGAAAAGTCGATAAAATACCAAAGTTGGTATATAAGTTAGGCGTCTTCCAAGAATGCAACACGAAGAATTTGAGGAAGATCCCCTTCCCCAAACTACCCCTTACTTGGAATAATTTTCGAACATTTTGATTTTCTCAAAAATGACTAACGATTTTCATTAAAATACAGTATATTAAAGATATTTACACGACAGATAAAACATATCTGTTGACTTTTCTGGGCATAGCATATGAAGACCTCTTTATTCTGGATAAATTGTGCGTAACTAGTAAACCGTAAGAGGTAGACAAAAACTGACTACACGAAATATGTAGATCTCGTTGAAACACACCATTTATGCCATATACACTTTTGTCGCGGGGTTGACCATTTTCGAGATATTCCTTGTTTTTGTTTTCAGTTTTAAAATACTTCACGTTTTACATGCCCAAAGAAATGTGTCAACTTCTGACATTGCAAAGAAACAGATTTCATTGACTTGGCAACCAGCTATTCAAAGATTTGACTATCGTTTTAGTCTAGTGTGTTTAGCATTTCTGCTAATTTTATGTCGATTAGCAGGAAGTAGATAGAATAATCAGCTTCTTAGCAATACGTTGTTACAAAGATGTAGAGAAAGTCATGTGAATGGAACAACAATTTTTTTGTTGTACATTTATACCCCGTTGCTAACTGCATGGTCATATCGGTGGAACTTTGAAACAAGTCTACAGCGTTTAGGTTTCTAATTATGTGCATTAGTCATCTCTCTCTCTCTCTCTCTCTCACTCACACACACACACATATTCATACCTTCATTCATACTTTCTGACTTTGGGAAGGATAGGGAATGTTCTTGGCTAGGGATAAATTCCCACTCCAGCCAGGAATCGAGCCCGGGACCCATGGCACAGCTGGCAGGTGTTCCTCAGAGGTACGGAGCCTGCTCCATGGTTTTAATTTCAGATTTTGGACAGATTTTGTCGTAGATGTTAATCTTCTCCACTGCTGCTCTTGTTTCTGAGTGCAGTCAAACCAGGAACTAAATGCAACAAATGGAATACCCAGTTCACATGAAAAACAGCTCCTATAGCAAAATGCTGTTTATCTTGTGATATATCACATTTTGACCACTACCTTAAAAACAGCGTTTTACTTTCTCTACACGTACCATGTACATTGTGTATAGAGAAGGTATTGTAATGCACCCAAAAATTCGATACCGAAATTTCACCGGAAATACATGTTTAGGTCCTTCTGACTCCAAAAAAAAAAAAGCATTTCTGGAAAAAGGTCCTTGTATGCGTGCGTGTGTGTATGTGTGTCTGTGTCTGTGGACAGCATAGCTCAAAAATGAAAATACCGTTGAATACCAAACTTGGTATTTAAGTTTAGTACCTTCCAAGGATGCAACTCGAAGATGTTCAAGAAAATACGCCACTCCCAACTACTCTTTACATGGAACTTTTTTCAAAAATTTTGATTTTCTCATAACTGGCTCTAACAATTTCGATACAAATATCGCATGTTAAAGATATTTACCTGACAAATAAAATATATATATCTTGAATTTTCTGGGAATAGCCTCTGAAATTCTGGATGAAGTTTACGGAATTTTTCGTAAGTGGTAAACCGTAAGAGATAGACAAAAAACTAGCTTAACAAAAAATGTAGAGCTCGTTAAAACACACCATTTATGTTAAGTACATTTTTTTTCGTAGAGTTGATCGTTTCTTTTAGATATTCCTTGTTATTGATTTCAGCTTTAAAATACTTAGACTTTTCTAATACTTGAATTTGTAAAACTCCTGTCCATACAAAGGAACTTTATTCACATAGCAACCTGCTTTTGACTACCACTTTAACCTATTCCAGCCCCTTATTTCCCTTCTGCTTACAGGGAAGTAGGTAATAAGATTTTTTTCTGCTATTTTTTCTCTCTATTAGTATGAAGTAAATAGAAGCATAAAACTTTTTAACAATAGTTTGTTGCATAGATGTAGAGAAATTCATGTGAATGGAACACATCGGATTTTTAATATTCGTTATATAAGTATTTATAAAAATGTGGAACCCAAAAGTGCTTAATTTACTGTTCTTAGAAATATTTAATGGATTCTTTTATCCCTTTTCTTTGTTATATGCAGTGGAACTGAAACGGTTCTTAATATCAACCTTAATGTCTTAAATTTTGTTTTTATTTATGACTTATTTTGAATTCAAAGTACCTGCCTTACCTGGCAAACACACAAGTGGCCATTATTTACTGTTGGCATTGTAAATGTTGAAGTAATAACATAAATAGCCCCTTAATGACTAGGAAGTGGAAATATTTGACACGTATTTTATGCTGAGACCAGTTTAGCACATGTTAATTTTAGTCAATATACTACGGTCATATTTAGTGGAAGCAAATAACCGCGCCTTTTTTAATTTTTAATTGATTCAGACAAGTCATGTTAAGATAACATGTGCTATAAACATTAATATAAAAATCGTCTTTGTTAAACAAAATTCTGCTTTTAAATTCAAACGCGTCCTCTAGGTTCTGTTGTTTACTAGTGGACACACAAACTGTTTTTATGGTGGTTTATTACTTTCTCTATACGTACTATGTACATAATGTATTGAGAAGGTATTGCACTCCACCCAAAAATTCGATACCGAGATTTCACCGGAAATATATGTTTTAGGGTCCCCTGTATCCGAAAAAAGCATTTTTCAGAAAAAGGTCCGTGTGTGTGTGTGTCCGTTGTCCGAATGTCTGTGAACACGGCAACTCAAAAACGAAAAATCGGTAAAATACCAAACTTGGTATTTAAGTTCAGTATCTTCCAGGTATGGGGCACGAAGATTCTGAGAAAAATTACCCCACCCCAAAATACCCTTTACATGGAACTTTTTTCGAAAATTTTGATTTTCTCAAAAATGGCTAACAATTTTGATTAAAATGTCGTGTATTAAAGATATTTACTTGATAAATAAAATGTATATCTTCAATTTTCTGGGAACAACATCTGAAGCTTTCTTTATTCTGGATGAATTACAGAATTTTGCATAACTGTTAAACCGTAAGAGATAGATAAAAACTTACTACATAAAACATGTAAAGCACGTTAAAACACACACTTTATGTTATATACATTTTTTTCATGGAGTTGATCGATTTTTAGATATTCCTTGTTTTTTGGTTTCAAATTTAAAAAACCTTGTCAACTCCTGTCCATACAAACAAGGGAACTTCAGTCACATAGCAACCAGCTTTTGACTATAACTTTAACTTATGGTACTTCCTTATTTCGCTTCTACTTACAAGGAAGCAAGTAGTAAGACTATTTCTGCTAATTTTTTCAAGCCTTATAACAATAATTTATTGCAGAGATATAGTGAAAGTCATGTGAATGGAGCACATCAGATTTTTTTTCCATCTATGCCATTTTATCTATCTCGATAAATCTCGATAAATCGTTGTCGCCCTCCGTGGTGTAATGGGAAGTAAAGCCGTTAGTCCCTTGTGGTAGATACAAGGCACGTAAAAAACCTAGCCTGATAGAGAGGCCTCTGAGCAAAAGTATGCGGTCTTTCACGTCCAGTATAAAATGGGACGCTGAGAACCACAGTGGTTAAAGAGCATCCATAAATACCACGCCATTTTTTTTATTTCGACAAATCGTTGCAGAAATAGCTACATGACACATTTTGCTATAGATGTAAATAGGGCAGCGATTGTCAAATGTTTAAAAGCTGAGCGTCTTAACATTACACACTCTTTCCATGCAATTGCAAGTGACAACTGAAATCGAAATAATTCAAAATAAGGACCAAATATTGAACCATACGAACTATGAACAACAAATATCTCAGAAATGGCTTATGTCACTAAGGGGAGTAGAAATGGAGTTTTCATAATTGTTTTCCGTTTTCATGTTTTACTTGCTTTAAAACTTTTGAATCTCCCGTTCATTTTGGTGGAGCTTTCATAGACAGGCAGGCTAATAATAAACATTTTAAAAATATTGTAGAAAATAATCCTGCGCAGTAGTTTTCTTATAACATTTTGATACACTCATTTGGTAAAATATCAATAACTTTGTAATTATTAGTGTTAGAGAAGAGATCATATTTTATTTTGGTCGAAAAGTTGTACTTTATCTTCTTACAGAATTGGCATTTCGCTCATATTTCCGTCATTTGAGAGTTTCGAGCTAATGCGAAGCTGTGTTTGGAAAGTAAGGCTACAATTTTTACTTTCTCTAGCCCCGTATGCAGAATCTACATAGGAATAGAGAAGTGTTGTATTCCACCTGAAAATTCGATGTCTAGATTTCACCGGAAATACATGTTTTAGGACCCCCTGAATCAAAAAAAAAAAAAGCATTTTTAGAAACAGGTCCGTGTGTGTGTCTGTGTGTGTGTGTGTGTGTGTGTGTGTGTGTGTGTGTGTGTGTGTGTGTGTGTGTGTGGACAGCATATTCCAAAAACGAAAAGGCGGTTAAATACCAAACTTGGTATTTAAGTTTGGTGTCTTCCAAGGATGCGACACGAGGATTTTCAAGAAAATCCCCCCCACCCCTAACTATCCTTTACATGGAAAGAGTTTCGAAAATTTTGTTTTTCTTATAAACGGCGCTAACGATTTTGATTAGAATACCACACATTAAAGCCATTCCTATTACAAATAAAATGTATATATTGCATTTTCTGGGAATAGCTTCCAAAGATCTGTTTATTCTGAATGAATTTTGCTTAATTTGGCATAACTAGTAAACCATAAGAAATAGGCTAAAACTTACTGTACAAAAAATGTATTAACAGGAGTCCTAATTACATCAGAAGATGTAATTCCTTCTGAACAATCTCTAGTATTGGAGTAAAAGCTGGTCTTCATTCTGTGGTTCGTGCCGTTGGCTCCTTGATAGGCTTCTGTCCCCTAGACACCCATTTGTAAGTCCTGGGGATGCCCTGGAGAGGGTAAGCCAACTACGAAAAAAAAAAGTCTGATGTCTCTGCAATAAATTATTGTTAAAAAGATTTTTCTTCTATTAACTTCATGCTAGTTGAGAAAAAAATCTAATGTGTTCCATTCACATGACTTTCAGTACATCTCTGCAGCAAATTATTCTATTTACTTCATCTAATCGAGAAGAAATTAGCAGAAATAGTCTTATTCCTTGTTAGTAGAAGCGAAATAAGGGAGTAGTATAGGTCAAAGTGATAGTCGAAAGCTGGTTGCTGTGTGACTGAAGTTCCTTTGTTTGTATGAACAGGAGTTGACAAATTCCTGTATGAGAAAAGTATGTTTTTTCAAAGCTGAAGCCAAAAACAAGGAATATCTAAAAAATGATCAACTCAATGAAAAAAAATTATATAACATAAATTGTGTATTTTAATGTGCTCTACATTTTGGGTGTTTAAAGTTTTCGTCCATCTCTTACGGTTTAGCAGTTATGCAAAATTCCGTAAAATTCATCCAGAATAAAGTAGTCTTCAGAGGCTATTCCCAGTAAATTCAAGACAAAGCTTTTATTTTTCAGGTAAGTAGCTTTAATATACGACATTTTAATCAAAATCGTTACGGCCATTTTTGAGAAAATCAACATTTTCGAAAAAAATGTTCCATGTAAAGGGTAGTTGGGGGTGGGGGGATTTTTCTCAAAATTTTCGTGTCGCATCCCTGGAAGATAATAAACTTAAATACCAAGTTTAAAATGCTTGTTTTAGTTAAAGGGGGCCCTAAAACATATTTCCGATGAAATCTCGGTATCGAATTTTTGGGTGGAGTGCAATACTACCTTCTCTATACACTATGTACATAGTGCGTATAGAGAAAGTACAAATTATGATTTAAATATCCATGCGAGCTAGATTTTGAAACATGGAAAAAGAGTCACTGTTATTGTGTATAATAATTTCAACAAAATATGTGGATATTTGGATTTTTCAAATGGTGAGCTCCAGATCACGCCCAGTAAGATACGACACAGTTCTTCATGAGTGAAAAGGGTGGAATCCCTTATGATAAAACTGTCTCAGCAATCGATCTGGTGCTTAGCACTTGCATAGCTGACCCATGACATATTACGGTCGAGCTACTCCGCGATTTGTGGGTCAGGGTGAGGATATGGAACTAGGCAGAGAGGTAGCTCACCCGCCCCCCACCACCCCGGGAAGCAGATGCTGCTATGAAGTCTTTATGAAGCCTTCGTAAGAGGAGACTGCGGTTAAATAAATCAGTGAGAATACATAGCGCTGGAAATACTTCTTTATGAAAACTAAGTTTAAGCAGTATTAATTCACACAGTGCAGAGAATATTCTGTTTAATGCATCGAAAGGACATATCGTTTGCTTGTTCTGGTTTGTTTTCAGAGTATTCATTTTGTTTGCTTTATATCTTTTTACTTTCTCTATACGTACTATGTACACAATGTATAGAGAAGGTATTGCACTCCATCCAAAAATTCGATACCGAGATTTCACCGGAAATATATGTTTTAGGGTACCCTGTATCCAAAAAAAAGCATTTTCAGAAAAATGTCCGTGTGTCTGTGAACACGATAGCTCAAAAACGAAAAGTCGGTAAAATACCAAAGTTGGTATTTAAGTTTAGTATTTTCCAGGGATGCGACACGAAAATTTTGAGAAAAATCCCCCCACCCCAAACTACCCTTAACATAGAACTTTTTTGGAAAATTTTGATTTTCTCAAAAATGGCTCTAATAATTTTGATTAAAATTTCGTGTATTAAATATATTTACCTGACAAATGAAATGTATTTCTTGAATTTTCTGGGAATAGCCTCTGAAGACTACTTTATTCTGGATGAATTTTACGGAATTTTGCAAAACTGCTAAATCGTAAGAGATGGACAAAAACTTATAATACATAAAATGTAGAGCACGTTAAAACACACCATTTATGTTATATACATTTTCTCGTGGAGTTGATCGTTTTTGAGTTATTCCTTGTTTTTGATTTCACCTTTAAAAAACATACTTTTCTCATACAGGAATTTGTCAACTTCTGTCCATACAAACAAAGGAACTTCAGTCACATAGCAACCAGCTTTTGACTATCACTTTAACCCCAGGTACTCCTTATTTCGCATCTATTTACAAGGAAGCAAGTAATAAGATTAGTTCTGCTAATTTGTTCTCGATTAGCATGAAGTAAATAGAAGCCTAAGCATTTTAATAATAATTTGTTGCAGAGATGTAGAGAAAGTCATGTGAATGGAACACAGATTTTTTAAAACTGGGCCGATATTTTAACTTGTTATATTTGGGTTTACAAAATTAATTTGTGTACCTATTAGAGGCATTTTATATATCAACAATGTCACAACTGTTTTAAACCGACGAAAAAATAAAATGAAGAATTGTAAAAGTTGAGGCGTCAATGAGGAAGCTCAGTAAGAAGATTGGTAAAATCTGAATGTGACACTTCCCCCCCCCCCCCCGTCAGATGAAAACCCATTTTCATTGCAAGTGTTATACAATAAATTCCACTACTAAATACATGTAAAATAATTATATAAACACGACGCTCAAAAGAGTTTTAAAAGCCAGCGCAATTTTCCACAAACAATATAATAATAATAATAATAATAATAATAATAATAATAATAAAAATCTGATGTGTACCATTCACATGACTTTCTCTATATCCCTGCAACAAATTATTCTTAAAAAACCTATGCTTCTATTTACTTCATGCTAATCTAGAAAAGTAGCAGAAATAGTCTTATTACTTGCTTCCTTGTAAGTAGAAATGAAATAAGGGAGTAGCATAGGTTAAAGTGATAGTCAACAACTGGTTACTATGTGACTGAAGTTCCTTTGTTTGTATGGGCATGAGTTGACACACCCCTGTATGAGAAAAGTTAAGATTTTCGACCCTGTAAACAAAAACAAGGAATATCTCAAAAACGATCAACTCCAAGATAATAATGCATACAACATTAACTGTGTGTTTTAATGCGCTCTACATTTTTAGTGTGGTAAGTTTTTGTCTATCTCTTACGGTTTAGCAGTTATACAAAATTCCGGAAAATTCACTCAGAATAAAGTAGTCTTCAGAGGCTATTCAAATATATATATTTAATTTGTCAGGTAAATATCTTTAGTATATGATATTTTAATCAAAATCGTTAGAGCCATTTTTTAGAAAATCAAAATGTTCGAAAAAAGTTCCATGTAAAGGGTAGTTTGGGGTGGGGGAATTTTTCTCAAAATCTTCGTGTTGCATCCCTGGAAGATTCTAAACTCAAATACCAAGTTTGGTATTTTTCCGACTTTTCGTTTTTGAGTTATCGTGTTCACAGACACACAGACACACTCACACGGACCTTTTTGTGAAAATGCTTTGTTTAGATAAAGGGGACCCTAACACATATATTTCCGGTGAAATCTCGGTATCGAATTTTTGGGTGGAGTGCAATACCTTCTCTATACACTATGTACACAGTGCGTATAGAGAAAGTAATAATAATAATAATAATAATAATAATAATAATAATAATAATAATAATAATAATACTGATAGTAATAATAATAATAATAATAATAATAATAATAATAATAATAAAACCAAGGAAATGAATCTTGAAAAAAGTCATCGTTTATTATTCTTTCTGCTTATTTTAAATGAGAATTTTCTGACCGTCCGAATGACTGCTAGAATTTTTATTTTCTCCCCTGCGAAGTATATTAAGTAGAGGCAGTCTTATATCCCAAAATTTCAATATTGAGATTTCACCAGGAATATAGTTTTGGGGTACCTGAATTCAAAAATCAAAATTTTAGACAAAGATCCGCGCGCATGTGTGTGTGTGTGTCTCAACAGCACAATAAAAAAACTTAATCTATAATAAATACCAAACTTGCGGATAGTTACCAAGCTTGCTATTTAAGTTCGGATTATTCGAAATTACCATAACCAGACTTTCCAGAAAATCTCTCCATCCTAAGTGATCCTTACATGGAGCTTTTGTTCTCAAAACGGACTAAACTTGTTTATTAAACCGCAATATGTTTAAGACGTTTTCATGGCAAATGAAATATATATATTTTGAGTTTTCAGAAAATACCCTATGAAGCCCTCTTTGTTAAATTTTGCGAAACTAGTAAACTGCAGGAGATAGTCTCCCTAAACAAAAACGCATGGATCTTGTAAAGTTACGCTGCTCGAGAAATAAAATTGCTTTTGGGTTAACTACTTTCGAGATAATGCATATTAATGGTTTTGAATGTAAAAAAAAAAAAAATACGTTTTTCAAATGATAAGTAGCTATATGTTTTTTTCTCGTGATTATGCAAAGAGTAAAGAATTTCAAAGCCATCATACAATAATCGCCAGTGATGTTTTCATATGCCTTAATAGGATATACAGGAAATTGGGGTGACAGTTTCAATGAAATGTCAGTCGAATATACAAACCCTAATACTGCATACTCTTTGCCTGGACTAATGAGAAACAAAAATGCACTTGCTGATTCAAAGCGCATTGCTTAAAACATTGGACAGTTCAAACGAACAGCATGAAATGAAGTTAAAACAGCTATAAAAGCAGTGCCACTAATTGCAAAATTTTTAATGAGTTTCACATTTTTATTTGTTTTTTTTTGTTTTCTTTTACCAGTTTTTGTCTGTCTCCTATGAAGTCTGTTATACAGGACGTTTGAAAATTCTCATTTCAAACTTTTAGAACTTAATAGAGCGGACTAAATAGATATGTTTTGAATAGGAACCCATGTCCGGAAACATACCGTTTCTTGTTATAATTTCAAGTCAGTATGATTTACGTCAGATGAGTAGCTGATGCCATTTGACCTCTACCCTAGTTCGAGCCCCTTTTATGTGTCATTTAGTCTTCAAGCAATATGGTGAATATCAGAATACCTACAGAGAAGTTATGGCGAAGCTCAAGGTAATGGAAGAACTGGTCGTCACCTTTATAAGATTATCCAAAATGTCCGACTCTATCGCATTCACTTTTCGTCACAATTACATAATGGCTTCAGAAGAAAAAAAGCACCTTCATCGTCAACAGGAGAGACAGTGGTGTTCCAAAGAGACGTCACATTCCCATCTTTGAAGAGGATTTTCAGCAGCAAGTTGATGAGAACTCGTCAATGAGTACGCCAGAAATTACGCGTACAATTGGGTGGCTCATAGAACAGTGTGGGTTGTTCTGCATGAGCAACAACTCTACCCATACTACCTCTAAAGAACACATTCACTACTGCCAACCGATGTTTTGTACATGTTGCCTTCTGTTCGTGGTTTCTGCACTGCTGCAACGACCACATACATAGATAATGCCCATTTATTGGGGATAATGCTCTTAATTCCCGAAACAGCATTGTCTGGGCGGACGAAAGCTGTCATGCTGGATATTCAGGGATTCTAACACAGATTTGACATCAGTGTGTAGGCAGGTATTCTGGACGGTCATGTGATTGGGCCATACGTTCTTCCACCCCAGCTAACGGGTGCCGTCAACTTGATCTGTCTAAGGTTCTGTGGTACGTTGGTGGAGAATATCCATTGAACATCCGTCAAGACAATACGACGGCGTATCCCCTCACTTTCTACTTTGTGTTCAGGAATATCTGGATCCACGATTTGGACTAGTTAGGCCGAGGTGTTCCAATCGCGTGGCATCTACGATAACCGCATTTGACTCCATTGGCCGACCCAGTGGAGTTGTATGGTCTACGAGAAGCATGTAGAGTCAGAGGTGTGATGGAGCGACTTTACCAGAACATCCTTCGTGTGCCACAACATTGGTGGTCGCCTCATCAAACCGGAATTATAGCGGACCAGAAGCCAACCACCCTGTAATAAAACAAAAACAGATTGTTCAGTTTAACTGTAAACAAAAGTCATTATGAAACAATTAAATTTGCTTTTTGTTTCTCGGGTATTATTTCCTAATGGGTTGTAGTGGATGAGAATGGTAACCTTGCTATGATGAAGACAAAAAGCAGGATATTAAGATTAACTTTAAACAAAAGTGTATGTGAAAATTGATTAAGTTTCCTGTTGATCTATATAATATTACCTAATGAGTTGACTCATAAGAAAATGATGTACTGAGTCACGTCTAACTAAAGTACACGAGAAAGGTTGTTTCATTGGGCGTTTTCTTTAAATGGTTATGGAACGGAAAAATGGAAATGAAGTTTTATTTATGGACGTTCTTTAACTACCGTGGTTCTCAGCGTTCCATTCTATATTGGGCGCGAAAAAACGATTAATTTTGCTCAGAGGCCTCTGTATCAAGCTTAAGAGTCTTTTTCGTGCCTTAAATCTACGACACGGGACCTGCGGCTGTACTTCCCTTCCAAAGGAAGTCATTCTAAGGACTTTGACGCCCGAAAAAAAAAAAAAATCCATCGTCCTCCGCCGGGTTGGGGAATATGAAGCTAACATGGTAACCATTACACCAGGGAGGGTGACTGTGGAATGAGGAAGGTACGCTTCCAGACATAGGTTCCTATTCAAAACATGATCTACAAGTTCTAAAAATTGTATGGCATATTACCGAACAGTCTGTATAAAACTGCAAGAATAAATATCCAGTATTTGAAACTGGTATAAAATTTAATAAAAATCTATTCAGCTGTTTTTGAAAAATATAACTAAAACATTTCCATGTAAAAAGTTATTCAGGATTAGTGAGGGCGTTATTCACACGACTTCACTTTGCATATTTGAAGTGTGTTGCGGTTAAAGACTCTAAGCATTGGCATGTTTTTCACTTTCTCTATACGTACTGTGTACATAGAGTATAGAGAAGGTATTGTAATATACCCAAAAATTCAATACAGAGTTTTCACATGTTTTGGGTCCCCCTGAACCCAAAAAAAGCATTTTTAGAAACATGTCCGTGTGTGAGTCTGTCTGTCTGTGTGTCTGTGCATGTGTAATGTGTGTGTGTGTGTGTGTCTGTGGGCAGCATAGCTCAAAAATGAAAAGACCGTTAAATACCATACTTGATATTTAAGTTTGGTATCTTCCAAGGATGCGACAGGAAGATTTCCAAGAAAATCCCCCCACCGCAAACTACCCTTTACATGGAACTTTTTTCGAAAATTTTGATTTCTCAAAAATGGCTCTAACGATTTTGATAAAAATACCATTTGTATAAGATACTTGCATGGTAAAAGAATGCATAGGTATATGTTGCACTCTCTGGGAATAGCTTCTGAAGCCCTCTTAATTCTGAGTGGGTTTTGTACAACTGCTAAACCCCAAGGGCTAGATAAAATCTTACTACATAAATATCTATATTTCGTTAAAGTGTATAATGTATGTGTATATATTCCTTGTTATTATATTTTTTTTTTTTTTTTTTTTAAATTTTGCAATGTTTAAATGTTCTCTGATGGGAAGTTATTATTCGTTATTTCCCCCCTCTCTTGGTTATGTAAAAGAACATTTCTAAGCCATCACATAACAATTGCTCTTAAAATATTTGACTGTCGCTTTAGCCTACTGTATGCTATTATTCCTCTTGTAACTCCAGGAAATATCTAATAAAATAATTTCTAATGTTTATGCAGATTAGTATTAAGTACATAGAAGACTAATTTTTTGTAAGAATAGTTTGTTGCAAATAGGCGGAGAAAGCATATGAAAGTAATAACACATCAGCTTTTAAAGAGGATGTAATAGTTTCCGGAGTAGTTTCTCTCTCTCTCGTTTATTGGATGTAGATTTTGGAGATGAACAAACCAAGCGAAAAGATATACGAGGTGTGATGAAAATGTTTCCGGAATGACTTCACAACAATGCTGACGCTGAGATTTATTTAAGTCTAACCCAGACGGCACACGCAGCGTTCCTTCCCGATAAAAATGAGAGGTCACGTGACTTCCTGTGACCATGTAGTGACGAGGTAGACCCTCTGAAGTGAACACGTGTTTTGCATGTGCTGCGATTTTTCCGCGTAGCAAAAATGTCAGATTACGAAGATCACAAAAGAAACAACATTTTGCTTTAAAACTGGAACAGAAGCCTATGAAATGTTAAGAACAGCTTATGGGGAGGAAGTTAAGGACAATACTCAAGCATTTGAGCGGTTTTGGAAATTTGAAAGTGTTGTGACATCAGTTAAAAATGCAGATCATTCGGGACGACCCTGTTCCAGCAAAACTGAAGAAAATATCAATCAGGTGAGAGAAATGAAGGCGCATTGCAATAAGAGAACTTTCTGACTTGTGCGACGCAAACGGCCGGAGAAATGGAGGAGTGGTGACTGCTTCCTGCATCATGACAATGCGCCCGCGCACAAAGCTCTTTCTGTTCGCCAATTTTTGGATAAAAATAGTATGAATACTGTTCCCCATCTCGTCTGTTCTCCAGATTTGGCAACAGTGGACTTTTTCTTTTCCCGCGACTTAAAATGCGGCTCCGAGTGCACCGTTTTGAGGACATTGATGTCATCCATCGCGAATCGCAGAAGGCTCTAAACATGTTGAAAGAAGAGGGCTTCCAGAGGTGTTTCCACTAGTGGCAGAAGCGCTGGGACAAGTGTATCAACTCCCAAGGAGACTACTTCGAGGTGTTTCCAGCAGTGGCAGAAGCGCTGGGACAAGTGTATCAACTCCCAAGGAGACTACTTCGAGGTGTTTCCAGCAATGACAGAAGCGCTGGGACAAGTGTATCAACTCCCAAGGAGACTACTTCGAGGTGTTTCCAGCAGTGGCAGAAGCGCTGGGACAAGTGTATCAACTCCCAAGGAGACTACTTCGAGGTGTTTCCAGCAGTGACAGAAGCGCTGGGACAAGTGTATCAACTCCCAAGGAGACTACTTCCAGAGGTGTTTCCAGCAGTGGCAGAAGCGCTGGGACAAGTGTATCAACTCCCAAGGAGACTACTTCGAGGTGTTTCCAGCAGTGGCAGAAGCGCTGGGACAAGTGTATCAACTCCCAAGGAGACTACTTCGAGGTGTTTCCAGCAGTGACAGAAGCGCTGGGACAAGTGTATCAACTCCCAAGGAGACTACTTCGAGGTGTTTCCAGCAGTGGCAGAAGCGCTGGGACAAGTGTATCAACTCCCAAGGAGACTACTTCGAGGTGTTTCCAGCAGTGGCAGAAGCGCTGGGACAAGTGTATCAACTCCCAAGGAGACTACTTCGAGGTGTTTCCAGCAGTGACAGAAGCGCTGGGACAAGTGTATCAACTCCCAAGGAGACTACTTCGAGGTGTTTCCAGCAGTGGCAGAAGCGCTGGGACAAGTGTATCAACTCCCAAGGAGACTACTTCGAGGTGTTTCCAGCAGTGGCAGAAGCGCTGGGACAAGTGTATCAATTCCCAAGGAGACTACTTCGAGGTGTTTCCAGCAGTGGCAGAAGCGCTGGGACAAGTGTATCAACTCCCAAGGAGACTACTTCGAGGTGTTTCCAGCAGTGGCAGAAGCGCTGGGACAAGTGTATCAACTCCCAAGGAGACTACTTCCAGAGGTGCTTCCAGCAGTGGCAGAAGCGCTGGGACAAGTGTATCAACTCCCAAGGAGACTACTTCGAGGTGCTTCCAGCAGTGGCAGAAGCGCTGCGACAAGTGTATCAACTCCCAAGGAGACTACTTCGAGGTGTTTCCAGCAGTGGCAGAAGCGCTGGGACAAGTGTATCAACTCCCAAGGAGACTACTTCGAGGTGTTTCCAGCAGTGGCAGAAGCTCTGGGACAAGTGTATCAACTCCCAAGGAGACTACTTCGAGGTGTTTCCAGCAGTGGCAGAAGCGCTGGGACAAGTGTATCGACTCCCAAGGAGACTACTTCGAGGTGATTCCAGCAGTGGCAGAAGCGCTGGGACAAGTGTATCAACTCCCAAGGAGACTACTTCGAGGGTGGCAGTGCAGATTAGACAAAACAAACTGTTGTGTAGGCTTTATGACGTCATTCCGGAAACTTTTTGATCACACCTCGTAGATGATGCAGAAACTGAAGTGGGAAGAAAAGGAAAGAAGAAGAAAATAATGCAGTAACGTTATATTTAAACCGCATAAATGGGTGTATATATTGTATACTTTGTCGTATACGGAGTTCACTGATAACATCCCTTCTGATAGATTCTTGGACCATAAAGGTAAATACTGTGAGTTTTAATTACGCTATAGTCTTCTGTAAACAAAGAACGTATAACTAACTGGGAAATTTTAATCGTGGATTTTACTTTTTCTCGCATAACTTCGTTTTTACCGTGGAAACCTGCTTTGTTTGCGTAATGCGAGAAAACAAAAGCATCAGAAAACCGCGGCCAACTGAAAAAACACCAGCTTATGTAACGCAGAAGTTTACTTGCTCGAGCATCGTGTTGTTTTTAATACGGAAAGTTAGTAAAACGCTTGCTTTGCGTTCGTCTTGAAAAGTGATTTCATTCTGATGGTTATTTAGGTTAGGTTTAACCTCTAAATTTTTCTTAGCGGCATCTGTAGCTGATAATTTTTCATCATACGCCTCATGTATTGGGCTAAAGCTACATTCACGATGAGATGCAAGCGCAGACGTAACGCACCATAAGCGCATGCGCGAGGGAAGATCTTTCACAATGCAGTCACAGAAAGGAAGCAGAGTATACAAAAAGGAAACTCCGCTGCGCCAAAAGTCAGTGCGCGTGCGCGAATTCCGCCATACTTTGACCGAGTAGATACCAGAAATGTTGAAGTTACATTTTGTTAATGTTATTAATTGTGTATTTTAGCTTCTGGGATTATACTCTACTCAACGGTTATATTATACATTGTACAAGTTAGAACATTTGTTGACTCTTGAAGCTTTACTGCTCTTATAATGAACAGTAGTAAGAGAAAAGGCGGAAAATGGTGCTCAGACTCTAACGCAAAAATAATTCAAATACAAATAATATGGCAAAGAAACATGGCATATCTCCTGTGAAGTTAGTAACGTTGTTTTATCATGTATTTGCATCAAGCTTCATATTTACTGTCCATCCTGATTCAATATATTCATCTTTTTTACTTTCTCCATACGCACTATGTACATAGTGTATAGAGAAAGTATTGTACTCCACCCAAAAATTCGATACCGAGATTTCACCGGAAATATATGTTTTAGGGTCCCCAAAATCCAAAAAAAGCATTTTCACAAAAAGGTCCGTGTGTGTGTGTGTGTGTGTGTGTGTGTGTGTGTGTGTGTGTGTGTCCGTGTGTCTGTGAACACGATAACTCAAAAACGAAAAGTCGGTAAAATACTAAACTTGGTACATAAGTTTAGTATTTTCCAGGGATGCGACACGAAGATTTTGAGAAAAATCCCCCCACCCCCAACTACCCTTTACATGGAACTTTTTTTGAACATTTTGATTTTCTCAAAAATGGCTCTAACGATTTTTATTAAAATTTCGTATATTAAACATATTTACCTGACAAATAAAATGTATATCTTGAATTTTCTGGGAATATCCTCTGAAGAGTAGTTTATTCTGGATGAATTTTACTAAATTTTGAATAACCGCTAAACCGTAAGAGATGGACAAAAACTTACTACATAAAAAATGTAGAGCACATTAAAACACACAATTTATGTTATATTCATTTTTTTCGTGGAGTTCGTCGTTTTTTAGACATTCCCTATTTTTGGTTTCTGCTATGAAAAACATACTTTTCTCATACAGGAACTTGTCAACTCCTATCCATATAAACAAAGGAACTTCATTGACATAGCAACCAGCTATCACTTTAACCTACGGTTGTCCTTTATTTCGCTTCTACTTACAAGGAAGCGAGTAATTAGACTATTTCTGCTATTTTTTTCAGATTAGCATAAAGTAAATAGAAGTATAAGCTTTTTAAGAATTATTTGTTGCAGGTATATGGAGAAAGTCATGTGAATGGTACACATCAGATTTTTTTTATTATTATTTTATTAAATAAAGCTTGGCAGCACATTGAATCACTTGGTTATTTACTCTTATCTATATATTCTCCTAATCATAATTTCATGTTGCTACGGTTTGTTTTGTAGATATGCACAGTAAGCAAAACAGTCTAAAAAATCTGATGTGTTCCATTCGTATGACTTTTTCTAGCTGTTCCACAAACAAGATTTGTCTTAATACTTGCTTATTTGTAAGTAGAAGAGAAATAAGAGAATGCGCAGGCTAAAGCGTTAGCCAAATCTTATAAAAACCTATGACTATGGTATTTAAGCTTGGTATCTTCGAAGAATGCGACACGAAGATTTTCAAGAAAACCCCCTCACCCCCAACTATCCTTTACACAGAAAATTTTTCGAAAATTTTGATTTTTATTTTATACAAATAAAATGTATATTTTTAATTCTCTGGGAATAACCTCTGAAGAGCTCTTTATTCTGTTTGGGGTTTGCAGAATTATGCATAACGGTTGAACCGTAAGATATAGACAAAAATGTACTACATAAAAGGTAAATCTCGTTAAAACACAGAATTTATATCGTATACTTTTAACTTTTCTCCAACGGGACCATAAAATCGAACCGAACATCAATTGTTTCACACAACGGCCAGCTTTTAAAAGATTTGACGATCACTTTGATCTAATGTATGCCCTTATTTCCCTTCTATTTACAAGGAAGCAAGTAATAGACAATTTCTGCTAATGTTTATCTCGATTCGCATGGCGTAGATAAAATAATTTTTTATAAGAAAACGTTGTTTGTGAAACTGCTAGAGAACGTTATGGATTTTTATGCACTACGTTTTTGTCTATCTCTTACGGTTTACCAGTTATACAAAAGTAATCTAGAATAAAGAGGTCTTCGGAGGCTCTTCCCAGAAAATTCAAGTTATACATTTCGTTCGTCATAAAAATATCTTGAACCTGCGATATTTTAATCAAAACTGTAAGAGATAATAAAATCTTACTACACAGAGAATGTAGATCCTGTTAAAGCCCACAATTTGTCATGTACATATTTTAAGGTGTTAACCATTTTCGAAATTCCCCGTTATTGATTAATTTTTTTCAAATGCATACACATTTTCTTTCGTGGAAATTACCACTTAGGTTTTTTTCTTTTGTTTTATCAAGTTCTTGTAAATAGAATGGGATTTCAAAGCATCACATAACTGCAGGCATCGAAAAGATTTGACAATTGTTTATAACTGTAACGAAATGCGCAATTAAAATGTATCTCTATTAACAAGAAGCAGAAGAACAAGCAGCCGTATAAATAGTTTGTAGGAGAGCAAGCAGAGAACGCCATATGTATGCCACTCATGAAATTGTTATTACAATTCGTGCTTTTTACTTTCTCTATACGTGCTATGTACATAGTGTATAGAGAAGGTATTGCACCCCACCAAAAAATTCAATACCGAGATCTCACCGGAAATATATGTTTTAGGATCCCCTGCATCCAAAAAAAAGTATTTTCAGAAAAAGGTCCGTGTGTCTGTGAACACGATAACTCAAAAACGAGAAGTCGGTAAAATACCAAACTTGGTATTTAAGTTTAGTATCTTGCAGGAATGCAACACGAAGATTTTGAGAAAATCCCCACATCCCCAACTACCCCCCACCCCCAACTATGCATTTTATTTGGGATGTAAATATCTGCAATACACGGTAGTTTAATCGTTTTTCTAAAAATGCTTTTCAGTGGGTCCCAAAACATGTATTTCCGGTGAAATCTCGGTATCAAATTTTTGGGTGCAATACAATACCTTCTCTATACACTTGTACATAGTACGTGTAGAGCAAGTAATAAAAGTCGCTCTCCAGAGCGTGTTAGATTGTAAGGCGTTCGTAATCTGAGAGATGAATAAAGCCACACATTAGCACTGCACTCAAGTTTCAAATCGCTTCTTCCTTATGGGGACAACCCCGGGGTATACCGCCATAAAAAATCGGAATAGACGAAAGAGCGACTATTCTGCCTACAAGGATAAGTGCAGCTCATTGGTGTTAAGCTTTTGGATAGCCCTGGTTTAAAGGGAAAGTTGTTCCCAGAACTCGCAGAAGACATACAACCAAGTCATCAGGATTGTTCGCTCAGTGGCGTGCGGTATGCTACGTGCACGCTTTGGACCTCCTCAAATGGCGTTTTGAAATCATGCTCCGTCAAAGAGGTTTCCGAAGGTTGTGATAGCGCTGGACAGATTCCTTTAATGGTTAAGTCTATGCAACCTTCCTTGATAACTAGCCTATGCTAATTTTGTAAACTGTATTTACTATGCATAGAGAATATTGACATTAGACAACAATAATAATAAGGTAAAGGATAAACAACGGCGAAGGATACCTTGTGTACTGCGACCTTGCAGATCTAATGCGCACTGACACCCACAGGAGGAGGGGATGAAGTGAAAAAGCAACAGGAGGCCACAGGCCGCAAGCAGACAGGCTACAGAGACGCGAGGAAGTCCCTAGCTTAGTGGCTGAAAATGTTTTATCCTGGAGCCAGGATCCGCATTAGAGCCACCAGCATTCAGGTTACAGTGGCAGGAGAGCGACCGCAACACCTTAACGCCGAGAATAGAAGTTACAGTGCGCATACATTCACGCCATCTTCCAGCGCTGTCACATACCACGAGCATAGAAGCACATCTGAAAATGACAAGGAAATGATGGAATGGTGAATGAGAAGCCGTGGAGAATAACCACCACAGCAATTACCAGGGGAACAAGAGGGAAACACGAAAGACTTCCAGGCCGTGCGTAGTCGAATCCGCGACCTCCCGCACGCGAATCGCACACGTTACCACTGCGCCATCTCGCTCAGTATAATAATAATAATAATAATAATAATAATAATAATAATAATAATAATAATAATAATAATAATAATAGCGTATTATTGTTAGTAGACCTGAAATACAAGTTTCTCACCTTGTTAGTTATGTACCAGCCAGTTTATAAATAAACTAGGTTACTTCTGCTTCTTCATTTACAATACAGATTCCCGTCATTTCGCCGGGCGCACTTCAGCCTGTGACTTATTGTGCTATCTGTATCGTTTAGAACCAACCCATTACACCTGCATTCCTTGAAAAGGAGTGCAGCCTTGCAGTGGATATGGATGATACTTTTTCTGATTCTATGAACATTTCCCCAAAAGTTTTGTATCTCTTGCGAGTCAAAGCTTCGTAGGAGCATAAAATGTGCTGGGCTGTTTCAGTCTCCTTCCTGCAAAATCTGCAGTCTATGTTGCCCTGAAGCACCCAATTGTGTTGAGATGCTTTTTCACAGGGTCATGAACAGCAATTGTTCTCAGCTGAAGTCTGCTACATTTTAGCAAGCTCTCAGCTTTTTCCGTACATGGTCCTTTGATAAATAGTTTCCCATGTCTATTACTAGCTGACTTATCCGAAGTTGCAGGTTAACCTTTTAAGCTCCAGAGGCGAATTAGTTTATTTGATTTATCTCCCCGTGTTCTTTATTGTACAGTAACCTAAAATAATTTATGGTGAATACTCCCCTTTATTCCTTATAATTGTAATTTGCTACAGTCCCGACTATTCCAAATACCGGATGCAAAATCCTCATTCACGGAAAAGGATGTCTCGACTTCCTTAACCTTCCAAGTTCTGGAAGTACTACATAGTATACAAGTACCCTTTGGCCGTGGAACAATTATTTGTCAAAATGGTCCAGAAAATTTTGTAGATAATTGCTACAGACTGTAGAATTTTAAACCTTTGTACCTTCACTTTGGTCCCGTTCTTGTTAAATAACAAAACAGCTGCACAATTTTCACAAAAATCTGAGACCCTTAATGTTTACGTTGAAATAAGATCCCGCACTCCCAGCCAATGAAGTTAACCTCTTTGAAAATATGCTGTTCTGCTACAGTCCATTCGTATTCTTTTCGGCTTGGGCTGGAGGAAGGGCTGATGCAGGAACAGTCTTTTTCCCCCTCTTTCCCACCTGCTGACCGAAAAGAATGCGAATAGAGTATACTTTCAAGGCAAAAAAAAAAAAAAAAAAAAAAAAAAAAAAAGCTTCTCTATTAGTTTAAAGGTTCACTAATTTTTACTTATTGCACTCCACCAAAAAAATCGATACCGAGATTTCACCGGAAATATATGTTTTAGGGTCCCCTGTATCCAAAAAAAGTATTTTCAGAAAAAGGTCCGTGTGTGTGTCTGTGAACACAATAACTCGAAAACGAAAAGTCGGTAAAATACCAAATTTGGTATTTAGGTTTAGTATCTCCCAGGGATGCGACACGAAGATTTTGAGAAAAATGCCCCCACCCCGAACTACCCTTTACATAGAACTTTTTTCGAAAATTTTGATTTTCTAAAAAATGGCTCTAACGATTTTGATTAAAATATCGTATATTAAAGATATTTACCTGACAAATGAAATGTATATTTTGAATTTTCTGGGAATAGCCTCTGAAGACTACTTTATTCTGGGCCAATTTTACGGAATTTTGCATAACTGCTAAACCGAAAGAGATGGACAAAAACTTACCACACAACAAATGTAGAGCACTTTAAAACACACCATTTATGTTATATACATTTTTTTTCGTGGAGTTGATTGTTTTTTTAGATATTCCTTGTTTTTGGTTTCAGCTGTAAAAAACATACTTTTCTCATACAGGACTTTTGTGAACTCGTGTCTACACAAACAAAGGAACTTCAGTCGCATAGCAACCAGCTTTTGACTATCACTTTAACCTATGGTACTACCTTATTTCGCTTCTACTTACAAGGAATCACGTATAAGACTATTTCTGCTAGTTTTTTTTCTCGATTAGCATGATACTAAATAGAAGCATAAGCTTTTTAACAATAATATTTTGCAGAGATGTAGAGAAAGTCATGTGAATTGAACACATCAGATTTTTTAGGTTTAGAAAGTGTTTTACTACTTAGTGAAACTTTTACAGTCGTAAAAGCGTTTTCAGTTTTAATTTTAAGCTTTTTACTTTCTCTAGCACCTTTGTACAGTGTACATAAGTACATAGGGGAGGTATTTTATCCCATCGAAAAATTAAGATTTCACCGGAAATAAGGAAATACATTCTGAATTAAAAAAAATTGGAAAAGGGTCCTTGTACATATATGTGTGTGTACAGCATAACTCAAAAACGAAAAATCATTTAAATGCCAACCTTGGTATTTAAGTTCAGTATATTCCAAAAATGCGACAGCAAAATCCCCCTCCCCCAACTACCCTTTGGATGCAATGATTTTCTCAAAAATGATTTTGATTAAACTACCGTATGCATAATATATTTTTCTGACGAACGAAATGTATATCTTGAATGTTCTGGGAATTGCCTCTGAAGCTTTATTCTGGGTGAAGTTGGCTGAATTTTGCATAGCTGGTAAACCATAATAACTCCATGGCACGACAGCTCACGGGGAACCTTGGCCTACCGCCCGGCCGCTGCGTCCCCCATCTCGGTCCACTACAGACGTCATGGATAGGGTGCAGTATTGGAGGGTGAGACGTGGTCAGCGCCTCGAGTCCCCCCGGCCGGTTAATGCGGTCCTCATGACCTGGAGCCGCTACTTCTCCATCAAGTAGCTCCTCTGTTGGCCCCCCAGGGACCTTACGAGGCTGAGTGCACCCCGGGCCAGGTCTCCCACGCTGGTACTGGGGATCGAACCCAGGTCTCCCGCTTGGTAAGTAGCAACGCTACCACCGCGCTAAGGAGACGACCGCTGGTAAACCATAAGAAATAGAAAACAAAATGTAGATCTCTTTAAAATACACTTCATGTCATATAAATGTTTATTTTGTAGAATTTCCCGTTTCCGAGATATTCCGTGTTACTGGCTTCCGTTTTAAGGTACTTAACTTTTCTCAAACGGAAATACATCTTTCTTTTGGTCTCTTTTGTTTGCTCGTAGCAAGCAAGCAGTATGAGTTTCAAATGCTTCACATAGTGATCAGCTTTTAAAATATTTGACTATCGCTTTAGCCTAGTGTACTCCCTTATTTCTCTTCTACTTAAAGTGAATCAAGCAATAAGGTCAATTCTGTTAATATTTATCTCGATTAGCATAATTATAATATGTAGATAAAAGAATTATCTTTTGTAAGAAAAGTTTTTTTGGGAACAGCTAGAGAAAGTCATGTGAATGGAACACATCAGAGTTTTTTCAAAAGTATTCAATATGCAGTATATAAACATGTGCTTTTACTCATGGTGCTTTTAATTCTTACTTTCTCTACATGTACTATGTACGTAGTGTATAGAGAAGGTATTGCATTCCACCCAAACATTTGAGAGTGAGATTTCACCAGAAATACATGTTTTAGTACCCCCTGAATCCTAGAAAAGCATTTTTGGAAAAAGGCCCTGTATGTGTGTCCGTGTGTCTGTGAACACGATAACTCAAAAACTTAAAGTCCGTAAAATACCAAACTTGGTATTTTAGTATCTTCAAAGGATGCGACACGTTGATTTTGAGAACAATCCCCACACCCCAAACTACCCTTTACATGGAAAAAATTTAGAACATTTTGATTTTCTCAAAAATAACTAATGATTTTGATTAAAATATCATATATTCAAGATATTTATAAGGTAAATAAAAGTTATATTTTGAATTTTCTGGGAAAGCCTCTAAAGATCTCTTTATTCTGAATGAATTTTGCTGAAGTTTGCGTAACTGAAAAACTGTAAGGGATAGACAGAAACTTACAAAAAAAAAAAAAAAAAAAAAAAAATGTAGATCCCGTTAAAACACACAATTTATGTTATATAAGTTTTTTTTTCGTGGAATTGACTATTTTTGAGATTTAAAAAAACTTTAAACTTTTATCATGCGGAAATTTGTAAACTCCTGGCCCTGCATAGAACCGGATTTCATCCACATAGCAACCAGCTTTTAAGAGATTTGACATTCGTTTTAGCCTAGTGTATTCCCTTATTTTCCTTCTACTTACAAGGAAGTAATGCTAATCGAGAAAAAATGAACAGAAATAGTCTTATTACTTGCTTCCATGTAAGTAGAAGGGAAATAAGGGAGTGCCATAGGCTAAAGTGATAGTCAAAAGCTGGTTGCTATGTGACTGAAGTTCCTTTGTTTGTATGGACAGGAGTTGACAAATTCCTGCATGACAAAGTATAAGTTTTTCAAAGCTGAAACCAATAACAAGGATAATCTCAAAAACAATCAACTCCACGAAAACAGTGTGTATAACATAAATTGTATGTTTTAACGAGCTGTACATTTTTTGTGTGGTAAGTTTTTATCCATCTCTTACGATTTAACAGTCATGCAAAATTTCGTAAAATTCATCCAGAATAAGGTAGTCTTCAGAGGCTATTCCCAGAAAAATGAAGATATACATTTTATTTGTCAGGTACATGTATTTATTATACAATATTTTAATCAAAATCATTAGAACCATTTTTGACAAAGTCAAAATTTTCCAAAAAAGTTCCATGTAAAGGGTAGTTGGGGATGGGGGGATTTTCCTTAAAATCTTCGTGTCGCATCCTTGGAAGATACTGAACTTAAATACCGATTTTGGTATTTAACGGACTTTTCGTTTTTGAGTTGCTGCCCTCAGACACACACACCCACACACACAGACACACGGGCATTTTTCTAAAAAAATTTTTTTTGGGATTCAGGAGTTCTAAAAAGGAGTATTGCCGGTGAAATTTGGTATCGATATTTTGGGTGCAATACAATACCTTCTCTATACAATATGTTCATAGAGCATGTAGAGAAAGTAATAAAGAGGTTGGTAATAAAAACACAGCTCTGATTGGTCGGTCCTATTATTGTTATACATATTACATGATATGTATTTGGTGACGTAGCTGTTTCACATGCTTAACGATTGTAAATCTGTGACTACCAATGTTTTTTATAATCTGCTTCTCGTTTCTGAAAAATACCCCCCAAAATATCGTGTTTTCAGAAAATATAGCATATGGTTTAAGGGTCCTTTATTTCCGTTTGCAGCAATATTCGATACAATAGTATCGAGCTACGTATGCTTAACTTCTCATATATCCTCAAAAACTCCCTATTTGTCGCATGTCTAATTTATTTCTAGTTAGAATAATTCTTTGAACTTTTTTCGTTAGATTTATGAATTTATTGTTGAAAACAGCCAGTGTAGACTACCGAAATGTCGAGATTATATCTATTTTATGAACAAATAACATTTTAAAGCCTATCACTGAAGAAATGCCGATTCAGCGTTGTGTGCAAGTTAAAGGGTAAGACTTCATATTATCAGAAAAAGTGCACAATAAAGTTTGATCTAGTTTATATTAAGACAAATACTTCTCTTGTTGCCTAAATGACAAAGAACGTGCCTTGTTATAAGTCAAACTGCTTAAAACGTGATTTTAATAAAATATTCAAACATACATCATGTTATCGACATTTTAACGAGTTGTAATGCTTTTTCATGGTTTCATTTCCAAATTATCAAACCAGAAAGTAAAGTATAGACTTTTTGTTCAAACCTTTAGGTAGCCTTGTTCTAGAGGAAGGTCTTTGCAAAGTCTTCCACTGATAAGACTTTACTAATTTAAAGAAAAAACATGAGTTATTATGTGGATGAATTCAAGGTGATAAAGCTGTAGAATGGTTATTAAATGTTGGTTCTAATAGATTGTAATATAATAGATACTTTGACATGATTGGTCTATACGCGATGCGTGGAACATGTTAATTATATAGAAAAAATTTGATGTGCTCCATTCACATGACTTTCTCTACATCTCTGCAACAAATTACTGTTAAAAAGCTTATGTTAATCGAGAAAAAATTAGCAGAAATTGTCGCATTACTTGCTTCCTTGTAAGTAGAAGCGAAATAAGGCATACCATAGGTTAAAGTGATGGTCAAAGGCTGGTTGCTGTGTCACTGAAGTTCCTTTGTTTGTATGGACAGGAGTTGACAAATTCCCGTATGAGAAAAGTATAAGTTTTTCAAGGTTGAAACCAAAAACAAGGAATATCTCAAAAACGATCAACTACACGAAAAAAATGTGCATAACATAAATTGTGGGTTTTAATGTACTTTACAATTTTTGTATGGTAGGTATTTGTCTACCCCTTAAGGTTTACCAGATGTACACAATTCCGTAAAATTCATCCAGAATAAAGTAGTCTTCAGAGGCTATTCCCAGAAAATTCAAGATATACATATTGTTTGTCAGGTATGTATCTTTAATATACGATATCTTAATCAAAATCGTTAGAGCCATTTTTTAGAAAATCAAAATTTTCTAAAATTTTTCCATATGAATTGTAGTTTGAGGTGGGGGGGATTTTCTTGAAAACCTTCGTGTCGCATTCTTGGAAGATACTGAACTAAAATAACAAGTTTGGTTTTTAACGGTCTTTTCGTTTTTGAGCTATGCTGCCCACAGACACACACACACACACACACACACACACACACACACACACACACAGACAGAAACACACACGGACATTTTTCTAAAAATGCTTTTTGTTTTTTGTATTCAGGGTATCTTAAAACATGTATTTCCGGTGAAATCTCGGTATCGAATTTTTGGGTGCATTACAATACCTTCTCTATACACTGTGTACATAGCACGTGTAGAGAAAGTAATTAAAACTGTGATGATTTGCATAAAATGTCAATATAAGTGAACATGTAGGTCATAACATAATTGATCTAGCATTAGCTGAGACCTTGACGACTGAAATGAACATTTTAATTAGAAGTAAATCCGAGAAGGGAAGCCGTGAGATGCTGGAATTTAGCCGTTCAGCTGATGTTTCACTCACAGCCGCGAAAGACATCTTCAGTGGCGCGCTCGAAATCTCAACTAAGCTTCAGGCCAGAATTTACTTCTGCGGTCGTTGTGCATTTTGCTAAAAACTGCATACCGATTTTTTTCCCTATGTGATATTAGAATGGATTAGTCTTTGATTGGTTTGTACTTAGGACTTCCTTGAACTCTTTTGGTTGACATTTGTCCCTGGATATTAATTATTAGCATTACATGTGTATTTTTGTGTTTACGGAACTGCAAAAGTCAGGGTAAATGTTCAATATTTCCTGACTGTTCTACGTTTAAGTACGTCATGCTACTCGAGGGGGAACCTTGAATTTCATATCTTTCTCTTGTATGTCAATAACTCAAAAACGAAAAGTCAGTAAAATACCAAACTTGGTATATAAGTTTTGTATCTTCCAGGGATGCGACAAGAAGATTTTAAGAAAAATTCCCCCACCCCAAACTGCTCTTTACATGGAAAAAAGTTCGAAAATGTTGAATTTCTCAAAAATAGTTCTAACGATTTTGATTAAAATATCGTATATTAAATATGTTTACATGGCAAATAAAATGTATATCTTAAATTTTCTGGGAATAGCCTCTGAATACTACTATATTCACGATGCATTTAATGGAATTTTGAATAACTGGTAAACGTAAGAGATAGACAAAAGCTAACTTAACAGCAAATGTAGAGCACACAATTTATGCTATATACATTTTTTCTCGAATTTTTGGGTTGCAATACAATACTTTCTCTATACTCTATGTACATAGTACGTGTACAGAAAGTAAAAATTAGCATGTGAACACAGTTGCGCATAAAGATATGTGTGGAAGACTTGTATTACTTTCTCTATACGCACTATGTGCATAGTGTATAGAGAAGGTATTGCACTCCACCCAAAAATTCGATACCGAGATTTCACCGGAAATATATGTTTTAGGGTCCCCAATATCCAAAAAGGCATTTTCACAAAAAGGTCCATATGTGTGTGTGTGTGTGTGTGTCCGTGTGTCTGTGAACACAACTCAAAAACGAAAAGTTGGTAAAATACCAAACTTGGTATTTAAGTTTAGTATCTTCCAGGGATGCGACACGAAGATTTTGAGAAAAATCCCCCCACCCCCAACTACCCTTTACATGGAACTTTGTTAAAAAATTTTGATTTTCTCAAAAATGGCTCTAACGATTTTGATTAAAATTTCGTATATAAAGATATTTACCTGACAAATAAAATGTATATCTTGAATTTTCTAGGAATAGCCTCTGAACAGTAGTTTATTCTGGATGAATTTTACTGAATTTTGAATAACCGCTAAACCGTAAAAGATGGTCAAAAACGTACTGCACAAAAATGTAGAGCACGTTAAAACACACAATTTATGTTATATATATTTTTTTCGTGAGTTCTTCGTTTTTGAGATATTCCTTATTTTTGGTTTCTGCTATGAAAAACTTATATTTTTCTCATATAGGAACTTGTCAACTCCTATCCATATAAACAAAGGAGCTTCATTGACATAGAAACCAGCTTTTGATTATCATTTTAACATATGGTAGTCCTTTATTTCATTTCTACTTACAAGGAAGCAAGTAATAGGACTATTTCTGCTCATTTTTTCTGATCAGCATAAAGTAAATAGAAGTATAAGCTTTGTAAGAATAATTTGTTGCAGGGATATAGAGAAAGTCATGTGAATGGTACACATCAGATTGTTTTTGTTTTATAACGGCGTCATACGGAAGGCAAGGGGCACACCACTGGAAATGGTAGCAATAGACAGGACAACCTTCCTTTCGAAGTTGCAGGTGGAATTGGTAGTGGATACTGCAGCTTCGTCGGCGGTTTATTTATGGGAGTGACCCACGTCACGCCGGGAATATTTGAGTTGCGTGACGTGTTGGGCCGGCTCGGCACGGCACGGCGCATGAGGTTGGCCTTGACTGCCATCGTTGCAGCACCGCCACTCTCAGGAGTCAAGTTCAAGGCCAGCGACTTGAAGCTGCCGGTTTGTCAGCCATATACAGAATCTGGAAAAAGTCGAAGAAAACTTTTGCTCTCCGTGGACGTCTCTCTTTGCGATAAAACTCGACAATTTGTTGCTCTACGTGCCTCAAGGGCGGCTTTTAGAAGCGCTGTAGTACTAATTTCATTGTTGCTCAAGCAAATATTGCAGTCGGTTTAGTTCTGCCAGTAATACTTCTAGTTATGTAACTATTGGGCTTAGTTAATGCAACCACTTTCCTTTCCTGTTCATTTCCCAGAATTCCCAGTCTACTTTTAAAATCAAGGTTAACAGATTAGCATATTTAAGGTTTTACGCTTATTTTCCTTCTCAACTAGATCCGATATGGAGGTAGTAAATTTATCTAGAAATCCGTGGGGGATGCGATGTTGTCACCTTTTTTTTTTCTCTATACGTATTATGTACATTGTGTATAGAGAAGGTATTGTATTGCACCCCAAAAATCGATACCAAGATTTCACCGGAAATATATGTTTTGGGACCCCCTGAACCCCCCAAATAGAAAAATGTCCGTGTGTGTGTATGCAGCATAAATCTAAAACTAAAAGACCGTTAAATACCAAACTTGGCATTTAACTTCGGTATCTTCCAAGGATGCAACATGAAGATTTTCAAGAAAATCCCCCCTCCCCAACTACCCTTTACATGAAACCTTATTCGAAAATTTTGATTTTCTCAAAAATGGCTCTAACGATTTTGATTAAAATACTGTACATTAAATACATTTACCTGACAAATAAAATGTACATCTTCATTTTTCTGGGAATAGCCTCTGATGACTATTTTAGTCTGGATGAATTTTACGGATTTTTGCATAACTGCTAAACCGTAAGAGATGGACAAAAACTTACCACACAGAAAATGTAGAACACATTAAAACACACAATTTATGTTATACGCATTTTTTCGTGGAGTTGATCGTTTTTAAGATATCACTTGTTTTTGTTTTCAGCTATGAAAAACTTTTACTTTTCTCATACAGGAATTTGTCAACTCCTGTCCATACAACAAAGGAGCTTCAGTCACATAGCAACCAGCTTTTGACCATCACTTTAACCAATGGTACTCCCTTATTTCGCTTCTGCTTACAAGGAAACAAGTAATAAAATTATTTCTGTTATTTTTTTCTCGATTAGCATGAAGTAAATAGAAGTAAGAGCTTTTTAACAATAATTTGTTGCAGATGTGGAGAAAGTCATGTGGAACACATCAGTTTTTTACTTTCTCCATACGCACTATGCACATAGTGTATTACTTTAAATTCGATACCGAGATTTCACCGGAAATATATGTTTTAGGGTCCCCAATATCCAAAAAAAAGCATCTTCACAAAAAGGTCCGCGCGCGCGCGCGCGCGCGCGTGTGTGTCTGTGTGTATGTGTGTGTGTGTGTGTGTGTGTGTGTCCGTGTGTCTGTGAACATGATAACTCAAAAACGAAAAGTCGGTAAAATACCAAACTTGGTACTTAAGTTTAGTATCTTCCAGGGATGCGACACGAAGATTTTGAGAAAACCCCCCACCCCCAACTACCCTTTACATGGAACTTTTTTCGAAAATTTTGATTTTCTCAAAAATTGCTCTAACGATTTTGATTAAAATTTCGGATATTAAAGATATTTACGTGACAAATGAAATGTATATATTGAATTTTCTGGGAATAGCCTCTGAAGAGTAGTTTATTCTGGATGAATTTTACTAAATTTTGAATGACTGTTAAACCGTAAGAGATGGACAAGAACTTGCTATTCAAAAATGTAGAGCACTTTAAAACAAGAATTTATGTTATATACATTTTTTTCGTGGAGTTCGTCGTTTTTGTGACATTCCTTATTTTTGGTTTCTGCTATGAAAAACATATACTTTTCTCATCAGGAACTTTCAACTCCTATCCATATAAACAAAGGAACTTCATTGACATAGCAACCAGCTTTTGACTATCACTTTAACCTACGGTTGTCCCTTATTTCGCTTCTACTTACAAGGAAGCGAGTAATAAGACTATTTCTCTTAATTTTTTCTGATTAGCATAAAGTAAATAGAAGTATAAGCTTTTTAAGAATTGTTTGTTGCAGGGATATAGAGAAAGTCATGTGAATGGTACACATCAGATTTTTTTTTCTCTCTATACGTATTATGTACATAGTGTATAGAGAGTGCACCCAAAAAATCGATACCGAGATTTCACCGGAAATATATGTTTTGGGACCACCCCCTTGGGGGGGCCCAAAAAATTAGAAAAATGTCCGTGTAAGTGTGTGTGTGTGTGGGCAGCATAACTCTAAAACTAAAATACCGTTAAATACCTAACTTGGTATTTAAGTTCGGTATCTTCCAAGGATGTAACACGAAGATTTTCAAGAAAATCCCCCCACCCCTAACTACCCTTTACATGGAACTTTTTTCGAACATTTTTATTGTCTCAAAAATGGCTCTAACGATTTTGATTAAAATATTGTACATTAAATACGTTTACGTGACAAATAAAAAGTATATCTTCATTTTTCTGGGAATAGCCTCTGAAGATTTTTATTCTGGATGAATTTTACGGAATTTTGCATAACTACTAAACCGTAAGAGATAGACAAAAACTTACCACACAAAAAATGTGGTAAAACATACACTTTGTGTTATATACTTTTTTTCGTGGAGTTGATCGTTTTTATACCTTCTTGGTTTTAGTTTCAGGTTTGAAAAACTTAGCTTTTCTCATATAGGAATTTGTCAACTCCTGTCCATACAAACAAAGGGATTTCAGTCACATAGCAACCAGCTTTTGACTATCGCTTTAACCTATGCTACTTCCTTATTTCCCTTCTACTTAAAAGGAAGCAAGTAATAAGACTATTTCTGCTAATTTTTTGTCGATTAGCATGAAGTAAATAGAAGCATGAGCTTTTTAAAACTAATTTGTTGCAGAGATGTAGAGATAGTCACGGGAATGGAACACATCAGATTTTTTTTTTAAAACTAGTTGGTCAAATCGGACGATTGGTGAAATGATCCTCAAATGATCTCGGGGTCCATTCGACATTAGTCTTCTCTGGATAAGGGAAAACCCCGAAAATAACCTTATCCAAAGCGAGATTCGAAGTCACGACCTGTTGAATATGAGGCAGACACGCTACCACTACGCTACCCTGGCGGGTTTGTTGTCACTTGATCGTTTCAGATACTAGTTACTTAATCATAAAATGTGCTTTAATATGATTGGTAACGTTCACATGACTTTCTTTACCCACGATGGTTGTGTTCATATAGCATCTATGATTCTTCTTACGGAAGCCTATTATTATTATTATTATTATTATTTTATTATTATTATTATTATTATTATCATTATCATCATCATCATCAGAACACGAAATATACCTTGCAGAAACATTTCCATTACACAAGTTGTTATAGGTACAAGGGGAATAGAGAGAACCATGACGTGCCGAGAAAGAACTGATTACGGCAGCACTTTTAAAAAATGACACAATGTTGAAAACTTCCAAACAATAACAATGGATATGTCGGAAATTACTGACACTACAACAAAAAAATAAAAAAAAGTAAAAGTAAAATGAATATAGGGAAGAGATATCTGTACATTTTTACTGTCGTACGTTGTTGTCCATTTTTATGGTTTACGAGCCATAAAGAATTCCTTCCGAATAAAGAGTTTGCAGGCTATTGTTAGAAAAAAATGTAAATGGCGGGTTATTTATGGACACTCTTTAACTACAATGGTTCTCAGCGTCCATTCTAAATTGGGCGTCAAAGATCGCTTAATTTTGCTCAGAGGCCTCTCTATCAAGCTTGAGGTTCTTTTACGTGGCGTAAATCTACGACACGGGACCAACGGCTTTATTTCCCTTCTGGAGGAAGCCATGCTAAGGATTTTTACACCCGAAAGTCCTCCGGCGGGTTTCAACCCGCGACCTTGGGTATATAAAGTTAGCATGGTAACCACTACACCACGGAGGGCGACTTTCTCATTAAATTCAGTATGTAAGTTACATGTGCTATGTGCATAAATATCTCAAATTTATGGCATTTTTATCAAAATCATTACAATCATATTTGATAAAATAAAGTTTCTAAAATTTGTCATATTAAAGGTACTTTGGGGTAGAACGATTTTCTTGAAAATTCGTCATGTTGTATCTTAAAAACCATGTTATGTGTGTGTGTGTGTGTGTGTGTGTGTGTGAGAGAGAGAGAGTGGACAGCACAGCTCAAAAAACGAACAGTCTGTTAAATACCAAACTTGGTATTTAAGGTCAATATCTTCCAAGGATGCGACTCGAAGATTTTCATGGAGAAATTTTCGAAAATTTTGATTTTCTCAAACATGGCTTTAACGATTTTGATTAACATATCATATATTAAAGATATTTACATGGAAAATAAGATGTATATCTTCAATTTTCTAGGAATAGCCTCTGAAGACATGTTTATTCTGGGTAAATTTTGCATAACTGGTAAGCCGTAAGAGATAGACAAAAAGTTAAACATGTAGAGCTCATTAAAGCACACAATTTATGTTATGTACATTTTTTTTTCGTGGAGTTGACCGTTTTTGAGATATTCCTTGTTATTGGTTTCAGCTTTAAAATATTTAAAACTTTTCTCATACGGGAATGTCAAGAATCGGATTTCTATACCATAGCAACCACATTTTATATTTCCATTCTACCTATAGGGAACTAATAATAAGACCGTTTCTGCTAATGTTTATCTCGATTAGCATGAAATGGATAGAAGAATAAGATTATTAACAATAATTTGTTACAGAGAGGTAGAGAAAGTCATGTGAATGGAGCACATCAGACGTTTTTTTTTTCCTAATGTGGTTTTTGGTACCTACATGATTATACACAGCACGGATTTGTGACACTCGCTGTTCACGTGTTGAAGCCAAGCCGGAAATGACGTCAGAGTTCTGGTTTAATTCATGAAATTCCTTAAAATCAGTTTTCGTTAGTGATATTAAATAATTCTTATAACAGTCCTTGTGTATTGAATTATGTTTGTTTTGGTGGTTCTGGAAGTCCCAATTACTGAAATGACTTTATTGTAAATAGTTTAAAAATATTGTTGAAAATAATCCTACTTAGTAGTTTTTAGAACATTTTGGTAAAACATTAATAACTTTGTAAACTTTAGTGTTGCAGAAGAGAGTTCTGTTTAATTATGATCGGAAAGTTTTACTTTAGCTATTGGCAGCATTGGCTCATATTTCCCTCATGTGTGGATTTCGAAGTAATGCACGGTTGTTTTTTGAAGGTAAGATTACATTTTTTTACTTTTTCTACACGTACTATGTACATACTGGATAGAGAAAGTATTGTATTGCACCCAAAAATTCGATACCGAGATTTCACCGGAAATACATGTTGTGGGTCCCCCTCAATCCAAAAAAAGAATTTTGGAAGAAGGTCCGTGTGTGTGTCTGTGGACAGCATAGCTCAAAAACGAAAAGACTGTTGAATATCAAACTTGGTATTTGAGTTCAGTATCTTTCAAGGATGCGACACCAAGATTTTAAAGAAAATCCCCCCCCCCCACTACAAATTACCCTTTATATGGAACTTTTTTTCGAAAATTTTGATTTTTTTAAAAAGTGGCTGTAACGATGTTGATTAAAATGTGGTATATTAAAGATATTTACCTGAAAAATAAAATGTATATCTTGATTTTTCTGGGAATAGCCTCTGAAGACTACTTTATCCTGGACGAATTTTACGGAATTTTGAATAACTGCTAAACTGTAAGAGATGAAAAAAAAACTTACCACACAAAAAATGTAGAGCACTTTAAAACACACAATTTATGTTATATGCATTTTTTTCATGGAGTTGATCGTTTTTGAGATATTTCTTATTTTTAGTTTCAGCTTTAAAAACGTAAACTTCTCTTCCACAGGACTGAGTCAACTCCTGTCCATACAAAGAAACTGCAGTCACATAGCAACCAGCTTTTGACTATCACTTTAACCTATGGTACTCCCTTATTTCGCTTCTACTAACAAGGAAGCAAGTAATAAGACTATTTCTACTAATCTTTTTCTCGATTAGCATGAAGTAAATACAATAATTTGTTGCAGAGATGTAAAGAAAGTCATGTGAATGGAACACATCAGATTTTTTTATTTTTTGTTTGAAAGCAATTTCTGAAGAAGAAGAATTTTGTATACAAACGCCCCATTATCTCAGAAACTAATTGACACGAGTGGCTGACATTTTTACCATAAATTTTCACCTAAATATGCTTTATTTTAGCGAAAAAGTTTTTTATATGTATGGATTAGTTGCTTTTTTACTTTCTCTATACGTACTATATACATAGTGTATAGAGAGGATATTGTATTGCACCCAAAAATTCGATACCGAGATGTCACCGAAAATATATGTTTTGAGACCCCTTGAATAAAAAAAAAATATTTTTTAGAGAAATGTCCGCGCGCGCATGTGTGGGAAGCATAGCTCAAAAACAAAAATACCGTTAAAAACCAAATTGGGTATTTAAGTTTGGTATCTTCCAAGGATGCGACACGAACATTTTCAAGAAAATCCTCCCACCACAAACTACCTTTTAGATGGAAATGATTTCGATAATTTTGTTTTTCTTAAAAATGGCTCTAACGATTTTGATTAAAATCTCTTATATTTAAGATATTTACTTGCTAAATAAAATGTATATCATGAATTTTCTGGGAATTGCCTCTGAAGACTACTTTTATTCTGGATTAAATTTACGGAATTTTGCATAACTGCTAAACCGTATAAGAGATGGACAAAATTTACCGCACAAAAATGTAGAGCACGTTAAAACACATGATTTATGTTATATACATTTTTTTCGTGGAGTTGATCGCTTTTTAAATATTCTTTGGTTTTGGTTTTTGCTTTGAAAACCTTGCTTTTCTCATAAAGGAGTTTGTCAACTCCTGTTAATACAAGCAAAGGAACTTCAGTCACATAGCAACCAGTTTTTGACTATCACTTTAATCTATGGTGCTCCCTTATTTTGCTTCTGCTTACAAGAAAGCAAGTAGTAAGATTATTTCTGATAACATTCCTCAATTAGCTTGAAGTAAATGGAAGCACAAGCTTTTTAACAATAATTTGTTGCAGAGATGTAGAGAAATTCATGTGAATAGAATACATCAACTTTTTTAAAATTTGAAAGTCATAATTATTCAATAAATTTTAAAGATATTTATTTTGAAAACTAACTGGCAGAAGTTTTATATTTTTCATTGGTCAACAGTAAACGTATTGTTGAATATATCTCGAAACATTTAGCTTATTGTATTAAATAGATGCCGAGATAATGGGTCAAACTTTAACATTGGCAAGATAGAGTAGTTCAACTTCCCTTAAGGAAACAAACATTCTGCCATTTTCCTATCTCTGCAAATACAATGAATCTTTATCAATGTACAAAACTGAAAATAACCTCATTTGTACCAACTCGGTGATCAAACACTAAAAAGATATTCACTCCGACAAAACAACAACAGCCAATCACATCTTCATAGAATCAGTTAACTCTACCAAATATTTCATAGTATCTCCAAAACATACAACAGTCTCCCACTTAACATCAAAGAATTGCTTAACTTACCCCAATTTAAAAACCAACTCTTCAAATACCTACTTGAGCAATACTATAATTCCTAAAGATTTGACAACAGAAAATCCTTAGGGTGTTAGTTGAAATATAGCATTAAGTTTAATCACACACCCAGACAAAATAGGTTAAAAAATCTGACGTGTTCCATTCATATGCCTTTTTTTACATCTCTGCAACAAATTATTGTTAAAACGCTTATACTTCTATTTACTTCATGCTAATCAAGAAAATGTAGCAGAAATAGTCTTATTACTTGCTTCCTTGTAAGTAGAAGCGAAGTAAGGGAGTACCATAGGTTAAAGTGATAGTCTAAAGCTGGTTGCTATGTGACTGAAGTTCCTTTGTTTGTATGGACAGGAGTTGACAAATTTCTATATGCGAAAAGTATAAAGTTTTTCTTAAAACTGAAAAAAATAACACGTACTATCTAAAAACGTTAAACTCCACGATAAAAAACTTATATGAGATAAATTGTTTGTTTTAATGTGCTCTACATTTTTGTGTGGTAAGTTTTTGTGCATCTCTTACGGTTTATCACTTATGTAAAATTCCGTAAAATACACCCAGAATAAAGTACTCTTCAGAGGCTATTCCTAGAAAATTGAATATATACATATTACTTGTCAGGTAAATATCTTTAATATACGATATTTTAATCAAAATGGAACCATTTTTGAGAAAATCAAAATTTTCGATAACATTTCCATGCAAAGGCTAGTTGGGAGTAGGGGGATTTTCTTAAAAAAATTCGTTTCGCATCTTTGCAAGATACCAATTTTAAATACCAAGTTTGGTATTTAACGGTGTTTTCGTTTTTGAGCTATGCACACACACACACACACACACGGCCCTATTTCCAGAAATTCTTTTTGTATTCAGGGGTACCAAAACATGTATTTCCGGTGAAATCTCGGTATCGATTTTGTGGATGCATTACAATACCTTTACCATACATTATGTACATGTAGAGAAAGTAAAAATTATATATATGTATATATATATATATATATATATATATATATATATATAAATGTATACTTTACTCCTTTTTAGTGTGTTTATTTTATTCTTTGTATTTTGCGTTCCGCCTCACTAAAGGGTAGTCCCTACCTAGAGAAATATGCTCGTTAAGACCTTCTATGTAATAAATAAGAGTAAGAAAGTCAACATAAACGATGCATCAACGTTAACAACAATTATAGTAGTATTCTACTCCTTGTTATTAGTTTTTCTTTTGTTCTATTCCTGGCCAAGTAAAGAAGCGATTTGCAATGACAATCACATAACGACATCTTTTAAAACATTTGACCATCACTTTAGCCTGGTTCTATTCTACTTATAAGGAACTAAGTAATAAAATTCTGCTAAGTTTATCTCGATTAGCATGGTGTTGAAAGAATTATCTATTGTAAGAAGTCTGTTTGTAGAGTAGTTAGAGATAGTTATGCGAGTGTAAGGCATCAGATTTTGGTTTTTCTACGTTTTCAAAATGTTCTACCCAACTATACTTTTGTGCTAGTTCCGAAATGCTGGGAGTGATTTGCTTTATCGTTATCATTCGAGGAATATTAATTAGATTATCAAATTAACCCACCAAAATTACTGTAAATAGTGTTGTTCATATGATTATAACTTTTTCGCTTAAAACTAATCCATAATCAAAAAACCTTATCCATTATGTTTCTCTTTAATATTCATTACAGTCTAAATAGATATCTATATAAGCAAAGGTTCAGTTATTCATCACATGGACCACTTTGGCTGCCGTTAAAATAATGAATTAAACAGTTTAGCTTGAACACTACTGAAGATATGCCAGGATCATACCTACATCCCGGATATTACGGAATTTCTTCTCCCCCTGTATAAATAACAGGTTTTCAAGCTATCTTAAAAATGTAATCATGTTATCATCGGTATTTTGTTGAGAAAGAATGCAACCTCATTGTGTGATATTATTCCACCTACACTATTAAAGTATTTATAGAGTTTTCTAGTCCAGTAGGAAGTTACGTTACGAATGTTTCCTGTTTTCTCAGATATAATGACGCACACCTCTACATATTTTCCTACATATTTTCCTGCCACTATATTTAGATCCTTTGCTAATATATATTATCCCAAAGGTAAAAGGTGATTTAAAATTAAGGGAGAATGGGTTAATAGCGGTCATTTAAAGTCGCTGTGAACGGCTTAGAGTAGGAGTTTAAAAGTGTTATTTTATGTGAATCGTTACTTGGTACTTTACCTAAATGTATGCTAAGGAGAATTTTATTCAAGCAATTACTTCGTACCTTAATGATGCGAAATTTAAGTGGTGTGACTGACCGGGATTACCCACACGTGCGGGTAATGCCGGTCACTATATTCAAATCTGTTATTTAGATAAAAATATCATAAAATGCATAAAAAAGAACACAGTTCACATATGGCAGAGAAATAATTTTTCGGACTGTCCCAGCCACTACATTCTCAATGAGTCCACACATCATGTGGTCCATAGAAAGTAATGTACAGAGATCTGTAGGAGCAATAGAAACAATAATTCCGTGGCTTTTGAAGTCTTCGAAATCTTCCATAGTAACATGGCTGCCATGTTTATCCAATAACAGCAATACTGGATTCTCTTTATCACCTTTACAGGTGACGGCCAGGTGACCGGCACTACCCCAACACACACATTTTGCTATAATAATGCGTCAGTACCAAGCATATTGTTTAAAACTAATTCTCACATTATTAAGAGAATCATGAACTTTTCGGAAAACCCTATACAATTATTTAATTAATTTCATGCGGTACATTTACTCAGCGTTGTTCTTCAAGCAAAAATTACATCAAAAATGCGTTAAACATATTTTTTCTCACTACTAATCACAACGCTACTAAGGAAGTGGTGACTATGCCTAGATGTGTCTGCTGCGATGGTCATCGAGATTACTACATGACCGGCATTATCCGCTGACCGGGGCTACCCGTGCTTCCCCTAAGCAATACGGACTTCGTAACTTGCAACATACGGAAACAGCATTCAGTTATACACATATACACACCGCGGATATTATTAGTAATGGCCACATGCAAAGAAAAGAAAGAAAAACATTGTTCTCTACTCACTCTTAAACAAACCATTCTTACAAAAGCCTGTAGCTTTATCTACTTTGTGTAACTCGAAATAAACATTTGTAGGGACGATTCTATTACATATTTCTGTGTAGATACAATGGAAATCGGGGAATACACTGGCTTAAGCGATAGCCAAATCATTTAATAGCTTTGTTTGCTAGAAAAATGAAAGAAACAAAGAAAGAAAAGATAAAAACGAACAAAGATTTCCAACCAGGACTTAAAAATTTAAATCAAATACAAGGGATATCGTGGAAATTGTTAACCCCCACAAAACATGTATTTGTTATGAATTGTGTGTTATAACGAGAGCTACATTTTTTGTGCAGAAAGTTATTATGTTTGCCTAACGGTTTAACAGTTATGCAAAAGTCATTCAGAATGTGGAGAACTTCAGAGGCTATTCCCAGATAATTCAAAAAATATATTTTATTTTTCATGAAAATATCTTAAAATATGCGGTATTTGAATAAAAATCATTAGAGCAATTTTTGAGAAAATAAAAATGTTCCAGGTAAAGAGTAGCTCACACACACATACATACAAACACACCCCTCATCTACACATACTTTTTTTTTTTTTTAAAAAAACTTCCACTCATGTAGCTTTCTCTACATCTTTGCAATAAATTATTGCTAACAAGCTTTTTCTTCTATTTACTTAATGCTAATCGAGATTAAAAATAGCAGAAACGCTCCTATTGCTTCCTTGAAAGAAGATGGAAAATAAGGGACTACCATAGGCTAAAGCGATAGTCAAATATTTTAAAAGCAGGTTGCCATGTGGATGAATTACGTTTCTTTGCATTGCCAGGAGTTCACAAATTCCCGTATGAGAGAAGTATTAAGTATTTTAAAGCTTAAACCAAAGACAAGGAATATGTCAAAGACGGCCAACTCCACGAGAAGAATGTATATAGCTCTACATTTTTTGTGACGTACGTTTTTGTCTATCTCTTACGGTTTACCAGTTATGCAAAATTCCGCAAAATTCATCCAGAATAAACATGTTTTCAGAGGCTATTCCCAGAAAATTGAAGATATACATTTTGTTTGTCACGGAAGCATCTTTAATAAACGATATTTTAATCAAAATCGTTAAAACCATTTTTGAGAAAATTTTCCATGTAAAGGGTAGTTGGGAGTGGGGGGGATTTTTTCTTGAAAATCTTTGTGTCGCATCCTTGGAAGATACTGAACTTAAATACCAAGTTTAGTATTTAGCGGACTTTTCGTTTATAAGCTATGCTACACACAGACACAGTCACGGACATTTTTCTAAAAATGCTTATTTTGGATTCAGGAAGTCCCAGAACGTGTATTTCCGGTGAAATTTCGGTATCGAATTTTTGGGTGCATTACGATAAGTACCTACCTTCTCTCTACACTATGTACACATACCTGCAGAGAAAGTAAATATATATAGGGATCCCAAAACATGTATTCCTACAATATCGAATTCTCTGTTGGATGCAACACTACGTGGTAGAGAAAGTAAAAAGATAACGCCGTTTTATAAATGTTTCATCAGTACACACTGTGACATGTAGAATGTAAAAATAAACCAAAATGTTTCCCACTCACAAAATTGTACTAAACTAAGCTGATTTGCCGAGACAGTTTTGACGTTTAAAATCTCTGTATCAAGGGTCATAAAAACCTTTATGTAAGTGAAGATATCTGTGAACACAGGACATTTTATGGTGTCATTTAATGCTGAAACGCTTTGCATCATTTTGTACACTTCCTCCCTAAGCCTGAATAAGGATGCTGACTTAAATGACAAATTTCATGCTTGGTGTTTGATCTATGCTCCTCAAACAGTTGAATATTTACTTGCACTACACTAAAATGTTACTTTTTAGTTCCGAACTAATCTACGGAAACCTTATTAGCAGATATAGAAGTTCTGAAGCAATTGGCTTCAAATTATCTACGTTCATACAATTATGTCTAGGTGAAAACGGTCTGGTGATTGCTGGCTGCAAAATCCAACAGTGTATGAGGGATGGGGCTGCTACCTGCAACTTCGCTACTTCATTTCGTCCTGGCTTTAATGCTTAGAAATTCCTATGCCTGGTTATTAAGGCATCTCGTTTCCCTCGGTCAGTTCATCCGCACACATGAAATTGAATAACTGCAAGTATGGGACGGAGATTTTATAGATTTGGTATAAAATTACGAGTGGTTTAAATGGAAGTCCTATAAATGTTTAATTCTTATGCGAATAACTGCAAGTTCGGAATTGAAATGTTATACATAAGAGTTTAAACATAATTTATTGTCATATTTCATGTTAGTTGAACTCGTACATAGTTTCGAACCAAGGTTGCAGCAGAATATTTCAAACTTTGCTAGGCCCACCCCCTCCAAAAATGATACTGCAACGAAATATATACTTAATCGAATGATCTCAAAGGCCAGAAGGAAATAATTATGCTAGTTTTTACTTTTATATGCCTTTTTACAACACTTAGAAGCGGAACGTAACAATAACAACGTTTAGAACAGTTCTATTCCAAATGATTGTTACGTGGTGTGATACTTAGCGCTCGCTTTTGCAATGCGAGTCGATTTGCTATTCAAGATTGACCTATCTTATTAAGAGATATTGTCAATATGTTAGTATTGTTAATCATCTACAGCTCGACTGAAAGGTATTGCTACAGTACACTCTTGATTGAACTGGGGGAGATCCATAATGATCCCTGACAGCCAGCGCACTGCCTCAGCTGATAAGATGCGTTTCTGTCTCTCTGCCAATAGATTCATGCTACGTAAGCAGTGATGCCATCCTTGTTGCAAGATGTAACAAACATTCCTCAATGCAGTTTCAGTTGACGCCGAGTAATCATAGTGTAATTGTAAATACAAGCAATGATAATGACAGTGACAAAGAAAAGACTTTTACTTTAGAAACAGCGATGAAGATGATTTAGGAGACAGCGACCGAGAGGTTTGATGCTGCAGCCGCGGAACGGGCGAAGTGGCAACAGTGTGACGGAGCGGCCACGAGGTACGGCAACTGATCACTGTGGATCTCTCCAATCTCATAGGTTAACAACTCACCCTTATCACAGAACGTAACGGTAAACACAGAACATGTAGATCGACATGCAAAACGCAAACTGCACACGATATATGTGATGAAATGATAATATCTGTTTTATTTTTTTTAAATGAGGTGAGAACAAGTGAATATATTAAAAATCGTGTTATAAGTATTCATGGATGTAATTTGTTTGAATTTGATGGAAATTTAAGAGTAACAAAGCCATGAACCTGTTAGAATAGTATGATTCTTAGGTTCGTTTCTTAAGTTGTGTTCTAAATATAAGAAACCCTAACAAAATGATGTGAATACTTCTGAAGTACATTGTGTAGGAAAAGGGCCTCCAAATATATGCAAGCTCGATATCAAGTTTTGGGGTAGAATGCAATAATCCTCGACCGTAGCTATCCAGTAGATACAGCAGAAAAAAATCTGATGTGTTCTATTCACATGACTTTCTCTACATCTCTGCAACAAATTACTGATAAAAAGGTTATTTTTCTATTTACTTAATGATAATCGAGAAAAAATTATCAGAAATAGTCTTATTACTTGCTTCCTTGTAAGTAAAAGTGAAATAAAGGAGTACCATAGGCTAAACTGACAGTCAAAGGCTGGTTGCTATGAGACTGAAGTTCCTTTGTTTGTATGGACAGAAGTTCACAAATTCCTGTATGAGAAAAGTATGTTTTTAAAGCTGAAACTAAAAGCAAGGAATATCTTAAAAACAACCATCTCCACGAAAAAAATGTATGTAACATAAATTATGTGTTTTAATGTGCTCTACATTTTGTGTGTGGTACGTTTTCGTCCATCTCTTACGGTTTAGCAGTTATGCAAAAATCCGTCAAATTCATCCAAAATAAACTAGTCTTCAGAGGCTATTCCCAGAAAATTCAAGATAAACATTTTATTTGTCAAGTAGATATCTTAGATATACGAGATTTTAATCAAAATCGTTAGAGCCATTTTTAAGAAAAACAAAATTTTCGAATTTTTTTTCATGTAAAGGGCAGTTTGGGCTGGGGGGATTTTCTTGAAAATCTTCGTGTCGCATGCTTGGAAGATACCAAACTTAAATATCAAGTTTGGTTTTTAACGGTCTTTTAATTTTTGAGCTATGCTGCCCACACACACACACACACATACATACATACATACATACATACATACATACATACATACATACATACATACATACATACATACATACATACATACATACATACATACATACATACATACATACATACATACACAGACAGACACACACGGACATTTTTCTAAAAATGCTTTTTTTGGGTTCAGGGGGTCTCAGAACATGTATTTCCGGTGAAATCTCGGTATCGAATTTTTGGGTGCATTACAATACCTTCTCTATACACTAAGTACATATCACGTATAGAGAAAGTAATAAAATACTCTGTACTGCAATTCATCTCCCTCGATCAATATGGTTTCTACGCAAATTATAGTCGACTGTACGAAATGATGCTTTGTTTTATGTAGTGATTTTTCTTATTTAATATTGACAGCATCTCTTATCCGTGGTCCACACCAGCCCTAGGTGAGCCAATCTCCTATTAGTTTGAATTCAACTCACACGCATTAGCTTATGAACAAAGATTAGACCTAGGCGAATGGCGAAAGGGGATGGTTCATTTGAGTGGCTGGAAGGCATGCTTTGCTTCGACTGTTCACATTAGCCCTTAAATGTATCCGGCTTGTATTCGTTTGGCGCCAAAAGTCCGGCAATCAGACACAGGTCGATTTCAGGCTCAGGAGGGAAGGAAGAAGGCGTATTAAGACAAATATTAAGTGAAGTGCTAGAACCATTTAAGAAGTGGGGGGTGGGGGTTGGACATGGTAAAGGCGCTCAGTATTTCCTTACCGTTATAAACCTCTGCGCATTATATCGGAATTGTTCCATGCACTCGACTTGCATACAAAGGATACTGGATTGCTGCAAGATGACACTTGGTGACAATAAAGCCGAATTTGACACGCAAACTTCTAATCTTTTATGAGTGCATCTCTTCATGTCTTGTGGATGCAGTTTTCTATATTCTCTTAAGAAGCTTTTAGCATGCATTTAATTTGCCTCCGTTGACCTCTTCACCATTCGGAAATTAACATTCCCCATCTCTGTTCGTAATTTTTAACTTTTAAATTTCGACCCTATGCCCTTCAGGTGTTGAATGTCACGAACACCCGGACACTTGGATTAAGCGACTAAAAATATCTGCAGATCTGCGTGTTCAACGAAGAAACTAAATTCGCGATGTTAATTCCTCTGAACCATAATTTTTTTTCTTCAGAAGCGTCGCATAGTTTAAAATATCTAGAAGCCTAGTTTTGCTTGATGAGCAGCTTCAGAACTTTTATGATGCCTATATATTTTCAATTAATGGATTATTGAACCATATCGGTGTTTTTTTCATATTTTATGGCGAATATTCAACTGAGGTTACATTGGAGCTAAAAGTATTTCCTGCGGAACGCAGGTGATGCTGTTGATAAGTTAGAGAATTGGTGTCTTGTTTGTTGTATTTTTTGTATAAAAGCGTTAATAACGCGGGCATTCAGGTTCTTAGGGACTTAATATTCGCGCCAAATAAATACATAACTAAAATGTTAATGCAAACCAATCAGTCAGAACCTATTACTTGAATTTAATTGCATGTTTCCTTCTTCCAGCTACCTGTAGTGTTGTATTCCACCAATAAAATCCCATATAGAGATTTCAGAAAATCTCTTTTTGAGGTACTGCGAATAAAAGCAGCATTGGTAGTAAAAGTTGTTTTATGTGTGTAACCATTTACGCACGGATTAAGTACTCAAATCGGTATTTAAGTTCAGCATCTTCCAAAGTTGCAGCACGAAGATGTTCAGGAAAATGCCCTCGCCCCAAACCAAGCAAGCCGAGTTGTTGCTCACCAATTAACTTTTCATAATGTGCCCTTAAGTCTTAATACATGTATCGTAGCTTCCGACAATAGGCAGAGTCAACATAAGCCCGCCTGGGTAGTGTGGTGGTAGCGTGTCTACCTCATATTCAACAGGTCGTGAGTTCGAATCTCGCTTAGGGTGAGTTACCCGGATAAGGTTTTTTTTCGGGGTTTTCCCTTATCCTGAGAAGACGAATGTTGAGTAACTGAGCTCCATGGACCTCGAGATCATTTCACCAATTTCATTCATCGTCCGATATGACCAACCAGGTTAAAGGACGTTAAGCTAAAAAAATAACTTAGCCGGTGCTTCGCTTTGGTGTTTCGCAGCGCAGGGGATCGTGGGTTCGAGGGTTCGAGTCCCGCCTTGGGCATGGGTGTTATATGTTTGTGTATGTGTGTGTAAAAAGTAAAACAGAAATTCAGTAATCCATACAGTAATCAAAGTAAACAAATTAGGTAAATAAAAAGTAGGGTATACAGCGCCGGAGTCCCGATCAGACTCCGGAACTGTATTAAAAAAAAAAAATCATCACTTAAACTATGCAACCTATACTTGATATTGTGGTTCAGCATAATAGTATTTTAAGTAAACCGAGCTTGCTGAATTTTACAATATTAAAATAAATAGTGTAGGAAAATTTAGCAAAGCCTTTCGGCAACTGACAAGCCTCCTCAGAATTCTGGCAAATACATCTACAACAGCTGCAGAACCGGAAAGATGTTTTTCAACGGACCAAAACCCTCTTAGCACATACAATGACAGAATGACGTATTTCAGGAGTTTCTCTGTTGTCCATTGAGAAGAAATTGAATCGAGATATAGACGCTTTCAACAGTAGGGCGATGCACAAATTTTCCGAGCTTAATGATCAGTGAATGAATTTCACGTTTTGTTAGCAATTAGGTAAATTTTAATTATTTAATGGAGTCGTTTTCATGTTACTCGTAACACGCTTTTAGCCTCGAGCCGCTAATGTCACATAGAAAGCCTTTCGTAATTTTTGATTTTCTAAAAAAAAAAAAAAATCTGATGTGTTCCATTCACATGACTTTCTCTACATCAAATTATTGTTAAAAAGCTTATTCTTCTATTTACTACATGCTAATCTAGAAAAAAAAAATAGCAGAAATAGTCTTATTACTTGCTTCCTTGTGAGTAGGAGGGAAATAAGGGAATACCATAGGTTAAAAGTGAAAGCCAAAAGCTGGTTGCTATGTGACTGAAGTTCCTTTGTTTCCATGGACAGAGTTGGCAAATTCCTGTTTGAGAAAAGTGTATTTCATAGCAAAAACCAAAAACAACGAATATCTAAAAAACGATCAAATCCATAAAAAAAATGTATATAATATAAATTGTGTTTTACCGTGCTCTACATTTTTTGTGTAGTAATTTTTTATCTATCTCTTACGGTTTAGGAGCTATGCAAAATTCCGTAAATTTCATCCAGAATAAAGTAAGCTTCCGAGGCCGTTCCCAGAAAATTGAAGATATACATTTTATTTGTCAGGTAAACATTTTTAATATACGATATTTTCTCAAAATCTTCGTGTCGCATCCCTGGAAGATACTGAACCTAAATACCCAGTTTGGTATTTTACCGACTTTTCGTTTTTGAGTTGTCGTGTTCACAGACACACGGACACACACACGGACCTTTTTCTGAAAATGCTTTTTCTGGATTCAGGGGACCCTAAAACATATATTTCCGGTGAAATCTCGGTATCGAATTTTTGGGTGGAGTGCAATACCTTCTCTATCCCTATGTACATTGTACATCTGAATTAAATGTGTAACCTGAAATTTCTGCGAGTATCATCTGAGAATCCCTGCAACAACAAGAATTGCACTAAATTTCTTCAGAAATTTAAAATAATGTTATATCACCTTTTAGTAGCTTTAGCCCTATACCGTAAAGTCGGTTGGAATTCCGCGTTATTTCAAGCTTCATTATTGTGAAAATATATTATTCCGTTGTTCAATTTTTATCAGGTGATGAAAAGATTATTACAGAAATCAATTCCAACTTACATATGACGATCTTCTTTTTAAATCTGTGACTTTGTACATCAAAATTTGTATTGAAATTATTTAAATAAGTAACATTATTAAGAAGAAAAAACAAAAGCAAGATGTTTTATGAACAATAACATTTGCAGGATAGGTGTAAAATAAGGCCTCTGGATAAATAATCTTGTTAGTAGAGATATAAATCCTTTAGTAAGCATTTCACCAAAGATTTCATTCGAAATACACGTTTTGAAATCCCCGGAATAAAGCAAATAGGAAACGGCCTCCGTTTGCTCATGTATAAGTCCTGTTTGCCTGTTAATACTCATAAACTAAAATTAAAAACCAAACTTGATCTTCCAAAAATGCGACGCTATTTTCAAAAATATCTCCCATTCCAAACTGCCTTGCATGATACATTTTCTTACTTTTTAATTTAACTGTCGCAAACGATTTTATTAAAATACCATACATTGAAGGTTTTTCTATGTCAAATAAAAAAGTACATATCTTTCTGCGAATAGCTTGTTTAGATACAGCAAACACGCAAGGTATAAAGTACATTATAAACGATATTTTAGAGTTAATATTGTGTTTATTTCATCCTGAGGAGGTCAGTAAAGCCAATTACAATTTTTTAGGTTGTTACAATTTTACTTTCTCTACACCTTCTGTGTACATAGTGTATAGAGAAGGTATTGCATTGCACTCAAAAATTCGATACCGAAATTTCACCGGAAATATCTACATGTTTCGAGACCCGCTGAATAAAAAAAAAATTAGAAAAATGTCCGTGCATGTGTCTGTCTGTCAGTGTGCGTTTGTGTCTGTGGGCAGCATAACTCGTAAACGAAAAGGCCGTTAAATACCAAACTTGGTATTTAAGTTCGGTATCTTCCAAGGATGCGACACGAAGATTTTCAGGAAAATCCGCCACCCCATCTAACCTTTACATGGAAAAAAATTCGAAAATTTTGGTTTTCTCAAAAATGACTAACGATTTTGATTAAAATCTCTTATATTTATGATATTAACATGACAAATAAAATACATATCTTCAATTTTCTGGGAATAGCCTCTGAAGACATACTTATTCTGGATGAATTTTGCGTAATTTTGCACAACTGGTAAATCGTAAGAGATAGGTAAAAACTTACCACACAGAAAATGTAGATCTCGCTAAACACACAATTTATGTTACAATCTTTTTTTCTCTCTTGTGGATTTGACCATTTTTGAGATATTCCTTGTTATTGGTTTAAAATACTTTTCTCATATGGGAATTTGCCAACTCCTGTCCATACAAATGAACTTCAGTCACATAGACTATCACTTTAACCTATGGTACTCCCATTTCCCTACTGCTTACGAGGTAGCAAGTATTAAGACCTTTTGTGCTAATTTTTTCTCGATTATCATTAAGTAAATAGAAGAATAAGCTTTTTAATAATTATTTATTGTCGAGATGCAGAGAAAGTCAGTAAGTGGAACACATCAGGTTTTTCTTCCAAATTTCTTCATTTTAATTTCGAGTTGCTTAGTCTTAATCAGTACATTGTGGTAGTCACAGGCAGAATCTTTTATAGGCCATCTGGTCAGGGTTTGACTTTAACACCGGGAACTAGTAAGGTCCATCTGATTCACTGCAGAGCTTCCACGCAGACTTGAATTAATTTCCCGATAGAGGTCAGGACTGCATCTAGAAGGCAGGCAGCTCCTTAAGCGTTTGGTGTTGGATGTACAGCAGTGTCAAAGGTTCTGCCTACATAGTAGGGGTTATGACATGCAGAGCTCTATCAAGCTATGCTCGCTTTTGTCTACGGAGAGGTACACTAATTGCTTTACTGCTGAATTCACAATCTTAAAAATTGTATGTGTTCCATTCACATGAGTTTCTCTACATGTCTGTAACAAATTATTATTAAAAGCTTTTTCTTCTATCTATTTTATTATAATCGAGTAAACATTATCAGAAATTGTCCTTATTACTTGGTCTTTACAAGTAGAAGGGAACAGATGTGATGTGTTCCATTCACATGACTTTCTCTACGTCACTGTAAAAAGTTATTGTTAAAAAGTTTATTCTTCTTTCTACTTCATGATAATCGATATATACATTAGCATAAATTGTCTTAATTACCTTATAAGTAGAAGGGAAAGTAATCAAATGTGTTCCATTCACATGATGTCCTCTAGCTGTTCAGTAAACAAACCTTTTATTCAAAAGACTAATCTGTTATCTACATCGTGTGAATCAAGATAAACATAAGGGAAATTAGTCTATTTACTAGCTTCCTTGTAAGTAGAAGGGAAATAAGAAAATGCACAGGTCAAAGCGATAGCATTGTCTTTGAAAAGTCGGTCGCTATGCGAAACTATTGAAATTTCAATCTCTTTGATTTCCAGGAGTAAACAAACGAGAAACAAGAAGAAATATGTCTTCTCGTTTGAGATAAGTTTGTGGCTAAAATTGAAATCAATAATCCGGAATATCTTGAAAACGGTTAACTATACAAAAAAAAAAAAAAAAAAAAAAAAAAAAAAAAAAAAAAAGCTGAAAGCACGTGTGTGTTTTAATGAGGTCTACATTGTTCGTGTAGAAAATTTCTATATATCTCTTACGATTGCCAGTTATATAAAAGTCATCCAGAATGAAGAGGTCTTAAGAGGATATTCCCAGAAAATTGAAGATATACATTTCGTTTGCCATAAAAATATCTTAAACACAAGGTATTTTAATTAAAAAATCGTTGAGCCACTTTTGAGAAAATCAATATTTTTGAAAAAATGTTCCATGTAAACAGTAGTATGGGGTTGGGGGATTTTCTTGAAAATGTTCCTGTCGCATACTTGGAAGATACCTAACTTGTATACCAAGTGTGGTATTTTACGGTGTTTGCGTTTTTACTTTCTCTAGCCCCGTATGTATAATGTACATAAGGATAGAGAAGTATCTGAAAATACTTTTTTTTGGATACAGGGGACCCTAAAACATATATTTCCGGTGAAATCTCGGTATCGAATTTTTTGGTGGAGTGCAATACATTCTCTATACACTATGTACATAGTGCGTATAGGGAAAGTAAAAATGAGATGTTATATTGTACTAATGCCATTCAACATCAGCTCTTGTATATGACTATCAGAATGACAATTTTGTCGATTGAATTTTGAGAATGGTGATTGTACTAAAGCTGAAATGAAGCTGAAGTAAAAAGTAACATGAAGTAGGAAATGATGCTAAACTGAATGTATAATTAGGTTGCATTGAACTTAATATAAAGAGAATGATTCTGATTGGTACTTGCTTTTAGTACTCTAAGCTAATGTTTCACGCCTATCAGTTCAAATTAGTCATGTGAAAGATTTTCGTGAAAATCTTAATGATGCATTCTCCAAAGATGTTGAATTTAAATATTAAATTAGGCGCGCGCGAGCTCTCTCTGTCTCTCCCTCCCTCCCTCCCTCCCTCTCTCTCTCTCTCATACACACACACACATACACCACACCAATACATACACAACATGCTAGAAATGTTTTTTCTTTCATAATGGAATCATAGATATCAAAACGCATATTTTAAGTAAATTTGATATAGACTATTTGGATGGAATATGATACGTTCTTTGTCTTACGTGGTTAAGAGAAAGTAAAAATTCTCTTTTTTTATTCAGAGCATCTTAAAATGTGTACTATCAGTTCTCGATATCAGTTTTTATTTTCTCTAGCACCGATGTATAATGCACATTGCAGATAGAGAAGGTATTGCATTCCACCCAAATACAGATACCAAGATTTCACCGGAAATACATGTTTTGAGGCCCCTGAATAAAAATAAAAATTGATGTGTTCTATTCGCACGACTTCCTCTACATCTCTGTAATAAATTATTGTTGGAAAGCTTACTCTTCTATTTACTTAATGTTAATCGAGAAAAACATAGCTGAAAGGGTCTTATTACTTGCTTCCTTGTAAGTAGACGGATAAGGGAATACCTTAGACCTAAGCAATGGGCAAATCTTTTTGCTATGTAATTGAAGTTTCTTTGTTTGTATGGACAGGAGTTGACGAATTCCCGTATGAGAAAAGTATAAGTTTTTTAAAGGTATATCTCAAAAACGAACAACTCCACAAAATGAAAATGTATTTAACATAAATTGTGCTTTTAACGAACTGCACATTTTCTATTAAGTTAGTTTTTGTCTATCTCTTGCGGTTTAACAGTTATGCAAAATTCCGTAAAATCCATCCAGAATAAAGTAGTCCTCAGAGGCGATTCCCAAAAAATTAAGATATACATTGTATTTCTCAGGTAAATATATACGATATTTTAGTCAAAATCGTTAGATCCATTTTGAGAAAATCAACATTTTCGAAATATTTTTAACGAAAAGGTAGGTGGGGTGGGGTGATTTTCTTGAAAATCGACGTGTCGCAAGGTTTGGTATTTAACCGCCTCTTCGTTTTTGAGCTATGCTGTCCACAAACACACACGCACACGAACCTTTTTCTAAAATGCTTTTTTTGGATTCAGGGGGACTCAAAACTTGTATTTTCGGTGGAAGCTCGGTATCGAATTTTTGGGTGCATTATAATACCTTCTCTATACACTATGTACACAGTACGTGTAGAGAAAGTAAAAAAGGAAAAAGGAAAAAAGAAAAAAGTCCATATGCATGTGTCTGTGGACGGCAGAACTTAAAAACAATAGTTTGGATGGAATACGTTGATTTTGCTATACATATACCAAGATAAACAGTTGAGTAAGTCAACAGAATGAAAAATATACATGTGTTGCTCTGAAATAAATCCGAGTCACATCGGAAATCGATTGTGGTGCTGATTATGATGATGCAACTGCGAATGATTTTTCCCTACATTTTGAGTTCTTAATTGGAACGCATTGCGAGTTTTGCTCCTTAGGTCTGCTATGGATTTCCTAATATACCCAGGAACGAAAAGGAACTAGGCTGAGGAGTGAGGAAACTGGTTAATATTCAACGAAAGAAAGATGAGTAATAAATTCAAGACTCTCCTGTAGGTGTGAAATGGAGGACAGAAAACAAAAGAAAGAGGTTGCAGTTGTAACAGGTCAAGTGCTTTTGTTTTTTTACTGGAGCATTAACTTGCTGAGCATTCTCTTGTCTGCGCTCCACAAGCTTTTCGCTAGCTGCGATCTCATACATAAAATATGTGTTATGTAAGGTTTATCGTTACGTTGCCACCAGAACGTTGCGTCATCTTCTGATTTTAATTAAGCCAATACTCATTAGCTTTTCGTTTGTGAAACCCCATTTGTATTTTACAAAGCATGCTGTTTTATATAGGGCTGTGTACATCAAACTGCTTACACTACCCTCAACGTTCCCGAAATGTTGAGAAGGGGAGTAAGATTTTGTAATGCAGTTAGGAGGGAAACATCTTATGGCTTTCTCTATACACTACCATTTAAATATGCTATTACTTCATACGAAACTTATTGTTTGATCTATTTCACATTAATCGATATAAATCTTTGCAGAGTGTACGTAGTGTGCCAATAGAAGGAAATGGGTCAGTGGTAGACTGTGAGGTTTTTACTGGCAGTGGAAGACAATTGAGGTTGGGTATGTGGTAAACATAAATACTACTTATTTATGGGAACTAACAATTTTAACTCAACTGCCTGTAATGCAACAAGTCATCAGCATTATTATCAGTTTCATTTTCTCTCAAGATACATAGATTACAATGCTCAACATACAATTGTGACGTCTCCTATTGGCACGTAAACAGGTTTTACATTGTGAAAAAACTTCGCTCTACATCACAAGATGTAATTGAACCAAAACGAAAATAGGACACATCATCGACTATTGAGTAAGATACTCCATGAGCAATTATTTCCGTAGCAATATCTCGTAGTATATTTCGTATTTTACGTATTATTGAAAACCCGACATTTTTACTTTCTCTATACTTACTATGTACATAGTGTATAGAGAAGGTATTGCATTGTACCCAACAATTCGATACCGAGATTTCACCGGAAATACATGTTTTGGGACCACCTGAATCCAAAAAAAAAAAAAAAAAAAATTAGAAACATGTCCATGTGTGTGTGTGTGTGTGTGTGTGTGTGTGTGTGTGTGTGTGTGTGTGTCTGTGGGCAACATAGCTCAAAAACGAAAATACCGTTAAATACCAAACTTGGTATTTAAGTTCAGTATCTTCCAAGGATGCGACACGAAGACTCAAGAAATTCCCCCCACCCCTAACTACCCTTCACATGGAAAATTTTTCGAAAATTTTGATTTTCTAAAAAATGGCTGTAATGATTTTGATTAAAATATCATATATTAAATATATATGCCTAACAAATAATATGTATATCTTGAATTTTCTGGGAATAGCCTCTGAAGACTACTTTATTCTGGATGCATTTTACGGAATTTTGTGTAACTGATAAACCGTAAGAGATAGACAAAAACTTATCACTCAGAAATTGTAGAGCACATTAAAACACACAATTTATGTTATATACATTTTTTTCGTGGAGTTGATCGTTTTTTAGATGTTTCTTGTTTTTTGTTTCAGCCTTAAAAAGCTTATACTTTTCTCATACAGGAATTTGTCAACTCCTGCCCATACAAACAAAGGAAGTTTAGTCACATAGCAACCATCTTTTGCTATCACTTCAACCTATGTTAGTACCTTATTTCGCTTTTACTTACAGGGAAGCTATTTCTGCTATTTTTTTTCTCACTTAGCATGAAGTAAATAGAAGCATAAACTTTTTAACAAAAATTTGTTGCAGAGATATAGAGAAAGTCATGTGAATGGATTACATCAGACTTTTTTCCAAACTCTGTCTTCGCTTTCTTTTTCACACGGTCTAAAACAGGTATTTCGATTTATTGCTTACACAAGTTCATCGACAGCTTTCAGGGTTGAGGCATTTCAATGTTTCCAAATATGTGTTATTGTAGATATATCTGCCAAGTTCTTCTGTGTGAATTTAAAATCTTCATGCAATCCATTTGAAACAAGAGATTTTACAATTTTGATTGAAGAGCATGCACAATAATCAAAGGCATTAATTACCTGTAAAACAGTATTGTAATATAGAGCATAATACACAGTATTTACGCGTTACTACAGGAAAATACATGCGTTGTGAGCATCAACAAATTAGTTTATTTCAGTAGAATTTTCACCGGGGTTCATTGTGGTTAGGCCTCAGCTAACTGTGTGAAGATTAGTAAATTTACTCGTTTTATTTGTGCCGTGAATGTTTTCTAAAAGGCGTTGAGTAAAGGGATGGGTCATCATTGGAAGATACTTGGTATATAAGCGACTTTTCGTTTTCGAGTTATGCCCTTCACAGACACACACACACACTCTCTCTTTTTTACTTTTTCTATACGTACTATGTACATAGTGTATAGAGAAGGTATTGTATTGCACCCAAAACTTCGATACCGAGATTTCACCGGAAATAAATGTTTTGAGACCCCCTGAATAAAAAAAGCATTTTTTATAAAAATGTCCGTGTGTGTGTGTGTGTGTGTGTGTGTGTGTCTGTGTGTATGTATGTGTGTGTGTCTGTGGGCACCATAACTCAAAAACGAAAAGACCGTTAAATATCAAACTTGGTATTTAAGTTTGGTATTGTCCAAGAATGCGTCACAAAGATTTTCAAGAAAATCCCCCCACCCCAAACTACCCTTTACATGGAAAAAAAATGTCGAACATTTTGATTTTCTTAAAAATGGCTAACGAATTTGAGTAAAATATCATATATTAAAGATATTTACCTGACAAATAAAATGTATATCTTGAATTTTCTGGGAACAACCTCTGAAGACTACTTTATTCTGGATGAATTTTACGGAATTTTGCATAACTGCTAAACCGTAAGAGATGGACAAAAACTTACCACACAAAACATGTAGAGCACATTAAAACACACAATTGATATTATACACATTTTTTTTCGTGGAGTTGATTCTTCTTTAGATATTCATTGTTTTTGGTTTCAGCTTTGAAAAACATAATTTCCTCATACGGGAATTTGTCAACTCCTGTCCATACAAACAAAGGAACTTCAGTCACATAGCAACCAGCTTTTGACTATCACCTTAACCTATGGTACTCCCTTATTTCATTTCTACTTACAAGGAAGCAAGTAATAAGACTATTCTGCTATTTTTTTTCTCGATTAGATGAAGTAAATAGAATAATTTGTTGAAGAGATGTAGAGAAAGTCATGCAAATGGAACACATCATTGTTTTACAAAAAGGTCCGTCCGAGTGTGTGTATTGTCTGTGGACAGCATAGCTCCAAAACGAAAAGTCCGTTATATATCAAACTTGGTATTTAAGTTCAGTATCTTCCAAGGATGCGACACGAAGATTTTCAAGAAAATTCCCCCACCCCCAACTACCCTTTACATGAAACTTTTTTCGATAATTTTGATTTTCTCAAAATGGCTGTAACGATTTTGATTAAAATCTCTTTTATATATATATACCTAAGATATTTACATACCAAATAAAATGTATATCTTGAATTTTCTGGGAATAGCCTCTGAAGAATACTTAATTCCGGATGGATTTTACGGAATTTTAAATAACTGCTAAACCGCAAGTGATGGACAAAAACTTACCACACAAAAAATGTAGGGCACGTTAAAATACACGATTTATGTTATGTACATTTGCAGTTGATCGTTTATTAGATGGTCCTTGTTTTTGGTTTCAGCTTTGAGAAACTTTTACTTTTCTCATACAGGAATTTGTCAACTCCTGTTCATACAAACAAAGGAACTTCAGTCACATAGCAATCAGCTTTTGCTCATCACTTTAACCTATGGTACTCCCTTATTTCGCTTCTACTTACAAGGAAACAAGTAACAAGACTATTTCTGCTAATTGTTTCTCGATTAGCATGAAGTAAATAGAGGCATAAGCTTTTTAACAATAATTTGTTGCAGAGATGTAGAGCAAGTCATGTGAATGGAACACACAAGATTTTTTATTCAGGGGTCCTCATATTTTCTGAAATCTTCGTGTCGAATTTTTGGGTTGAATATGTACCTTCTATTTACTTTCTACATCGTATATAAGTGATAGAGAAAGTAAAAAAGTAGAGCGACCTTATAAACATAGTCTTAACTCAACAGTATGGAGGATACAAAGAATGGGGACATCTAGCGTACATCAATCTTGGTAATATCTATTGTAGAGAGAGAGAGAGCGAGAGAGAGAGAGAGAGAGAGAGAGAGAGAGAGAGAGAGAAGGAGGGAGAGAGATGCGATCATAACCAAGCAGCTCTGTAGTGTCCACGGGAATACTCTTTCCTTGAGCATCAATCCGCGCCATTTGCCCGGCACTACCCTACGCCTACGAAACCTAGAGATACACCTGAAACATGAGAAGGGAACGGAATGAAAGGGAAATAATGAATGTAAATCGATATAAATGAGAAACCACTCCAGCATTCGTCTACTGCACAGGGAAGACAAAGAAAAACCCCAAGTCAAAGTGGGCGGTCGACAGGAGTAGAACACGGGACTCCCAAATGTAACGTTAGTGTGGAGCCTCCTAGCTCTGCCTGCCTAACGTTAGTCGGAATAGATTAGATAAAGGGGGAAACCTCGCGCATTGTGAATACGCAGATCTATATTGGTTAACTCCCCCCCCCGGAAAGAAGGGGTGAGGCGAGGGAGCCTTTGGAGGCTAGAGGCCGCAGGCAGACAGCCACAGAGACACTCGGAAGTCCATAATATTTCCAAGCCTGATATGACCATATCACTGATGGGAGTCGCTGGAGTGGTAATCAAGCGACCTTTCGAATTAGCAGTCCTCTAGTGTCCGCAGGGAGTTTTTCTTCCATTTTTATGCATCCGCGCCACCTTCCCGCGCCGCTATACCCTACCAACCCAGAAGCACAGCTGAAACACGAGAAGGAAACGGAATGAAAGTGAAATGACAAAAAAAACAGTCGTGATAGTAACCACCATCCCAGCATTCGCCTAAGCGACCAGGGGAAGTTGCGAAAAGCGCCAAGGTCAGGGTGGACGGTCACCGGGATCTGAATGCGCCGGTCCCCATGGCCGCGCTCGCCAAGGCGTCTCGCTTTGGTGCTTCGAAGCGCAGGGGATCGTGGGTTCGAGTGCCGCCTTGAGCATGGGTGTAACAGAAGAAAGCAGCAATTCAGTAATCATACAGCAAATAAAGTAAACAATTAGGTAACTAAAACTAGGGTATACAGCGCCGGATTCCCTACAAAACTCCGGAACTGTATTTAAAAAAAAAAAAAAGAAAAGAAAAGAAAAAAAAATGGATTCGTACATGTACGTTAGTGCCGCGCCACTTCGCTCGGTACGCTCATGTAGGTCCACACACAGTCTTTTAAATGATTTCCTGGAGATTCCTGCTACTTAGAAACGTGTTGCCACGCACCCTAATTTTGGGTCATTTACCATTAATCGCAGGCGGCGCCCGGGGTGAGTGGTTAGACCGCTAACCTCCCATCTAGGTGGCCCGGGTTTGATCCCAAGCGCCCGCATGTGGAATTCGTGGTGGACGAAGCGGCGTCTTGGCGGGTTTCCTCCGCCACTCATTCCACCAAGTGCTCCATTACCACCTTTCATCATCAATTTCGTTTACATTTCATATCATTCACTTCTTCATGTTCTTGCCTGGCTACGGGCCGGGCCCTCATAACAGGTTCTCCATTCTGTGGTTTCGTGGCGTTGGCTCCCCGACAGCCTTCTGACCCCTAGGCATTGGCTTATAAGTCCTAGGGATGTCAGTCCTACAAATATGGGGAGGATATTTCGATTACGACACGAAACAAAAGGAAACCTTAAATTCGCTATGGAATACATTCTACGAACCAATGAGCACCACTCCTACATCATCTTCAGTGATTCCCTGCGCATCCACTGCTCCTGGAGATCCAAACAGTACATAGCAAAATACTGTCTTCCGGTAAAACAATCTTGCTCTTTTGGCTCCCGTCGCATGTAGGTATACCGGGAAACGAAGGGCAGATGAAGCGGCCAAAGAAGCTACCAGGCATCCGTATAGTCTACCATATTTCAAGACTCCTCACCGTGACTACAGCATCTTTGTTCAAGGTGTTATTATCCAAAAGTGGAAACAAGAATGGTCTACCCTGTCCAACAGCAAATTGCATGAGGTACACACTTTCGCCGATTCTAGCTACTCTTACAAATCATTTCATCGTAAGGACCAGACTGTACTGACTCGTCTGCGTATTGGACATACATCACTCACACATTCATACCTTCTGTCTCGTGAAAACCCGCCGATGTGTAATATTTGCAACTGCCAGCTAACAGTGCAACATCTCATTACCAACTACAGTCTCTATGAGGAACAACGAACCACATGTAACGTGCCAAACCAACTCCCGACAGCCCTGGACCAACTACAATTCTCCAACAAAGTCTTGAACTTCTTACAAGTAATACAATTGTATCATACAATTTAATCGAAAGTTCTTGTTTCGATCTATATATTCAAAATGTTAAAGTAAATGCTAAATATTGTCATAGTTCACAACAAACATAAACTAACTTTTCTCTTTCTTGTAAAATACTGCATTGAGTTTACTTTTTATGTATACCTTGTATATGTTTATTTAAATTTGCATCGTGCACGTGTTCAACTAATGTACTGTAACCCTAATCAGAAGTCGCGATATAACCATTGCAGTTAAAGCGACTTTAAATACATTAAAAAAAAAAGGAAACCATTAATCGCCGCAGAGGTCCTAGTAAGGGGTCTGCACATACACCGCGAGGTGAAACTCTTTTCTCTTATACGAGGGCCGTTCAGAAAGTAGCCTCCGGTTGATTGCAAGAAATTCACCAAGTTAAATAAAAATATTTTAATATATACATCTTACAACTACATCTTTGCACTATTTTTCTACATAGTTTCCATAACGATTGAGGCACTTATCGTATCTGTTCACAAGCTTTGAAATTCCTTCTGCATAAAAATCACCCGCTTGTGCCTGGAGCCAGCCTGTGACCGCATCTTTGAGCTCTTCGTCGTCATCAAACCGCTGGGACCCGAGCCATTTCTTCATATGCATGAAGAGGTGATAATCGCTTGGCTCCAGATCTGGGCTGTAAGGTGGATGGTTGACAACGTCCCACTTGAAGGACTCAAGAAGGGCTGTTGTTCTGCGAGCAGAGTGAGGACGGGCGTTATCGTGCAAAAAAAAACGATACCGGAAGTCAGCATACCACGGCGTTTGTTCTGTATAGCCCGTCGTAATTGTTTTAGTGTTTCACAGTACACGTCTTGATTAATGGTCGTCCCACGTTCCATGAATTCAACCAACAACACCCCTTTTGCATCCCAAAACACCGTTGCCATCAATTTTCGGGCAGAAAAATCTTGCCGGGCTTTTATTGGTTTGGTAGGCGAATTTGAATGTGCCCACATCTTTGATTGTTCTTTTGCCTCAGAGTTCACGTACTTAATCCAGGTTTCGTCCCCGGTCACGATTCTGTTTCACCTTCGGCCTCATAACGTGACAGAAAGTCTAATGCAGAGGCCATTCTTTGAGTTTTGTGGTGGTCGGTAAGAATTTTGGGCACCCATCGTGCACAGAACTTACGGTAACCCAATCTTGCTGTCACTATCTCGTACAAGAGAGTCTTAGAAATCTGTGGAAAATCAGTAGACAACTCCGACATTGTGAAACGTCGGTTTTCACGAACTTTTGCATCAACTGTCTGAACGAGTTCGTCCGTGACCAATGATGGTCTACCACTCCTCTCTTCATCATGAACGTTTTCTCGTCCACTTTTAAATAAACGTACCCATTCACGGACCACTCCTTCACTCATAACTCTTGGTCCGTACACGGCACAAAGCTCACGATGAATAGCTGCTGCAGAATATCCTTTGGCTGTAAAAAACCTTATAACAGCACGCACTTCACATTTGGTGGGGTTTTCTATTGCAGTACACATTTCAAACGGCCACAAACACTAAACTAGCGCAGGTACGACTTTCACTCGACCACGGCTTGATGCCGACTGACCTGCTGAGTGCGTGAATGCACAGATGGCGTCGCTACTCCCCCCACTACCCGCACTGTGACCGATCGGAGGTTACTTTCTGAACGGCCCTCGTATTATACACAGTTGCTAGACGTTTGTCAGTGGCTAAGACGGACGAGAAGAAAAAAAAAAAACCCTGTTATGTTTAATACAAACTTGTCAGAGCTAAGACATTTCCAGATGAATTCAAATAGTCCAAGGTCTCCAGAAGCGGTAGGAATGCACATGGTTCACTTTTATCTTGTCTTGCTTTTATTTGCAGTGCTAAAATGACAAAACTCAAAAGAAAGGATGAATACTGAAGTGTCTTTTTGTCGATTGGTTTTCTTAGAGCCCAAATTCAAATACTATTTCTCATTTTTTCTTTTTAAGCTTATTCATGTGTCTAAAAATAGAAGCAGTTAGCTATTTAAATAATTGAATCTGTTACAACCGAAGTAATCTAAGTAATTTTCCGTTCATAAAATGTGATATCTTTGGAAGATAAAGGAAACGGGAGGTGTACAATATTGCTGCATCGACAACAGCAGGTAAAACAAATTTGCGAATTATTTTAGGAAAATCATATATGTTGATGCCGTGGGTGTGTGGTTAGGCTGCTCGCCTCCCCATCTAGGCGGCCTGGGTTCCATCCCAAGCGCCCACATGTGAAATTCGTGGTCTAGACGGGTTTTCTCCGGGTCCTCCGGTTTCCCCCGTCACTCTTTCCACCAATTGGTCCATTATCGCCTTTCCAATCACCAATGTCGCTTACATTTCATATCATCCACTTCCACATGTCCATGCCTGGCTACAGACCGACCCCTCGTAACAGGTTCTCCATTCTGTGGTTTCATGCCACAGGCTTCTCAACAGGCTTCTGACCCCTTGGCATTGGCTTTGAAGTCCTACAAACACGGTGAGGGTAAGCCGATTATGAAACAAACATATATTCATTGTTATGAAAGAAATACGTTGTTTTTCTTTATTGATAAATTAACTGGAGTGTATTTCATTGTTAGCATACTAAGCAGTGGGTTTAATCATAGAGGTACGAGTAATAAACAGATATTAATTAATAAGTAAACAATTAGATTTATCTGTAGCAATGTAGCAAGAGCTCCTTAATTTATCTTGAGAGATAATTTTTTCAGGAATACAATTTTAAAATTTTAGATATGTATTGAAATTGTGTGAGCCACTTTAATAATTCAAGATCAAAGTGAAGTTATTACTTTCTTTACACATACTATGTGCATAGTGTATAGAGAAGGTATTGATTGTACTGTACCCAAAAATTCGATACCGAGATTTCATCTGAAATATATGTTTTGAGACCCCCTGAATCCAAAAATAAAGCATTTTTAGAAAAATGTCCGTGTGTGTGTGTGGGGGGGGGGCAGCATAGCTCAAAAACGAAAAGTCCAAACTTGATATCTAAGTTCAGTAGCTTCCAAGGATGCGACACCAAGATTTTCAAGAAAATTCCCCCACCCCCAACTACCCTTTACATAGAATATTTTTCAAAAAATTTGATTTTCTCAAAAATGGCTCAAACGATTTTAATTAAAATGTCTTATATTAAAGATATTTAGATGACAAATGACATTTATATCTTGAATTTTCTAGGAACAGCCTCTGAAGACATCTTTATTCTGAATGCATTTTGCGGAATTTTGCATATGTGGTGAACTGTGAGAGGTAGGCAAAAATACTGAATAGAAAATGTAGAGCTCGTTAAAACACACAATTTATGTTGTTTTTTTTTTTAATTATACAAAGCCCCTATAACTCGTACGATCATATCGGATGCTTTGACTTGAGGAACAACCGCTGAAGTTCTAGTTTTCTACATTTATATGTCGTCATCTCTATTCATATCGCCGGCTTTTTACCTTGAAACAATTTTATCAGCAATGATGCTCACTCTTTGTAATTGTGTCAATCGTGCGCTTGATAACTGCATTAAATTCACTTCCGCATTCATAATTAATTCCAGGTTCGAGGGAGAATAGAGAATAATCCCCCTCTAAATAAAAAATAGCAGAAATAGTCTTATTACTTGCTTCCTTGTAAGTAGAAGTAAAATAAGGCAGTACCATAGGTTCAACTAATAGTCAAAAGCTGGTTGCCATGTCACTGAAGTTCCTTTGTTTGTATGGACAGCAGTTGACAAATTTCTGTATGAGAAAAGTATAAGTTTTTCAAAGCAGAAATCAAAAACAATGAATATCTCAAAAACGTTGAACTTCACGAAAAAAATGTATAGAACGTAAATTGTGTGTTTTAACGTGCTATATATTTTTCGTGCAGTAAGTTTTTGTCCATCTCTTACGGTTAATTAGTTATTCAAAATTCCGTAAAATTCATCCAGATTAAAGTACTCCTCAGAGGCTATTCCCAGAAAATTCAAGATATACATTTTATTTGTCAGGTAAATATATTTAATATACGAAATTTTAATCAAAATCGTTAGAGCCATTTTTGAGAAAATAAACATTTTCGAAAAAAGTTCCATGTAAAGAGTAGTTGGGGGTGGGAGGATTTTTCTCAAGATCTTCGTGTCGCATCCCTGGAAGATAACTAAACTTAAATACTAAGTTTGGTATTTTACCGACTTTTCGTTTTTGAGTTATCGTGTTCACAGACACACGGACACACACACGGACCTTTTTCCGAAAATGCTTTTTCTTTAGATAAAGGGGACCCTAAAATATATATTTCCGGTGAAATCTCGGTATCGAGTTTTTGGGTGGAGTGCTATACCTTTATTGAGTTCAGGGGGTTTTAAAACTTGTATTTCCGGTGAAGTCTCGATATCGAATTTCTGGGAGGAATACCATACCTTCTCTGTCCGCTACGTACATTGTATATATGGGCTAACGAAAATGAAACTTCAATCGCACCGGACGTTGAATCTCTTGATGGATAATTCAGAACGCTGACCATTCGGTTACAGTGATTTTTAACTGAAACGAACTTGTGTTGTTGCAGGTGTCCATGATGTCGACAGATGGAAGCGGCATCACGCCGACTACCACCCCCACCGCCCCCCACATCAAGAAGGAAGAAGACCCAGCGAACTTTCAGGCCTGTTCCCCCTCCAATAGTAACATGTATTCTCCCACCACGACTGTGTTACACAGTGATGTAAGTATAGATTTTTATCAATCATTTTGGTGAAGGAACTTAGGCGTGTTCAGAAGCCCTGATATTCACGTTCTTTATACATGGATATGCTCTTTACTGATACTTAAAATTTAATTTTTCTTAAAAGTGGCGATCCTAGTTGTTGTTGATGGTTGAGGTTTTGCGATTTTGGTGGAGTTTCGAATGTTGGTGTTAAGGAGGTAGCGCTAATGATAGATTCCTCAACGTTTTCTATTTCAGCAACAGCATCTTTTTCCCCCTATTCCACTGGTGTTTTCGTTTGTTTGAGTTGAAGTTTTATTGACACTCCCAAGATTAGGAGGGGGGGGATACTCAGTTCAGCTTATTTGCTGTTGGCTGAATTGAAGCCATTGATACCAGGAATGCCCGCAAGCCATGCGGGGAAGCCGGTGGTGCCTGTATCAGTGTTATGTTGATAAGTAATCTCCCAGCGATCTGACAAGTGCGTTCACATGTTCGCCCAAGCTGGTGTAACATTTTTGACCCCAACGTCTAATTACATCCTCCACGCATGGGAGGGCCGAAGCTTCATGAAGTAGCCTCACTGGGAAACGTCGACATACAGAATAGATTGACCGGAGTCTTCTGTTCTGTATCCGCTGTAACCAGAGAAGGTGTCTGCTGCCATGCCCCATACTTCGCAGGCGTAGAGCATCAGAGGGACAATAAGCGCCTTGAAAAGACGTAACTTTAAGTGAACCGACATTTGGGAGGCCAGAACAAGGTAAAGGGCGGCGCTCTGTTCGTTGCTCCCTGCGCGTCGACAAAAAAAGTTAGGCCCTTAGTGCCGCCTAGGTATCGGATGGTATTTCCCCACTCTGTCCTTTTGGTCTTGGTAGGAGAAATTGGGTATCTGGGCTGTGAGGGTGGGCCGTTTTCTTGTAAACAGAACAGCCTGGTTTTCCCCCGGATTGATGCACATGCGCCACTGTCTGCACCAGCCCTGGACGAGACGGAGGTGTTTCTGTAGAGGGTTGAAGGTTCTGCGTATGTTTCTCTCTGTACGGTAGAGCAGGACGTCATCAGTGAATGGGTCATGTTGACGCCCTGCACAGTTGGGAAGTTTGCCATGAAGAGGCTAAACAGGGTGGGTGATAAGACTCCACCTCGTAGGGATTTTTGCATAGATGTTTTCCCTGCAACCACTACTAGAAAGGTTGCTGTAGGCTATTGTAGGAAGCTTTGTATAATGTGGATGAGTTGTCTGTATAGGCTAATCTGTATGAGTTTGTATAGGAGTCTATCATGCCAGTCCGAGTCCTGGATCTGATAGACTGGTTATGAGCCTAGGTGTAGTTTATGTGCACCTACCCTCGTAGGGGCTTAACCACAGGAATGAAGGATAGTTTAGGTTTGGCGATTTTTTGTGGTTTCGGGTGTTGATGTTAAGGAGATAGCGCTTTTGATAGGCTCCTAACGGTTGCTTTTACAGGAGTAGTATCCTTTTCCTCTGCTGGAGCGTTGTTTAATTTTTTTGTTAGAGTTGAATTTAGTTGACTGGTTTAAAGCCATTGTCACCGTGGATGCCCGCAAGCCATGCCTGCATCGACGTCCGGTTGGTAAGTAGCCCCCCCCCCAGCAATGTGACAAGTGCGATCTGATGTCGCCCAATCTGGCGTATAATTTTGAGCCCAGCGCCTAATTACATCCTCCACGTATGGGAGGACCGAAGCTTCATGAAGCCTCACCGGTAAACGTCGACATACAGAATAGATTAACCGGAGTCTTGTATTCTGTATCCGCTGTTACCAGAGAAGCCATGAGTCTGCTGCCATGCCCCACACTTCGCAGGCATAGAGCATCAGAGTGATTATGAGCGCTCTGAAAAGACGTAACTTCAAGTAGAACGGCATTTGGGAGGCCAGAACAGGGTAAAGGGCTTCGCTCTGTTCGACGCTCCCTGCACCTGTTCACGAAAAGTTAGGCCCTTAACAAGCGTGACGCCTAGACATCGGATGGAATATCCCCATTCTATCCTTTGGCTCTGGTAGGAGAAATTGGGTATCTGAACTGCGGGGGAGGGGGTGTTTTCTGGTAAACAGAACAACATGACTTTTGCTCGGATTAACGGACATTCGCCACTATCTACACCAGTCCTGGATGAGGAGGTGTCTCTGTATAGGGTTGAAGGCTCTGTGTATGCTTCTGTATGTGCGGTAGAGCAGGAGGTCATCAGCGAACTGGGTCAAGTTGACGTCCTGCAGAGTAGGGAAATCTGTCATGAAGAGGCTAAACAAGTGGGTGGTAAGACAGAGCCTTCGGGGTCTCCGCCTCGAAGGGGTGTTAGTGTAGATGTTTTATCCGCAACCACTACTAGGAAGCTGTGTATAATGTGGATAAGTTGTCTGTGTAGGCCAATCTGGATAAGTTTATACAGGAGTCACTCATATGAGGTGGTTGATAAGGCCTTCTCGACGTCCAAAGACACCGCTAGCGTGAAGGCCCCGTTCTAGAACCCCAGGGTAGTGTTCTCCACTACCCGCAGCAGCTGTTGGAAGGTCAAGTGCCCAGGAGGAAATCCGAACTGATGGCGTGGGATGGCTTGAATATCAGCCAGCTGTGGCGACAAGCATTGAAGTACTAACCCCTCGAAGAAAATTATATCCTGGGGATCCTCTCTCGGCCTGTAGTTTGCAAGTACATTTGCTTTGGTTTGTGGTTCGTATACAAGGCCTAGATTGCATTGAAGCGGGGAGTGGTACTGCTTTCGTTGGCATCGGAGGCTTTTTGCAATTCTCCAGACGTCGCCACCCTCCAGATATGCACATTCATTATGGCCTCCCACGCTTGCACTCAGTGCGCGCGTAGTCGGACATGGACCTGTCGACGGAGGTGCCGTAGAAGATCTCGATTGTGTGGCGTCCGGTTTCTCTGGAATAGTCTGCGGGCTGCCCATGGTTGGGCAGGTGAGGAGCTCCAGGACTAAAGGGAGGACTTCTGGATGGGGATAGGGGGGTTCGGGTGGTGAGGTTATGAACCGTCCTTACTACTGTGGTAGTGAACGTTTGGACTGCTGTCTCTAGGGTGGGTATATCAGTGATTCTAGAGTTGGGTGAGATTGATACACTGAGGCAATCCATTACGCATTCCCGATTCCTCTGGAGTCATCTGAGAAGTAATGGCCGGCAACCTGAAGGAACATCGTGCCAGCAACGCAACGAGCAGATGGCAGGCTAAGGGAAGCCCGACGGTGTGTTAGTCGTGTTCCTATTCTTTGCAAGAATTTCACCACGTAGTAATGGGAATGTGGGGTTTGTGGGATGGCGGGTGAAAATGAGGTTGGGGAGTGACAGGAGGTAGCAAGTGTCCTTCTCAGCGGTTGCCAGTCATGGTGCAATGACCCTTGTGCGCCGCTGGTGTGATTAGTTTACAAAATATTTATTTATTTTGGGGTTGAAATTTTGAAGTCCAAGCAACTCTTGAAGGATTGTGAGGAGCTTAGCCGTAGCAGCTGTTGTAGGTGCTCCTTCGTTACCGGAGATGCCCGCAAGCCATGCGGGGAAGCCGTTATCGCCTGAAGTGACGGTTTTTAGGATTATAATCCCCAAGAGACCTAATGAGGGCGCTCCGATGGAATGGCAAACCTTCGCTGAATTTTATTGCCCGACGCCTAATTTCGTCCTCCAGGTGTGGCAGATCAGAGGCTTCGTGCAGGAATTTCGTAGGAAACCCTAGATGCCGTAGGCATCTATTCTGTACTCGTTGAAGCAATGGAGTATGCCGCCATGCTCCAGATCTCGCAGGCGTAGATTAGCAAGGGGACTATGAGAGCCCTAAAAAGGCGCAACTTAAGGGGAACCGGCATCGTGGATTTCAGCATCGGGTACAAGGAGGCCGCAGCCCCAGTGCCCCGACATCTCAGTTCCCTGATGTACTCCCCAAAAGTGACGCCCTTATTAAGCTTCACCCCCAAGCAAGTGATGGTGTTCGTCCATTCAATCGTTTGTCTGAGGTATGTGAATGAAGGGAAGTTTGCGGGAAAGCGGTGCTTGGTGAAGAGAATAGCGTGGCTTTTCTTCGGGTTGATAGACAACCGCCAACGCTCGCACCACTCTTGGAGGAGGTGGAGGTGTCTCTGAATGGGGTTGAAGGCTCTGCGTGGTTTTTTGTTGGTACAGAATAACAAGACGTCATCAGCATATTGAGCTATGTTGACGTGCTACTCTGTAGGAAGCTCGATCACTTAGACGCTGAAAAGCGTGGGGGATAGTATAGAGCCTTCGGGGACTCCGCCTCTTATTGGTCTTAGTGTAGATTTGTGTCCCGCAACTGAAACTACAAATCATCTGTGTTTTAGATATGAGTGTAGAAGGTGTATGATGTATGACGGGAGCTCCAGACAGATGAGTTGTAGGACCAGACCCGCGTACCAGGTCGTAGAGAAGGCCTTCTCCACGTCCAGCAATCGCCGCAGTGTAGGACCTGTCCTGGAAGCCCAGGGCAGCGGCCTCCACCACTCGCAGTAGTCGCTGGGATGTAGAATGCCCAGGACGGAAACCAAACTGATGGTCTGGGATGGCTTGAATATCGCCCAAAAGAGGGGGCAAGCGGTTTAACAAAAGTCTCTGATGAAGTGGTAGTTGGAAGGATAAAGTGGATCTTTCCCCGGTTTCAAAATACATATCACCCAGGTCTCTTCACTCGTGTGGAAAGTGGTAGAAAGAACACCTTGGTTAGAAAGAACACAGCCTTGATGGGAAGACCGCGAAGCATGTCGGGGGTTAGCCCGTCAGGTCCCGCTACCTTTTTGGGGTTGAGACGCCGGAGTGTGCCCTGGAGCTCACTAGGTCGGATGACAGGAAGTCGGTCCGCCTCGTCAGGGGGGCATCGAAGGTATTGACGCACCTCCCGACGAGCGGTTCATAAGCCAGGCCTTGGATGCCTTAGATTGGGAAGGTAATTTGATCTCCGCGGTGTCGGAGAGTTTTGGCAATCCTCCACACGTCGCCATCCTCGTGTCTCAGGCGGACAATCGTCCCCTTCCAGCTCGCGTAGGCAGGACAGGACCTATCGGCGTAAGCGGCTCAGGAGTGCTCGATTATGGGGCGTGCGGTAACGCTGGTAAAGTCTGCAGGCAGCCCAGGATCGGCGGATAAGGAGATGGAGTTCCAGGGGAAGGACGTCCACGTGAAGGGGAGCTGGGGTGTGAACGGCTAGGTTATGGGTAGTTCGCACCACGATGTAGGTAAACGATCGGACCGCAGCCTCCAGTGATGAGATGTCTGTGATCCTAGGGTTTTGAGGGATGGACTCGTTAAGGCATACCCTGACGCATTTCCAGTCAACGTCTCGGTCTTGAACCGAGACGTCATGACTGGCAACCCGTGTGTTAGCCTTGGCTGTGGTTGCCCCTCCTTGGTCTCGTGAATGGTTTGTGGATTGCAGGGACCCTCTACTCTGAGTTGAGGGTCCGCGTGTACCATGCGTATGATTTAATTGCCTTGAGCGTCTGCCCGAGGGTCGCAATGTCAGTGCGGATGTTTGGCATTGAAGTCCCCGGGTGGAAAGGTAATCGTTTTGTACCAACGATCAGTGGGTGATATACAGACACCATGAGCCATCGTTGATTACGTTATGTTTCAATCCGTAGTCAGCCTTTAGGTCTGCGTTGCCATGCTAATTACCCGTGCCGCCATCTATTTTTATTGAGTTGAACTGCATACAGTATACACATTAGCGTCGCTATGGCGCTCGCCAGAACTGAACATAAACTAGACCTTCTGTGGTGATCTTGTTCTTGAGATATGGTGGGGACCCGCCACACGACGATGGTAGGATACACACTCAGTCCTCCCAGAAAATCCCCTCGCTGGTAACGGGAATCGAACCCGGATCCTCCGCACCAAAGACGTATGCACTGGCTATTGGGACGAACTCGACTGAGGTACTAGTTCAAATTCCTGTAATTCTTCTTCCTTTCAAATATTAGGCATTATGACTCGTTACGGTATCACAGTTGAATTTTCAATTCAAAATTTGCTTACTCAACGAATAGATTTCTTCCCGTTTAAACGATAATGAAGAATGACTTTTGGGATTCTGTTTGTATGCCTGCGATGCGGATGATTAGTGAATGGTTTCTGCAAGTGAATGCGGGTAAATAACATAAAACATTACACAAATCTAAGATTAGACGGTGTCAATCAGATGGACAAGCATCGTTTCGTCCTTTCTTATGTACTATCTTTCACAAAAGTAAATACCCTCCGCGCTATAGGTCTCCTATTTCTCAGGCGATCTTGCATAGGGGGTATGAGAATAAAATTTACCATAGCTTCCCATACCTTTGTGTTCAAGTGGGCATGGCGGCCAATCGCTCACCTCGCAGTTTTGAAAACCAATATATCAGTAATAATTGTAAACTAACTGGAAATTGTTGCAAATTTAAATTCATACACTTGCAGAAAATGTCTTGTTATTGTGTTTCGATTAAGTAGTGGACAACACTAATTGGGTGATTTACTTACAAAATTAAGTTTAATCAGCAGTAGTTTTAGCTACGACTAGAGTAGCCGAAGTGGTTAAAGTGTGCTTCTGCTGAATATAGAGAGGTCGGTAGGTGGATCGAATCCCGTGTAACGCGTGCCTTTTTTATTTTCTCTAGCCCGCATGTACAATTTACACAGTGAATACAGAAGGTATTGTATTCCACCCAAAAATTCGATGTCGAGATTTCACCGGAAATATATTATGTTTTGGGGTCCTCTGAGTCCGAAAAAACATTTTAGAAAAAGGTCCGTGTGTGTCTGTGGACAGCATAGCTCAAAAATGAAAGACCGTTATTTAGGTTAAGTATCTTCCATGGATGCGACACGAAGATTTTTAAGAAAATTCCCCCACCACAAACTACCCTTTACATGGAACATTTTTTTTTGAAAATTTTTATTTCCTTAAAAATGGCAGTAAGGATTTTGGTTAAAATCTCATATACTAAAACTATGTAGATCCCAAATAAAATGTATATCTTGAATTTTCTGAGAATAACCCCTAAGACCTCTTTCTTCTGTTTTGATTTTTCCGAATTTTTCTTACTAAACCGTAAGATATACACAAAAACGTACTATACAAAAAACGTAGATCTGGTCGAAACACATAATTCATGTCCTTTACGTTTTTGTGAGTGTAACACAGATTTTTATTATTTTTTTTTTTTGGAAAATCTTTATTTTCGTAACCTTTACGAAATATAAATTTGACATATTAGTGGAAGCTCTTTCTGTCAAAACTCCTCCCACAGAGCAGCAAATTACATTGTTAGTTTTATTCTCGAATGCTATTATCAGGTTAAGGGATTTATTTCGGTCATTCATGATTATATCAGCTTACGATGCATATAAGGAAACATTTGTATGTCCATGTTTGAATGTCCCGCTGTATAGGAAGGAAATTAGAATGTTACAGGCACAAAACGAAAATAATTTCTTTAGAATTACATCCCTTTATAGTTAATTATGCAGGTCATGAGAATAGGACTCAAAATTATCGAAAGCAGACGAATTTAATATATTATATACCATACGAAAGTATTTAATATTATAAGATTGATTTAAGTGTCACAAAATGCATTCTAAAAGGTAGAAAATGCCAGCGAATATATTAATTAATGGTATAGTAAACAGAGCACAATACAGTAGTAGATTCTTAAACGTGAAACAACCTCTATACTTAGCAGCGTTGCCATCCTGTTTATTTCCAGCACTATGCAATATTGCCTTGACCCACTTGCCGGCTGCCTAGAAATGTGCCTTTATCTTGGTTCACCATTCCTGATGACAATAGATAATCTCGAGGAATTAAAGACGTTTGTTAATGCTACGTTTCAGAATATAAGCACCACCTGGATCGAACCACCACCTGCTAGCACTTTTGAATTCACTCAGGGCGATTCAGCAATACAAGCGCAGACGTAACGTAAGCGCAAGACTTTGCACTCATATTATTCAATGTAAGCATTCACATAGAAACACGTAAGACGCCTCGCAATGCAATGCAACGCAACTTAAGAGTTTGCAAACTCCAAACTTTATCCTTGCTTTGCTTGCAAAGACGAGCAATTGAAGGGCTGAGAACCATAGTGGGCCATCTCCATGTGAAGTCAAAATTGAGCTGTTGCCATCTGTTGGTATAGTTTATTTTTATACATCTTATATTGAGTGGGTCATGTCCAGCATTTCCCGTTTACAAACAGTAGAGCATCAAAATATCGGTCTAAATGAAACTACAAATTCTGTTAGAGTCAAAGTGGTCCAAATCCATGCAGCAAATCACGCTGCCGCATATGATGATCTTATGCCCATGCCACCATTTATTCCTCCAGTGAATCATGATTTTTACAAGAGTTTGCGTGAGCAAGTCAATAATGATGATCAGCAGGACATTGATTAGATGAATGGAAATGACCCAGTTACATTTCTTTAGGCTGGGCCAAATCCCAGCAAAGGAATATAGCTCCCAATAAAAAACTGTAAAACCTAATTTTGCATGAAGCCACATTAATGTTGTACTAATATAAGATAGAAGATATATTCTAGATTGCTGTGGCATTTAGTTATGTAAAACTTGGCTCAATAAATTATGACATTGAAAAAACATCGACCTGCTATTTCTCCTTGTTTAAAAAATGGTGCTTGGCCCACTATGGTTCTCAACCCTTCAATTCTGCTTCTTTTCTCTATGCTTTGCCAATGAATTCAACAAACGCCGGGCCGCGCCGTGGCCGAGGCCGAGTGGTTAGACCTCTCGGTCCCAAGCGACCGCATATGAGATTTGTGGTGGACAAAGCGGCACTGGGGCGGGTTTTCTCCGGTTTCCCCCGCCATCACATTCCACCGATGCTCCATCTTCATGTATCATCAGTGTCACCGCCTGCGGTGCCATAAGTAGTTAGAGTGGGCGTTAAATACTACAAAAACAACAACAAACAAACGCCGATTCCACTGCAAGATTTTAGAGGGCCTGCTGTACATGCATGCTCTTCTATTTGGCCGTGAAGTGCCTCGCCATTTCTAATTTCCCTCAAGAGGTTATGGCAGTCTGCTTGCGAATCCTCCTTTCATTTAGCGGATATAACTATAATTTGCGTCTAGATTCTTGGTTCTCATAAGTCGAAAGTGCAGAGAATAATTCTTAGTTCATTAAATGTGTAGTGTTACCTATTTCTGCATTCTCTACATTTGTACTGTTTTCAATGATTTTGAATGAGCAATTATTGTGACGTCACTGCCGCAAGCGTCAGTTGTTAGTATGCAATTTTTATAACATATTTATTTGTAATTGAGTGAATTTTCTTAGATGGTATTGTTGGTTACGTTATTCAGTTTGAAACGTGTGGAGCGCTTGATAGATATCCGTAAGCAGGCAAATTGCAGATCTAGAAACCCTACCAACATATTGCGTTACGCTTAGAACTGTATTATGGTGTTCCTCCCTCGCGCCTGCGCTATTTTGCGTTACGTCACCGCATCTCATTGTGAATGTATCTTTACTTTGTGTAACTTGACAACAATTTTCTTGCAAGGAGGACGTTCGTAGTACCTTGACAAATGGTATAAATATTTTGCTTTGTTTCTAGATGTTACATTTATTTCGGGGATAAAAAGAGAAGATAGTCTAGGGAAAAAATGAGTATCATTTAATCAATTGTTTTTCCCCACACTAGCCGTATTTAGGAGGGAGTTGATTAGGTAGAATCAGACTGAAAATGAACGCCATAGCAACTGGCTTGAGACCGGGAGATCCATGGTTCAAATCCCGGCTATGGCGTTAAATTTTTCAGTCTTACTCTATCTGATGAATATCGCTGTTTCAGTGTGAGGTATAAGTCTCTCTACTTTTTTACTTTCTCTATACGTGCTATGTACATAGTGTATAGAGAAGGTATTGTATTGCACCCAAAAATTCGATACCGAGATTTCACCGGAAATATATATTTTAGGGTCCCCTTTATCTAAAAAAAAAAAAAGCATTTTCGGAAAAAGGTCCTTGTGTCTGTGAACACGATAACTCAAAAACGAAATGTCGGTAAAATACAAAACTTGGTATTTAGGTTTAGTATCTTTCAGGGATGCGACACGAAGATTTTGAGAAAACTCCGCTCACCCCCCCAACTACGCTTTCTATGGAACTTTTTTTTGAAAATGTTGATTTTCTAAAAAATGACTAACGATTTTGATTAAAGTATCGTATATTAAAGATATTTACCTGACAAATAAAATGTATATTTTGAATTTTCTGGGAACAGCCTCTGAAGACTACTTTATTCTGGGTCAATTTTACGGAATTATGCAAAACTGCTAAACCGTAAGAGATGGACAAAAACTTACCACACAACAAATGTAGAGCACCTTAAAACACACAATTTATGTTGTATACATGTTTTTCGTGGAGTTGATTGTTTTTTTTAAATATTCCTTGTTTTTGGTTTCAGCTATAAAAACTTATACTTTTCTCATACAGGACTTTGTGAACTCGTGTCCATACAAACAAAGGAACTTCAGTCACATAGCAACCAGCTTTTGACTATCACTTTAACCTATGGTACCCCCTTATTTCGCTTCTACTAACAAGGAAGCAAGTAATAAGACTATTTCTGATAATTTTTGCTCCGTTAGATGAAGTAGATAGAATAGTTTGTTGCAGTGATATAGAGAAAATCATGTGAATGGAACACATCAGATTTTTTTTTTATAATGAAAGTCAAATGATGAAGAAATAATTAAACCGATGTAATAGTTTTAATGGCGATTTGAAATTAAGGTATTCTAATTCAAATTCATACACGATTCACTACGTTAATCTTTTGTAGCATGGCCATATTAAGTGTCAAATGCGCGTGCGTGAAACATCACACTGCTATTCTCTGACTCCAGTCATTCTTAGATATGGGTTGCAGGCCTTGTCCACGTGGTTGATAAGGTTGACAGCACCAAACAGCTCTGAAATCATAAGATGTCAGTGTCTCCCGGATTTAAAGAGAATTTACACGGATTCGAGATTAACATAAACTTCTATTTTTACTTTCTCTGCACGTACTTTGTGCGTGGTGTATAGAGAACATATTGCATTGCATCCAAAAATGCGATACTGAGATTTCACCGGAAATACATGTTTTGAGTCTGAATCCAAAAGAGCATGTTTAGAAAAATGTCCGTGTGTATGTGTATGCAGCATAGCTCAAAAACGAAAAGACTGTTAAATGCCAAACTTGGCATTTAAGTTTGGTATCTTCTAAAGATGCGACACGAAGATTTTCAAGAAAATCCCCCCACCCCAAACTACCCTTTACATAGAAAAATTTGGAAACTTTTTATTTTTTCAAAAGTGGCTCTAACGATTTTGATTAAAATACTATATATTAAACATATTATATGGTAAGTAGAATATATATATCTTTAATTTTGTGGGAATAGCCTCTAAAGACTTCTTTATTAGAACGAATTTTGCTGAATTTGTGTAACTGGTAAATCTTAATAGATAGACAAAAAATACTACACATTAACTGCAGATCACGTCATAACACACAATTTATGTCACATACGTTTTTTCGTGGAATTTGCCATTTCTGAGATATTCCTTGTTATTTGTTTCAGATTCAGAATACTTAAACTTTTCTCACATGGAAAGCTGCAAACTCCTGGCCCTGCATAGAAACGGTCTTCAACCCCATGCCAACCAGCTTTTAAAAGATTTGACTGTCGGTTTATCCTAGTGTATTCCCTTATTTAAATTAAACAATTTCTGTAATGTTTATCTCGATTATCATTAAGTAGAAGGAAAATATGTTTTTAACACTAATTTGTTACAAGGATGTAGTAAAAGTCATGTGAATGGAACACATCATATTTTTTATATTAACTCTCCTATTGAATATAATAATACTAATAATTATGTTATTTTACAATTGTCTTCACAATCAATAATCCACTATTGTATTATGTGCTCTGTTAATATACCATTAATTAAATCATTTGCGGGAATTTGTTACTTTTTAGAATTACTTTGTGCCACAAATACAATTTTTATAGTATTAAATACTTTGGTATCGTATATAATAAATTCATGTGCTTTCGATAATTTTCAGTCCTATTCTCATATACCATTGTATTAGTGTCGCCATGTAAAGGGTAATTGGAGTGGGGGATTTTCTCGAAAATCTTCGTGTCGCACACTTCTCTCTCTGTGTGTGTGGGGGGGGGGATGTGGGCAGCATAACTCAAAAACGAAAAGTCCGTTAAATACCAATCTTGGTATTTAACTTAAGTATCTTCCATGCATGCGACACGAAGATTTTTCAAGAAAATCCTCCCATCCCCAACTACCCTTTATCATTTTCGAAATTTTTGATTTTCTCAAAAATGGCTCTAACGATTTTGATTTAAACATCGTATATTAAAGATATTTACATGACAAATAAAATGTATAAATTGAATTTTCTGGTAATAGCCTCTGAAGAGTAGTTTATTCTGGATGAATTTTACTGAATTTTGAATAACTGCTAAACCGTAAGAGATGTACAAAAACTTACCACACAAAAAATGTAGAGCACGTTAAAACACATAATTTATGTTATATACATTTTTTTCGTGAGTTCGTTGTTTTTGAGACATTCCTTATTTTTGGTTTCTGCTATGAAAAACTTATACTTTTCTCATATAGGAACTTGTCAACTCCTATCCATATAAATAAAGGAACTTCATTGACATAGAAACCAGCTTTTGACTGTCATTTTAACCTATGGTAGTTCCTTATTTCGCTTCTACTTACAAGGAAGCAAGTAATAAGACTATTTCTGCTAATTTTTTTCTGATTAACATAAAGTAAATAGAAGTATAAGCTTTTTAAGAATAATTTGTTGCAGGGATATAGATGTGAACGGAACACATCAGATTTTTTATTATTTTGTACCTCGAAACAATGAATATGTTGAATAAATAAAGCAGTTTGTGAGTTTCGTGCAGGTGGGGAATTTTCCGATCGTCCCATTCTCCTCTGATTATTCATTCCCTTGACGCCGAAAATACCAGTTCCTTTTGTCATACAAGCCGTTGTTGTCGGAGGTCACGAATCACGTTTTGTTGCCGAATTTTGATGCATGCTAATATTATTCCAACAGGCCCAAACTGAGTCCCTTGGACAGGCACCAAGGTAAATTGGCGTAATATATGTTGCGGACTAACTTTAATTCGACGCGATATTTCTTCCTTCCTGGTTTAGGCATTTGGCTGTGGAGTTCTCATGTTTGTTCAAGCCATCCTCGTCCACGAGGTTTTAACGAAAGGCGGTTTGGGTACAATGTACATAGTGTATAGAGAAGGTATTGCACTCCACCAAAAAATTCCATACCGAGATTTCACCGGAAATATATGTTTTATCCAAAAAAAAGTATTTTCATAAAAAGGTCCGGGTGTGTGTATGTGAACACGATATCTCAAAAACGAAAAGTCGGTAAAATACCAAACTTGGTATTTAAGTTAAGTATCTTCCAGGGATGCGACACGAAGATTTTGAGAAAAATCCTCCCACCCCAAACTACCCTTTACATGGAACTTTTTTCTAAAATTTTGATTTTCTAAAAATGGCTCTAACGATTTTGATTAAAATATCGTATATTAAAGATATTTACCTGACAAATAAAATGTATATTTTGAATTTTCTGGGAATGGCCTCTGAAGACTTCTTTTTTCTGGGTCAATTTTACGGAATTTTGCATAACTGCTAAACCGTAAGAGATGGACAAAAACTTACCACACAACAAATGTAGAGCACCTTAAAACACAGAATATATGTTATATCCTTTTTTTTCGTGGAGTTGATTGTTTTTGACATATTCCTTGTTTTTGGTTTCAGCTATAAAAAACATACTTTTCTCATACAGGACTTGTGAACTTGTGTCTATGCAAACAAAGGAACTTCAGTCACATAGCAACCAGCTTTTAGCTATCACTTTAACCCCTTATTTCGCTTCTACTAACAAGGAAGCAAGCAATAAGACTATTTCTGCTAATTACGAGCATGAAGTAAATACAAGCATATACAATTACAATTTGTTACAGAGATGTAGAGAAAGTCATGTGAATGGAACACATAAGATTTTTTTACCTTCTCTAGCTCCATATAACACTGTACATAGGGATAGAGAATTATTGTATTCCACCCAAAAATTCGATGTCAAGATTTCACCGGAAATACATGTTTTGGGGTCCCCTGAGCCCCCCCCCCCAAAAAAAAAACATTTTTAGAAAAAAGGTCCGTGTGTGTCTGGACAGCATTGCTCAAAAAAATTGGTATTTAAGTTTAGTATCTTCCAAGGATGTGACACGAAGATTTTCATGAACATCCCCCCACCACAAATTACCCTTTACATGGAAAAAATTCCGAAAATTTTGATTTTCTAAAACTGAGTACTATTCGTGCCATGTGTTTGTGTCCCATTACCACATGCTCTCGTGTGCAGCTTATTGTTTTCATAAACCTTAAAAAGGCATCACAATAACTATGATATTATTAACTGCATACTGAATGTCGTTTATGAAATAAGTATGTACAAAATAAATAACCGGTACATGTCCATTCAGTATCATGTAATAAGCCGTCTCAAAAATTCACTAGGATTTTTACGGCAGAGCTCCACATTCTTAACAGAAACAGTTTTTCTTTCCAACTTTTGATCACGTGTCAACAAACGCAGCACCCATTTTGCACAGACCTCGCGAAAGCCCAAAATATTACCTGCACGTTCTTTTGATATGTTTACAGCCTCTGCTATCTCAAACAACTTGAATCTGCGGTCTTCCAGTACTTCTACAGGGTGTCCAGAGCGAGGCTCATCACTAGTGCTCGTCCTATTTTAATCATTGAATATGAAGGGGCAGAATCTTTCAATGTACTGTCCATTTTCTTCTTGATTTCTTTAGGCGTTAAGCCTTTCAAATGGAATTATTTAATCACTGCTCGTTGATCCAAATCCTCCATTTTCGTGAAAACTCTAAAGTTGTCTTGTTTAAAATGCTGTCTATGAATACAAACTAGTCTAGAGTTAAACTATACGATGCTATCGTCTAACTGGCCTAGTGGCGCCATATCTGTGTGAGGCCCGGGACTTATCAGCCGACCCTCGTATATAGTAACATTTTTACTTTCTCTACACGTACTATGTACAGTGTATAGAGAAGGTATTGTATTGCACCCAAAAATTCGATACCGAGATCTCGCCGGAAATACATGTTTTGGGTCCCCCTGAATCCAAAAAAAAAGCATTTTTGGAAAAAGGTCCGTGTATGTGTCTGTGGACAGCATAGCTCAAAAACGAAAAGACCGTTAAATACTAAACTTGGTATTTAAGTTTGGTATCTTCCTAGGATGCGACACGCAGATTTGCAAGAAAATATCCCCAACCCCAACTACCCTTTACATGGAATTTTTTTCGAAAATTTTGATTTTCTCAAAAATGGCTCTAACGATTTTGATTAAAATATCGTATATTAAAGATATTTACCTGACAAATAATATGTATATCTTGAATTTTCTGGGAATAGCCTCTGAAGACTACTTTATTCTGGAGGAATTTTGCATAACTGCTAAACCGTAAGAAATGGACAAAAACTTATCACACAAAAAAGTAGAGCACATAAAAACACACAATTTATGTTATATATTTGTTTTTTTCAAGGAGTTGATCGTTTTTGAGATATTCCTTGTTTTTGGTTTCAGCTTTGAAAAACTTGTACATTTCTCATACAGGAATTGGTCAACTCGTGTCCATACAAAGGAACTTCAGTCACCTAGTAACCAGCTTTTGACTTCACTTTAACCTGTGATACTCCCATATTTTGCTTCTACTTACTAGGAAGCAAGTAATAAGACTATTTCTGCTAATTTTTTCTCGATTAGCATGAAGCAAATAGAAGAATAAGCTTATTAACAATAATTTGTTAGTCAGAAGCAGAGAAAGTCATGTGAATGGAACATATCAGATTTTTTTTATATGATTTACTGGTTATATAAGAGCAGTTCAGGATGAGGCGGACATCACAGGTTAATTCAAGATATACATTTTATTTGTCATGCAAAAGTTTGAACATAATATTGTATCAAAAACAATCTTAGAGCCATTTTCATGAAAGGTAAAAATAATGCAAATGTTTACATGTAAAGCACAGTTTAGGGTGGGCATTTTCTTGAATCTCTTTATATTGCACATTCTTGGAAGGTGTTGAACTTAGGTACCATTTGGTTATTGAACTGACTCTAGGTTTTGTTATGATGTAACAGGCGATGTTTTTGTACTTTCTCTAGCCTGCATGTACAATGTCATAATGGATAGAGAAGGTACTGTATTCCACCCAAAATTTCGATGTCGAGATTTCACCAGAAATATATGTTTTGTGGTCCCCTGAGTCTGAAAAAATAAATTTTTAGAAAAAGGTCCATGTGCTTGCGTGCGTGTGGACAGCATAGCTAAAAAACGATAGGATGTGACACAAAGATTTAAAAAAAGAAACCCACACAAACCACCTTTTGCATGGAGAAATTTTCGAAAATTTGGATTTTCTCGAAAATGGTTTTAACGATTTTGATTAAAATCCTGTATATGAAAGCTATTTGCATTCCAAATAAAATGTATATTTTGAATTTTCTGGGATAAGCCTCTGAAGATCTCTTTATTCTAGATGAATTTTACCGAATTCTGCTTAACTGCTAAACCGTAAGAGATAGACAAAAGCTTACAACATAAAAAATGTAGATCTTGTCAAAACACACAATTTATGTCCTTCACGCTTTTGTTGTGGAGGTAATCATTTCCGAGATTATTCCTTGTTATTGGTTTCAATTGTGAAGTACTTACACTTTTCTCAGACAGGAAGTGTCCGTTTTTCTTTTGTTATACTCCTGGCCAAGCAAAGAAGCGATTTGCAATGACAATCACATGACAATAGCTTAAAACATTTGAACTATCACTTTAGCATAGCGCATTCCTGTAGTTCCCTTCTACTTATAGGGAACTGGGTAATAAAAACTTTCTGCTAATGTTTATCTCGATTAATATTGTGTAGAAAGAAGAATAATCTTTTGTAAGCAGTGTATAGAGCAGCTAGAGAAAGTCATGTGAGCATAACACATAAGATTTTTTTAATTCACCAGATTTTAAAATATGTATTTCTGATGAAATCGTTTCACATTTTTGGGTGGAATACAAAACTTCCTGTATTTACTGTAGATAAGGAAGTAAAATGTATGATTAAGATATTGTGAGTAGAATGTGAATAATATGAAGCATTCAATTTTTACTTTCTCTAGCCCCGTATGTACAATGTACATAGAGATGGAGAAGTATTATATTCCACCCAAAAATTCGATACCGAGATTTCACCGGAAATACATGTTTTAGGACCCCCTGTATCCAAAAAAATCATTTTCAGAAAAAGGTCCGTGTGTCTGTGAACACGATAACCCAAAAACGAAAACTACCTAAAATGCCTAACTTGGTATATAAGTTTAGTATCTTCCAGGGATGCAACACGAAGATTTTGAGAAAAATGCCCCCACCCCAAACTACCCTTTACATGGAATTTTTTTCGAAGATTTTGATTTTTTTAAAAATTGCTCTAACGATTTTGATTAAAATACTGTATATTAAAGATATTCACCTGACAAATAAAATGTATATCTTGAATTTTCTGGAAATAGCTTCTAAAGACCTGTTTATTCTGGATGAATTATATTTATTTTGCATAACTAGTAAACTGTAAGAGATAGACAAAAACTTACTGATCAAAATATGTGGGTCTTGTTAAAATACACAAGTTATGTCATATACATTTTTTTCGTGGAGCTTACCATTTTCGTGGTATTCATTGTTATTAGTTTCAGTTGTGAAGTGCTTATACTTTTCTCAGACGGGAGTGTCCTTTTTTCTTTTCTTCTACTCCTGGCCAAGAAAAGAAGCGATTTGTAATGACAATGTATAACAACAGCTTTTAAAACATTTGACTATGGGTTTAGCCTAGTGTATTCCCTTATTTTCTTCCTACCTATAAGGAACTAAGTAATAAGTACATTGTGCTAATTCGATTAGCAAGGTGCAGAAAGAAGAATACTCTTATGTAAGAAGTTTGTAGAGCAGCTAGAGAAAGTCATGTTAGTGTAACACATCAGATTTTTGTATTACTTATTTTGAACTCCTCTACTTGTTCAATTGTATGCAAATTTATATACTGCTGCTTACCAAAGTATCATAACATTTACCACCTGATAGTGGAAATACACAACTATGTGATAGTGAGTGTACTAGATACTTTTAACTCTATGCTTTGATAAGTGCATTTTGACTATGGAATAATTTTTAGAATTTCGGCAAACTTATCATTTTCACAAAGGATTATTGATTGCTTTTGTTAGTTTAATGTTTGGCAAATGTGTTTGTCACCAGATGGAATACTGTGAAAGTCAAGACTCTCGTCGTTATGAAATGTCTCAGTCAAGGTCACCTGGAAGTCCTGATCGACAATACTGTTCATCCACCACACAGCCTATTGGAGACACACTACTTGGTCATCCAGAGGTGAGTTACTTGCATGTACTCCAAATTTATTACTAGAAGAGGCATTATTATTATTATTATTATTATTATTATTATTAAACTTTGAGTTTTAAGACTCCAAATATACTTGTCTACGCTAATATAAGAGGGTTTATGTCACTCTAAAACTCTGTGATAAAGGTCTCTGCTCCAGTTTAGAGACTCATTACCACAACAGAGAATATTATCTATGTATGTACTGATAATGTATTTGTTTAAATGTTTTCAGCTAATTTAAATGAAAAGAACATATAAATGATTATTCTTATTGTTTCTGTTTGTAGTGTTTAGTTTCATTATAACTCATGTCTGCCATCATTCCTATATTTCTTGAAGATATATTGCATAGTTTACTTCGGATTGATGTCTGTGTATTGAATTTAATGGAGAATGCAAATAACAATATGATGAGATATTATAAATTGTTTGATTATTGTAACAAAGAACTATCAAAACCATTACCAGCATCATCATAATAGTATCATCATCAGCAGAAGTATAACTATGTCTTTAGATTTCAGTAAAAGTTTTGAAATATTCCAGTTTCAGAGATTCATAAGAAAGTTAACTTTGTTTTGTGATATATTACTCATATATCCTGATATTAGTACAACACGAGAATCAAAATAGCATCAAATTTTCTATGCACTTTTTGAAAGGAACTCACTGTTTTATGGGTATAAAAGTATACAGAAAGCTTTTGCAGTTTTTAAAAGGAATAAAAACACTTAACCTTTCTGGTAAAAAAAAGTGGAAAAAATATTTAGCATAAGAAAACATATTTATTCCATTTAAGAATTTATGGAAGACAGCATTATAAATATCATAGGTTAAAATTATTGTTCATAGCTGATAACTTACAAGGTGTAAAATCTTGTTATATGTCAGAAACTGTGTTAGTCCTTATAGTAGTTGATACCAAATGTATAATTATGTGATGTGGGTTAGCAGTAGTTGACATTTTAAAGCACATAAATGACACCGTAACACTGCTTAACTTCCAGTACAGTAGCATCATATTTACAAGTAGAAAATTATGGTCTTCTACTGTTTCTAGATCTGACGTTCATAAAATCTTATTTGAAATCTGCTGAATACCTGTCCTTACCAATAATTACATAAAAGGAACAGTTTCAAGAACAATACTGCCATCATTGGGAACCTTGCTCTCATATGAATTATCATTCCATAACAAGAAAGAATTCAAGGAATATCAGCATTGTATTCAACATAGAAAGTTCACCTTATTACCTAAAGGCCCACAATGAATTGAGCAGGGTTTTCAAGCAATTTGTCTTTATTTGGCTCCACAAAACAACATAAAGACACCATAAAGAATCTATTTAGCAAACCATTAAAAACTTCTATTCATCCTAAAGCCCATTAGTTTACCAAATAAGCTACCCAGATTATGACAAATTTATGTAGGGGATATACAAAGAACTAGATACAAGACAATCTTCAGGAATATCAAATTTAAATAGAGATATAAATCTGCATTTTCAGTCAGCTTTTTAGAAAGAAAACTAAAACACTGATAGCAATATTGAATTATTTAAAAACAATCTCCTTGAATTCTCAATTTCTGAGAAAATATTCCCACATGAATTTTTTTTTTCTAAAAACTGGCTCTAACGATTTTTATTAAAATATTTTATATTAAAGATATTTACCTGACAAATAAAATGTATATTTTGAATTTTCTGGGAATAGCCTCTGAAGACTACTTTATTCTGAGTGAATTTTACGGAATTTTGCATAGCTGCTAAACCGTAAGAGAGAGACAAAGTCTTACCATAAAAGATGTATAGCACATTAAAACACACAATTTATGTTGTATACATTTTTTTTCATGGAGTTGATCGTTTATGAGATATTCCTTGTTTTTGTTTTCAGGTTTGAAAAACTTAGCTTTTCTCATACAGGAATTTGTCTACTCCTGTCCATACAAACAAAGGAGCATCAGTCACATAGCAACCAGCTTTTGACTATCGCTTTAACCTATGCTACTCCCTTATTTCCCTTCTACTTAAAAGGAAGCAAGTAATAAGACTATTTCTGCTAATTTTTTGTCGATTAGCATGAAGTAAATAGAAGCATGAGCTTTTTAAAACTAATTTGTTGCAGAGATGTAGAGAAAGTCATGTGAATGGAACACATCAGATTTTTAGTATTGCTGCTACCTCAAACACTATGGTGTGCATTAGCACTACAACCAATGATGGGGTATTTAGACTTCTTCTAACAATGGCTAATGAACTGTTTCACCTCTAGAGGAGGAGGTAATACTTCTGAATCACCTGAGCACCTTAAAAGTGGCAAAAATTACCTAATGAAAATTCTAAACTAACATCATAAAAATTAATATTATATCTAATGCTGTTTTGTGAGTAATTGTATTGTTAAAACTATAATTTTTCTTACTATGGTAGCCTCTTATTACTGCAGATAATCTGTTAAGTAAGTCATACTATTAAAATAATATTAAGTAAGCCTACCTTAGTCAGCATTGCAATACACCACCATGGTCATCCTCAAGTTTTCAAAAGTCTTTGCATTTTCTATAGCTCGTAAATGTTTCTCTTGCACGATACGTTGTTGCACAGTAACCATATATCTGCAACGACTTCAATTTTGCATAATTTACAAAACACAACACATTCATCAGATTGAGAACACATTTTCACTGAATTCTGTCACATATTGTCTTAAATGGCTTGCAGTCAGATGCTGCCTGGCTTGTGAAGGATTTGGGTTCAACCTCCTTTTGGCTTGTGGGTACTTAATGGACCAAAGATTGGACAGTTCCTCAATAGATGAAGAAAGCCTTCTGATAGGAAATCCCAGAAGAACCTCCTTTAACCTTAAGTGTCTTCCTTTTTGAGGGTTGGCCTTTGTCCATGGCCTTGTCAGATTCTTTCAGCAATGTAGCTTTGGGCCTTAGTTGCACTTGCCCCACAAAAATAAGAACTTGAAGCAATTAATTATAACCTCTCATCTAATAACATTTCATATGCATCTTGCGCTTTAATTCTCTCAGTATATTAATCTTTCAGTATACTATGACTCTTAAGTTAAACAAACCAAATTTATAGCTTATCCACTGAAAAGTGGTCAACTGAAAAAGTCAGCTGGATGACTTGCCTTCTGTTGATCTTCTCACTGTTTTGGACTTTAATAAAGCCTTAGATCCTTTCATGATATCCTCAATGCTTATGGAAGTGGTCACCACAATCATAGTACAAGGGATTAAACTCCTTTTGTTTGCTTCCTTCAGAAGGCTCAATTCTCCAGCTGTGCAATACAACCACTCTGCAGTGTTTTTATTTTCTCTAAATATACTATGTACATAGTGTATAGACAAGCTATTGCACTCCACCCAAAAATTTGATACCCGGATTTCACCGAAAATATATGTTTTAGGTCCATGTGTCCTTGTGTCTGTGAACACGATAACTCAAAAATGAAAAGTCGGTAAAATACCAAACTTGGTCTTTAGGTTCAATATCTTCCAGGGATGCGACACGAAGATTTTGAGAAAAATCCCCCCACCCCAAGCCACCCTCTACATGAAACTTTTTTCGAAAATGTTGATTTTCTCAAAAATGGCTCTAATGATTTGCATTAAAATATCATGTATTAAAGATATTTACCTGACAAATAAAATGTATATCTTGAATTTTCTGGGAATGAAGACTACTTTATTCTGGATGAATTTTACGGAATTTTGCATAACTGCTATACCATAAGAGATGGACAAAAACTTACAACACAAAACATGTAGAGCACCTTAAAACACTGATGTTGTATACCTTTTTCTCGTGGAGTTGATCATTTTTGAGATATTTCTTGTTTTTGGTTTCAGCTATGAAAAACTATACTTTTCTCAGACAGGAATCTGTCAACTCCTGTCCATACAAACAAAGGAACTTCAGTCACATAGCAATCATCTTTTGATATCACTTTAACCTGTGGTACTCCCTTATTTCGCCTCTACTTAAATGGAAGCAAGTAATATGTTTGTTTCTGCTAATTTTTTCTGATTACCATGAAGTAAATAGAAACATAAGCTTTTTAACAGTGATTTGTTGCGCAGATGTGGAGAAAGTCATGTGAATGGAACACATCAGATTTTTTTACTATTGCAAGCTAAAAGGTTTCAAACTGTAATGGAGACCAAAAGGATATGTTGGTAATGCAATGAAATCGTTGCGAAACTAGTCCAGGCAAGGATTCCAAAAGATAAGTGAAGATTGGTTGCAACTATTATTTTTATATTAATATTTGTAATGGAGATGCTTATCATGATTATGTTATGCTTGAATATGTCATCTTTTTGTTCCAATATTTTATTCAGGATATTATCCTGGATCAGTTCTAATTTGAGCAATACTAAATAGAGCTTCCAAGAAGTTCTCAGCAAGAATTCTCACCCGAATACTTCTAACCATCAGTTTGAGGTTGACATCTCCCTTTGAAAGTTGCTCCTCATCCTACTTGTTCATTCTTTTGTTACTCTTTTAGAGCAATTCTTTTCCTTTACTTCAGGAATTTCTTCATTGGAGCAACCCCTCTTCACTTTCTTCTTCTTTATTGACTGTAGAACCTCTTCTGCCATATCTGGAAATTATGTCAGGGGCACTACTATTTTAAAAAATAGGGAAAAGTATTAAAATAAAGAACACACAATATGAAATACTAACCCATTTAAAAAAAAAATCTGGAACGGTATCAGAAAGAACAAACAAAAAAAATACAATATTCCACAAAATCTAAAGCATAAGATATGTGTGGATTGTCTATTGTGGAAAACACATTATCACTTTAGAGTGCCTCAACCTTGAGTATAAACAAAACCAACTTCCTTATCAGCTATGTTGTGATGTAAATTCTTTCTTGCTCAACAGAAATGAAATAAAGAGAGACTTAACAATTATTCAAGCTCCTGGAAACCCCAAATTTTCCGCAGCTTTAGTTTTCATTTTGCGCAAATTCAAACTACATTTGAATGTTCTTTTGGAATGGAATTGTGAAGTATCATTGCAACTATTTTCTCAGTTCCTTTATTGCCCCTATTTATGTGGGATTTGTAGAGGATTAAAATACTGACAACTTCTGTAAATTTTTTCTCCCTTGTTGAGAAACATATAAATTAGTGTTGTTCATTGATAACAAATTTTAGTTAACTATTTTAATTTAATTGATTAATCAATAGATTGAGTATTGATCAAATTGTAAAAAATGTACTGAAAATAAAAATTTTCGAAAAACGTTCCATATAAAGGGTAGTTTGGGGTGGGGGGATTTTTCTCAAAATCTTTGTGTCGCATCCCTGGAAGATACTAAACTTAAATACCATGTTTGGTATTTTACCGACTTTTCGTTTTTGAGTTATCGTGTTCACAGACACACGGACACACACACACACACACACACACACACACAGACCTTTTTCTGAAAATACTTTTTTTGGATACAGGGGACCCTAAAACATATATTTCCACTGAAATCTCGGTATCAAATTTTTTGGTGCAGTTCAATACCTTCTCTATACACTATGTACATGGTATGTGTAGAGAAAGTAAAAAGTAAAGAGGAATTCAATGGGGGATTAATAATGTGTTGAAGATCTTGACTTTGCAGATGATATATGTTTGCTAGCTCAAAGATTAGGGATATGGAGACCAAGATCAAGAGGTTACAATAAGAACTATTGAATGTTGGATTGAAAATAAACTCCTCTAAAACAATGAGGATAAATTGTAATCATCAAAGTAAATTAGAAGTAAATGATGTAGAAATTGAAGAAGTGGACTTTTCTATATTTAGGAAGTATGGTTTCAAAAATAGGGGAAGCAGAGGAACATATAAAAACATGGATTCGACTAGCAAATGGAGCATTTGTGTAGTTATACTCTATATGGAAAAATAATATCTCTTTGAAGACAAAAGTTAGGTTATTCAACACCAACATAAAATCAGTCCTCTATAGCTGTGAAACATGGAAAGTCACAGAAGTAACAAACAAAATGATGCAGGTCATTGTACGTATATATCTGAGGCATATCTTAAATGTAGGATGGCCTGAAATAACATCAAATGAAGAATTGTGGGGAAAAAACCAACCAATCTCCAATATATTGTCAAATAAAACAAATGGAGTTGTTGAGAAGACAGCAGTGGACTGGAACCCCCAAGGGGCAAGAAAGAAAACATGGGAGAGGTAAATGGCTGGCTGGAAACAGAGTATGCTGGAGGAATTTTACTGCTGCCCTATATTCCACTTAGGAACAACAGGAAACAAGTCAAGTACTATAGACTTTTACGCTATGTTTTGCATTACTATAATAAGTATTATAATTACCAGCCACTTGATTTTAATCAACTTGATTAATCAATTAATTATGCTTAATCAATTAATTATACAGAGGAAACTGATGGATTAAGCAATTAAATCCCACAACCTAGTATAAATAAATTACTATTATTACGTTCCTCTTTTTGAGTTATCCACTGACACTAACAGCAGCATCAGCTAAAAATTGTGTATGCAGCCACTGGTGCAACTGACTTAATTAATTATATTTTTCATATCTGTTCTAAATTATTTTTTAAAAAAATATATAATTTCAGAAATTATTAACATTTTTCTAAAATTGTTAAAAAATTATATATTTTTTTTATACAAGCTAAATAAAGAAAGTAATTGATTCAAAGTTTTCCTTTATGCTTCAGATACTCATAAAAAAATAATAAGCAATTATTAAATAGTTTTCTAGTAAAGGTACATCCAAGTAGCATAAATGCAGAATTTGTTATAAATAAATATACATTAAAAAGCAAAATATATTCAGAATTTTGTGAATTCAAGGATATAAATGGAAAGAATATGGCAAGTTTGACAAGTGCACTAATTTTGGCTAACATAAAGCGTATAATGCTATCGTCACAGGAATTTTAAGAAAATGTGAGTACTTAATTTACCTACCATGTGATGCCCCTTGCCCTGAAGATGTGTTTCTAGCTACATAAGACAAACATGTAGTATTTACTGAAGTTTGTACTTTTAAATCTGACCCGATATAATATTAAGTACATTAGTAGTGTATGAGAAAATAAAAGTGGGGCTGTGGGTTCTACTGTTTATAAACTATAATTGTTTCTCAAATTCATCTCCATTCTCTTCAGTATTTTGCAGCTAAGAAGCACTCGCTGCTCTATCTTGGAAGGTGATCTGAAGAACTAAAAAATGTTTATTAATGTCTGAAATGGAAATAAAGCTAATGCTGCAGAAGGTAAAAGTTGATGAGTATCTTATTGGCCAGTAATACTGCATTATGCATTATTTCTTATGAGTCTGTCTGTTGCGATGTTAGCACATTTATATTCAGTTTGTTATTCTGCTTGTTCAATTACTATACAGAGAGAGGGTGGGATGTGCGTCATTGTTTCTATCAGAAACAGAACATGAGTTCACATTTTATTTGCATTCTTTGGTGCATTTTATTTATATATTTTTACTTTCTCTACATGTATTCTGTACATAGTGTATAGAGAAGGTATTGTAATGCACCCAAAAATTCGATACTGAGATTTCACTGGAAATAACATGTTTTTGGATCCCTGAATCCAAATAAGTATTTTTAGAAAAATGTCCATGTGTCTGTCTGTGGGCAGCATAACTCAAAAATGAAAAGTCTGTTAAACACCAAACTTGGTGTACCTTCCAAGGATTCGACACAAAGATTTTCAAGAAAATCATCCCACCCCCAACTACCCTTTATGTGGAAAAATTTTCAGAAATGTTGATTTTCTCAAAAATGGCTCTAACGATTGTGATTAACATATTGTATATTAAAGATGTTTACATGCCAAATATATTCATTTTTCTGGGAATAGCCTCTGAAGGCATATTTATTCTGGACGAACTTTGTTGGATTTTGCATAACGTAAACTGTAAGAGATAGACAAAAACTTACTTAATAGAAAATGTAGAGCCCATTTAAACACACAATTTATGTTACATACATTTTTTCATAGAGTTGGCGGTTTTTGAGATATTCCTTGTTATTGTTTCAGCTTTAAAATACTGTCCATACAAACAAAGGAACTTTAATCACATAGCAATCAGATTTTAAACGATTTTCCTATCACTTTAGCCATGGTACTCCCTTATTTCCCATCTAATTACAAGGAAGAATGTAATAAGACCGTTTCTTATAATTTTTTCTCGATTAGCATTAAGTAAATAGAAGAATAAGCTTTTTAAAAATAATTTATTGCAGAGATGTAGAGAAAGTCATGTGAATGGAATACATCAGATTTTTTTTTATCCTCTCTTCAAAGTTCTTATCTTATCTGCTTTGTTCTTTACCCCTCTACATTCATTATTTTGTCAAGTCTTATTTCTACAAGGTTGTGTTAAAAACAGTCATTGCCTGTAATATTTGTATTTAAGTTTTAACGTAACCTGTATAAAGTGTGTCTTAATGGTTTTCAGTAGTAGCTTTTCCATTTCTATGCTGCTACAGTTAAAGTATCGGAATGCTTTTACTAAGACTATAAGACTACTTAGATTTTCATAGAAATTGATTAAGAAAAGGCAGTTGTAGAGTCTATTGGTTTGGCTTTTAGAGGCCTCTTTCAAGCTGCCATTTTATGTAATGTCATGTCACCTTCAGAAATGTACTGACATAATTGACAAAGAAGCTATTGTAAAACTTGTCAGAGAAGTTGTTCTTTTTCCTAGACACTATTCTCAGTAGTTGGGGTAGCATGTCAGATTCAAGAGGTCATAAGTTTGAATCTTGCTTAGGGTGAGTTACCTGTTTTTCGGGGTATTCCCTTATCCTGAGAAGATAAATGTTGAGTAACTTTACCATGCACCCTGAGATCATTTTAGCATTATTTCACCGATTTCATTCATCATCTGATATGACCAATTAGGTTGAGATGTACCCACCATTTGCAATACTTTTATAAAATGTCTGAATGTCAGTTTTGTTCCTGCTGGAGTTAAAAGAATTGAAACTTGGACTGCATCCAACTTTAACTCCTTTTCTCTGTATTCCCTAGCTTTCCAACTTCTTTCCACTGTAGTCCTAGGGTAGGTAGATAATCTACATCCTTATATAGCTCAGGTTTTTACTTTCTCTAGCCTGTATGTACAATGTACATGATGGAAAGAGAGAGTATTGTATTCCACCCAAAAATTTAATGTCAAGATTTCACCGGAAATATATGCTTTGGAATCCTCTGAGTCCAAAAAAAACATTTTTAGAAAAAAAAGGTGTGTGCGTGCATGCATGTCCACAACATAGCTCAAAAATGAAAAGGCCGTTAAATATCAAACTTGGGATTTAGGTTTAGTATCTTTCAAGGATGTGACACAAAGATTTTCAAGAAAATCCCCCCCCCCCCATCACAAACTACCCTTTACAAGGAACAATTTTTGAAAATTTGGATTTTCTCTAAAACGGCTAACGATTTTTATTAAAATCCCTATATTAAATATATTTACATCCGAAATAAAATGTACATGTATATATTGAATTTTCTGAAGATCTCTTTATTCTGGATGAATTTTGCCAAATTTTGCTTAACTGCTAAACCATAAGAGATAGACAAAAACTTGCTGCACAAAAAATGTAGATCTCATCAAAACACACAATTTATGTCGGTTACGTTTTTGTCATGGAGGTAACCGTTTCCAAGATATTCCACGTTATTGGTTTCAATTGTGAATTACTTATACTGTTCTCAGACAGGAAGTATCCATTTTTCTTTTGTTCTACTCCTGGCCAAGCAAAGAAGTGATTTTCAGTGACAATCGCATAACAACAGCTTTTAAAACATTTGGCTATCACTTTAGCTTAGTGCATTCCCTTAGTTCCATCCTACTAGTTAGGAACTAAGTAATAAGATAATTTTGTTAATGTTTATCTCGATTAGCATGGTGTAGAAAGAAGAATAATCTTTTGTAAGAAGTTTGTTTGTAACACAGCTAGAGAAAGTCATGTGAGTGTAACACATCAAATTTTTCTTCATTGAATCTTAATTCTCCATATTCCTGGTTTGATCTATGGATTAACATTAAAAAAGGAACTTAATTAAATCACTGTTAGTATGCTCCAACTAACAATATTATCCCACTCATTATATTCTTTATATATAGATTATGTATACTTCATATCCTCCTCCTCCTCCTCCTCCTCCTCCTCCCCCTCCTCCTCCTCCTCCTCCAGATGAATTGGGAATTTGTTACAATACCCAAACACGAATAAAAGAAAAAATGGTATAATGCACATAAATGACTTGGAATAATTTGTTGAACAAGAAGAAAATAAGTTTTATTACTGTGCATAATAATAGCTTGAGAGCTGCTTGCAGTGAATGCAAGAGCCAATAAAAAAAAATCTGATGTGTTCCATTCACATGACTTTCTCTACATCTCTGCAACAAATTATTGTTAAAAAGCTTATGCTTCTATTTACTTCATGATAATCGAGAAAAAATTAGCAGAAATCGCCTTATTATTTGCTTCCTGTAAGTAGAAGCGAAATAAGGGAGTACCATATGTTAAAGTGATAGTCAAAAGCTGGTTGCTATGTGGACTGAAGTTCCTTTGTTTGTATGGAAAGGAATTGACAAATTCCTGTATGAGAAAAACATAAGATTTTCAAAGCTGAAACCAAAAACAAGGAATATCTGAAAAACGATCAACTCCATGAAAAAAAATGTTTGTAACATAAATTGTGTGTTTTAATGTGCTTTACATTTTTTGTGTGGTAAGTTTTTGTCTATTTCTTACAGTTTACCAATAATGCAAAATTCAATAAAAATCATCCAATGTCTTTAGAGGCTATTCCCAGAAAATTCAAGAAATACATTTAATTTGTCATGTAAATATCTTAAATATAAGAAATTTTAATCAAAATCGTTAGAGCCATTTTTTTTAGGAAATAGAAATTATTGAAAAAAGTTCCATGTAAAGGATAGTTGGCGGTGGGGGATTTTCTTGAAAATCTTTGTGTCGCATTCTTAGAAGATGCCAAACTTAAACACCAAGTTTGGGTTTTAACAGTCTTTTTGTTTTTGAGCTATGCTGCTCACAGTTACACACATGGATTCAGGGGGTCTCAAAACATATATTTCCGGTGAAATCTCGGTATCAAATTTTTGGGTGCAATGCAATACCTTCTCTATACTCTACGTACATAGTATGTATAGAGAAATTAAAAATACATGTTCCTGCATGTAAGTGAGGTGCATGAAACCTTCTGTTTAATGAAGACCACCAAGAATTCATCAGGATACGATGAAATAAGCACAAAACATTATAGATATATGCTGATATTATTTGCAAACCTTTAAGTCATATATGTAACAGGGACATTCCCAGACAGATTAAAATATTCAGTCGTTAAGCCATTATACAAGAAAGGGCACATCTCAGAAATGTCACACCATAGACCAGTATCTTTACTTATAGCTTTTTTTTTTTTTTTTTTTTTTTTTAAATTTTAGAAAAAATAATGTTTAAAAGAATTTATTACCATATAGATAAGTATAATATTCTAGCAAAAGAGCAATTTGGATTCAAGAAGAGCATATCAACTAGTGATGCATTTTCAAGTTAACTAATAAAGTTCTCAAGTCATTGAATGGCAAACTTAACACACTAGGAATATTCTGCAATCTATCAAAGGCATTTGACTGCGTTAATCATGAAATACTTCTATCAGAATTATTACACTGTGGTATTAGGGGCAAAGGATATCAATGGATTACATCTTACTTATTGAAAAGAAAGCAAAATAATAAACTTCAAATAATAGTAATGCATACTCTGAATGGTGTGAAATAAAGCATGGTGTCCCACAAGGTTCTATTCTGGGTCTCCTATTATTTTTAGTGTATATAAATGATCTACCTGCAATAATAAACTACAATGTCTATCCAGCTCTTTTTGCGGATAACACAAGTATTATAATTAAAGAACACAATATCAGTCAGCTCCCAGATTCATGAAATAAAATCTTCAACATACTAAATAATTGGTTTGAAAGTATCAAAATTCACATAAACTGAAAAAAACTAACTACATTAATTTTTGCACAAAGCATAAAAACACCTAAGGATAGAATATGAATATGAAAATAAAAGATTGCAGAAGCCTGTAATACAAAATTCCTAGGTGTGATTGTAAATGAATTGGAAACATCATATTGGTTATATGTTACCCAAACTGAGCTCTGCATGCTTTTCAATCCGATTTAATTCAGCGTATAAATAAGAGCATACTAAAACAGCTTATTATGCATATTTTCATTCATTAATGATGTATGGAATAATATTTTCGGGAAATTCAATAAATGCTAAAAAAGGTAATAAGAATAATGGCAGGGGAAAGACGATCAACTCATTGCAAACCACTTTTCAAAATGTTTGGAATTTTACCATTAGCCTGTGAATGTATTCTAGCCATATTGTCATTTGTAATAAACAACCCAGAAAAGCTTACAAAAAATACAGATATTCATAACAAAGAGATGAGACATAGGTAGGACTTACATAGACCAACAAATAATTTGCAGTTATTCCAAAAAGGGGTTTACTACAAAGGAATATTTTTGTTTAATTCATTTCCCTCTTCTATAAAAGAATTACAAATGAACAAAAACAATTTTAGATCAGAATTAAAAATATGCCTTATTACTAACACCTTCTATACAGAGGAGGATTTCATTCAATCAAAAAATACTGGTAATAATATAACATTGTAAATATAATAAACATGAATATTCTAAGAATGCAAGTGTACGAGTAGGCTTTTGGAAACAGACATGTAATTGAAAATTTTGCAAAACTGACACCTCTGAAAACTCAATGTCAGAGTTATTATTTGTAAACAAATGTATTAATAAGTATGAATAAATGTAATTCTTGACATGATCTACAACTAGAGTTTGGGCATTGAGTCTAATCTTTGAGTATTTAACCAGAAATATATGTTTTAGGGTCCCCTTTATCTAAAAAAAGCATTTTCACAAAAAGGTCCTGTGTCTGTGAACACGATAACTCAAAAACCAAAAGTCGGTAAAATACCAAACTTGGTATTTAAGTTTAGTATCTTCCAGGGATGCAACACGAAGATTTTGAGAAAACTCCCCACCCCCAACTACCCTTTACGTGGAACTTTTTTCGAAAATTTTGAATTTCTCAAAAATGGCTCTTAACGATTTTGATTAAAATATCATATATTAAAGACATTTACCTGACAAATAAAATGTATATCTTGAATTTTCTGGGAATAGCCTCTGAAGACTACTTTATTCTGGATAAATTTTACGGACTTTTAAATAACTGCTAAACCGTAAGAGATGGACAAAAACTTACTACACAAAAAATGTAGAGCACGTTAAAACACACAATTTATGTTCTGTACATTTTTTTCGTGGAGTTCATCGTTTTTGAGACATTCCTTGTTTTTGGTTTCTGCTATGAAAAACTTTACTTTTCTCATACAGGAATTTGCCAACTGCTGTCCATACAAGCAAAGGAACTTCAGTGACATAGCAACCAGCGTTTGACTATCACTTGAACCTATGGTACTCTCTTATTTTGCTTCTACTTACAAGGGAGCAAGTAATAATATTATTTCTTTTAATTTTTTCTGATTAGCATGAAGTAAATAGAAGTATAAGCTTTTTAAGAATAATTTGTTGCAGGGATGTAGAGAAAGTCATGTGAATGGTACACATCAGATTTTTTTTGTATATAGCTCTTTGCCTATAATTTTTGTATGGTCCCATGAGATTTCTAAATATAAAGAGAGCAAAAGTATCAAATAATTGCAAATAAACAAGAAGCTGAATTTAAATAGTCAAGTTTGGTATTTAACTGATTTTTCATTTAAAGTTATGTTGTTCTCTCTCTCTCTCTCTCTCTCTCTCTCTCTCTCTCCCTCTCTCACTATGAGATGTTCAGAAGGATGTTTTATAATCATGTATAACTTGTAAAATTTTTAAGCAATAGGTGAAAACACACTACACACAATAATATAGACCCTATACAGTTTATTTCAAATACATTTTTGTGGAACAAGCCATTTCCAAGATATCCATTATTAATGGTTTGAATTGTTCAATAATTCATAATTCTTTTAAAGTCCAATCTTCATTCAATTGTTCTCATGAATGCATGGAAAGAGTATAGAATTTTAAGGTCAGCATTTTGCATCCAGTCCTTAAATATATGACTAGCTATATTTTCTTTGCATTTATATCAAAATGTAAAATACAGCTATTTCTGAAAAAGTAAACTGTCATTACAATGAAGTAGGTAAAAAAATGAACTTTCATAAAATAAGCTTAAATGAAAGATATAGGAAGTCATATGAGTGTAACACATTAGAGTTATTTTCAAATGTTTCCAACAATTGTTTGAAGGAGAATACAATTCTCTCTTTCAAACATATATAAAATATACTTTATTATACTTGGTCATCAGTAAACAATTTTTACAGAAAGCTGCTATCAGCTTTACATATACTACAGTGATTTTCAAATGGGATGAGGTTTGTCTTTGAGCGCCATCAGGCTGGCAGCCAATCGGTATGCCGCTATGTTGATATATTGCATTCACACTTAACTGGGGAGTAACATGCTAACTGATTCCATCTCTCATAAATACTACTTGCACTAAGACAAAATATTAAAATTTTGCAAAAAATAATTCATGAGGAAGATAGGGAGTAATATTTGTAACAGAACCGTAAAAACCACTGATATTTAGCTCAAATAGTTTACATAATACACATGAGCAAACATTATATCGCCAGGCAGATTTGCATACTCAGTGTGCGAGTAAGAGGGAAATATGAAAAGAGTGGGGGTAGCGACCTGGCAATGCAGAGCACGATAATGAATCTCATTTGCTGCAGCGTAGAACTCTTTCCATTTAAATAACATTATAAATTATTTTATACAGTTATTATTTTTTTAGAGAGTTAAAATACAGTTTGTTAAAGGAGAAACTATGTATTGTTAATGTTATATCAAAGATGTTCAGCATGAAAAGTTGCTGGGAAAAAAGAAAGGAAAAAAAAAAAAAACTTGAAGCCTTGGTTCTGTTTCTTCCTATTCTTTTCACTGCCCTTCACTAAGGTGAATGTTTACATATTTACACTGTCCAGCTCAGCCAAAGCACCAAAAATGTAAATCCAATAAAGAAAGAAAGAAAGAAAAAAAAAAAGGTACATCATTTGATGTAAGTGGCTTGGAAAAGAGTAAAAAACTTGAATGACCTCTATTGCTTATGTCTGCATTAGAATATTTTTTGTTTCTTTTTTGTGGCCTGTAAATGAAATTTGTTGAACCATGATTTGCCACGAAGGTGGAGGAAGGTGGGGAGAGGTGCACCCATCCTGCTGCCTCTTGTTTAATGTAAGAGACTGTTAGACAGGTCAGTCCATCAACTAACCTGCATAATAAGCTTATCTTTGTCATCCACCGGTTAGAAGGGAAACATTCAGTTAGAATACTTCTGTCTCTTCAACAGACTGAATGTGCTAATAAAAGTGTGTGCAAGGAAAAAGGTAAATTGAAAGTTTTATAAATTACTTGGTGCTTGACTATCAAATGTCATCAAGATTGGGAAGGTTTTAATGTTTGCAAATCATTTTGTTGCTGCAGATAATGTTAGAAATAAGGATGGGATGCAGTTATGGTGAGCAGTAGGTACAATTTTGTGTTTTAATGGGAGTGAAGAATGAACAGAGTTGATGTACCAGCATTCACAATAGTGGGTGAACTTGGATTTTGTTTTGACCAGGTAAACAACCACTTTAGCAGAACTGTACTTCTGATTTATTGTGGCAGTAGTTCTATTTTTTTTTTTTTTTTATAAAGATTCTTTATTTAGTGTTTCTTTGACATCTGGGTAAGTTGCAATATGTTACAATAGCATTATGTTACAATATGAATTAAAATATGTTACAATAACACAATGAAATTGGATAGGAAATTACAAGAAGTTAAAACACAAAATACATTTTTTTTTTAAACTGGAGCTATTATATTAGTTTACAGATTTCAGTAAATTCCATGAAGAGTATGACCTGCAGTAAATGTTGGTGGTTGTTGAGCGCTTCGGACATATCTGTAGGGATGTTGTATATTTCTCTTGCTGTAGTGTACTACGTACATTCAGTTAGGATATGACGAGCAGTGAGTTGGACGTTGCAAATGTTGTAAACTGGTGCTGGTTGTTTAGTAAGCAGGTAAGAGTCAGTTGATTTGGACTATGGTTTTATGATTATGTACACTCGAACTAAATTAAAATTAAATTTATTTAAAGACACTCTTTAACTTATTACATAAGTAATTTGAGTCAAATATGGACACTATAGTTTTTCTTACTTAGTTTTTTTCCCAAATGCATTTCAAAGATGTTATCGATGAAGATGAACATCCAGGAAAAAACTAAGTAAGTGAAACTATAGTATGCATATTTGACTGAAATTAATTACATAATAATTTAAAAGTTTTACTGTATAATTCATTTCACATTCCTACTTGTTGATAACACACTTTGACTGTTATGTTTTTTAGCATCCTTCTATATTTAGCTCTTTATCAGGCTTGAGGTTCTTTTACATGCCATAAATCTATGATGGGACCTCACAAACTGTATGAGAGTTGCTGGAATGTTTTTACAATACCTATCAAATGAGTATTTAAAATTATAGCCAAATATTTTCTTATCACTTCTGTAGTAAGTATCATTTTCCAGTTACATTTTAAATATTCATCTTAAAAGAAAAAGTTTATTTTAGTATGTCATTACCTACAGATAATTTAGTACTGAAATTTCATTCTATATCATATTGTGTTGAAATTTACACCATGAAAACTGAAAGCATATAAAGTGTCCCCAAAGAAAACCTAATATTGGAATATTAATTAAAACAGCATAATATTAAAAAATAACATAAAAATACAAATTGGAGAACAGGTATGTTTCATAATTTGGAACATATGAATAGTTTAATTTTTTAAATCATTACACAAAGAAGAAATGTAGAATAGACAATTTTGTTTAATATAATCGGAGAACAAAATGGTGGAACAGTACACTACTGCATAATAAGTGTATTTTTAGTAATGTTTGACATAGATTCCAATGCTGGATCAAAAAGATGTTGTTTCTACATTGTGAAACAAAACATATTTTGTAGCTATTTTAGTAAACTATCATTTGGTTTTCTTCAAATACTGGAATTTGATGACAGTATTGTCAAAATCAATTATAAATAAAAAACTTGTAGATTGTTGTTTTTAAATTTCTCTGAACATGTTTTGGGGGATACTTTCCTCCATTATCAACCGGAAGATCAGTTGATATGAGTGTTGTTTAGTATACTGGTGCGCTAAACGTGTACCCAGTCGGTATGAAAGCTAAAGGGAATATTTTGTTCCGTTTGTTTCCCTTACAAATTCATTGTAAAATGGTTAGCATGGCCTCCCCAATCCCAACCACAGGTGCCTCTAAAAGTCAGGCATTGTTGCAATGTCATTTGCAGGTCTCTTCAATATGTAATAGCAGCTTTGTCTGTGTGCACATGTTTTTCTTTCGTCTTAGAGTAAAACTTAACTCTTGTCTTCATTGAAGTTATTTTACTTAGTGTAGTTTTGTAAGTTTATCGGTATTTTAATAGTTCACAGTGTTTAGCACTTGTGTGGTTTAATAAAGATGTGGAGGCCTTGGGAAATGAAGCAAGTTGCTGTTATTCCGGCCGCACAAGTAAATGATGCCTTGCAGAGTACGAGTAGTATCAAGACCCTGTGAAGAAAACTGTTGCAAACGTTTTGAATAAGTAAAGCCAGGTTTTCATCTGCAATGTTCATGAATATGTGGAAAAGAACCATTTAGGTAAGAGTTCAACCAGCAAGAATCCTGTAGTTGAACAGAAAAATTGTGTAGAATGCTATTTAGAGAGGCAGTGGCTCCTAGAAAGTCAGGAAACAAAAGGGCCAGTAATTTTGGTTGTGACTTTATCTGGTGCAATGATCTACTGATTTTATACTAAATGACAGTTTTTATAGTGTATAATGCCCGCTTTTACTACATATGGCAGTGCAGGTGATGACACTAATATACATGGAATGAAGATGGAGCACCGATGGAATGCAATGGTGGGGGAAACTGGATAAGGTTTTTTTCAGGGTTTTCCCTTACCCTGAAAAGATGAATGTCGAGTAACTTTAAGCACCATGGACCCCGAGATCATTTGAGCATCATTTCACCAATTTCATTCATAGTCCGTTATGACCAAACCAGGTTAAAGGACGTTAAACTCAAAAAAAAAAAAAAAAAAAAAAAAAAAAAACAGAAAAAAACAAAAAAAAAACAACAAACAACAACAACAATAATAATATTTATTTGTCAGAAACCAAATTACATCTAGAAATGACATCTTCAAATATATTTACATATATGATTACAGTTTATTTGCATTGATTCAGGTTACAGAATAATGTCAACATAAATTCATTGAATAAAATGGGTTATTTATTAGCCAGTTGTGAATACACACTTTAAATCTATTAATTGGAACAACTCTTGCTGCTTCTGATAATTTGTTAAACATATTAATACCAGTATAAAAGCAAGTGTTTGCACTAAGGGTTTATCTGCATTTTGGATAATATAATTTATGCTTATTTCTTGTATTAAAATTATAGGAGATTAGTTCTGAGAGAATATGGGTTAATGTTCATTCTGATGTAAATTGGTGATCTGTATATAAATAGATTGTACACGATCATAAGCTTAAACTTAGTAAACAGTGGTTTACAGGGTTCTTTGCTAGTTTTATTTAAAAGTATCCGCAGTGCCTTTTTTTTGACTGACCTCCATCAATGTATGCCATAGTTTATGTTAGTCTCAAATAATGCAAAGTACACCAGTCTGAGAGTATCCAGTGACAAGTGACTTCAGTCTCCTAAATAGAAAGATTACTTGGGGTAATTTCCACCTGTTTTTTTCATCCAAGTTTTATATCTAGATAGAATCCCAATAGTTTAACAAAAGGTAATTCATTTACTCTCATATCCAACAAACTAAGTGTAAAATGCTGAGTTTTTTGTTTTCATTTAATATAAACTTGTTAGCTGTAAACCAGTTCAATGCTATTAACATTTTGTTTTTCTAAAAGTGTTAGCTGATTATGATCTGAATGTGATGTAATTAAAATTGTATCATTGGCATACATAAAAAGATCTTGCAGCAAGCTATAGCCCAGATTATTGATCAGTAGAAATAAAAATAAAAGGTCCTAAAAAGAGTCTTGCAGGACTCCATTATGCCATCTATTACTTAAGTAGGACTTTATAAGCTTTTGTGTTTTCACCTTCAATCCAAATGTTCAAGTTTGCATAGTGTGTTAAAGACAACAAGGGCCTAGTGTTAAGAGCTGAAAATAAGACAAAAGCAATTTGGAACATGGTAAATAATACTCATAAATATGCAATGTTTTTAACAATTATTGCATTAATATAGTAAATCAATTGCATCCCAACAAGGGAACACAAAATATAAATGATAAATTAATAAAACCAAAGAGTTAGAAACAATCTATGGGAATAGTAGAAATTGTAGAAGATGATATACTAACGGAAATAAGCAAGCTAAAAGCTAAAAAATCAAGTGGATTGGATGAAATAACAAATGAAATTTTAAAGTTCCTGAAATGTGAGGTGGCAGAGATTTTAATACATATAGTAAATGCATCATTAACTCAAGGAATATTCCAAACACACTGAAAAAGGTAATTGTTAGGCCATTATTTAAACAAAAAAGAAGCAAAATGGATGTCAAAAACTATAGACGGATAACACTATGTTCTACTGCCTCAAAAGTAATAGAGGGAATATACTTAAAAATTACAAAAATATTTAAAAAAATACTGAATTAATATTGAAATGGCAATATGACTTTCAATAGCAGAAATCAACAACTGACGCAATCAATAAAGTAAATAGTTTTATAGTAAATGAATTAAACGATAAAGAAAGGGTGGTTGCAATATTTTGAGACCTCGCAAAGGCTTTTGACTGTGTAAATATAAATATTTTGTTAAACAAACTAGAAAACCACGGAGTAAGAGGGTTGGCATTAGAATGGATCACCTCATACTTAAGAAACAGGGATCAGTGTATGGAGGTAAATTACACAAATTCAAATGGCATAGCAGTAAAATTAAAATCAGATTTTTGGATGGTTAGGCAAGGAGTACCGTAAGGTTCAAAAGAGGGTCCATTTTTGTTTTTATTATATGTAAATGATATTTTTGAAATAGTCCAAAAAATTGGGGGTACAGCAATAGAATATGCAGGCGATATAACTATTATTATTTAAGCTAAAACAGAGTCAGAAGTGTAAAAGAAAGCAAATGTTATATTAACCACCATAAAAAAATACTACTCCAGTTTAGTCATGCTATTAAATGTAAAAAAACAGCATAGATAAATTTTGAACTTAGAAGATGTTTTACAAATAATATTAAATTAGAAATAGATGGAGTAAGTATTCCAGAAACTGAGTGTGCAAATTTTCTTAGTGTAATAATCGATAAACACCTAAACTGCAAGCCATATGTAAAGCATATCATGAAAAAACTAAATAAAGGTGTCTATATTATGAGGCAGGTTAAGAAAACAATGGACGATGATACAGTAAAACAGATTTACTATGCATTTATATACTCACACATTAAATATGGTATAACACTGTGGGGGAATATTATGGCTGCGGAAATGAAAAAAATCTGATGTGTTCCATTCACATGACTTTCTCTACATCTCTGCAACAAATTATTGTTAAAAAGCTTATGCTTCTATTTACTTCATGCTAATCAAGAAAGAATTAGCAGAAATAGTCTTATTACTTGCTTCCTTGTAAGTAGAAGCGAAATAAGGGATTACCATAGGTTAAAGTGATAGTCAAAAGCTGGTTGCTATGTGACAACTTCCTTTGTTTGTATGGACATGAGTGAACAAATTCCTGAATGAGAAAAGTATGTTTTAGGAAGCTGAAATCAATAAAAATGAATATCTCAAAAATGATCAACTCCACGGAAAAATGTATATTTCATAAATCATGTGTTTTAACGAGCTCTACTGTTTTTGTGTGGTAAGTTTTTGTCCATCTCTTGCGGTTTAGCATTTATGCAAAATTCCATAAAATTCATCCAGAATAAAGTAGTCTTCAGAGGCTATTCCCAGAAAATTCAAGATATACATTTTATTTGTCAGGTAAATATCCTTAATACAGAATATTTTAATCAAAATCATTAAGAGCCATTTTTGAGAAAATCAAAATTTTCGAAAAAAGTTTCATGTAAAGGGTAGTTTGGGGTGGGGTGATTTTCTTGAAAATCTTCTCGTCGCATCCTTGGAAGATATCAAACCTAAATACCAAGTTTCGTTTTTAATGGACTTTTCGTTTTTGAGCTATGCTGCACACACACACACAGACACACAATGGACATTTTTCTAAAAATGCTTTTTTTTGGATTCAGGGGGTCCCAAAACATATATTTCCGGTGAAATCTCGGTATCGATTTTCTAGGTGCATTACAATACCTTCTCTATACACTATGTGCATAGTACATGTAGAGAAAGTAAAAATGTTGGTAAATAATCGTAAATAACTGATACCTTTATTTTATATCCATCCTTTTAACATTAACTGTCCCAAAAAAGCATTAATCAATTAAAATATGTTTAATCGAATGGTTTTAAAGATAAAAGTGAAACTTCCATGCTTTGTTTTTTTTAAGTCAAACCACTCTAGTAGCAGAAGCTGATAAAACATTTTCCTATTTAGTTTTTAATTATGCTATATTAATATAAAAACTTTGATGGGTACTCAACATAAAAAATGTAAGGTTTGCAAAATGCAAATATTCTTTATATCAGAAATAAGGCAAGATAATTTTAGAACTGATATGCATAATTGTTGTAAATTATTTTTATTGCTTTTTAGTAATAGAACTAGAGAAGGTATTCTATTCTACCCAAAATTTGATACAGAGAGAAGTTTTCCAACACACAGCTAGATGGCAGTATAACTGCCATTAAAATTAGAAGATCCCCTTCCAAATGCCAGTGGTCATACAGCTGACAGTTGAGATGAACATCTTGGAAACATGTTCTAAGTGAAACTCAAGTATCACCAATCCATTTACAATTTCAATTATAATGCAATTACTTTATTGTCTTATATCATTTACTGTAGACTGTTGGCAGTTTTCAGTTTCTTAAAAAATTAGGAATAACTATATTGCATTTCAGTTTGGAAGTAGTATAGCAACTTTTTACTAACTTTGGGACTATTTCTAAACGTTACACAGCCATATCAGAACTTTACTTACAATTTTTACTTTCTCTATACATAGTATGCACATAGTGTATAGAGAAGGTATTGTATTGCACCCATAAATTTGATACTGAGATTTCACCAGAATAATGTTTTGAGACCCCCTGAATCCAAAAAAAGCATTTTTAGAAAAATGTCCATGTGTGTGAGTGTGTGTGTGTGTCTATGTATATGTGTGTGTGTGTGTGTGTGTCTGTGGGCAGCATAGCTCAAAAACGAAAAGACCGTTAAAAACAGTTTGGTATTTAAGTTTGGCATCTTCCAAGGATGACACAAAGATATTAAAAAAAAAAAATAAAAAAAAAAAACCGCCACAAACTACCCTTTACATGGACAAATTTTCAAAAAATTTTGATTTTCTTAAAAATGGCTCCAATGATTTTGATTAAAATCCCGTATATTAAAGCTATTTATATACAAAATATAAAATATATATCTCAAATTTTCTGGGAATAGACTTTGAAGACCTCTTTATTCTGGATGAATTTTGCTGAATTTTGCTTAATTGCTAAACCATAAGAGATAGACAAAAACTCACTACATAAAAAATGTAGATCTCGTCAAACACAGAATTTATATTGTTTAAGTTTTTGTTGTGGAGGTAATCATTTCCGAGATGTTCCTTGTTATTGGTTTCAATTGTGAAGTACTTAAACTTTTCTCAGACAGAAAGTGTCTGTTTTTCTTTTGTTCTACACCTGGCCAAGCAAAGAAGTAATGACAATTGCATAAAGATAGCTTTTAAAACATTTGACTATCACTTTAGCCTAGTGCATTTCCTTAGTTCTCTTCTACTTATAAGGAACTAAGTAATAAGAGCATTCTGCTATTGTTTATTTCGATTAGCATTGTATAGAAAAAAGAATAATCTTTTGTAGGAAGTTTGTAGAGCAGCTAGAGAAAGTCATGTGAGTGTAACACATCACATTTTTGAATTAGTGTCTCATTTGTACAGCTACCTCTCTGTTCATTTCAACAGCTTTTTCTTTGGAAACAATTCCTACATGTTATTGCTGATTGATAGGGTTTTATATATTACTTTCTCTATACTCACTATGTACATAGTGTATAGAGAATGTATTGCACTCCACCAAAAAATTCAATACCGAGATTTCACCGGAAATATATGTTTTAGGGTCCCCTGTATCCAAAAAAAGTATTTTCAGAAAAAGGTCCGTGTGTGTGTGTATGTGTGCGCGTCCGTGTGTCTGTGAACACGATAACTCAAAAACAAAAAGTCGGTAAAATGCCAAACTTGGCATTTAAGTTTAGTATCTTCCAGGGATGCGACACGAAGATTTTGAGAAAAATCCCAAACTACCCTTTACATGGAACTTTTTTAAAAAATTTTGATTTTCTCAAAAATGGCTCTAACGATTTTGATTAAAATATCGTATATTAAAGTTATTTACTTGACAAATAAAATGTATATTTTGAATTTTCAGGGAATAGCCTCTGAAGACTACTTTATTCTGGATGAATTTTTCATAACTACTAAACCGTAAGAGATGGACAAAAACTTAACCCACAAAAAATGTAGAGCACGTTAAAATACACAATTTATGTTATATACATTTTTTTTCGTGGAGTTGATCGTTTTTGAGATATTCCTATTTCTTGGTTTCAGCTTTGAAAAACGTATACTTTTCTCATACAGGAATCTGTCAACTCCTGACCATACAAACAAAGGAACATCAGCCACATAGCAACCAGCTTTTGACTTTCACTTTAACCTATGGTACTCCCTTATTTCGCTTCTACTAACAATAAAGCAAGAAATAAGACTATTTCTGCTAATTTTTCTCAATTAGCATGAAATAAATAAAAGATAAGCTTATTAACAATAATAATTTACAGAGATATAGAGAAAGTCATGTGAATGGAACACATCAGATTTTATTTACACACACTCTCTTCTCTCTTCTCTCTCTCTCTCTCTCTCTCATGGAGAGTGTGTGTGCGTGAGTGCATGCATGCGTGTAATCCTGCCTGTGGAAGAGTGCAGACAAGTGTTGAAGTAGCTATCAGAGATTAGAGGAAGAAGGAAATAAGAAGCATTGCATTGTAAGATACTCTGATGTGGTTGAAAGATTTGGGAGAAATATTAGATCAAAATATAGGAAAGGAAAAAGACAATATAGAAGAAAAGATAAGTAGGGAATGGAAAGAAATCATGGAGGAGGTGAGGAATATGAGAAGAAGGGTGGGAAGATTAGAGGATATGAGCAGAAGGTACAGCTTGATAATTTTAGGGACAGAAGAGAAGATGGGGAAAGTTGTAAGGAGTGAGGTGAGAGAATTGTTTGGGAGAAGACTAGGTTTAAAGGTGACCAATTATGAAATAGGTGTTGCATTTAGGTTTGGGAAGAGAAACATAATGGTGAACTGCATAAGTGCACAACTAGTGAAAGTCATAATAAATCAAGCAAAAATACTGAAAGAAATAGAAGAGATATACATCAACAGGGACATGACTTAAAAATAAAGGGAACAACTAAAAAGATTAGTAGAAAAAAGAAGAGAAGCTCATAGCCAAGGAAAAGTGCTTACAACAAAACTTTCAAATTGTGGCTCAATAGTAAAGTGACAGAAGAAACACATTTGCAAGGGGTGAAGCAGGGAATAACAGAAGGGTTAACACTGGTAAAAACACCAGAAAGAGCATCAACTGAGAGGTGAAGAAACAGCCAAAGCAAATGCAGCAAAAGATGATCATAACAAGGGAAGGAGGAGAGATGGAGAAGGAGAAACAGCTGCAGTGTCTGAAAGTGGAAAAGAGTCAGTAAAGCAAAGGAAAATAAGAGTAGGGAACAGTACAAAAAACAGTTGAAAATAAGGTGAGAAAAGAAGACAAAAAAAGATTGGGATTTATAAATGGGAAATATGTGGAGTGTTAGGTGGAAAGAAAGGAGATAGAGAAGAGGAAAATGAAAGAGAGATACAGATATGAAAGGACTAAGTGTCAGGCCAGGAGTGCACAGTTGTTATGCACGACAACAAGAAGAGCATAACCCTGTATGACCTGACAGAGGAAAGGAAAGAAAGGCACAGATTGGAGAGTATGGAGGGTAAAAGGAAAACCAAAGACAAAAGTAAAGTGAGGATTAACTATGGCAAGAGCAGCTTGAATAAAGTGAAGAAAAGTGATAAGTGATTAGAGGCAATAAAGGTAGGGAGAAGGGAAAGTAAAAGAAAGATGCAACTAAGGCTTGGTTAGGAAGTAAAAGAGTACAATTTATTAAAAATAGATGGAAAGAGGGATGAACTAAGAAATGAAAAATGAAATGGCATTTTATTTATGGATGCTCTTTAACTGCTGTGGTTCTCAGCATCCCATTCTATACTGGGCATGAAAGACCACTTAATTTTGCTCAGAGGCCTCTGTATCATGCTTGAGGTTCTTTTACGTACTGTAAATCTACGACACGGGACCAAAGGCTTTACTTCCCTTTGGAAGGAAGCCATGCGAAGGATTTTTACACCCGAAAAAATCCATCGTCCTCCGCCGGGTTGAACCCGTGACCTTGGCTATGTGAAGGTAGCATGGTAACCATTACACCATTGAGGGTGACTAGGATGATCTAAGTGGAGAAATAGAAAGGAGAATACAGAGAACAATAATGAGACGGCAAACAAAAGGGAAGAAGGGCACACAAAACTGAAAACCTGTAGAGGGCTGTCCAATGACAGAAGGGCTGGTTCCAAGCTCAAAGAGCAGCCTGAGTTATGTATAATTTGTACAAATAAATACTCAATATAAAAATATATCTATTTTCCTTTTATGGAAGTTTGTAAAGAATTTTATAATCATTTATTTGATGAGTTGATTAATTACACTAAACAACACTTAATTGGGAATTTTGCAGGAACATGTTTCAAAGGACTAGTTTCCTTCATTATCAACCAGACATCGGCTCTGGTTGTTCAGTTGAAAATGAAGGAAACTAGTCCTTTGAAACATGTTCCAGCAAAAATCCCAAGTAGGTGTTGTTTAGTGTAATTAATTGACTTATTGTCAAATAAATAAAAATATATATTTATTAATTTATTTTTCTTTTCTTTCTTTTAAATTCTTTATAACACTTCAATATTCACACTTCTAGACTTTAAGGAGCTTATGCAATGATTTTAACTAAAATAAACAAATCCCAGTTAAGAAGTAAATCTGGATCTTATGAGGAGTCAACAGGCTGTCCACTTGAGGCAATTTCTATATAGATATTGTTTTCTTCACAGTTTGTTGAACAACAACTAAGCTTTCAACAGCACAATAAAAAGGAAGTAATGCACAGACATAATAATGAATTAATCCAAGGGAGGTATGGAAGAAATTATGTTCATTATTTTTTATCCTAGATGGCAGTCTAGTCATCTTTAACAAACCAAAGAAGTCTTATGTTATGGCCTGCTTTTTTTTTTTTTTTTTTTATTTACAAAGTTTATGCTGATGGTGCTGAATTTATTTCTGTTGTCCAGGTGGTGTGATATTGACTTTACCAATGATGTCTCCTCTGACAAGCCTCCTTAGCAGCCTTCTACTTGAAAAATCCATTAGAGAAGTAAAATAATGTGCATCAGTTTGTGAAGTGTTTTCCAACATAATGTACAGACTGATTTTTTTCTTTCATTAAGTTTTAGAGCTTTTAGCATAAATAGTATCTCAGAATGTCAAGAAAAATCAAAAAATTATAAACAGAATGATTCTGCTCCTAAACTGAGAGTTTGAATTTCATAATATAATTATTTATAGCTCTTGAAATGTTTCATCTCTCTGTAATTAAAATGCTGTTGGAAACCACTTTATGAAAACATAGGTGTGCATAAGACAGAAGTTTAATATAGTTAGACTTTTTTTTTGTTTGCAAACCTCACTAATCTGAATGTGAACAATTTTCATTTTATTGGTCTTGAAACACACATTCTAGGTGAGAAATGCTAAAACATGTGGTTTGAAACAAAGTAGTGTTATTGAGAGGTATTTTCTTTCAGTGGTTATGCATTTATCTTCTTCCTGTTATATCAAACAAGGATATTTATATGTGTGCAGTTATTTCTTTGTTTCATGTTATGCAACTCTTAAATATCTTCAATTTTTTGCCAAGTCTTGAACCAATTGTTAACAAAATAATTTCATTTTGATCATGTGTTCCAAAAATATAATACTGAAAAATGGACTTCATATATTTATTTTGAATCATTTCTTTTTACAAAAGCTGCTATTTCCACTGAACTTTCATCGAATTTAGATAGCTGTATTGTGGTGCTGCAGTTTGAGTTTTCAAAACAATTTTTTTGACTCCTATGCATGATTTCAAGGCTTGATCTATAACTCTAAACTTAAGAACAGAACTCAAATAGAATCACTTTTATGCTAAAGGGCAGTGAAAACAGTGTAATCATTTTAAAGTCTTCATTTTTCATGAGAATTGTTGCACATGCAGTTATAAATCAGTTTACAACAAAACAAAGCTTGTGACAGCAAGCAACTTTGGTTTTGAATGATACTCTCTATCATTATTGCTATGCAGTGTACATCCAATTACTTTTTAATTTAAGTGTGCCCATCCCATCCTTAACTCCAGATTTGGTAATGCAATGGCAAGAATTAACCCTTTATTACTGCTATTATTTTGTCACTTGTGCTGCTCTTCCTTTGTTTCCTAAACTAGATTTCATAACCCTTTTGAAGGCACTGAAGCAGTTCGAATAGCTGTGAGGTGATAGTTAATGGACCGATCATCCATTAAGCCAAATGTTGCAAATCCCAGCAACTGCAGTTAAATTGTATCTGTGGTAAAGGACTGGGCGAGTCAAGTAAAATAACTGGTATAATTGTACACTTTGAAGCTGATGGGATTACATTTTACTCCAGTTGTGTGGATGTTGCTCTTTTTCTTAAAAAAATAAAAAAAAATATGACTACAATATTATGGTGAAAATTTAATATTTTTACAATATAAAACAACCTTAATTACTTGTATTTTATAGTTGAAGGTTAATTTAACATAATAAGTAAAAACCCTATTTCTATAGCAACACTTAAAACAAACAGCACTTTTAAGTACAGATGAGAAATAAGGAGTTAAAACTAATTAATCTAGGTATTGAAATCCATGTTAATTGCTTTTAATTGAACAGTTTTTAAGGACACATTCCAGATAAGTCTGAATTTAAAAAAAACTGATCACTTGTCAGGAATCTGCTAGTATTCTCCTCCCGTTAGTTTATCTATTTACTTTGCATCCTTGGAGAATGTTTGATATAAAGATTAAACAAATTTTTAAACAGTTTTCCTTAAAAAATTCCTTATTAAAAAACTATTATTTGGGCATTGCATGACATGAAATTATGCATTTTTGATGAAATACTTTTATCAATTTGTTTGTTCAGTTACAGTACCTTCAACACCTAGAGAAATTAAAACCATTGTATATAGATTTTTATGATTTTTTTTTCTAAAAAAAAAAAAAAAAAAGAGTACACATATGCCACCAAAGTTCACTTTATTTGAATATTTACCCATAAGATCGTGGTGTGTGAAAGATCTTGATATTATTCTTATGTAAGCTTAGGAGGTGAACGTTTCTAAATAGAATGGGTTAGTTTTTGAAATAACAATCTATTCTTCTGAAGAATGGTGAAAGTGTAATTTCTTCATTGCTTTTCAAATTAAGATTTCAGATAAGTGAGGTTTTGTAATTCTTAACTTATAATTCCCATAATGTGCTAACTATGTCTTTATGCACCCTGATTTATGATGCGCCACATACCATTAAAGAGGTACAAATTGAGAGAATTAAAATAACACATTTTGCTGTAAAATTAGTATGTGCTAATGAGCGATTTTTGAAAATTCAGTATAAAAAGGTACATGTTCTGGGAATTTGAAATATGTTTTCAAAATCTCAAAGAATTTTCTCTCGCCACAGTAAGGACTCCAAGCTAGAAGATTCTGCCCTTCAAGTTTGCATTGTCTCAACCAAAACAATCAACAACAATTCTCTTTTAGGAAACAATGGCAGCATCAACATCTACAATGGTAACTTTAATAGGAATACATATCTTCAGAATTTCTGAACAGCTTTGTGACTTTATTGCCACTAATATGGATGTAATACCACAATGATCTTGCATGCTCTTATTTTAGTGTGTAATAATAGTTTAGAGTGTTTTATCCTTTTTCTAATCTATTTTTACATTTTACACATTGTTTATGTTGGTGTTTCAAAAGACTCAACTTTCAATTAAATTTTGAAACAAATCCATACTAAAGTTTTATCTGGTAATATAAAAAGATACTGTCTTTACAGGATTATTTCTGCTTTCCAGTATAATAGGTGCATAGCTCATAACTTCCTCATCCATAATGTTTATTATTCAAGAGTTATGTAATTTTATTTATGAAGCATGACCACAGTGTATTATGTGAACAAAGTAATTTCATTTAGCTCTTGTATCAGAATAATTTTAAGAGTTGGTTAACTAAATTATACTAATCTCATATTATTCATTCATCACCTCAATCTTAATAAAGGATCTTACTAAAGGATGAATTATTTCCAAGGTAAATATCTCAGGTGAAATTGCATTGAGAGCAACAAAATAGCATTTGATCTGTTACTGTAGATATTGAAAATGTAGTCAACGTAATTTGCCTAAGCCAGACCGAAATATTAGTATTTTTAATTAATATATTTGCCCTGTGATTACTTATTTCTTCCAAAGTACACCTTTAAACAAAATTCTAAAGAAGTTCTTAGTTTAAACTGTTAAAATTATTTGTACAAGTGTGAAGTGAAAATCCCCCCACCACAAACTATCCTTTGCATGGAAAAATATTTGCAAATTTTGATTTTCTCAAAAATGACTCTTAACAATTTTGATTAAAATCTTGTATGTTAAAGCTATTTACAACCCAAATAAAATGTATATCCTCACCTCTTTATTCTCGATGGATTTTGCCAAATTTTCCTGAACTGCTAAACCACAAGAGATAGACAAAAACATACTACACAGAAGATCTCGACAAAACACACAATTATGCCCTTTACATTTTTACTGTGGAGGTAACCATCTCTGAGATATTCCTTTTATTGGTTTCAGTTGTAAAGTAGTTATTCTTTTCTCAGACAGGAAGTGTCCGTTCTTCTTTTGTTCTACTCCTGGCCAAGCAAAGAAGTGATTTGCAATGTCAATTGCATAACGATAGCTTTTAAAACATTTGACTATCACTTTAGTAAAACGCATCCTTTTAATTCCCTTCTACATATAAGGAATTGGGTAATAAGAACATTCTGCTAATGTTTATCTCGATTAGCATAGTGTAGAAAGAGAAATAATCTTTTGTAAAAGTTTGTAGAGCAGCTAGAGAAAGTCATGTGAGTGTAACACATCAATTTTTTTTGGAATATAATTCTAGGATGTAAATGTCTGAGATATGGCACTTTTGTTTATGCTAGATTAATAATTAAAATAGCTTACTGTATGTATTGACTATTTGTCTTGATAAAATTAATGAAAGGTTATAGAATGCATAATGCATTTGTCATTTCCATTACAAACTCCTGGAAATTTGTGTTGAGGGACTGAGGAGGTTTCAAAAAGAAGCCATATCTAATGTATTATTTCCATGCTAAAGATGCAATAATTTAAAATCAATTGTCTAAATTTGGTGTTTCTGTACGGTAGAGAGCAATGAAAGTTTAATTAACTGTAACAGTTCATCTTTCTAACAAACACATCCTTTAATTTGTGATACCTACGTGATTGGAAAAATAAAGAAGCATATTCATTTGTCATAATTTTTTTTTAATGTAAGCTTAACAATTTCATTTTCTCTTCTTCAAAGGTGTTAGCATCTCAGGTCACTATAACAGCAATTTGGTATGACAATCTTCAATTTCACTTACTCACATTGAACAGTTGTACAGAAGCAATGTCAAATGAAAATTTGAAGTAGGGTATTCACAGTGTAATTAATATTTTAGTATATTGTTCAATACTTGTGCTCCTGTATGCAGAAAGAATAAGTGGTGACATGGTACATGAAATTAAATGATAATCGGAAAAGAAATTTGGGAAGGAAAAATTCTAGGCCAAGTTAGTGTACCTCCCTGGTTTTGCCAGTTATGAGGATAAAACCTCAGCTAAAAGGATGCTTCTTGGGATTGGAATGGTAGACTTCCTGTTCACAGCCCAAGTGTTAACATGTGTAATTTAATGTAGAATTCCTAGGCTAATACAGCAATTTTTTTTACTTTCTCTATAGGCACTATCTTCATAGTGTATAGAGAATGTATTGCACTCCACCAAAAAATTCGATACCGAGATTTCACCGGAAATATATGTTTTAGGGCCCCACTTATCTAAAAAAAAAGCATTTTCGGAAAAAGGTCCATGTGTCTGTGAACACGATAACTCAAAAACGAAAAGTCGGTAAAATACCAAACTTGGTATTTAAGTTTAGTATCTTCCAGGGATGCGACACGAAGATTTTGAGAAAAATCCCCCCACCCCCAACTAATCTTTACATGGAACTTTTTTCGAAAATTTTGATTTTCTCAAAAATGGCTCTAACGATTTTGATTAAAATTTCGTATATTAAAGATATTTACCTGAAAAATAAAATGTATATTTTGAATTTTCTGGGAATAGCCTCTGAAGAGTAGTTTATTCCGGATGAATTTTACTAAATTTTGAATGACTGCTAAACCGTAACAGATGGACAAAAATTTACTACACAAAAAATATAGAGCACGTTAAAACACACAATTTATGTTATATACATTTTTTTCGTGGAGTTTGTCGTTTTTGTGACATTCCTTATTTTTGGTTTCTGCTATGAAAAACTTATACATTTGTCATACAGGAATTTGTCAACTGCTGTCCATACAAACAAAGGAACTTCAGTGACATAGCAACCAGCTTTTGATTATCTCTTTAACCTATTTCACCTCTACTTACAAGGAAGCAAGTAATATGGCTATTTCTGCTAATGTTTTACTGATTAGCATGAAGTTAATAGAAGTATAAGCTTTTTAAGAATAATTTGTTGCAGGGATATAGAGAAAGTCATGTGAATGGTACACATCAGATTTTTCCTACTGCAGCATATTTAGTTTTGTTTCATAATCGGCTCACCCTCCCCATATTTGTAGGACTGACACCCCCCTAGGACTTATAAGCCAATGCCTAAGGGTCAGAAGCCTGTCGGGGAGCCAACAGCACAAAACCACAGAATGGAGAATCTATTAAGAGGGGACGATCCATAGCCAGGCATGAACACGAGGAAGTGGATGATATGAAATGTAAGCAAAATTGATGATTGGAAAGGTGAGGATGGAGCAATTGGTGGGTAAAGCTGGAGGACCTGGAGAAAACCCACCCAGATGCCGTGAAAATAAATGTAAATGGCATGTTATTTATGGACACTCTTTAACTACTCTGCTTCTCAGTGTCCCATTCTAAATTGGGCATGAAAGACCGCTTAATTTTGCTCAGAGGCCTCTCTATCAGGCTTGAGGTTCTTTTAAGTGCCGTAAATCTACAACACGGGACCAACTTCCCTTCCAAAGGAAGCCATGCTAAGGATTTTTACACCCGAAAGAAATCCATCATCCTCCGCCAGGTTTGAACCCGCGACCTTGGGTATATGAAGTTAGCATGGTAACCATTACACCACAGAGGACGATCAGATGCCATGATGTCCACCACGAATCCTACATGCGGGCACTTGGCATCGAACCCACTCACCCATGGCAGTATATTTAGTTATAGATTTATATTTGTCTTTACCACTTTTCTTATGTTTGTGAGCCTGCTTGAAGCAGAAGACCACCAGACTAGTAAATTTGAACATATGGAGAGTGAAGTGAAAATGAATCATGTTAAGGAACTAAAGAAGCTAATCTTAGTTATAAAGGCTAGAAAAGTCACAATTTAAACAGAAAGACAAACATTTGTCATCTATCAATTTAGGTCAAGTAACTAACTGTAAAGGGAAGGTTGTTACAGAAAAGTCAATACTGAGATATGGCTTGGAACATATGAATGCTGTTCCTGGAGACTTGATGAACTTGAAAATCACTTTGTCCTCAAAAATGTCCAAGTTCATGAGGTTCATAAAGATTTTCTCCTACTGCTGAGGTGATGCCCTTATTTACTGGATGTAGTTATTTCTCTGCTGATCTCATGGTTTCTGGAGTTCTGCTGATTTTTCTGTACGCTTACTGAAAATGTGAACAGAAAAGTTCTTTGTCCATTGAGATGAGTTTACAGATTTCTTTTAGTCTTCCTGATGCACATCTTGTTGCAAGCTTACAAACAATCTTGTTTATATCATATTATTTTCTCCTGTTTAAACTTAACTAAACTACATTCTTGATGTTGAATCTGTTGCACATATTTTGTGGACAGAAAGTATGAGACCAGGAGAAAAATTAAGTTACTGAACTAGTAAATAGACTATTGACTCAACACATGGGGAAGGTCTTCATTATGAAGTTGAACAACAACCTCATGAACTTTAATAATCCTGAGAACAACAGGAAATTAAGTTCATCAATTCTCCTCCACAGTGTTCAAGAACTTTTTAAAGTGTTGTACCTGTAGCTGGAAACGTTGAATTTCTGGGCATGGGATATCTGTTCAAAGTGTTACCTAGTCAATCCCCTCTACAAATGAGAATTTTAAATATTGTGTATGTGGAAAAGCAAAATCTTATGTTCGACAATATAATGAAATGTTAAGCAGCTTAATAGATATATATCTTCAATCAGCATATAGGCTGTTAGAGTATAAATGCAGATATTTGTATTGATAATTGAGAACAGTATAATGAACAACATTACACCAATATTTGCTTAATTTGTGGACTTATAATTTTACATATTAAGAGCAGTATGTTTTCAGATTAGTTAGTACTTCCAAGTCCAAGTAGGCATGGTACACATAAGCCATATATGTTTATTGTTGCCAAGATGCAACGTCAGAAGGCATAACATTGAGTGTGCAGATCTTGTTATATCGGAACTGAGTTTGGATGATTTATACAAGGCCAGTGACCCCACACTACCTAAGCTGATAGATCACACGTTGATGTGTGAAAACATGGATGAAAAACGAATAGTCTATATTGATAGGCATTGTTGATGCTTAAGACCAGCATGCTTAAGACCATGCAAAACAACTTTGGGTAGCAAACTTTATCATAAAGACAAAATAACAACAAACGCACCAACGTGAAGAACATTAAGGAGCCATTTATCAAAATATCTGTATCTATATCCCTAACATCCTGTTTATAACATGTACTGTATAAATAATTCATTTGAGTTGTATTATGTGCTAAAAATGAATGTAAATGTGGATTTAATTTTGGTAGTATGACTGCTGCGACAAAGCTGGGAAGATAACAGATGAGGCATTCCTGTTTTGCAACTTAGCTGCCCTTGTGAATATCATCTACATTCTTCAACAGTATGCATGAGCCTAGATTCATTTGATCTCTGGGTTCTTAATTTAGCTAGTAAAGGGTTGAAAAGGTTTGATCAAATCTATTGAGTAACAGGTTTTCAGGAAAGATTATGCAGAACAATGTTAATAATCTTAATGAAATAAAAAAAATGAAACACATTTGAAAGTGAATTATTGTTGGAATTACTGGTAGTGATGGGAACCATAGGTTGTCTCTTTCTGGTTCTCATCACACACCTAGCTTTCTAGAATAGATTCAACATTCATATGGCTGGGTGCCTGTTGCATTTATTTGTTAAACAAGTATATTCTTAGTTGTTAATATTTATAATTATATTCAGTGCTGTCATAATGATGTAATGAAGTCAGCACATGCAGTAATAGTCTTCAACATGGAAAATAAAGCTTTGTAACAGTGATGATTGTTATTAATGGATTCATTAGACAGACAATGCAAAATTGCTGTATTATGCTTGCAAATAGACATGAACACTAGTTGCACAGTACAAAGAGGCAGAGTCTTCAAGTGATAGCCATGCAGGAAGATAGCAGAGGGAAGACAGGATGACACATCACAACAAACACTTACATATTATTTATTAGACTAAGTTGTGTGTACCAAAGATATCCAACAAATGTATGCATTTATGCTGTCAAGTCTTTATAATATACTCTATAATTACTTTATTTAGCACCTATGTACAATGTGCATAGTAGTTAGTGAAGGTATTGTATTCCACCCAAATATTGGGTACCGATATTTCACTGGAAATACATGCTTTCAGACTTCCTGAATCCAAAAAAGCAAACAAAATAAAAGCACAGAAAAATGTCCATGTATGTAGCGCATTTTAGAAAAATGTCCGCATGTGTGTGTGGGTGTGTCAGGACAGCTCAAAAATGAAAAGTCCTTTAAATACCAAACTTCATATTTAAGTTCAGTATCTGTGAAGGTGACACGATGTGACACGAAGATTTAAAAAAAAAATCCCCCACCTTAACTAACCTTTGCATGGAACATTTTTCGAACATTTTTGATTTTCTAAAAAAAATTACACTAACAATTTTGATTAAAATATTATATGTTTTAAGATATTTCATGACAAGTTAAATGTATATCTCAAATTTTCTGGGAATAGCCTCTGAAGACAATCTTTATTCTGGATTAATTTTGCCGAAGTTTGCTTAACTGCTAAACCGCAAGAGATAGACAAAAACTTACTATACAAAAAATGTACATTTCACTAAAATACACAATTTATGTCCTTTACAGTTTTGTTGTGGAGATAACCAATTCCAAGATATTGCTTGTTATTGGTTTTAATTGTAAAGTACTTATACTTTTCTCAGACAGGAAGTGTCTGTTTTTCTTTTGTTCTATTTCTGGCAAAGCAAGGAAGCGATTTGCATTGACAATCACATAACAACAGCTTTAAAAACATGTAACTATCACTTTAACATAGCACATTCCCTTAATTTCCTTCTACATATAAGGAACTAAGTAATAAGAGCATCTGTTTATCTCGATTAGAATTGTGTAGAAAGAAGAATACTTTTTTGTAAGAAGTTTATTTGTAGAGCAGCTAGAGAAAATTATGCGAGTGTAACACATCAGATATTTTTTTTGTAGAGTTAACTGTTTCCAATATTTTCTTTGTTATTGGTTACAATTTTAATCTGTTTAAAGTTTTCTAAAATGGGAAGTCATCTTTTGTTTCGTGCCTCTTTTGTTTTACTGCTAGCAGTGCTATAATTACCAAATTTCATTGTTTCATATAGCAATAATTTTTAAAAGATTTGACAATCACTATAGCCTAATTTATTCCTTTATTTCTGTTCTATGTACAAGGAAGCAAGTCATAAAACCATTTCTGTTAATATTCTTCTTGATTAGCATGATGTAGATAAATTAAAATCTTTTGTAAGAATATGCTGGATATTTCTTATGAGATGTTGAGAAAGACCTGTATTTGCCTAACTGAATACAATCTAACTCATGGACCAAACTTAATGACAAAACGATGGCTGCCTCTACACTTCTGTGCAGACTTGAATTTAATAGGGATCCCTTCTGCAGCCTTCTTAATCATGAATTGATACACATTAGCAATCACCTCTCGTGTTTGCTTGTGCAAGACTTGTCCTTGTGATTTACTGATTGCATTGTTTAGTCTATTTCTATCTCTGTTATGTGTCACGAGGAGCGATACATTATCATGGTGTAGGACAGACTGATGCTGGTTACATGGTTGCAAATTGCCAGCCGACCTCGACTTCAGCTCATGCCACTGAGCATCATGTTGACATGTTCACATCTATTTGCAAGCACGGTACCCAATTTCTGAAATAGCATGTGTAAATTCAGGTATTTCAAAACAACGCCGGACCAAATTGTGGACATTGATGCTCAGATCATATGTGATATAAAAATAGAGTTTTCAACGTCAACAAATGTTTATCAACAAACTACCTCAGGCTCAACATGCATTAGACAATTATCCAGAACAAAGTTGCCTGTCCTGCCCATGCTATTGGAGTTAACAGATAGTTTGGGAAGTGCACCAACATGCTGCTCAGTGGTTAGCTAACATTAAGGGATTCCTTGTCTTACAAAACTCTGCTAAACTTTAGATGTTTGTTTATTTTCCAAACATACAATTTCATCATTGCAGACATAAGAGAAAGGAAATTGAGAAAATAAGCATGCTGCTAATACTATCTTTTAGAGGCAATTTAACATTAATGATCTTGAAAATAGAGGTAAAGAACTGATAAAGAAGCAGAGGCAGATACAATCAGAATACCACCAAAGGATTATAGATAAATTTAAACAAAATAACTCCCTTTTTCAATGAGACAAGTTTATTTTGCTATCTTTAACTTGAAATACTAAATGAAACATTTGTACATTTAACATCTTCTTGTTGATATTTGCAGTAAACCGTTGAGAGTTTTCACTTAGGACACTGAAAAATGATTGATAATAAGTACAAAATACTTGTGGTTAGGCAGAATATTTTCACATTCGAGAAATATGTTTAATCTTCAAACAGTTTCACATTTGAAAACTATTCAAGTCCTCAGTAGTCTTTTGAGTAAGTAATGTTCCTTTGTAAGCTAGGACAGGATTGCTGATACTGGAGAAGGAGAAACACATTTGTTTTTAGGCATGTGGTTGCCAAAAACACCCTCTGAGATGTGAGAATGTGGGCAACACACACTAGTGCTTCATGCACTGCCTAATCTTAAAATAATATCATTTTCAATTTAAATAAAAACATACTAAAAGCGTTTCAAAGTTGGGACATCAAACTTCAGACTAGTGGTGTAAGCTATAAAACTGTTGTATTCATTTAGTGTTGTTTTGAAACAGCCTGACTTAACTTCATTGCTGTAAGTGTCGAAAATGATGACCTTAATCACAAGTCAAAGTCAAAAGCTTGACGTTACTGATACTGATTTTATTCCACTGCTATTTCACAGAGCTCAATAACAAGCAGGATATTTTAATTTTTTTTTTTTTTTTAAGTTTATGTCTCATTTTAGCCCTCCCTACAAGTTGATTAAGATTAACGAGTGTATTACAAACCTAACTTATATAGCTTTTGCTTATAATGTCACTATTAATGCCATGTTTACTTTAATTATCAAACTCTTATATATAGAAATACAGATTCTTTGGCATCGTCAAAATACAATGAACTTTTGTTACTTTTCGGTTTAAATATATACAGAAATTGTAAAAAGAATAATCCAAAATTAAAAAGAATATTCCAAAATAGTTTTCTGCCAGTGCCAGGCTCCTTCCTACTTCTGCAGAATGGGACCTGTAATGACAAACAAAAAATGGCAGTATCTGCACAAGAGAAATATGGCTCAAAGATGATGATAATAATAATGATATAATAAATAATAATGATTTATCGTTATTTAATTTGTATTCTGTGGAACAAGTTAGAGATTCTGATTGAAGTATTCATTAATAGTGAGTGGTAAATGACTTTTGAGATGGTCTTAATGGACATTCTAAATTTTTTGTGACTAAGCTCTTTAGCATTTTTTGGAAGATGATTGTATAAATTTATACCCTGATGTGATATAGACTTAAGATACCTGGTGAGCCTATGAGTGTTGAGATGTATATTACTGCAGGCTCTTGTATTGTGGTTGTGTAGGGCTGAGTTTCTTTTAAAGAGATCCAAATTTTGATGTATAAAAGAGACAATATGCTAACTATGAGCTATACCTCTGAAAATTATATAGATTGTATGTGAAACAAATATTAGCTTTAACTACCTGACCTTTTATGATATCTATGTTATGACAGAACTGCCCATACATTTTAATTGTTTCTGATATTAATGAGTAGCATTTTTCTTGCCATTGTGGTCATTTGCTTAAATAACCACAGGGCGCTCTGTAAATTACAAACAGACAATTGATTTTAATAATTATAAGTGTTTTAGCTATAATTAATTAAACAGGAACAATGGCAGACATGAGCAAACAGATATGTAAATTTTAACAGTAATTTTGAGTGTTTGTTTACATAGGCTCTCAAAAATTTATTTTCTTTGCTATGATTAAGACCTTAACATAATCCATTATCATTTAATAATCAAATATTCTTGTTAGAAAAAATTGGAGAGTTATCAATTTATATTTTTATATCTTTTTGTGTATAAAGAGCATTTTTCGTTCACATGTGTTCTAAAATATTGTAACACATTTTGACTGTTCTGTTGCAGGAAGGGATGAAGGAAGAGGAGCATCCACGACGATTATGTCTTGTGTGTGGTGATATAGCCTCAGGTTTCCATTATGGGGTAGCATCTTGTGAAGCATGCAAAGCATTTTTCAAAAGAACTATCCAGGGTAAGGTGTTGCTTTCTTTCTTTAAAAGGAATGTTGAATAAATAATTGAGTATATTGAATGGAAAATAGCTTTTTAATTTATACACTCCAAATAAAAGGTCTGAAATAGAGAAGAAAGTGCTCAAAGTTGTATTAAAGCCAGATTTTTTTCTAATTCAGTAAAGTTTATTTTCTGTAAAATTTGCCACTGGAGATTTCAACCTAACAATCTATATTTTATCGCATAGTATGAGATTCACAATTAACACAAAGTAATTGGTTCAAAGTATATTCTGTAATGATAACATTTGCTTCAGTTTGAAGTGTAACTTGGTTTCAAACTTATTTTGTTTAACATGTTTTTATTTTTTGCAATGATTATCTGGAAAAATGATTTACAAAACAGGCATCTCTGAAGGATAGATCTTAAAAGCCTACCTTCTTGATACTATAAATCATTTTTGAATATTTTGTATATGTTTTCCCCGCTGTATCCAGGATGGTTTATTCCAAGCAGGAAACATCGAATACACGTGTCCAGCTTCGAATGACTGTGAGATAAACAAAAGAAGGAGAAAAGCATGCCAAGCATGTAGGTTCCAGAAGTGTCTACGCATGGGTATGCTAAAGGAAGGAGTTCGATTGGACCGAGTTAGGGGAGGAAGACAAAAATATAGGCGTAATCCTGAAGTGCCGTACCAAGTGCAACCTCTAGTACCCTTCAAACCCACCCCAACACTAGAAGGTAAGCATGCATATGGACATTATAAGTCTTAATTGGCAAAAGAAAATGATGGATAATTGATTATTAGGACTTTGTGTGTGCATATATGTGTATACAATCAAAAATGGAAAGTAAGCTAAATACTAAAGTTCATATTTGAGTCACATATTGTTTAAACAGGGCAGGCAAAACTTTTCAACAAAATTCCCTCATCTCAACCTATCCTTTCATGGAAACTTTTCATTATACAGTAAAACCTGTCTTCAGCAAAATTGAATGGGACTCTCAAGCATTTCCATTATGGACAGGTTTCCCTTTAATAATAATAATAATAATAATAATAATAATAATAATAATAATAATAATAATAATAATAATAATAATCTTTATTCACCTTTTGATTTATACACAAATCATGGCTTCGTCAGTATATATATTTACAGTAGTATGTAAATTTAACAGTATTTATAAATTTATATTTTTAAATTCTTGAACGTTGAAGGGCATATGCTCTAAGAGAGCTTTAGTTATTGAACGTTTAAATTTGCTGTAGACCAGTTCTTTATAATGTCCCAGGTAATATATTGTACAGATTGGTTCCACAATAGGAAATGCTATTACGACTCTTATTTGTATCTAGTATTGTGTGCATGATACATATTATTTGTTTTAAAGAGGTTCCTGTTTTTGTGAATGAAGCATAATGTTTCAAGTATATATAAAAGGGAGAGGTACGATATTTAATTCCTTAAATACTGATTTGCTTGGTGTTTTCACAGGAACTTGCTTTATTATTTTTAATATTTTTTTTTGTAATTTGAAGATAACATATAAATTTGTGGACATGCCCCATACTGGAATACCATAAGTTAAAATGGAGTGAACATATCCAAAATACATAGATCTTAATACATTTGTGGTACACACTTTATTTGCTACGCTGAATTAATAGCAGATTTTGGACAATCTGCTGGCTATATAATCAATATGCATGTTCTATTTTAGCTCCGAATCTATCCAAACTCCATGAAAACTCCTAAGAATTTTGTTTCATTGCCTTTGTTTATGGGGTGCCATTGATTCTAACTTAGAGGACATGTGTTTTCTTAGATGGATAGACCTAAACACAGTTCACACATAGACATTATCTGTGATGCCTCAGAATGAGTGTATGGTACAGTGTTGTACGTAAAATAAGTTCATAACTTATCTGTTCCATATGGTTCACTTCAGAACTGTATTTCAACACAATCCAGCCTTCATAACCAAACAAACAGGGTTTGAATTCAAAAAAATCTGATGTGTTCCATTCACATGACTTTCAGAGCCTTTCTCTTCATCTCTGCAACAAATTATTGTTAAAATGCTTAGGCTTCATGCTAATTGAGAAAAAATTAGCAGAACTAGTCTTATCACTTGCTTCCTTGTAAATAGAAGCGAAATAAGGGAGTACCATGGGTTAAAGTGATAGTCAAAAGCTGGTTGCTATGTGACTGAAGTTCCTTTGTTTGTATGGACGGGAGTTGACAAATTCCTGTATGAGAAAAATGAGTTTTTACTTTCTCTATACTCACTATGTACATAGTGTATAAAGAATGTATTGCACTTCACCAAAAAATTTGATACTGATATTTCACCGGTAATATATATTTTAGGCTCCCCTGTATCCAAAAAAAGTATTTTCAGAAAAAGGTCCATGTGTGTGTGTGTGTGTGTGTGTGTGTGTGTGTGTCCATGTGTCTGTGAACACAATTACTCAAACACGAAAAGTCGGTAAAATACCAAACTTGATCTTTAAGTTTAGTATCTTCCAGGGATGTGACACAAAGATTTTGAGAAAAATCCCCCCACCCCAAACTACCCTTTACATGGAACTTTTTTCGAAAATTTTGATTTTCTAAAAAATGGCTCTAACGAGTTTGATTAAAATATTGTATATTAAAGTTATTTACCTGACAAATAAAATGTATATTTTGAATTTTCTGGGAATAGCATCTGAAGACTACTTTATTCTGGATGAATTTTTCATAACTACTAAACCGCAAGAGATGGACAAAAACTTAACCCACAAAAAATATAGAGCACGTTAAAACACACAAGTTATGTTACATAGGTTTTTTTTGTGGAGTTGATTGTTTTTGAGATATTCCTTTTTCTTGGATTCAGCTTTGAAAAACACTTTTCTCATACAGGAATTTGTCAACTCCTGTCAATACAAACAAAGGAACATCAGTCACATAGCAACCAGCTTTTGGCTTTCACTTTAACCTATGGTACTCCCTTATTTCGCTTCTACTTACAATAAAGCAAGAAATAAGACTATTTCTGCTAATTTTTGTCGATTAGCATGAAATAAATAAAACATAGGCTTATTAACAATAATAATTTATAGAGATATAAAGAAAGTCATGTGAATGGAATACATCAGATTTTTGAAATGTGAAATCAAAAACAAGGAATAACTCAAAAGTGATTATTAATGCAAATCTGTAGTTCTTTATATGTTTTACCTGGGCTGAAGTTTATAAAAGTTGTCTTATCTACATTTAAGTGGAGCTTAAGAAGATACAACAAAATTAAATCACGATCATATAGACATATTGGGATAAAAATACAGGTAACTTATTTAGTTGTATATTTATGTATTTCTACTTTGCATAATTCACACCAAAACTTTTAATGAACGAAAAATAGCTGTAAACCAAATCGTTTATTACTTTCTCTACACATACTATGTACATAGTGATAGAGAAGGTACTGTATTGCACCCAAAAATTCGATACCAAGATTTCACTGGAAATACAGGTTTTGGGTCCTCCTGAATCCAAAAAAAGCATTTTTGGAAAAAGGTCCATGTGTGTGTGTGTGTGTGTGGGGGGGGGTGTGTGGGGGTGGGTGGTATTTAAGTTTGGTATCTTCCAAGGATGCGACACAAAGATTTTCAACTACCCTTTACATAGAACTTTTTTCGAAAATTTTGATTTTCTTAAAAATGGCTCTAACAATTTTGATTAAAATATTGTATATTAAAAATATTTACCTGACAAATAGTATGTACTACTTGAATTTCCTGGGAATAGTCTCTGAAGACTACTTTATTCTGGATGAATTTTACATAACTGCTAAGCCATAAGAAATGGACAAAAACTTACCACACAAAAAATGTAGAGCACATTAAAACACACAATTTATGTTATATATTTTTTTTTCAAGGAGTTGATTATTTTTAGATATTCCTTGGTTTTGGTTTCAGCTTTGAAAAACTTGTAATTTTCTCGTACAGATATTCGCCAACTCGTGTCCATACAAACAAAGGAACTTCAGTCACCTAGTAACCAGCTTTTGACTACACTTTAACCTATGATACTCCCATATTTCGCTTCTACTCACAATGAATCAAGTAATAAGACTATTTCTGCTAATTTTTTCTCGATCAGCATGAAGTAAATAGAAGAATAAGCTTATTAACAATAATTTGTTACACAGAAGTGGAGAAAGTCATGTGAATGGAACATGTCAGATTTTTTTTCCAGTTGTCAAAGTATTTGGTGGCTTTTGCAGAAAGACTCCAGCCATAAATTAGTTGCTTTGAAATCAGTCTTGTCTAGTTTTTCAGCTATCTTTGTAGCATATTCCTGTAACATAGGTCCCAATATGCAGTGATTTTTTGCCCTGGCACCAACACTATTTTATTCATGTCTTGGTTTTCAGTTTTCTTAAGCTTTCTTTTCATTTTTACTTCCTCTACACATACTATGTGCATAGTGTATAGAGAAGGTATTACACTTCACCTAAAAATTTAATACCGAAATTTCACCGAAAATATATGTTTTAGGGTCCCTTATATCCAAAAAAAGTATTTTCACAAAAAGGTCCATGTGTGTGTTCGTGTGTCTTTGAACACAATAACTCAAAAACGAAAAGGCAGTAAAATACCAAACTTAGTATTTAAGTTTAGTATCTTCCAGGGATGCAACACAGATTTTGAGAAAAATCCCCCCACCCCAAACTACCCTTTACATGGAACTTTTTTTGAAAATTTTGATTTTCTTAAAAATGGCTCTTAACGATTTTGATTAAAATATCATATATTAAAGATATTTACGTGACAAACAATTGTTATCATTGTTTAGGTTTGCAAGCAAACAGCTACTGTACAAATTCGGTTTCATTTTCAAGTTCTCTGTTTATACTTGCTCTAGCACATTCTAGTATTGAATTGAATTTATTTATCAGTCATTGGGTAAATATAAAAATTTACAATAGACTTCGTCATTTACAAACTATATATACAACCACATTCTGCTTGGCTATACAATATATAAAACAACCCTCAAACTCATATGCTATTCTTGCTCAGCTCTTCAAATTCCTGAATACTATATACAGGATTTTTCATCAGCCATGTATAGACTCTATTCTTAAATACCTGAAAATTAAGGTTACATATTCTATCTGGTAGTGAATTAAAAAACTTTATACCTATTATTTTATAATGTTTACTTGTTTTACTTAATCTATGGTAAGACATATCCAGTTTAAAATAAGAACTGAAGCTTTCCTGGTGACGTATTAATTCAAAATCTTCTCGGGCTTCTAACCAGGTAAAACTTGGCTTGATACCAACGTTTCGAAGAAGTGCATCTTCCTTGTAAAATACCAGTTACAACATGGCCATAATATCACGTGAACCAATCAGATGTTAGCTTCATTCCAGCTCTTATAAATACCAGTTTCCGCAAGCTCAATCCATCAGTTCACCCTGAAGACGAGGAAGATGCACTTCTTCGAAATGTTGGTATCAAGCCAAATTTTTACCTGGTTAGAAGCCCGAGAAGATTTTGACTATCCAGTTTGTTTGTTTATGTTTCTTGTATTGTAATTATGCATTTCTTTCTATGATTAAGCATATTTTCTTTTACATTTATAGAACATCATAAATATATAAATTTACAATTGTGAGAATTTTTAGTTTAACAAAAAGTATTTTATAATGATCCATTTTTTTGGCAACTGATATAATTCCGATGGCGTTTTTTTTAATCCTTAGTTTCTCTAATACATGTGAACTGCTATCCCATAAAATTAATCCATACCTAAATATGCTCTGAAAGAAAGAAAAATAAGCTGTTCGTAGAAAATCATTTGAGATGACCTTTTTTAAATTTGCTATTAAAAATATTACCTGAGACAAATTACTACATACAAGATCTATATGCGGATTCCATGACAATTGTTTATCTAACACTGTTCCCAATAATTTAACTTCTTCAGTTGTGGTCTCACTTAGAACTCTAGAATTATTTAGTGTGAAGACTATATTTTGTGATTTTGCTTCATTCACGTAAAAACCATTATTCTTAAACCAAAATTGTGCCTGCTCCATTGTACTGTATGCCAACTGTGATAATATTTCAAGATCTTTTGGTCATTCAAAAATGAGGTGTCATTTTTCTGATACATCATTAATCTTCAACAAGAAAAGCAGTTATAAGTCAACCAAAGGTTTGATGTTTTGCAAACTAGCCATGCACAGGCATGCTTATCATTTATACTGCATAAGAGAGTAATTTATGAGTGATAATGACTAACATAGTGTTTGTTGTATGTCACAATTAGCTGTACTCAGGTCAGCTGAATATGCAACTTGATCTAAGAATCTATTCTAAGCATTTGTGTATTTGAGAATATTTGTATTTCAGCTAAATATTAATAGTAAGTTTCTCTTTAGGAACTATTAACTTGTAACTCACAGTCTGAATCAAGGTTTCAAATAGTGGTATAGTTTTTAAATTTGCTTGTGTAGGAAAAATTGGAATTTCTGATAATGAGAGCTTTTTTTTTTTATGGAGTATTGAAAACTATTGTGGTACAAAACATTTTCTGGTGTACAACCAGGGGTGTACAACCAGGGGTGTACAACCTCATACCTTACATGCCAACCAATTGATTTTTCTAATAACTTTTTTTTTACTACAGATTTAATAGCTCTTATAGTTACTGAAACAAACGTATATAAGCATAAAATGTACGAAAATTTGATATCAAAATGCAAATTGGGATCTAAAAGTAAGATTCAAAAGTGGTCATATGTATCCCAGAATGATTAATCTCATGGATATTATAAGAAAACTTACATTAGGTGTATACTGGTCTACAGATGACATACTATCAATTTATTTTTTTGGAAATTGCAAAAACAGTTTTTGGCTGTTTTGCAGTCTCTCTATTTCACAAGAACAGAAACATAAATTGGTATATAGACCTTGAACTTCATTGTCTTTTCATAATCTCCATATTTTTTAGCAAAGTGGTTAGTAAACAAATTCAACAACTTTCCGAAACTTGAAAACCTCAGCCTAAATAATTCTCTGGAGTTAATACAATACATTTCGGACTATGACATTTCACCTAAGGAAAGAATGGTTTCATTCGATGTAATTCCACTATTCCCCAGCATAACAATTGACAAACTCGTGCAATGCCTCACTATTTGGTTAGAATCCTCCAATATGCCACCAGGAGAAATACAGAAATACAAAAAACTCACCAAAACTTGCATCGACCACTCATACTTCTCATACAAACAAGAAGATGGCTTAGCTAAGGGAAATTCTTTATCTCCTTTCCTAGCAAATTTATTTATGAGTCAGTATGAAATCCCAAGTATGGTACAGATATGTGGATAATATTTTTGCTATAGTGAATGAGAAACTATAGGTGATGCAACAAAACTACTTTATTAATAAAGATGACAAACTAAAATTTGGTATACATAGAAAAGAAATCCATATTCACAAATACATCAAAGCGGACAGTTTCAATGCAAAAGCACACGGACATGCCTACTACAAAGAATAACTAAAGTACTTCTGGAAAAAACTGAATTCTTAGAAGAACTAAGCCAACTAGTGAAAACAGCTGAAATAAATGGTTTTAGCAGGGATTTGATATACAAAAAGCTCAAGAAAATTAAACAAAAAAAAAATAAAATTGCAGAACTATCCACCCTCAAACAAATTAAGGATAGCGAGAACTTCAGAAGATTCACTTACCACCCTTGGGCAACTAAGAAATTTCAAAAAATATTTAAAGCACCTTACAATAAGTGACAAAAAAACCAGGCATCTATAGAATTAATTGCAATGAGTGTAACAAAGTATACATTGGCAGAACAAAAAGAAACATAGGTACCCGTCTTAAAGTAAATGTTAGAAATATTATAAATAGGGAAACTGAAAAATCTGCAGTATCAGCTCATTTTTGGAACACTCAACATGAAATTAAACAAAACACCCATCTTTTGAAAAATGTCAACGGACAATAGAACTCGATACATGGGAGAAATTATACATGAAGAAACATGATACACACCTTATAAATTTTGGCTGTCCTTTTGAAGAGAACCCGCTAATGAAGTTCATTAATCCAACACGAGAGGGAAGGCAGTTGTACATCAAGGATCCTCAGGTTGAATCCGACAGTTGAAAGCAGTATACAACACATGCAACATGCACATGAAACTAGTTCTGTGTAAGTAAGTTTTTTTGAAGCACTCTACTCCAATATTAAAACTAATTGCTAGCTTCACAGTGTACCACTTCCAGCAATTAACAATTATTAAGTTGTTTTAACGCATTGAAGCCCAGACATTTCTTTACTTGAAGGGCCAAGAAACCCAGGGTTTTTACGTCTACTTTGAGTTATTATTTACAGTACATCAATCAAATCTGCCAAAAAGTATTGGGACAACCTAAAAGTATGGTATTCAATGATTTGTCAACAAGTAAGAAAATAGTCATAACTTCCATAATAATATTTTATTTTAATTTTATAAAAAGTATCAAATGTGAGTTTGAAAAAATCTGCATAAAGTAGCTTACACTCCATTTATTGAAAAACTCTACCTCGGAATCAGAATTTTCCAGAGCTTCATTTGTATACTGAATTTCAGCTTCAGTTCACAGAAGTTGAGGAAAATGCAGCATTTTAACATTAAAGAACACAAAATGTAACAAATACATCACCACTTTCAAGGAAAATGGCGTACTACCCGCGAGCAACCAATATTACTAACTCTCCTAAATTTCCTAATAGTTGACTAAAGCAAGGACAGATGGTAGCACAAATCAGACAATCAAACAATAACTGATGTATGCTCTTTGCCACATAGCCCAAGATCGTGGAATTGCATTAAAAGCGTTAAAAATACCTGCCCAAGCTATGCTCAGGCATGGGCCTCATGAACATTTTGCATGGCCCGAGCTATACTTGGGCTTGGAACGTCAATGTGTTAATGGCTATCACTAAAGATGAGGAGTGTGTGCAAGGCATGAAATACAGTTGACTGAACAGCAAGCAAAGGTGAACAGTCAGTAACAACTGGTTAGAGTACCCAAACTAAATTCATTTAGGGAAAGGACATGCTATGCATTTGCCCACCTGCCATCATATCATAACAACATGAACAAGGACAGCCTTTTTAATCCAATGTGCTACAGTAGTGAACAGACCTGTAGTGTCCAGAATTTATCTATAGTGGCGGAAAGTACAGTTACAAACAACAAACTACATTGGCAAAGAAAGAGGTTGAAATTAAACATTTTGTCCTGGAAATAACAAAGTGCTGCATTTCTCATTTTCAGACAGTGCACTTTACTGGGTTTGTTTACGTCAGAAGTCTACACAGACACTGAACATGTCTGACATGGTTGCTCTTTAACTGCTATGGTTCTCAGTGTTCCATTTTGTATTGGACATGAAAGACCACTTAATTTTGCTCAGAGGTCTCTTTATCAGGCTTGAGGTTGTTTTACTTGCCGTACATCTATGCCATGCGACCAAGGGCTTTACTTGCCTTCTAAAGGAAGTCATGTATGGATTTTTTACACCTGAAAAAAATCCATTGCCCTCTGCCAGTTTTGAACCTATGACCTAGGGAACAAGAGACTAGCATCTGACCCCTAGACAATGAAGGACAACACACTGGACATGCAGGTGTATAACATCTATACATGCAACCTGGCAACACACTGCACAAGCCCCTCATCTTTAGTTATCACATTGACAGTTACGTTACATGTAACGGTTATCAGTAACTGTTAAAACATTTGTTTTAATTATTTGGTGCAAACTAAACTTTCATTTGTTTATTTACTTATTTGTGTTAAGCTAATACATAGTTGAATATAACAGATGTTAAGCCTAGGCTCTTAGCTTGTCATATCCACTCATATAATTACACCTACACGCATTTTATAGTTCCCGGTAACTCAGAAAACATTCATAGTTGCAGAAGCGTATATTAACTCTAATTTCCTTTGCAGAGACTGGTTCCATTTTCTCTTAACTTAACCCTTAGTTGCCTGCATTAGTATACTACATATGCCGTTTTTCCTTTAATTCAAGTTTAAAAGTGGAGTTCTAGTAAAAATATATGGGAATAAACTTATAAAACTATTCAAATCAAATCTTTTATTGTTCTTTATAACATGTTACAATGGACAGGATTGAAAACATAGTTTAAGAACATTGTCAGCATTTATAATGTAATGTATAATAAATATTTAAACAAGTACAATACAAGATAAACAATGAAACGAGAGCTTGTGTGCATACTAACCACATACGTGCAGGTGAGGAGATGCCAAAGAAAAAAAAGTGAATTAATTAAAATACTATCTTGTTATTTAGGAATTCATCAATACTGTAGTATACTTTGTTTATAAGAAATTTTGTTAGTATGTGTTTGAACTTGGAGAAAGGGGTAGTATTACGAAAGTTTAATCATATAAAATCATAGAAAAAGTAATAGAAATAAAAATATATGTAGATCCTTTATTAATCCTTTTCTTCCCAATTAAAAGTTTAAATTCTTCTAAACCAGTTTTCATAATGCTGCCAAAGGTACTACCAAAAAAGTAGTTCAAATGACCATGAGCGTTAGGTGATAGGTAATGGACTGGTCATCCATTCAAAGCCAAATGTTGCAAGTTCAAATCCTAGTGACTGTGGTAAAGGACGGGAAGAGCCCAAGCAAAATAATCTGTCTGATGCTTGGAGCTAATCGAGTTATATTTTACTGTAGTTATGTGGGTTTTACTCTTTTATTTATTTAAAAAAACACTGCAATTTTGGGCAAAAATTGTATATATTTTTACAATATAAAACAGTCTTGATTACTTGTCGTTTATGGTTGAAGGTTAGTTTAACATGAAATTAATCCTAGAGTATAACCCTATTTGTATAGTTACACTCAAAACAAGCGGAACTTATAGATACTGACAGGCAACAAAGGGTTAAAAACTGACCTCAGCTTCTGTCATCCTTTCTAAAAAAATCCCCCTTAATTTTGTTTTTCTATCCATCTTATATCACTTCTACTTCAAAAATTTGTTTCTTCATTGTTATGTTCCTTGGCAGTTAGATACTATATGCTGCAGGTCTTCCTTTCCTTCACAAATGGAACACTGATTCTGTGGGATGCCTTTTCTTATCTCTTAATCTCCAAGTGCCAGTTCTTAACTATTCCCTCCTTTTGTTTGTTATTTACCTTGTCAACATATGTCTCCCTTTTACATGTACCCCGCATTAATATACACATACCAGAGACTTTTGTTTTTCCATTATCCCACCAAAAAGCTTTTGCATTTCTGTGTCTTCAGATCTTTTTCATGTTATTTTCCAAAATGTAGTATGATTATTTTATGCTTTCCTCCAGTATTCCCCAATCCTTCCAGGTTCATTTGGATGCTACTAGTCATGATTTTGTAAATAACTGTATATGTAACCTAAGTACAAAATTAAGTTAAACACTCATGGTTTTTACTTCTGTAATTGTTATTGGTTAACTACTTGCTTTGTACTTATTACTTTTGTAATTGCTATTGGGTATCATCATTACATTTGTAACCATTACTGCACAGTTACTGTCGGTCTGTTACTTCTGTAACCATTACATTGCGATAACCATTACCTTACTTTCTGCCCATCCCTACTCCAGTGTATTGTATTTACCAAAAATTCAATATTGAGATTTCACCAGAAATATGTTTCGAGGCACCTTGAACCCCCCCAAAAAGGCATTTTTAGTAAAGGTCTGAAAATGTGTGTGCACGTGTATGCACTGTGTGCATGTTTTTTTTACTAAAAAGCAAAAAGTTTTGTAGAGCATTCTTATGTGCTCAAGGATGTTATACAGGATTTTCCAGATAATTCCACCACCCTGAAGTTGATAAAGAATATTTTGTAAGAGTACTACAACTTAGAATGGGTAGAGAAAATCATTTGAATAACACAGCAGAAATGTTTCCACATGCTGCTTGGTTCTTTGGATGGACACTCTCTGAAAACATATTTGGAATTCTGCATTTCACTTGCTTACAGCCTAATTGCAAGCTACGAAATACAGAGATCTGTACAAATGGTTGAAAGTGTAAAGGACCTGCTCTCCTCAGATTAGTGGAAAACACTTCACTAAAAGGATATTGTCTACAACAGGGGTTCCCAACCTTATCCTTTTAACGCCTTTCATTTGATATGCAGCACCATGACCCCTACCATTTTCTGATATCTTGAAGGGAGGAATGCAAACTAAGACATCATAACAAGCATAATATGTTTAAATAAACATATTTTTAGAAACAATATTAAATCAATTAGTTAAAGTAATGATTAGTCAAGTCACAGTGCTTATGACCTGTTTAGTAATTAAATCACTATTATGTTGTCAGTCTTTTTTTTTTCTTTCTTTTATTTTTTAATAAAATACAGCTCCAGAGTCTTGTTGGGGCTCCGGCGCTGTGTTTCTTTTTCCTCTTTTTTACATTTTCCTAGCATTTACTCTTGTTTTTCTGTTTGATTACCATTTGCTTTTTGCTTTTAATACACGCACGTATATACACATTATACAAACACCCATGCCAAGAATGGGACTCGAACCCATGATCCCCTGCACCACAAAGCACCAAAGCAAGACATTTTAGCGAGTACGTCCATGGAGACTGGCAGTAGTTAGACAATTGACACTGTTTTAGTTTGATTGGACCTTGGTTTGGTTTCAGATTTGACGAGAGTACAACAGATCACTAATGTTATCTAGGTGTTAATGTTTTGTTTTAATTATATCAAAGTTTAGAATTCTAACTCGCATAAATAACATAACTCCATGGCACGACAGCTCACGGGGAGCCTTGGCCTACCGCCCGGCCACTGCATCCCCCATCTCGGTCCACTACAGACGTCATGGATGGGGTGCAGTATTGGAGAGTGAGACGTGGTCAGTGCCTCGAGCCCCTCCCGGCCGGTTAATGCGGTCCTCACGACCTGGAGCCGCTACTTCTCCATCAAGTAGCTCCTCAATTGGCCCCCCAGGGACCTCACGAGGCTGAGTGCACCCCGGTCCAGGTCTCCCAGCGGGGGAAAAATCCCCACGCCGGTATTGGGGATCGAACCCAGGTCTCCCGCTTGGTAGGCAGCTGCGCTACCACCGTGCTAAGGAGACGACCACTCGCATAAATATGTGGAAGAAAATGATACAATAAAGGTCATCACAACTTTAAGAATAAAGTGCATAAAGATTTAGCCAAAACTCTACCAAATTTAGATTTTTAAAATTATCTTTTGGTTTTAAATCACTCTTCAGCTCTGTGCCTTCTGACTGTAAATCAATGTTAACAGCAAAGAGATATCCATGGTTCAAATCCCAGGTATGGCATTGAATTTTCTTGTTCTACTACTCCTGAGCTGCAGGATGTGGAAGAAACAATTATTTCACAATGATTGACCTAATAATTGATTTAAAACTACGAAGCCCGGGATTAAAGTACTTATGAGATTGTTAGTCGCCATTGGAGTATGTCATTTCAGAATAATTTGAAATCTCCTTGTGTACGCGAGTCACTCGGGGAATTTAACGTTATATTGGCATGTTGCCATGGTAGTTTAATGGTTAGAGCAACTTGATGAAGACCAGTAGAGCCGTGGTTCAAATCATGGCTATGGCATTGAATTTTTCGGTCTGACTCTTCTTCTTTCCAACGGGATATATTGTTAACATCCAGGACCAGCCATCAGATGAAATATAAGGAAGTAGAGGTTAAATTCTTAATCAAAGAATCCAAATGTGGCATAATTTGTGCCTAAAGTACATTCTAACCACATTCTTTGTCAGGCAGAATTCATTCAAACTGTGAAAGGATGAAAAATTGCAATGTGTTTCTATAACTACAATTTTTCCAGGAATACTCTGAGGACGTCATAAGTCAACAACTCAATGAAGTTTGCAAAAAAGAAAAGGAAGAAAACATTCAATGAGCCACAATTTTTAATTAGACATCATGACAACTTCTTCTTAAGATTTTAAAAAACAGTAAAATTGTTTTGGAGTTTGGACACATAAGTTTTACTAATTCCAATTGATTTGCACTCACATAAGATCATTATATGCTTCCCTAGTTTGAGAACCCCAAGTGTGCTGTAAAAGGAGTATATGCAAGGAAACTGATTTGTGTTGACTGTGGAGATATGCCCTTATGTCACTACTCATGCCTCATTCAAAATGCAACTTTTAAAGCTAAAACTGAAGTATTTTATAGAATGTATTTGAAGTTATTTTCTAAGGAAGTCTTAAAACATTTAAATGCTAACAATCATTAGGTTTGCAGCCCTTGCTGGATATTTCTACATGTCCATATCGCTTGGACCCATTTTACATTGGACAAGAAGCATAGTAAAAATCTGATGTGTACCATTCACATGACTTTCTCTACATCTCTGCAACAAATTATTCTTAAAAAGCTTATACTTCTATTTACTTTATGCTAATCAGAAAAAAATAGCAGAAATAGCCTTATGACTTGCTTCCTTATAAATAGAAACAAAATAAAGAAGTACTATAGATTAAAGTGATAGCCAAAAACTGGTTCCTATGTCACTGAAGTTCCTTTGTATGGACAGCGTTGACAAATTCCATATGAGAAAAGTATTTTTTTCAAAGCAGAAAACAAAAACAAGGAATGTTCTCAAAAACAATGAAATCCACGAAAAAAATGTATATAACATAAATTGTGTGTTTTAACATGCTGTACATTTTTCGTGTAGTAGGTTTTTGTCCATCTCTTACGGTTTAGCAGTTATTCAAAATTCCATAAAATTCATCCAGAATAAAGTACTCTTCAGAGGCTATTCCCAGAAAATTCAAGACATACATTTTATTTGTCAGGTAAATAGCTTTAATATACAATATTTTAATCAAAATTGTTAAGCCATTTTTGAGAAAATCAAAATTTTCGAAAAAAGTTCCATGTAAAGGGTAGTTGGGGGTGGGAAGATTTTTCTCAAAATCTTCATGTCGCATCCCTGGAAGATACTAGATTTAAATATGAAGTTTGGTCTTTTACCGACTTTTCATTTTTGAGTTATCGTGTTCACAGAGACACGCACGCACACACTCACACTCACACACGCACCCACATCCACATATACCCACACACACAGACCTTTTTGCGAAAATGCATTTTTTAGATAAAGAGGTTCTCTAAAACATATTTAAGGTGAAACCTAGGTATAAAATTTTTGGGTGCATTACAATACCTTATCTATGCACTATGTGCATAGTATGTATAGAGAAAATAAAAATGCATTTTCCGGTTTCTGTGTTTCTCTTTGTTGCTTACATGCACTTGGTTGCAATCCATACTTATTTGCATTAAGCAAATGTGGGAGCTTGTCTTGGATTTAGTCTTTGAGTGCAGATTAAAATTTTACTTTCTCTACCAACTACATTCAATTCAGTTCTTTGTTGTCCTTTATAACAAGTTCCACTGAGAAAATGAAGCATTGTTTAAGAACATGGTCCCATGTTTATGATACAGTGTTTATAATACAGTATAAAGTAAATAATAAATAAACATAGATATAAAAGGTAACTAACCGAAAGTATTGTACTCCAACCAAAAATTTGATATTGAGGTGTATGTGTTTTTTTAAGTAATTTTTACTTTATTTACTGCATATAATAAGTAGGGGAAGTATTGTATTCCAGTATTGTAATAAGATTTTGATGAAAATATATGTTTTATGACTCCCAGAAGAAAAAAATAAATTGAAAAATGCTTTATACGTATATGCATATGTGAGGGTGTAAACAGCATAACTCTAAAACAAAAAGTCAACTTGGTATTTAGGTTCATTATTTTTGCAATATTTTCAAGAAAAGTTCCCCACCATAAACTGCCCTTTACATGGAAGATTTTTCAAAATGTTCAATATTCTCAAAAATGGATCTAATGACTGTGATTAAAATGTTGTACATTACAGATATGTACATGACAAATAAAATATAGCCTGCCTGGGTAGTGTGGTGGTAGCGTGTCTGCCTCACATTCAAAAGTTTGTAGTTCAAATCTCGCTTAGGGTGAGTTACCGGATAAGTTTTTTTTTGGGAGTTTGTCCTTGTCCTGAAAAGACGAATGTTGAGTAACTTTAAACTCAATGGGCCCATGATGCTCATTTAAGCATCATTTCACCAATTTCATTCATTGTCCAATATCACCAACTAGGTTAAAGGATGTTAAGCAAAAAAAAAACAATATATATATATATATTGAATTTTCTGAGAATAGCCTGTAAAATTATCTTTATTTGGAAGGAATTTTGTATAATCATGTATAATTGGTAAACATTAATTGATAAATGCAAAACCCATTACACAATAAATGTAGATCTCTTAAAAATACAGAATTTATTCCAAGTAGCTTTTTTTGTTCCATAAGCCATTTCTGAGATAATTATTAGTAATGGTTTAAATTGCTCTTATAAAGTTCTATTTACACTAGTTGTTTTCATGATTGCATGGAAACGCTATGGATTTTTAAGCACAGTACAGTGATCATTCTTAGTGATCTATCACTATTCCCTTTGTATCTCCAAACAACAGTATGTGCAATGTTGCTATTTCTGCATAGGTTTATCTCAATTAAAATAAAATAGATGCAACTAACTTTCATAAGAATAGTTGTATAAACACTAATAAATGATAGAGAGTAGAAAAATTCATGTCTATGCAACATGTCATATTTTTACTTTCTCTATACGCACTCTGTACATACTGTATAGAGAAGGTATTGCACTCCACCAAAAAATTCGATACCGAGATTTCACCGGAAATATATGTTTTAGGGTCCCCTGTATCCAGAAAAAGGATTTTCAGAAAAAGGTCCGTGTCCGTGTGTGTCTGTGAACACGCTAACTCAAAAATGAAAAGTTGGTAAAATACCAAACTTGGTATTTAAGTTTAGTATCTTCCAGGGATGAGACACGAAGATTTTGAGAAAAATCCCCCCACCCCAAACTACCCTTTACATGGAACTTTTTTCGAAAATTTTGATTTTCTAAAAAATGGCTCTAATGATTTTGATTAAAATATCGTATATTAAAGATATTTACCTGACAAATAAAATGTATATTTTGAACTTTCTGGGAATAGCCTCTGAAGACTGCTTTATTCTGGGTCAATTTTACGGAATTTTGCATAACTGGTAAACTGTAAGAGATGTACAAAAACTTACCACACAACAAATGTAGAGCACTTTAAAACACACAATTTATGTTATATACATTTTTTTCGTGGAGTTGATTCTTTTTGAGTTATTCCTTGTTTTTGGTTTCAGCTATAAAAAACATACTTTTCTCATACAGGACTTTGTGAACTCATGTCCATACAAACAAAGGAACTTCAGTCGCAGAGCAACCAGCTTATCACTTTAACCTATGGTACTCCCTTATTTCACTTCTACTTACAAGGAAACAAATAATAAGACTATTTCTGCTAATTTTTTCTCGATTAGCAGGAAGTAAATAGAAGCATAAGCTTTTTAACAATAATTTATTGCATAGTTATAGAGAAAGTCATGTGAATGGAACACATTAGAATTTTTACTTAGCATGCTCTGTTATACAATGCAATGTACATGCATAGTATGTATTATATATATTTATAGTTTTACTACACAATGGTATATGGTCAAGATGGCATTTAATATCAATAATTAAGTGAACATTGCTCTTGAAGAGAGTGAGTGTGCGTAAATAAGTAATTTTTGAAATGTAGCTAATAATAATAATAATAATAATAATAATAATAATAATAATAATAATACTTAATTCACCTTTCGATTTATATATAATGTTAATATTAGTGATGACCTGTGATTTAGCATTTTCAGAGCTTAAATCTTATTATATAACTACTCATAAAAAACAAAATATTGCTCAAAGCAATAAAATTAAGGCAATGAGGGAAAGGATGCAACAGCTGGAGGATATAAAGGAGTTAGTAATAGAATATAGAATTTAAGGGTGTTGACATCCTCAGAAATAGCATTCTATGGAGGAGTGAGGGACAAATTGCACCATCTATATGTGGAATGTGGTTCTATAGACTGCCTGCTGAGGAGATGTCTCCAACATTTGGCAACCAGCATAGAATCTGCCCCAAAGTCATCAACACAGTTTTACAGACAAACTAGATGTACAAACTTTATGTACTCTCAAAACTATTTTGTAGTCTGTAATAAATCCTGTTATCATCAAAATAGGAATAAAGACTTAAAGGGATTAACATATGACAGAATACTGGACGAGGTGGGAACCAAAGAAGAAATATATAAACTCTAAACTAAAATTTCAGACAATCCATGTTAGCAAATATTTCAACACTATAAAATCCAACCCTAATTATCTGGCAACCAGAATAGAATCTACTCCAAAGTTGTCATCTAGGTCTTGCAGACAGTTGAGAAAAAATCTGATATGCTCCATTCACGTGACTTACTCTACATCTCTGAAACAAATTATTGTTAATAAGCTTATTCTTCTATCTATTTAATGCTAAAACATTGGCACAAATGGTCTTATTATAAGTAATGGCTTTATAAGTAGAAGCGAAATAAGGGAATACACTAGGCTAAACCGACAGTCAAATGTTTTAAAATCGGTTGCTGTGGGACTAAAATCCATTTCTTTGCATGGCCAAGCTTGACAAGTTCCTGTATTAGAAAAGTTTATGTATTTTAAAACAGTAATCAATAACAAGGAATATCTCAAATGGCCAACTCCATGAGAAAAAAATATATATGACATACATTGTGTGTTTTATCGTGGTCTATATTTTTTGTGCAATAAGTTTTTGTCTATCTCTTATGGTTTACCAGTTATGCAAAATCCAATAAAAATCATCCAGAATAAAGAGGTCTTTAGAGGCTATTCCAAGAAAATTCAAGACATACATTTCATTTGACAATATAAGAGATTTTAATCAAAATCGTTAGAGCCATTCCTAAGAAAATCAAACTTTTCGAAATTTTTTCCATGTAAAGGGTAGTTTGGGGAGGGGGGTTTGAAAATGTTTGTGTCGCATCCTTGGAAGATACCAAACTTAAATACCAAATTTGGTATTTAACGATCTTTTCGTTTTTGAGCTATTCTGTTCACATGCATGCACGTGCACTCGGACCATTTTCCACAATGTTTTTTTTTATTCAGGGGGACACAAAACATATACGAGGGGCATACTGAAAGTCATGAGCAACCCATTGTAAAAATTTAAATTTCAACAATGTAACGAAACGAATTGCAGGATCATAATCTACAGACTTTAAGCCACATGTTGACATATTGTGACGTCATTGGCTTCTATCACATGACCACAGACGGTGTTTGAAAAATGGCTGACATTGATGTTTCGTTTCGACAGCGTGCTGTCATTGAATTCCTTGTGAAAGAAGGAAAATCTGCTCCTGAAATTCATCTCAGATTCAACGTGCGTATGGAGGTGTCTGCATGGATGCCAGCAGTGTTAGAAGATGGGTGAAACATTTCAAAGATGGAAACACGAGTCTGCAAAATGCGTGCCTCATAGCAGGCGTCCTCGAACTGCCTCTACAGAACGCAACAAGGAAAGAGTTGATGAGCTCATTACAGGAGATAGGCGTTTCACTGTGAATGAAATTGCTGCGCAACTTGGAATAGGACATAGTGCAGTGCAAGAAATGATCCACAGCTTGGGTTACCGAAAGGTCTGTGCCCGTTGGGTCCCCCATTTATTGACTAAAGACCACAAACTTCAGAGAAGAACCGTTGCACAAAACCTTCTTCAGAGATTTCATAATGAAGGTGATGAATTTTTGACGTGTATTGTGACTGGAGATGAGAGCTGGTTCCATCACTATGAGCCAGAAACGAAACGTCAGAGTATGGAATGGTACCACTTGAACTCACCATCGAAGAAGAAAGCAAAGACAGTGCAGTCTGTAGGAAAAGTTATGGGAAGTGTCTTTTGGGATGCACAAGGTTGCATTCTGGTTGACTTTCTGGAACCTGGACAAACCATAAATTCTGCCCGCTACATCAAGACACTTCTGAAGCTCTGTCGGGCTTTGCGTGATAAACTCCCTGGAAAGAGGATCATCCTTCAACTGGATAATGCGCGTCCGCATACTGCCCCTGCCACTATGGAGAAGATCAGGGCATTAGAGTGGGAAACTCTTCCACATCCTCCCTATAGTCCCGACTTGGCACCCTCCGACTACCATCTTTTCGGTTCTGTGAAGGAGCAGATGCGTGGCCAACGCTACGAGATGCTGGAGGATATTCGGAAAGCAGTGCGTCAGGGTCTGCGGGCAGCTGGAACGGAGTTCTATCACATGGGCATTTTCAAACTTGTAGAACGATGGGAAAAATGTGTGCAAAACAATGGAGACTATGTTGAAAAGTGAAAGAAAGTCTGTAGATTATGATGATGTATTTGGTTTGGCTTAAAAATAAATATTAAGATTGTAAAACAGTGTTGCTCATGACTTTCAGTATGCCCCTCGTATTTCTGGTGAAATCTCGGTGTCGAGTGTTTGGGTACAATACAATACCTTCTCTATACACTATGCACATAATAAGTATGTGTAGAGAAAGTAAAAATACAAACTTCATGTAGCATTAAAAGTGCACGAATTAACACTGAGTGTTAAGATACACTTAAGATACTCTGTTACCATAAAGGTAAGAGTAATGGGTTTTAAAGGACTAATGTTAGGAAGAGTGCTCATCGAGGTGGGAAACAAGAAATTAATAGTGTCATTAAGTAAAACAATTAATTACAATTTTGGAATATCAGTGGTAGCAAATAACAACTCCAAACCAAATTATTTATAGTGCTCCTACCAATGTCAGCAAAGAAAATACTGAGAGATTTATAAGATCACAAAACTCATATCTTCTTTTTTTTTATTGTGACAAAAGCTCATTTTTCTGTCTATTTAGCAAGACAAACTTTTGCAGATATAGCTACATTACACATTTTGTTATAAATATAAAGGAAAAGACATAATTAACTTTTTAACAACTGGCTGCTAACTGCTTAAAGGACGATTTTGTTTCCATACAATCTTGAAAAACAGCTGAAAACCAACAGAACTTTAAGAAGAATGAGAAGTATGAAAAAATCAAACAATAATAGATAACATGAAAAGGCTTTTGCCAAAGTATGTTTTAAAAATATTAAAAGGATCTACACTTTTCTTGGTATGTTTTTGTCTATTGCTTAACATTTACCTGTTTTATATACATAAAAAGTTCCTTCTAAATGAAAAGGGTAACAGGATATTCCCAGAAAATTCAAGATATACAGGCTATTTTTATGTATTAAATGTGTGGTACTTGAAACAAAATTGTTAGCCATTTTTTAAGAAAATCTAAATTTCATAAAAGTTCCATGTAAAGAATAACTCAGGAATATTCTAGGTGTCGCATCTTTGGAAGGTTCTGAACTTAAAATAAAAAACAAACACACACACACCAATTAAAGCTTGAATTATTTATTCTAAATTATTAGTCTGTTTGACCGTAAATGAAGTGTCACACTCACACACCTCTTTTTCTATAGTATTTTTTTGGATTAAGGGGTCCTCAAAATACATACTTCCAGTAACATCTTAGTATCAGATTTTTGGGTGGAATACAATACTTTTCCTACCTGCTATGTACAGGGTGGAGAAAGTAAAACTACAAAAGTAGGAAGAACAGGAACATAAAAAGACTACTCTTACAAAAGCATATTATTCTCTCCACTTCTTGTTAAACAACATAAACATTTACAGAAATGGCTTTATTATAATTTTTGTTGTAGGTATAAAAGCGGTGTAATGGTTGGCTTATTAAAAGGCATGTCACTATGTGATGGCTCTGAAATTCCAAGCTTGGATGAGAAAAAACAGTCACTTAGCACTTGTAAATGGTATAAATAATTAAAAATTCAAACCAATAACAAAGTAAATGTCACAAAAAGGTTTGATTGAACATAAATATCTTAAATATGCATTTCTTTAATAAACATTGTTAGAGCCATGTGCTGACAAAAATAAGCAGTTTTTTATGCAAAGGATATATTTGGGTGAAGGAATTACCTTAAAAATCTTCATCTAAAATTCTGAATTCAAATAACAAATTTGATATTTATTAACAATTTGTTTTAAGTTATGGCATGCATGGACCCCTCTGTTTCTAAATATTTTTTTGGTTTCAGGGGACCTCAAAGTGTTTATTTACAAATGAAATTTTTGTGTGGAATACAATACTTCCTCTACTTACTATAGTGTTTAATTTGAAACAATATTTGTTAAAAATATATTGTGGTGAAGAGCAGAATAATGAATATATGTGACTTTTATGTTGTCTGTTGACTGAAACTTTTTGAAAAAGTTCTTGAAGCACACTTAAAAAGCAAAATGATTTTTTATCATAACAATGCACCATCACATACAACTAAACTGACAAGTATCTGGATACCCTAAAGGTCAGGATCATGTGCCCACTATCTAGTTCTAGCCTAGTGTATTGTGATTTCCTTTTGTTTCCAAAAGTTAAAAATAAAATGGTTGGATTCACTGTTTTATCAGTGGAACATCATAAAAGCCTGGTTTGTGTAATGCCTCGGAAAGAGTGGCATCTTGACTTTAAGTACTGGTTTCATCGACTGCTAAATATTTTGAAAAGCATTTTCATATGAATTAGGCATCACAAAGGTTTACTTTGGGGAGAAATATAGTCCCAAGATGTCAAAAACAGCAAAAAAATTACAGTTTTTCTTTTGTTCCTAAATTCCTCTTTGGTTTATTATACACATTCCACAAATCATGTAAAACAGTTCTTTTTCTTCTAACATTTGATAAGGCAGCTATTTTGAATGTCGTTTATTAATATCTTGATAGGTTAACTCAATTTCAAAGCATTATGCAAAAACAATAAATACATACTGAATAATATGTCTTATGTAATATAGCAAAAATTGCTCAAGAATGCACTAATGTACTTCTTCCAAACTATCAAGAAGGTTTATAATGTATGAAAAGTTGTTGTTGTTGGGTTGTTGTTGTTGTTGTTGTTGTTGTTGGGTTTTTTTTTTTTTTTTTTTTTTTTTTTTTTTTTTTTTTTTTTTTTTTTTTTTTTTTTTTTTTTTTTTTTTTTTTTTTTTTTTTAAATAATGTTTCCTGAATATTGTACCAAAATACACTTCACCTGGTGATGCAAACCATTCAAGAATTACAAAACAAGTTGCATATGTTTACTTTCTCTATACACACTATGTGCATAGAGTATAGAGAAGGTATTGCACTCCACACAAAAATTTGATACTGTGATTTCACCGGAAATATACGTTTTAGGGTCCCCTATATAAAAAAAACATTTTCACAGAAAGGTCCGTGTGTCTGTAAATCTTCCAGGGATGCAACATGAAGGTTTTGAGAAAAAACCCCCCCTCCCAACTACCCTTTACATGGAACTTTTTTCAAAAATTTTGATTTTCTCAAAAATGACTCTTAACGATTTTGATTAAAAATTTTTATATTAAAGATATTTTACCTGACAAATAAAATGTATATCTTGAATTTTTTGGGGACAGCCTCTGAAGAGTACTTTATTCTGGATGAATTTTATGGAACTTTGAATAACTGCTAAACCGTAAGAGATGGGCAAAAACTTAACACAAAAAATATAGAGCACGTTAAAACACACAATTTATGTTATATACATTTTTTTCATGGAGTTCATCCTTTTGAGACATTCCTTGTTTTTGGTTTCTGCTTTGAAAAACTTATACTTTTCTCATATAGGAATTTGTCAACTGCTGTCCATACAAACAAAGGAACTTCAATGACATAGCAACCAACTTTTGACTATCACTTTGACCTATGGTACTCTCTTATTTCGCTTCTACTTACAAGGAAGCAAGTAATAAGACTATTTTTGCTAATTTTTTTTGATTAGCATGAACTAAATAGAAGTATAAGCTTTTTAAGAATAATTTGTTGCAGAGATGTAGAGAAAGTCATGTGAATGGTGCACATCAGATTTTTCTTTATAAACATACTTGATACTATAAACTACATGATACTTAAGTTAGGTTTTAATTTGAAAGTTGTTAGATTCTACTGAGTAAATTACTTACAGCTCCTGATTATAAAATCAGATTTCATTGTAAGACTTAGTTCTCCATTTTAATTTTATGTCATATGTATGTTAACAGAGAATAAAATGCTTGAAGCCTTGGCCTCCTGTGAACCTGATGTTCTTCTGTCTTCGCATGAAAGTAGTACACTGGATCCGGAGTTGAGAATATTGAGCATACTTAGTGAGTTGTATGACAGAGAATTGGTGGGCATCATCAGTTGGGCTAAACAAATTCCAGGTTTGTTTGTATCTTTGTTTTAAATTGAAGATAAGTATATATAATAACAAAACGCATTTCTGCTTCTGTTAGCATCAAGGCTGGTTCACTTAACTGAAGTGAAAATCAGAATGAGAAAACAAAGTTAAAATGATTATATTATTATGTAAGCATTTCCATTGGGAAAGAAGTTGATATGATCTCCTAGGCCTCAAATTCTCTAATACCAAAATATAAAATACAAAATCTCTTTTATCATATAACAATTTTTGAAAAAATTGTAATCCTATCTGATTCAAAAGCAGCTTTTATCATAACGCAAGGTACAACACCCAAAAGCATTAATATTCTAGAATGTCGTAAAATAATATAACAATTAACCCATTTACATAAAAGAGTGGTAGAGTGGTAATCCAATGGATTCCAGCCCATTGTGGAATTATAGGCAATGAAATGGCTGATTATTTGGCCAAAAAGAGAAGTAAAATTATCACCAAATCAACTTTTTTGCTTTTTTTTTTTCAACACTTGGTTTAATCCGTTTTTGTTCTATTAAAAGAATAATATCTAATAAGTACCTATCAAAATCAATGAAGAATACACAAACAAAACAGCTGGAAAACAATGGAAATTTTACAAGATTACAACATTTCTACACTATCAAGAAAAGCTACAGTAGCAACCTTCAAACTACTAACGGAATATGTCTGTTCTGTAACTTAAATGATCATCTTCTATATTTTCCAACTTTTACAAAAGATTGCAACCTCCCAGCTAAATATTGGAGTGCAAGAAAACGAATGATTTCATTATCAAGCGTTTAACATTACTTTTAGTTATATTTAACCATTATATGTTTTAATAAAGTATTTTCATTGGTCCTTATACAACAAACTATGCCAAACTAAAATATTCTTATTGGACTATTTGTCATATAAAGCATATGTAAAAACATTATAGTTAAAAAGCATCTAAATTAATTTTTAAATCTGAAATTAGGAAAAGTAGTAAACTCGCCTTTGGAATTCCTCTGTCACTAAACTTACAAAACATAATGTAACTAAAATGCTTTTATGAATAAAAGACTAAGGTGCTAAATACTTGAAAGTATGTTATATATCTTACAAAAATAATTTATTTACAAAGACAAAACGAACAGTAATGTATAGCAGAACCTTATTAATCTGGACCTTATTAGTCCGAACAGCCATTTAATATGTGACAACCTTCACTTGCACTGCCTCCCATCACTCTCAGTGGTCAGTCGCCTGTTTGTGCCGCAGCTAGTGATAGGATGTTGATCTTCCCAAATAACATATGAAAACATATCTGCATATGACGAACATCTGAGGCATCTGCGCGAGTTAATTATTAAAGAAATTAATGTCAAAGGAAGACAACAAAAGATCAGCAGTTTCTTCAAACCGTTAAGCCTGTCAGGTTGATCAATGTCAGCGTGTCTTGATTGCCATGTTCTAATTTTGTACTGTGCAACAATGATTACTAAATAACCTTTGTATTTCTTAAATTTAAAATGCACATTCTTTTTATTGTACAAAGTGTTTAAATATGCTCATTTCATTGGTTATTTAGTTTAATACAGACTTCATTAGGCTAGAGCCCCAATTAGACTGAATTAATGAGCTTCTACTGTATTTACCAAGACAAAACTGGCTTAAACAGTATCAAATATGAACACTGTTCACTACTATTCCTGAGGGAGTTTAATGTAAAATGAATGTACTCCTTCTGGAAGATAGCCCAAGATTCACAACAGATCCTTCATCTTTTCAGCAGTGACACCGTTGTGATCTTTCAGGACAGGTATTTCAGCTTTCTGTGTATCCCTTACCATCTTTCTTTTTTTTTTTCAAATCATTGTTCCCAATCTTCTATATCACTGAAGGTTGTGTTCATTAAAACTTTTCAATGTATTCTCGCATCAGTTCAAAAGCAGGAGCCTTTTATAATGTTAGTTTTGTCAATTGAAATGAAAGAGTTTGCAACAGATTGTGAGTTAAAGAAATTCTCTACTTCTATGTGTAGGTACAACTTTGAACTTTTTTTTTTTTTTGGTAATGTAATTACTTAAGACCGCCTGCGGTGCCATAAGTAGTTAAAGTGGGCATTAAACACTACCAAAAAAAGAATAATCACTTAAGATATGGAACAAATGACTTCATTGCTCATTTACGTCTCTCAAAAAGAGCAAAATCTCTGTTGCACTGTGTTGTAAATGTGACTGCTAAATCATGATAAATTTAAAAACTCCAAGAAAACTTAGAAATTGGCATAAATATATGATTACTCTGCTTTTAGTTTGTCCTATTATATAATCACTAAACACATGTAGTTCCTGTATACTGTATCTAGCATGTATGTAGGTATAGAAGGTGTTGTATTCAACCCAAAAATTTAGTACCAAGATTTCTCCAGAAGTACTTGTTTTGAGGAACCAGAATATAAAAAAAATTAGAAAAAGGTGTGTGTGTGCATGGGCGGGTGACCGTGCATGTGCGTGGGCACGTGTGTGTGTGTGTGTGTGTGTGTGTGTGTGTGTGTGTGTGGGTGTGGGTGTGGGTGTGGGTGTGGGTGTGGGTGTGGGTGTGTGTGTGGGTGTGGGTGTGGGTGTGGGTGTGTGGGTGTGGGTGTGGGTGTGGGTGTGGGTGTGGGTGTGGGTGTGGGGGTGGGGGTGGGGGTGGGGTGGGGGTGGGGGTGGGGGTGGGGGTGGGGGTGGGGTGGGGGTGTGGGTGTGGGTGTGGGTGTGGGTGTGGGTGTGGGTGGGTGTTAAATACCAAATTTGGTGTTTAAGTTTAGGATCTTTAAAGGATGACACAAAGATTTTACAGAAAAGGCCAACTACTCTTTACATGGAACACTTTTTGATAGTTTTGATTTTCTCAAAAATGGCTATAATGAGTGTGATTAAAATATATACATATATAAATGAATCGCCAAAATGTATGTATATGCATCACATCTGAACGACTGCACCAAATTGAACGATTTGTTATTGTTATGACAAGTTTTGTGTAAAAGAAAATTTTTAAAAATAGTACGGGGAAGTTTTTAAAGTCTCATAATATGAATAATAACAGTGCCAAGGAAATACATTTCAGTTAATAGCCGCCAGATGGCAGTACCATGGTTATTTGTTGCTAAATGGCCATAGTACTGCTCTATTTCCACTCCCCATTCAATGTTAAGGTAAGGCACCAGTTTATCGAGACGATGACGTAACGCAGCAGTGAAATTCAAATATGTTTTTATGTATTAACTGTCCTTTCCTTACTCCTATTGTTTAAAATAAAGAAGCAAAGAAGCTTTCCTGGCATTGAACACCTAGAGTAAGTACTTATTTATTTTCCACTAGATGACTGTAGTACTGCTCAATTTTTCTTCCACATTCAATGTTAAGGTCACGCAAAAGTTTATTGGGACAATATTACAATGCAGCTGTGAAATTCAAATACATTATTATGTTATAACTGTCCTTTCCTAACTCCTATCATTTAAAATAAAGAAGCAAAGAAGTTTTCCTGGCAACGAACTCCTAGAGTAAGTACTTATTTATTTGCTGCTAGATGGCCATAGTACTGCTCAAATTTTCTTCCCCATTCAATGCTAAGGGAATGCACCAGCTTATGGAGTCAATGTCGCAAGATAACAGTGAAAATCATAAATATTTCTTATGTACTATCATTTCCTTGGTCACATTGTTTAAATAAAGAAATAAGAAATAAGTATATTTTTGTTGTAATTCTTTAAAATGAACTATGCACATAACCAATAATCCTTCTTGATGGGACCCAGATACTAAACCATTTTAGGTTAACTTCCTATTGCAGATGTTGGTTATTTGAGATTATGTGGTACATGAGCTAGCTAACAGTGATTTCATCAGAACATGAACATACCCCTTTCACCATCACACTGTAATTGTGGTGCTCCTAATACAGTTGATCAAGTAATTTTTTGGGTTAAATGGATAAATTTAATACACAAAGCTATCATGAAATAAGAACTTATCACTTGCCAAACAGTTCTACTTGCTCTTTAGCTATGTCATTGTTAGCCTTAAAAATAAATGTTTTAACATAGAAGAAAATAAAGAAAGTGTTGGAAAACATTAGGACTAAAGGAAAGAAGGAGATTCGGAAGAAGCATGAATGTCACTTTGTGACTTTCTCCTTAATATAATTCATTACCTATTTCAGCATTTACCCACCACACTATGAAAGTCATTATTGTTATTATGCCGACATCCTTGCTTACCCACACCGTTAACTGCATATGTCATCCTTTCCACACTACCATATGGGTGCGCTGACTTAGTCCTTTTCGTGATACCAACTATATATGCTACATTTTGCAAATCATTGCCGTCTAATAATGCCTTTGCATTCTGTTGATACTTCTACTGGCCTCAATTCGTTTCCACCAAATTTTTGTCACTTCACGTCAAAGGAAGAATTAATATCAAAGTGTTCCCAAATATTGGTGTAAATTACAAAAACTATGCTTGTTTGAGCGAATGAGCCATTTTAGCAGCAACTAATAAGAATATAGATGATTTGAATATAAAAAAATCACAGTAAAACTTATGGACAAATGTATTCATTTAAGTCAATCGATTCCATTACTGATCCAAATGAAGTCGTCATTTATTATACTGAATTCCTAAATTTATTGGCTTTACCAGGATTTTGCCACACAATTTACAACTCAAGGTTGACTTGGTAATAATTATGCTATGGAATCTCAATTAGTGGAAATTGTGCAAAGGAAACCTTGGCATTTCATTTTATTCCATCTATCTTCACTGCCAAGATCTTATATTTTTGATTCTCCATTAGATCTATACATTCCATGGCTGATTTCAAAATCCTCTTCTTTGTAAGGTTTGACACAGTCCTGCTCCACAGTATTCCATTCAACGTTTTTATAGCTCTTTGTGCTTGTATTAACTCTATCTATATCAGCTTTGCAATTTGCTGATTCATGAATAACTGATTACAAATATTGAAATTTTTTACATAACGTAACTCCATGGCAATACAGACTACAAGGGACCTTGGCCTACCACCCGGCTGCTGCATCCCCATCTCGGCCCGAAGGCATCATGAATGGGGTGCAGTACTGGAGGGTGAGATGTGATCAGCGCCTCGAGTCCCTCCTGGCCAGGGGGACCCAAAACATATATTTCTGGCGAAATCTCGGTATCGAGTTTTTGGATGGAATGCAATACCTTCTCTATACACTATGTACATAGTACATGTAGAGAAAGTAAAAAAAGGTAACATGTGGGTTATACCACATAATGAAAGAGTGTATTTGGTATGACTAGATGAATCTGACATGGTAAAAGATTTGCAGTATCAAATTTTGAAATTTTGAATTAAAAAAAGTGAAATAATCTCTCTCTCTCTCTCTCTCTCTCTCTCTCTCTCTCTCTCTCTCTCACTCTCTCACCTTTTTCAAAAATGCATTTTTGGATACAGGGGTCCCTAAAATGTGTATTTCCGGTGAAATCTGGGTATCAAATTTTTGGGTGGTATGTAGTACCTTCTCTATACGTACAGAGTACATGTTGAGAAACCCGGACACAAATGAACCACCCTAATGTATACAATTAACCAGGGTGTTAGATGTATATGATCCTGATCTTAAGCAATTACCTCTTGGAATTCATGAATGAGGTGTTGCAAGTGGCAGTTATAAGTTTTGCATATCCCCACTTTGGGTACTATATGTAGCGATATGCTGAATGGCGATCTTACAACTGATGCAAATTCCCACATTTCACTCTTCATTAGTTTATAGAATCAAATATCTTAAGAGTAGTATTAAAATGATTAAGATTTAATTCAAAATCAGTAATACAGTGTTAAAATATTAAAGCCAGTCTATTTAATACTGTGAAAGTTTGTATAATTCTCAACCTTTTCGTTTTTAATATGTTTTCAGGCTTCACTGAGCTTTCTCTGAATGACCAAATGAGACTGCTGCAGAGCACATGGGCAGAGATCCTTACCCTCTCCCTTACTTATAGATCCCTTTCATGTAAAGAAAAACTCAGGTTTGCCTCCGACTTCACCCTCGATGAGAAGCAGGCTCGTGACTGTGGCGCACTTGAACTCTTCCAACATGTAAGCTCATATTATTTTTAGTCTTTACTGTATAGCTACCAATTTAAACTTAAGTGAAGCTATTGTTGGAACAAAATGCTAACAAAAGTAAGAAGTGTGAAGCAATCAGCAATGAAAAGAATATTTTTGAGGTGGGTTTGTAACACTTAAGTATCACTTACATATAATTTTTCCAGACCGGTTTCGACACTATGTGGGCATCATTGTCGATGGTTTCCAACTGAATTTCCACAGGGTTGTTCTATGTTGAGGTCTGATGGTCCCTAGTGTCTGGGTGACGAACTTCCACAATATATTTTGTGGCGGCAAATTGAATTTGAATACATGGTGTTGGTTTTAATGATATGATTTTTTTGCTAGACGTCGAGCTCTGCTGCATATCTGGCAGGTTTTACAAGGTGTATGTTAGGTACTATTTCATGGTTAGTAGCCCAAAAGTGGTGTGCAACGGCTGATTTGTTGGTTTGTTTGTATTTTACTGCTTTCATGTGTTCTTTAAGTCTTGTTTCAAGGTGTCTTTTTGTTTTACCAATGTAACATTTTTTGAAATCTGTGCAATTTACTCTGTAGATTCCTGATTTTTTATGTTCTGGGATTTGATCTTTTTGGTTGTTGCAGAGATTTTTTGTAGGTGAACTTATTCTGGGGGGCAAGTGTGATTTTATGTTTTTTGAATATTTTTTTAAACTTGTAGTGTAGTTTTGGGTGATAAGTAAATTTTTGAAGCAAGGTTTTCTATTGCTGGGATCAATTTTGTGGTTTCTGTGATTAATTTCCATTGTTTGAATTTTTTGATTTTTTCATCTATTAATTTTTAGTCAAATTTGGATATCCCGGGGGAAAAAAATCCATATCATTAAAAACCCACACCATGTATTTAACTTTGAATTGCCGCCACAAAATTTATTGTGGAAGTTCGTCACCCAGCCACTAGGGACTGTCACACCTCAACATAGAACACCCTGTGGGAATTCAGTTGGAAACCATCGACAATGATGCCCACATGGCGTCGAAACTGGTCTAGAAAAATTATATGTAAGTGATTTTTAAGTGTTACAAACCCAACTCAAAAATATTCTATTCATAAGTATCACTGTTCCAAAACACCCTTTCATTAAAATTGTTCTTAAATCAGCAATGAGTTGCAAATAATGTCTTCTTTTCTATACATGATAAAAAATTGAGGCTCTGAGTGAAAGTTGCTTTATATTTTCAGTGCACACAAATAGTGGAAAGGTTGGAGAGGTTAAGCATCACAAAAGAAGAGTACTACATTATGAAAGCTTTGGTTCTTGCCAACTCAGACGTACATGTAGACGAGTATGCTTCCCTTAAGAAGTTCCGAGACAACATATTGTCAGCTTTATCCGACTGTGTAGCTGTGATTCGGTAAGGTTTTGATTTTTGTAACAATGCTCCATGATTCGAAATAATTAATTCAAACTAAGAACCTATTGAATAAAGAAATTATTGAAAAAGGCATAACTGTATGTATAGAGGTTAGCATTGTGACACACTGTTTTACCTCACTAGCTGTGAAGAGCAGATTGCAAAATATAAATAGGTTTTAAAAATTTGTGCAAGACAGATTCGAACCATGGGGCTTTTCCCTTCCATGCTGAAGCTCTTTGCAACTGAGCTACCATAATACTTTCCTAAAGGTGAAATTATGATGAACTTAATCCTTTTAGTGCCAGTCCAAATAGCAAAATGCTGTCTGAAAAGTGGCAAGGAATTTTAGAGGAGAATGCAGGGTTTTAAGTTATTAGTAATAAAATGAGTACTAAATGACATAAAGAGCTGAATATTTTTTTGAGTTTTAGTAAACCCTTTTGACTACTATATAATATGCATTATATGGATGAGAAGTCTCTTCAAAGTTTTAAAAAATTACAAAAAAAAAAAAAAGAAAAATTTGAAAATAAAATTAAAAATCCCCAAATAATCAATAATTAGGTATACAAAAGCTTACTACACAGAAAATTCAGGCTAATTAAATAAAAGCATAGATATTTCTTTACTAAAACACCATCCTGTTTTGGTCTGATGTTTTTTTTTTAAATATAAAAAAATGAATTCATGTAACCTGAAACTGAAAAAAAATTCCCCAAAACACACACTCATAAGCATGGTACTATATTAATAAACGGCATAAAGCAATAGGATACAAATGTAACATAGATAACTGCACAATTTAGCACTAATGTTATTGCATAGCTGAATGGTTGATTTACATTGTATTCATTGTTTGGTTACACCTCTGTAAATCCATTTCGATAAGTACACCAATTATTTGCATGCATACAGGGTCTGTTGTTATCAGATGCATTTTCATTGCTGAAGCTAGAATATATATCTTCCTCTCTTACGTCGATGTCAGAAACTCTTTCATCAAGGTCTGAAAATTCAAAATCACTCGCTTTCTTTTAATACATCACGAACTACAGCCCTTATTTTCTCTTCGGTTCATAACCTTTGGCTAGAGGATGCCAATTTAACCAGCATAAACAAATACCGGCTAGAGAAACTAAATTTGGAGCTAATTTAGCACTTTGGAGTGAAAATAAGGTCCTGAAACACTCCAGAAAACCTCTCTCTATGGCTATGAAGTGGAAAGTACACAGACTTTCCCACTGGAAATGGTTAAAACGCATGAAAATGGCATCACAATTGGATCGTGGTTGGCAATTTTCGCAGAATTTTTGGATCATGATTGGCACTAAAAGGGTTAATCATGTGACTTTATATGATAAGATATAATGTAAGAAAGTGTTACTAATCTTCAGGCATATTTAGGATGTGCTTAACTTAATGTATGTAACAGTGGTTGCTTCTGATAGATAACTCTAATGTTTGACAAATATTTCTGATATCTCTGGCTACTATGTGCACACATTTTCTTGAGTGCTTGGCTCGCTAGTCTTCATTCGTAGGTTTTGAACAATTTCAGAAGCAGAGCAGAGCAACAATATTGAGACATGAAGTATGCTATACAACCATATCTCTAGTGGCTTCAATGCTAAGGTTTCATTCTGTCTGAAGATTCCAGAGTTCTCAAATATGTACGTGCACTGTGTTTCATTTGATAATTCAACTAGTTCACAGTAAATTAATAACCTATTCACCATAATAAGTGTGGGCCTCAAAAGAAAAATACTCTCTTTTGTTGACATTACTGTGGAAAGGCAAGCAGGCTAACTATCTCTTCTTTCCCCCAGCCAGCCCTTGCTTCCCTGTAAAATTAGCACCCAAGAAAACGTGCCTTCAATAACAATTTTAATTGCAGAATAATTAAATTCTTATTTTGTGAAAATGTTAATTATTATTTAATGTGTATATTACATGTCAAAATGAATTCAAGAATTTCATTTTTTGCTTTAAGTAAGAACTGAATATCTTGTTGCTGTGAGATTGTATGAACCAAATGGATAGGTGCAAATCAGTAAAAAATTGCCAACTAATTTCATGTAGTAATACAAAACGCCTTTGCTTTACCTAATAAGTTTTTTTGTTTGTTATTAGTTGGCCAAGCCATACAAAGGTCAAATTATTAAATAGATAACCTGCTCCATCTAAAATTGATCAAAGTTGCATACTTTTCAAATGATCATTTCCATTTGATTCTTGCCTTCCATTAAACCTCCCCTAATGTATCTACTTGTGATGTTCAAACATTTTTATCAGTGCAATTTCTTTATTTCTCAGTCAGTAACCATTTTCTTACTGATTAAGCTTTCCCTCGATCATTTGTGTTGTTGCATTGCAAGTTAATGTGAAAACCAATTAATTTAAATTAGTTATACGACACAGGAACTTAATGTCGCAGGAAACAAAAGAATAACTTTGACAATCCTTCATATTACATTTAATTAAATCTATAAATAACTTCTTTAAATGGCTGTGTTTAGCTTTTGTGTTAAGTTCAGTCACATTAATGTTAGTTCATTATAGGTAATTTCAGCTTAAATCTAAGCACGACTCTGCCTCATCACATCCATATACGAGGTTGATTCAAATATAAACAGTATTTGTTGCATATCATGGAGGAAGCAGTTCAGAGCAGGCCGTTGGAGTCAGGAGTTGAAGGTCAGTGTGTTATGGAGGGGGAACTAGCTTTGTTAGCTGCTTTGCTAGGTTCTGGCGTCAGTACAGTCATGAATGAGCAAGAAGTCCCTTCGTCTGTTGCACAACGCATTATTATCAAGATTTTAACCACGGAAGGGGTTAAACCTTCGGAGGTTTTAACTCATTTAAGGGCACAGTTTGGGGACACTACACTGTTGCAGAATCGAGTGTTTACTTCGGCCAGATAATTTAAAGGTGGCCGAGAATTTGTGGAAAACGGAGGTCATGCTCAACGCCTAAGGTCAAGTCTCACAGATGACAACATCCTTGCCATGTTTTTCAACTACAGAGGAGTTTTGCTGGTTGATTTTCTTCATGATTGACGTACAGTGATTGCAGCTTACTATTGCCAATTGTTCAGGTCTGTAAACGCTGCCTACCGATGCAAAAGACATATGCCCATCAGAGATGTCATCCTTCTGCAAGACAATGCTACGCCTCACACTGACAATGGACACAATGGTGGACATACACTGAGAAACCCTTGAACACCCTCCCTATAGTCCAGACTTATCCCCCCCCCCCCCGACTATTTTTTGTTTGCACCCATGAAAGAATAGCTTGGAGGGAAACATTTTGAAAACAACGAGGACATTGAGGAGCATGTGCACAATTGGTTGGTGACATGCCCTCAAACTTTTTTTGAGGAAGGAATGTTCAAACTTCCATAACGTTGGCAAAAATGTGTAGAGTGTGAAGGAGACTATGTTGAGAAATGCTGATGAAGTCACTTGTGTATATATTTAATCAATAAATATTTTTAACAAAATTACTGTTTATATTTGAATCATCCTCGTATCTTGGAGGCATCCAACCTTAACTTGACAGTAAGAAATCTGTACCCTAAGGGCAGCATGTTTTAATAAACTATTCATAAGTAACATTTACTAAAGATGTCCATATTGAGGAAGTGTGGTATTGCGGAATAATTTACTCTAAAAGTAACATTAGAGAGCTCATTTACATTTTATTATTTTAATTACCACTATGGAATTAAGAGCTCACTACTCCTGAATTGGTGCAATCCAAGCTGAATTTAAACAGAAATGGCTGAAAAATCATGGCAGATGAATTTAATACTTCAAATGACAAAAAACATACTAACAGCAGCTTAAAGTTCTGTGGAAGAAATGTTTCTAATCTTCATATTTGCATTACAGATCACTTATAAGTTAATCCCTTGACTTATTTTGGAATGGTTCACCATTTTCACTGGAGAGGCAATAAGTGGGAAAATTAATTGCATCCACAATGTACGAAAAACTTGTGAAGTAAAAAGTAGCCTTTTTATTTTCTGAATATTTGTAATACTTTTGGGGCATATTTATTTACCTTGCTCTTAAGTTCAAAAGTATTCTAACAGCATTTGTATGGTGTAGTTATAAGATTACCTGTAACTGAAATTTTTCAATATGAATCACTTTTAGGGTGCATAATAATTGCGGTTTGGATGATACTGTTGAGTACCTGTTTGAATTCTGCTGTAAGCGGCCATTCACAACAAAAATTCAGCATTGCCTTAATGTGATACGTTGTCAATGCAGATTATGCACCATTCATCTTTCACGCATATGTTGTCATTCACATTGACAAATCAAAAGAAAAAACCAATTGCAAGAGGGCATTAAACAGATGAGCTATAATGGTGCACATGTGTGCGTGGGTGGGTAGATGAGTGAGGGGGGGGCGCCCACAGCATAGCTCAAAAACAAAAAGACCATTAAACACCAAACTTGGTATTTAAGTTTGGTATCTTCCAAGGACGCAACACGAAGATTTTCAAAAAAATCCCCCTACTCCAAACTACATTTTGAAACTTCTAATATTTATCTTGTTTAGCAAGAAGTAGATAGAAGAATAAGCTTTTTAACAATAATTTGTTACAGAGATGTAGAGCAAGTCATGTGAATGGAACAAATCAGATTTTTAAATAACAAAACAGCCAGTTTTGTTGATACTGTTTATATTTTACTTTCAGACCAAACACATCAGCATATCATATGCACCACCTTCTGTTGTGTCTGCCTGCCCTCAGGCAAGCTGACCAAGTCATCAGGAGGTTCTGGACCGGAGTCCATCGTGAGGGGAAAGTGCCCATGAATAAGCTTTTTGTGGAAATGCTTGAGGCCTATTTCCGATAGGGCATCGGTTGAGATGTTAGTCGGTTAGCATTCTGAGACTTGTTACAGGTGATGCAGCAATGCAGGTAAACGTAGTATGTACCTGATATTTAAGTATAATAAAAACATGCTTTTTATTTGAAATGTTATTTCAAAACTGTGCTAATTTACACAGAGGTGTGAAGGATATAGCTTTCTTTGTTGAACACTAGAAATTGTAGCTAATGTTAAAATGTATGCAGTGAACACTGATAATGTATGTATTGGTAGATGACAATATCATGCGTGGTTTATATTTGAGAATAGTCACTAAGTAGTGATGAAACAGTTGTCTTGTACTGCATGTTAGACTGAAAATGTTTTATCAAAGATTAGAGAAGGCTATGAGAAATATATTTTATTTTTATCAATGTGATGTGATTAAATGGGTTGCTAGTAAATGTAATGTACCATATTTACTCATGTAATGTTCCCATTATTTGTACATGTTGGATAACATGGATGCTCTCAACTAGATTTGTATATACATGATTGTAAAGTGAAAGCAAACATTGTTTCCAGTTAAACTGTATTAAGCAGATAAAAATAATGTATCTCACTCCTTTTGTAGAGAAATGGGACAGGTTCTATTGAAAGTATTTAATTAATGCTGATAGCACTTCTCACAAGGTTTAAAGTTAGAAGTATCATAAGTTATTAGAGAGACCACTGTAGTGAATCACGTTAGTAATATAAATACTGTACAGAATATAATTATGAAACACAGGAAGAGGTCCATTGCATGAGCAAATTTGGTATTATGGTGGGAAATGGTTTGTAAAAATTTTAAAAGATCTGAAAATGTTGAGCAATACTCTTTTACATTAACTGTATAAGTTTGTTATACAAATGACAGTTTCCAGTATATCAGAAATGGTATGATTTTATATGCAATATGTTGGTCATCAGAAGACTTAATATGCTTTCCATTTAATGGAAATAAAAATATTTTATTTTTGTTTTTATTAAGTCTTGATTCTTTTAACATTTTAAACATCAAAACCTATACTAATAGGCAACCACTTCTAATTATAGTGAGAGATATCTGAATCCTGAGGATGGTTGTTTTTATCTCTGGTAGATGATAGTTTATATTTTGGTAACCCAAATATTACCTTGATAATGAAAGATGACTGGACATCCTAAAACATTTGAGTTTAATAGTTCTACAATGCCAAGTTCACATTTTACCTTCTATCAGCTATGCCAAGCATACATTATTATTAGCTATGCACAAATCAAATATCTTTAGTACATGCTATCTAATACAGTTACTTTGATAACAATCTGAAAAATCTGATGTGTTCCATTCACATGACTTTCTCTACAACTCTGCAATAAATTATTGTTAAAAAGCTTATGCTTCTATTTACTTTCTGCTAATCTAGAAAAAATTAGCAGAAATAGTCTTATTACTTGCTTCCTTGTAAATAGAAGCGAAATAAGGGAGTACCATAGGTTAAAGTGATAGTCAAAAGCTGGTTGCTATGTGACTGAAGTTCCTTTGTTTGTATGGACATGAGTTCACAAAGTCCTGCATGAGAAAAGTATGCTTTTTATAGCTGAAACCAAAAACAAGGAATATCTCAAAACAATCAACTCCACGAAAAAAATGTATATAACATAAATTGTGTGTTTTAAAGTGTTCTACAGTTGTTGTGTGATAAGTTTTTGTCCATCTCTTACGGTTTAGCAGTTATGCAAAATTCCGTAAAATTGACCCAGAATGAAGCAATCTTCAGAGGCTATTCCCAGAAAATTCAAAATATACATTTTATCTGTCAGGTAAATATCTTTAATATACGATATTTTAATCAAAATCGTTAGAGCCTTTTTTTAGAAAATCAAAATTTTCGAAAAAAGTTCCATGTAAAGGGTAGTTTGGAGTGGGGGGATTTTTCTCAAAATCTTCGTGTCGCATCCCAGGAAGATACTAAACTTAAATACCAAGTTTGGTATTTTACCGACTTTTCATTTTTGAGTTATCGTGTTCACAGACACACACACACACACACGGACCTTTTTCTGAAAATACTTTTTTTGGATACAGGGGACCCTAAAACATATATTTCCGGTGAAATTTCAGTATCAAATTTTTTGGTGGAGTGTGTATAGAGAAAGTAAAAATAGACTGCTGAAGTCTTCATAGCAACACTTAAGTGAACTTTTAAGCAAAATGATCATCATGTAGCAAGAAATATATCCTCACGCTTAACACCAACATTTCTTATTCTGCATCCTGCTTTGAATGCACTATTGATGGGTTGTTTAGCTGGTAACAGCTGCAATTTAATTCCCCTGGCCTTGTTAAACTGTTTTTGGTACATAAACCTGACTTTATCACAGCATGAAACATGCTTATTTAAAATATGCTGAATGTATGGGAAAAATTTGGCTCAGTATGACATTTACTTTTACCTTTAAAATAGCTTTAAATTCCTCATATAATTTAAAGAGCTTTTACCAATGTTTGTATCAAATACACAAATAATCAGGCTTTCTTACTTGTTTTATATTCTGGAAAAGGACTATTTTAGTTTTGATTATCATACATTTTTTAAATTATTCTTTAATGTGTAGAAGTAAGATTCAGTTGATATCAAAATACCTGGGGTTACATAATGGCTAAGGACAAAAACACTCGCAAAATTGGTTCATAAATGGAAAAAATCTTGTGTTTCACTCTCATGACTTTCTCTCCCACTGCCATTTATTTTTATACAACTTTTACAAACTATTACTATGAGAGGTTATTTTTCTGTCTTTTTCATGTTAATTGAGAAAACCTTTGCGGAAATAATTTCTTTACACATTTCATTGTAGATTTAAGTAGGGTAGAGAAAATTGCATTGATAGTCAGGTGTTTAAAAGGGTGTTACTATAGGTTGGCTTTGTTAATTACATACTCTTTTCATAACATTGCAAGAATAATTAAATAGCTACAGCACTTTAAAAGTGATGAAAGTATTGAAAAACTCAAACCAGCAACAGCAAATATCTTAGAAATGGCTAATGCCACAAAATAATTTATTTGAAATAAATTGTGTTTTATAGAGTTCTGCATCTTCTCTGTTGTAAGCTTTTGCCTATTTTTATCATTTATCAGCTATACAAAGTTATACATAATTCTTTCTGAATTAACAGGACTTCATTAGCTCTTTAAAAAAAAAAATTCAAGCTTTACATATTATTTACTATCTAAATATCTTAAATATACAATCTTTTATCAAAATCGTTAAGAGCCATTTTTTAGAAAATAAAAAAATGATAAATATTTTTTCATGTAAAGGGTAGTTTTGAGTGGGGGATTTTCTTGATAATCTTTGGGTTGCATGCCTAAAGATGTTGAACTTAAAGTTTGGTATTTATAGACATTTTATTTTAGTGTTTTACTGTTCACGTATACACACAGGGCACAGAATGTTTTCCACAATTTTTATTTTGTTGCTAAAAAATCAGCAGAACCTCAATTATTCCTCAATTACCCTCAATTCCTCATTCAAACCTTTTGGCACATTACTATCATCGCCCATAACCATCATCATCATCATCATCATTATCATCTTATTATTCTCCTCATCTTCTTCTAACATGTGTTACATTTTGCAAAATTTGAGTTATTCATGGAAACAAACGTCTATAATGCGTCCCGGATAGTATTTGCAGGTAGTATGAACTGTTGTATACCAACAGATGGCTTCACTATTCTGAAATGAGGTGTACTTTAAAAATAATGGAACATAAGTCTCTCTTACATTGTTCTCAATCAAGCATGGCAACAAACTGAATACAGAATGAACATGTATTGCAGTTAAGCTGTTCTTCTGCAATCTACAGCTGTGGTTAATTAAAGCTTTAATTTTAAATCTTAAAGTGATCTTAATGTGTCTACTAATTGATACAAAATTGATGAAAAATTAATGCGAGTGAGTAGCGCATGTGCACGTGCGCATGCATGCACACACATACACACACTATTGGTTTTATGAACCAGGCACCTGTTACCTCTTACCACATAGCTCTACCCTTCCAACAAACATTTTATTACAGTTTTTCTAAAATGCAAGCTTGTAAAATAAGACATGTGTTCAGTGAATTTACGATGTAATTGCTTATTAAACGTTATTGTTTATATTAAGTAAGATAGATTATCCATGATTTTTAGTTATCCATCAACCCCATCCCCTCCATTATAACAATTGATCATGATTCTACGTATATCTATAATAATATGTAAACTCTTAAGTCAGCTTGAAAGTGGCATAAAGTATCACATATTAGGCTAACAGAATCTATACTAATTTGTTATGTTTTTGATTCTATTCAGTTCATTAAATGAACAAATGATAATCCCCACATAAATGAGCCAGCTTGGAATTTACAAGGCTTGAAATTGCATGTTACAAAATTTTCCAAAAAAAAATCTGATATAATCCATTCACATGACTTTCTCTATATCTCTGCAACAAATTTTTGTTAAAAAGTTTATGCTTCTATTTACTTCATGCTAAGTTAGAAAAAATTAGCAGAAATAGGCTTTTTACTTGCTTCCCTGTAAGTAGAAGCGAAATAAGGGAGTAACATAGGTTAAAGTGATAGCAAAAGATGGTTGCAATGTGACTGAAGTTCCTTTGTTTGTATCGACAGGAGTTGACAAATTCCTGTATGAGAAAAGTATAAGGTTTTTAAGGCTGAAACCAAAAACAAAGAATATCTAAATAACTATCAACTCCATGAAAAAAAGTATACATAAATTGTGTTTTAATGTGCTCTACATTTTTTGTGTGGTAAGTTTTTGTCTATCTCTTATGGTTTACCAGTTACACAAAATTCTGTAAAATTCATCCAGAATAAAGTAGTCTTCAGAGGCTATTCCCAGAAAATTCAAGATATACATATTATTTGTCAAGTATATATCTTTAATATATATTTTTATCAAAATCGTTAGAGGCATTTTTTAGAAAATCAAAATTTTCGAACATTTTTCCATGTGAAGGGTAGTTGGGGGTGGGGGGATTTTCTTGAAAATCTTTGTGTCGCATCCTTGGAAGATACTGAACTTAAATACCAAGTTTGGTATTTAAAGGTCTTTTCATTTTTCAGCTATGCTGCCCACAGACACACACACACACACGGATATTTTTCTAAACATGCTTTTTTGTAATTCAGGTGGTCTCAAAACATGTATTTCCAGTGAAATCTTGGTATCAAATTTTTGGGTGCAATGCAATACCTTCTCTATACACTGTGTACATATTACGTATAGAGAAAGTAAAAATATTTGGAACCATTAAAGGGCTTCAAACTCAAAAATGTATTTTTCATTTTCTAATGGTAAATGCAAAGGAATGAAAATAGAATATGATGAACATTCTCGTTGCGAACAGCTCCTGATTTATAAGGAAATACACACTTGTTGTGTGATATCATTGGATGAAGCTGCAGCAGTATATGGTAGGCATTTAAAACAGGTGAGTTGACATTATTGTTCTATTTCTGTCTCAGTTAATATACAGTACTAATGGTGACAAATGAAATTTGTCCTTCTCAGTTTCAGTCGGAGCAAATTAAACTTAGTAGTAATAATAAAGGTAATTCTGACTCCATATGTTTAAATGTGGAAAGGTGTGGAAGAACAGTATTTTGATGCAAATGATACTGATTATGAAAACCTGCGTTTGGGAATATGAAAATATTAAATTGATTAAATTCAATTTAGTTCAGTTTGATTCATCCGTAAATAACATTTACGTATTATCGGATACATCTTTTGGTTTAAAAATAAAATATCTACAAAAATAAAAAATATCAATTATTACATATAATAACTCATCCAGCCTAAACATGCATTTTTGTATTACTTACATACATAACATTGCAATCTGTAGATCCTATTATGAGCTAAGACTCAAAGCCCAAACTCTAGGATGCAGATCATGTCAACAATTACATTTATTCATACTTATTAATACTTTTATTTACAAATAATAACTCTGACAATGAATTTTCAGACGTGTCAGTTCTGCATAATTTTCAATTATATGTCTGTTTCCAAAAGTCTACCTTTACTCTTGCATTCTTAGAATATTCATGTTTATTATATTTACATTGTTACATTATTACCAGTATTTTTTGATTGAATGAAATCCTCCTCTGTATAGAAGGTGTGAGTAATAAGGTATCTTTTTAATTCTGATCTAAACTTGTTTTTGTTCATTTGCAATTCTTTTACAGAAGAGGGAAGAGATTAAACAAAACTATCCCTTTGTAGTAATCCCCTTTTTGGAATAACTGCAAATTATTTGTTGGTCTATGAAAGTCATGCTTATGTCTGGCCTCTTTGTTGTGAATATCTGAATTTTTTGTAAACTTTTCTGGGTTACTTATTACAAATGACAATATGGGTAGAATATATTTACAGGCTAATGGTAAAATTCCAAACATTTCGAAGAGTGGCTTGCAGTGAGTTGATCGTCTTTACCCTGGCATTATTCTTATTACCTTTTTTTGCATAATGAATACTTTTTTAGCATTTAGGAAATTCTTTAGCTCATGTTTAAAAATGTTTCCGTTTGCCATTTCACAGAACATGGTAATTTATTGTACAACATTTTGCCTGTTACTGATGGATGTTTTTCAGTTGTCTTTTTATTTACATTTACTCTACGAAAGTTATTTTGTGCTCTTATGTGGTGCTTGTGATAATTCTTATTTTGATGAAGGAAAATAGATTTACCTGTGTAAGGAAAACCCCAAATTCCCTAAATTAGTGCTACATGATGATGTTTTTACTATTACTAAACACAATTTAGCTCTAAGGATAAAAAGAAAAGCTAAACATATATTACTAATAAATCTTACATAGGCTAATCTTTAAAAATTAAATAATTTTCTTTAACTCTTCACATGGGTCCGAATAACCATTAATCTATAATTTTTTGTTTCTTCCTCTTTTGAGAGAACTTTGTGTTCACAAGATTTCCATATTTCACTTTCTTATGCGATGTAAAATGGAAGTAAATTTTTTAAGTAAAACATAGCTGTCTCCTTTAGAAGTTTTGCAAACTCCTTTAAGTGATTATTTTTGCTGTTTTTCCAAGCAGATATTTCGATATTTCTTTTCATGAATTACATTTTCTTTTCATTAAGCTTCTATACATATACCAAATGTCAATTTCATGTTAGATACTTTGTTTTTATTAGATGCTGTATGCTTTTGTGCCAGTCAATAAGAAATATTTTGATGTTACATTGTCATAGTTCACTCAGTATTTTAAGTACAATCTCACTTACAGAATTTTCCAATTCACCCATTACCACTCCTCTTTCCAATAGTTCAAATCAATTTCTCTATTATAATTTAAATCCATAAATGAGTAAATTAAATGTTTCTCTGAAAAATCGTATAGGAGAATCATTGGTTTTCCTTTTCTAGCCACACATGTTGATGGTAATTTTTTATTGATTGTAAATATTTTGCACTTTCCTAACTCCAACAGTTACTAACAATATGCACTGTTATTTTGCAAATATTTTTACTTTCTTAGGTATATACTACTATGTACATAGTGTATAGAGGAGGTATTGTATTGCACCCAAAAATTTGATACAGAGATTTCACTGGAAAAATGTTTTGAGACCACCTGAATCCAAAAAAAAAGCATTTTTAGAAAAATGTTAGTGTGTGTGTGTGTGTCTGTCGGTCGGTCAGGCTGTCTGTCTGTCTGTCTGTCTGTGTGTCTGTCTGTCAGGGGTGGGTGCATACAGCATAGCTAAAAAATGAAAAGTCAATGAAATACCAAACTTGGTATTTAAGTTCAGTATCTTCCAAGGATGTCACACAAAGATTTTTAAGAAAATCCCCTTACTCCCAACTACCCTTTACATGTAAAAATTTTAAAAATGTTTGATTTTCTCAAAAGTGGGTGTAACAATTTTGATTAAAATGTTGCATATTAAAGATATTTACATGGCAAATAAAATGTATATCTTGAATTTTCTGGGAATAGCTTCTGAAGAAACCTTTATTCTGGATGAAATTTGTGGAATGTTTCATAACTGGTAAACCATAAAAGATAGACAAAAACTTACTTGACAAAAAATGCAGAGCTCGTGAAAACATACAATTTATGTTATATACATATTTTTCTTGGAGCTGTTTGTTTTTGAGATAATTGTTGGCATTGGTTTCAGTTTTAAAATACTTATACTTTTCTCATATAGGAATTTGTCAATGGCCATACAAACAAAGGAACTTTAATCACATAACACCCAGCTTTTAAAATATTTTACTATCCCTTTAGCCTATGGTACTCTCTTATTTCCCTCCTACTTACAAGGAAGCAAGTAGTAAGGCCATTTCTGCTAATTTTTTCTTGATTAGCAAGAAGCAGATAGAAGAATAAGCTTTTTAACAACAATTTTTTGCAGAGATGTAGAGAAAGTCATGTGAATGGAACACGTCTAATTTTTGTCATATACTGTGTTGGTCAATAAGAAATATTTTGATATTACATTGTTCTTGTTCACTCAGTATGTTAAATACATTCTCACATGTACACTTTTCCAATTCACCCATTACCATTCCTCTTTCCAATAGTTCAAAACTAATTTCTCTGTTAGAATTTAAATCCATATATGAGTGAATTAAATATTTCTCTGAAAATCTAGGAGAACCATGCTGGTCACCCTCTTCTAGCCACATATGTCGATGGCAATTTCTTATGTTGATTGCAATTTCTTGATTCCAACAGTTTCTAACAATATGCACTGATATTTTACAAAATTTTTGTCATATGCAGGTCTTATAAATACAGAGAGATGTGAAAATTTATAGAATGACTGAAACTGTTTAAAGAACATTCTAGAAAATGACAAGACACTTATTACTAGGGCTCGGATTTGTAGGTAAATACATATTTTGTTTGCATCCTAATATGAACTTGAAATCTAGTTTAATGTTCTGGATGAGTACACTACACCAATCATTTTAAGTTTTATTGCACATAAGAATGCATATTTTCTGATTTTTTATGTAAATAAATATTTTTTGTATATTCACACATAAATTACACAAAAATCACATAAAGGACATTTTTTAAAAATAATTTTCACATAATTTCATAAAATCACAAAAGCAGCAGCAAAATTATTTTTAACAAGTCACTATCCACTTCTGTAGTGTTCAATTACACATACCAGATGGCGTAATTTGTTGTTAATTATTGGAAGAACTGATATGTCAGCTATAGTTTGAAGAAAATATAAACATCCTGCTTTCCTTAGTTACATGAGCTCGCAAGATAAGAACGGGAATTCCTCCACTGCCATATGCTTGAAATAAATAAACACCTGTTATCGTTTCATAGCCCGGCTAGTATATACACTGATACTTGCTAAACCGTATAGTCAATCAGGCACTCATTTGTCATTTGTGAATCCGCAAAGTTTAGAGAACCTTCTAGTTGTGTTGGGAAGTTACATATCGACAGTTTTGACTTCACAGTGGATTAAACATGCCGAGAGTGAAAAGTAGTGCAAAATATCATGTGCAACAAAATGCTGTGGAATTTAAGGACATTTTCAGTTCTGACGGTAAAATCCTGTATTGTCAGCCATGTGGTAAAGTTATAATGGCAGACAACATTTAAGTGGTAAAAAACATAAGGCAGCTATTTGGCACTTTACAAAAAGCAATCTTTTATTAATTATATCCAGTGCCAAGTACTTCAGTAGAGCCTTCTAAATTTTCAGTGTATTATGAGAAAATGCAAGGAAGTGTTCAAAAAAAAGTTTAAACTTTATTTGTGGAGCTTAAATTCACTGCACTGATCTGGAATCAAATTCAACATCTGAAAAATCTGAATATTCATAACTTCAATATCATTGAAGTCCAATAGTTTTTAAGCAGTTCAAGTAGTTCAGGTTGTGGGGAGAGAAAAAAAAAAAAAATTAAAAAGAAACTGCAAGAAAGTGTTCGAAAATAGTTAGCATAATGTGGATTTAACATCATGTGTAAAATTTAAAATGTGTTGGATGGGCAACATGGAGAAATTATTGATCTGAGTGACATTCCATGTTGTAATTACTCTGGACTTAACTTCTTGTGTCGTGCAGCAATCATTTTCGAAATTTAAGGCACTTGTTCGTCACAATCATGAATCTTTCAGGATGGAAAATTTGAGGAAGCATGTGGTCGTATACACTGTAACTCTACAATAATTTCACATTTTTAGTGCATAAAAAATAAATATTTCCCAAGTATTTAGCACCTAAAAATCTGAGCCCTACTTGTTATATTACCTTCTGGATTCTTCCCAGATGTTTTCTATGAATACCAAATTAATGCATTTCCACAGTCACAAATTGTGATGCACTAACATAATGAGAATTTTTATTTCTACACACATCATAGCATTTTAAAAGATAGAGTGAAGTGTGTCCAAACAATAAAAAATACTCCACTCTAGGATCAGTATTTTGAGATATTTCCTGTATCTCTTATCGGTCTCTTGTCTCATTGGACAAACTTGGTTCATAAAAGCTGTTATTTAAAATATGATTCTGTAGACAACCATTGAAGTTTCCTTATCTGCTTCAAATGAAAGACATTTTCTCGGAACTCCTGTGCCTAGCTCACATTGTATTTCTACAGAGTTTGTCCTTGCATTTCCATTACTGAAATATTCACTAGAACAAAGAATCTTTACATTCACTGTTGCTACTTATGCTTTCATAAATATTAAAATCACATGGAATAAGTTCAGAAATAATTTATTTACAATCTTTCTACTTTTAGTCTTTTTTGCTTTTCTTCAAAACATTTACTAATGGATGAAAAGTGGATGGGCTTAGAACATTAGCTTTCACGTCATTCTGATAATAGGAATTGATCTGGGTCTTAAGCACAGACCTTGGAAGTTTTCTTTTTCTGTTATATAATTACTTTCTCTACACATACTATGTACATAGTGTATAGAGAAGGAATTGTATTGCACCCAAAAATTTGATACCAAGATTTCACCGGAAATACATGTTTTGGGTCCCCCTGAATCCAAAAAAAGCATTTTTGGAAAAAGGTCTGTGTATGTGTGTGCATGTCTGTGTGTCTGTGGACAGCATAGCTCAAAAACGAGAAGACCGTTAAATACCAAACTTGGTATTTAAGTTTGGTATCTTCCAAGGATGCAACACAAAGATTTTCAAGAAAATTCCCCCAACCCCCAACTACCCTTTACATGGAACTTTTTTCGAAAATTTTGATTTTTTCAAAAATGGCTCTAACGATTTTGATTAAAATTTTGTATATTAAAGATATTTTCCTGACAAATAAAATGTATATCTTAAATTTTCTGGGAATAGCCTCTGAAGAGTACTTTATTCTGGATGACTTTTACGGAATTTTGAATAACTGTTAAACCGTAATAGACAAAAACTTACTGCACGAAAAATGCAGACCACGTTAAAACTCATAACTTATGTTATATACATTTTTTTCACGGAGTTCATCGTTTTTGAGACATTCCTTGTTTTTGGTTTCTGCTTTGGAAAACTTATACTTTTCTCATACAGGAATTTGTCAACTGCTGTCCATACAAACAAAGGAACTTCAGTGACTTTTGACTATCACTTTAACCTATTGTACTCTCTTATTTCGCTTCTACTTACAAGGAAGCAAGCAATAAGACTATTTCTTTTAATTTTTTCTGATTAGCATGAAGTAAATAGAAGTTTAAGCTTTTTAAGAATAATTTGTTCCAGAGATATAGAGAAAGTCATGTGAATGGTACACATCAGATTTTTATATTGAAGTTATGCACACCACAGAACAACATTATATTACTTTGGGTGAGATTTAAAAAATTAAAAGAATTAAAAATTCACATGAACTTTGCTGATACAGCTAACAGTGTGACACTGCATTGCTAGCCAAAGAGTACATACACTTTCTACGGAGCCCAGGGAAATTTGTGTTCTTTTCTATTACTTTCTCTACACGTACTATGTACATAGTATATAGAGAAGATATTGCACTCCACCCAAAAATTTGATACCGAGATTTCACTGAAAATATATGTTTTTTAGGGTCCCCTGTATTCAAAAAGAGCATTATCAGAAAAAGGTGTGTGTGTCTGTGAACACGATAACTCAGAAACAAAAAGTCTGTAAAATACCAAACTTGGTATTTAAGTTTAGATCTTCCAGGGATGCAACACAAAGATTTTGAGAAAAATCCCCCACCCCTAACTACTCTTTACATGGAACTTTTTTCGAAAATTTTAATTTTCTCAAAAATGGCTCTTAACGATTTTGATTAAAATATCGTATATTAAAGATATTTACCTGATACATAAAATGTATATCTTGAATTTTCTGGGAATAGCCTCTGAAGACTACTTTATTCTGGGTGAATTATACAGAATTTTGCATAACTGCTAAACTGTAAGAGATGGACAAAAACTTACCACACAAAAAGTGTTGAGCACGTTAAAACACTCAATTTATATCATATACATTTTTTCCGTGATGTTGATTGTTTTTGAGATATTCCTTCTGTTTGGTTTCAGCTTTAAAAAACATACTTTTCTCATACAGGAATTTGTCAACTCCTGCTCATGCAAACAAAGGAACTTCAGCCACATAGCAACCAGCTTTTGACTATCACCTTAACCTATGGTAGTCCCTTATTTCGTATTTACTTACAAGGAAGCTAGTAATAAGACTATTCCTGCTAATTTTTTCTCGATTAGCAAGAAGTAAAAAGAGGTATAGGCTTTTTAACAATAATTTGTTGCAGAGATGTAGAGAAAGTCATGTGAATGGAACACATCAGATTTTTTTTTATAATCTGGCCTCTCTTACACCAGCAAGGATGGAAGTGGATACCCTGCTTAAACTCATCAACCCTAAAGGGAAGACTACCGAACAACTTCGGTAGGGGCAACATGTACCAGCTTGTGTCTACTAGCTTTCCAGGTTAGTGCTGGAGGACATTGAGTACTGCTGTAGGCACAGGTTGGCTGGCAAGTGTATTTGATCCAATGATGTCATGCCATTTCATATTGTCTTCAGTTGTTGGCAAACAAAGTCATATTCACAAAAAAATAAATATATCAATATGTACTATTAAAGGCCCACATTATTTTAAGACAAAATTTAAACTTTCGTTTTGGGCTCCTTTAATCTGTTTCATGTGGTTTGGCTAAGTTTGGGAAAAAAAAAAAAAAAAAAAAAAAAACATAGGCCCTTGCAATAAATTCCAAGATAATCAGTTCCAGAGAAATATTTAAGGAGGGACGTAGGTTACAAATGGCAAAATTTTCAATTTTTTTTATTTCACTAATTAATTGCTAATACATTCAGCTTTATGCCCCCAAAATTCATAACCTAATTCAATTTCTTTGTGATCCAAATAAATTAAAAAGTTAGGACTTGTCATGCCACGCCCACCTTTTTGGCTTGCTTGATTATCAGCTTTGATCCCTTGTTTCTCTATATTTCTAACAGGCAAACATAGTTATAAATATTTACAAGGTATGTTTCTTTAATTTCTGACCAGGAAGAAGAAGCTGACTACAGTTAAGGTGGATTTTAGGCAGTATCTAAGTATGTAGATCACTCCCTAAATAAAACAATCAAACAAAATTTTCTTTTCTCACTCTTGTGTACCTTGGAATTTTTTAGACACATATTTCAGACCACAGTGAGTATTTTAGCGCAGCTAGTTTTCTTTTGATTTAGATTCTATAGGTACTGCACTATGAAATACATAATTTGAAATAAAAAAAAACAAACTTGCATACCTTGAAAAATACTTTAAAAATCATTGAAGGGCGATAGAGAAAAAACTTTTGTGCCAAAATATAGCATAATTCTAATACTTTATATACACTTGTTTTCAAGCAACTTCACCAAAGGGATATTAAGAAAAAGGTACATAACTTTTTTGATTTTTTTGAAAATTCCAATGTAGTGTAATTTCTTTATTTGTTGACATTACTTATAAAATAGCAGTCATAGAAGATATCAAAACAATTAACTGTGCAAAATTTCATTGCTATAGGACAAAAACAATGGCCATGGTAGAATTTTTGTTGTGTCAATGTATTTCTGCCTACGTCCTCCCTCCGCTTAAAGTCACAAAGATAAAACCAGATAGTTCCAGTGTATTCTACTGGTTCCAAGAAGATGTCTGTGCACCAGCTCACGATCTCAGAGGATAGAAGGGAAGGAGAGCCCCTTTTGTGAGTGTTTACAAACATTTTCACTGTTGTTGCTTATGTTGCCAACATACTCTGATTTTGTATACTCTGTTAAAATAAGATAAAATTGTTATTCACCAAAAGAGTTACAGGAATTCAAAAGCTTTGTCATAACAAATTACATTTCTCTAGTGTACAACTTACAACTAATGTGTATGGTTTTATAGAAACTTAAACAAGATTACAAATTATTTATACAAGGGTTGGTATAAGTTTAAGAAAATGGAGTAGTCATGAATTCATTAATACTGCAGAACATGTCGTTTGAGAAATGATTAGCTTTGTTTGAGCTGTTTGTGATTTAAGAGTTTCCAGTTATCAGGTATTTTGTTAGATAGACATAATCTTTGGGTGTACTCTGCAGACCTATTTTAATGCTTTGAGATGCAAGTTTTGCAATCTCCTAGTATTATAAGAATGGTACTCAGAATTTATGCTAATAATGAATGAAAATAAATCTCCAAAACATAGACAGAAAAATTCTCTGAACACTGGTTTTGTTGATGAATTTATGGGGACATGTTTCATGATTTTTACAATGCACTTCTTTTTGGTATGGATATGCCTTTCATTATGGTTGAGGATCCCCAGAAGATTATACCGTAAGAAAGAACAGAATGTACACATCCAAAATAAACTGCTGTTAGGCTTTAAGGAGAGGCTACATGACTAAGGATTTTCATTGCATAGCTTAGTTTACTGAGCTGTGTAATTATAACATTTATGTGTATCTTCCAGGTTAGGTTAGTATCTACTCCTAGAAGCTCCGTGGTGTGGATTTGTTTACTTTTAGAGTTTCCGATTGTAATATTTACATTTGTTTGCTGGTTTACTTGAGGACTGAAGTTTCTCATATTTGGCTTATTTCCAAGTAAAAAAGCCAATTTACATGATTTTCTCTACATATTCTATTACAATTTTTACGCCTGAAAAAATCCATCGTCCTCCACCGGGTTTGAACCCGCGACCTTGGGTATATGAAGTTAGCATGGTAACCATTACACCACAAAAATGGCATGTTATTTATGGACGCTCTTTAACTGCTGTGGTTCTCAGCGTCCCATTACATACTGGGTGTGAAAGACCGCTTAATTTTGCTCAGAGGCCTCTCTATCAGGCTTGAGGTTCTTTTACGTGCCGTAAATCTACAACACGGGACCAACGGTTTTACTTCCCTTCTGAAGGAAGCCATGCTAAGAATTTTTACGACCAAAAAAATCCATTGTCCTCCGCCGGGTTTGAACCCGCGACCTTGGGTATATGAAATTAGCATGTTAACCATTACACCGTGGAGGGCGACACTGGGTGAGAGGGTGGAGACTCTCAGCGAGAGTGGCTGATAGTAGGCCACTAACTACACTCAGAAAACATTTGAACAAACCTAATTTCTGCATATTTATAGCTGAACAGCTTTCTGCTTTGAGGATTGGTCAAGTAGTGGATAGTCAGACAGAGCCAATAGAGCTCAGCATCTCAAGTAGGCCACTAGTAGACCCCTTTTGTCTTGACTCTCAGCTGGAAGATCTGAGGATGCATGCAAGCAAGGACCGCAAGAGAGATTTGTGGTGGACAAAGCAGCACAGGGGTGGGTTTTCTCTGGGTTCTCTGGTTTCCTGTGCCATCACATGCCACCGGTGCTCCATCTTCATTCCGTTATCATCAGTGTCATCGCCTACAGTGCCACAAGTAGTAAAAGCAGGCGTTTAACACTATTAAAAAAAAATGAAAGCAAGGACAAACAATTCCTGACATCAGCAGCCCTGCATGGGAGGGCAGAGGAACAGCTGACCAGTCAAGTCCAGGGAGAAATCTTTCCTCAGTGGAAACTCCACCATCCCTCTGCAACATTCCAGTTGTTACCTGGTCCTACCCATAGCTTGGGTTTGAGCCTATTGGTAAATAGGCAACTCAGTGGAGAGATAAAAATGAAAAGAAATATATAATAATTTGTAAAATTTATGAAAATAAATGTTCATTCATTCATGCATGGTCCTACAACCCTGAAACATATGATGGGTGAAGCAGAGGAATGGGGAAGCAATTGGGTGACTGGATGGCTCAACAGGAATTAAACCCAGAACCTCCCAAATGTCAGCCTCTCACTTTACTACAGGTTTAGAAATGGTACTCACATTATTAGAATTTCTTTGTTTCCACATTACCCTGCCAAATCAAGGTGTTTAATTAGCAAGTCAATAATTCAATTGCTTACAGGGACGTTTGAATCAATTTCTTTACAATATCTTAATTCATTTCACACACATGCTTTACTTTCCTTTTACATTTTCAGTACTTAAAGCATTTTAAAGACGGGTAAACCTGCAAGGGTCTAAAAACTAACAAATTCATAATGACTGCCAAAAAATAGCGGAATCTACGTTAGAGAGACCTGAATTTATAGGTCTATACTCCTTTCTTAGTGATCAAAATCTGCTAGTGTAAAAGCTGAATGTCTCGTTCAGCCATTATTATGTGAGGTAAGTAATAAATTTGATCAAGTAATCAATATTAAAAGCCTTTCAGTGCTCCCAGAGTTAAAGTCATTAAAAATAATTGTAATGAATGTTTATTGGCATTCATAGTGTTTACAAAACGAGAAAACTGGTTACAAATAGGGTTTGTATATAATGTTAAAATATAATACATTAAAACAGAGAATTAATAAACATTTATATCTGTTAAGCAATGCTATTAAGTTCCAAGTCTCAGATTGCTAACTTTGGAAACATAGAAGGTGCATTAGAAATATTTTACTCTTTATGTCTGATGTGGTGTATGTATGTGTTATTTTTTTAAATGTGTCCATTAAGGGACTCAGGGAAAAACTGAAGTGGATAAGTTGGTTTATTGTTTGATGAAGAATGCAGAAGGAAGTAAAATATTTAGGACCAGTCAGATAATACAAATTAAGCAGAAAAAACAAATAGGTCATCCATGAAATTATAAAAAACAAATTAACTTTGGTTTATATTTCCTTAATATAGTAGAGTTGAATGCATACAAAGAATATTTTGTGTTCTATACTTAACTCTTAAAGTAGGTCAGCTTTAATTTTAGATACTAATAGAGTGGAAAATATTGTGTAGTAAACAACAATGTATGCCATACACCCATTTATTTTGAGCTTTAATTTGAAGTTTATTCATATGTGCAAATTTTATGTTGTTAGGCATATTGATGATGGAAGGAGAATCACAAACTACCATTATTATTAGATAATAGAATTGTGGTTTCATTTGGGAAAACAAAGTAAATTTTACTATATTTGTTTTATAATCTGTCTGGTCATTTTCAGAACTTGGTTAAGTTGATAATTTTCCATTTATTAATGCAATTTACCTAGTTGTACAGTGATATAGCTTAAAACACCAACATTTTTAATCATGTCTTAAATACTTGATGCACAACTATGTTTACATTCTAGTTTGCTTGAGTTTAAAGTTATATGTCATTACTAATAATTGGCCTCCAAGAAAGATTTTAATAACTAATGAAAATGTTTTAAAATTCCAGAACTGATTTATTCCAATTAGTGTTAATATTATACTGCACTGGCATCTTTTGCGTATCATTTGGACAGTTGTGGAGGGAGATCAATAAGTAATAATCTTCAAATGATAAACAACATTTATAATTTGCAGGTTAGGTTGAATGAACCCTTACCGTTTCTTTTCTGGGATTTTCTTAAAATAGGTAAATTAAACAAATAGGCATTTTAACTTATTAAAACAAATATGCATATGTATGTATGTATTTATTTATTTCTCTGCAAGTGGGTATCACCCGGTGGCAGAGTTATATATGTATACAAGATATATATAAACAATAAATCACAGCTGCCAGTTTATGGCTTTGTAAGCTAGATATAATAGTTATTTACACAAATATGAAAACATTAATTTTTCTCTCAATTCAGATTAATTAATTTCATAATTAGAATCACCAACCAATTTAACATTTGTATTTACAACAATATGAAATCATAAGCATTTCATTTAAGGAATATTTACAAAAATTATCCAACATTAAAATCAAGATTTTTCCTAAATTTCTTCAGAGACAGGGGACAACCCCGAAAGGCTGCTCCAGGCAATTCATTCCAGTCTTTTATGGTTCTATTTACAAAGGAGAACTTTCCCATGTCAGTTCTGTATCTTCTACCCTTAATTTTGAACGGATGATCGTTTCGTGCATAGTAAGTTGGATTTTCCAGTTTTTCAGTAACGTGCTCCCATGCGTTTAAGCCAGCGTAAGCTTTAAATAAAGCGCACAACCGCTGTTTCTCACGCCTAACTTTCAATGGCTCCCATTTTATCTCCTCAGCGTTTGGAGGCCCAAAATATTTACCCCTTTTTATGAATTTTATAGCCCTTTTCTGGATCTTTTCTAACGAATCAATTTGATTTACTCTATACGGGTCCCAACAAGTTACTCCAAATTCCATGACCGGCCGCACTAAGGACTTGTACGCAATTTCCCTGGACTTTGCACTCCCCTTTTTTAAAATCCTCATTAAGAAGTGCAGTGTTTTCCATGCTTTCTTAGATACCGAATTTACCTGCTCGTCCCATCCAGCGTTACTCGCCAAGTAAACTCCCAAGTATTTGCAGCTGTGCACCTGTGGAATTTTTTCCCCACCCATGTGATAGTTTTTCAGAATTTTTTCCCTAGATCTATTAAATGCAATTGACTTACTTTTGCCAGCGTTAATTTTCATTTTATTTGCAGCAGCCCAATCACTAATTTCATTTAAATCACCCTGAAGAGCAGTCTCATCTTCAACATTTCTAATTTTATTGTAAATAATACAATCATCTGCAAACAACCTTATCTGGCATTTTATATTAACAGTTATGTCATTTACAAAAATAAGAAAAAGTAACGACCCCAGTACTGAGCCTTGGGGTACGCCCGAGCTTACCATACCCCTTTCAGATAGCTCCTTACCTATTTTTACCCTTTGCGATCTTCCTTCCAAAAATTTTTTAACCCATAGAACTACGCGTTTATCAATTCCTGTAGCAGTTAGCTTCTGGATAAGTAAATTATATCATACAACATCAAAAGCTTTGGAAAAATCTATCACCACTGCATCTGTTCTTCCCCCTGCATCCACCTCCTCTGCTAAATCTTGAAATAATATAAGTACATATAATGTGCTTTATTTATCAAACCATGAATGAAAGCCTCTATAAAGCAGTATTAATGGGTGTAAAGTATTTCCCCTATTATCTTTTTCACTTCAGGTGGATGTCAGTTTAGTGTAAAAATGATCTGTCTTGCTGTTGTTTTTCATGCTCCTCTTCAGATTATAATGTGAAAACAGTAACTATTTTGAAGTTAAATATCAGTGAGGAATTAAATACAAATATAATATTGCTTAAGTACTTAGGACCTTTCTTACAACAAATTTTAAGGCAGCTTTAGGCTTAGAATTTTCAGATATGTAATACATATAAAAAAGACCTTGCTGTTGATCTCAAAATTAAAATATATACATTATTTCTGTTAACAGAAAGTTTTTATTGATCTCCTTATACATTTCATATTAAATCACATTCATTTGGACAATTTGAATGTATTAGATCAACAAGATAAATGTTATAATGAAAGACTAAGAAACATTTAAAGAAAAATAGAAAGCTACTTTATCAAATTCTTGTTCATCCTTTGTTTGAACTTATGGGTTTTAAAAATGTCATTCAGTATTATTGCTAAATTCTTATTGGGTAAATTTATTTCCCATAAAATGGGCAAACTTTTGTGAAAATTAAATATTTTGTTAGGAATAAAATTTAGTATTACCTTAAATATTAGCAGAGATTTACAATACTGGCCAATTTTATTTCTTTCAGTTTATAATAAATTAACTGTTGTTTGTGGGTCTGAGTAATGGTAATTTATTCTCATTTAATTTTAATATGAAGCTAAAGGAGATTAGAAAGAAAGAACATCCAAAAACAGTTATTAACCAATAGCAAAAACTGATAAATTACTTTCAGAATATAAGAAAAATGTAAGCTTTTCAGTTCAAAGGATTCTGCAGCAACCAATCTACTCTGAAAGGTTCATAAAATAACTCAAATATTTTTATAACCTGCCATTTTCATTAAGTCACTGCTCTATGATGTGTTAAGGTGTTCTGTGTACAAATGTTAAAGATGTTAATAACAAATGAATATACGTTTATTTAAATAATATAAACCAAGAATTGTATTTCTAAACAAAAAGCTCAGGAGGCTAATTTGGAACTACAAGAGAAGAGAAATTATGGCCCTTCCCTGCAATTATTAATGGAATAAATGTTGTAAATCCACCTTATATTATAAATTCATAGATTGTTTACCAAAATCTTTTGGTATAATTTTCTTAAACAGAGAGAGGCTTGTAAGTATTGATAGTTTTTCTTTTTCTGAAATCATACTTATGTTTTCAGATATATGTGCATTACTAAATATGGAGCTATAATTGAGCACCAAAGCAATTAGCTCGCAAAATATAGATTAACACGGTTATACAATGATATTGAAGTTGAAATTCTGAACATGTCATAGTTCACACACAGCAGTGAAGTTGACAATTCTTTTAGATTGAAAGTATATAAGTGTCCTTGAAATTTATCCCACTTATAAATAATCTTGGAAAGTAGTGGAGCAGAGCATTATTCTTTATTAGAATTGAAGCTACAGTATACCTTAGCGTTCATAAGATCTGCAGAATAGTGTAAAATTGTGTGAAATGATTACACTTAATAGAAAAATTGATGTTAACAGTGTTTTAAAATGTAACTTTTCTCAGTTGTTATTATAATTACAACTCTTTCAGTATTGTTTTATAGGTTATGGAAGACTGCTGTTTTACCTCTTAAATTATGTTATTATAATGAATTTATTATGGAGAATGGGAAAGTGTGATGCACATGCTATGCTATGTTGTGTTAACCGTAGGTTGATCCTGAAAACTCATGTGATGTTTAGAGTTTCAATGAACAAAGTCCCTACAACAAACAAGCTATGTGAGTAATATGTTTATAATCGGAATTCAAGAGCAAATTCATTATAAGCTAGCATAAAAATCAGAATACTGATAAATTAAATTGTTATTATATCTGTAGTTGCCCTCAAACTTGCAAGATTCAGTTTGTATGAGTGCTGTGATACAAGTTTATAAGAACAGTTACCCTGTATTATCTTAGAAGTTGAGAGCACGTTGGTTCCACAGTAAGATGTGAAATTTGCATTCAGGAGGTCCTGGATTTTATTCCTGTCAGGCCCACCAGTCTCCCCAGGTTGATAGGCGAATGCTGGTGTGGTTTTTCTACTATAAATTACCTGCCAATCAATTCCTGTCATTATCTTGTTTTGGGGTTGAAGTTCTTGGCATTTTGTGGATGTGGCAGGTTAATAGAATTTCCACTTTGGAAACAAAATCTTTCCTGCCATTTGAAGAATCTGCTGTGGCCCACTTCCTGGGAACTCTCCAGGGGTCCATGGTAGCTAGGGAGTGTCGTCCTCCGTGGTGTAATGGTTACCATGCTAACTTCATATACCCAACGTCACAGGTTCAAACCCGGTGGAGGACGATGGATTTTTTCGGGTGTAAAAATCCTTAGGATGGCTTCCTTTGGAAGGGAAGTAAAGCCGTTGGTCCCGTGTTGTAGATTTACAGCATGTAAAAGAACCTCAAACCTGATAGAGAGGCATCTGAGCAAAATTAAGCAGTCTTTCATGCCCAATTTAGAATAGGATGCTGAGAACCACAGTAGTTAAAGAGCGTCCATAAATAACATGTAGTTTTTAGCTAGGGAGTGCTAGGTGTCATCAAGATGGGCTCCATATGGAATCAATAGAGACCATCCTTAATAGCTTACATCCAGATCTGTCCAGCTCTGATTGCCCTTTGAGTCTTCCCCTCATCCCTTTCCACAGGGATCATAATGTAAACATTAAAGGACCCACTATGGCCTACTTGCAGTGCTGTGCCCCAGTTACTGAAGCCCCCTTCATCTGTCTGCCTTGACTCTAAAACTTTGGGCAGGCAAATCTAGCAGGAAAATCTCTGACTAATGGTAAAGGTATTTTATAATTCCTGTAAGTAGTTCTTAAAACTTGTACCTACTAAAAATTCAATGAAGTTGACCTCTGAATTTATCATTTATTAGCTAACTCAGAAAAATGAAAACTGTTTCCAGTATTAGTGAATTGAGAAAGTGGATTTCTATACATAACATTTTTTACATATATTTTATTTATTTCTGCCCATTGTCAAATTGATGTTGCAGAATGAACTGGGATTTGTTTTAAATGAAAGTAGATTGAAAATAAAAATACCAGTGTCTCAACTTTCTCTACCATAGGCCCAAGTTTGAGGAGAAAAAATTATTTACACATTAGAATGAACACATTAATTCCTTGCATATTTCAATTTTTAAAACATATTAAATTTTAGAACTTGCAACATCTTGACATGTTTATCTCTCTAGTTTTTTCTTCACCAAACAAAATCTTGCTTGTAAGTTATCTTTAGTGTGGTCTTGATACTTTCCCCGCTGCGGGACAAGTTTATCAGTGCCTGGCAAAGAACCAGCAACTGTTTGTCAAGCAGAAGACAGAACCTTAAATGAGCCATTAGAACTTAAAACGTTATAATAATTTTTTCTGGCAAAGAGGGGCTGAATGGGAGAGAAAGCCAAGATATTGGCATTTTTGTTTTTGATGTAGTTTCTGTAGGATTGTGAGCATGACACTCAGGTTTTTAGGGCGGTACCACAAATAAGCCTTTGTGTGAATAATACAGCAGATGAAGTTGTAAATGTTCATGTTTATTGTTTCTTGATACTTTGCCAAGAAATCAGCTCGTCATTTGTTACTCTTGCAGCACAATTGTTGTCAATTCAAAGAATACAAGCTACCACCATATAGTGCTTAAACACCCCTTTTCTAGTTGATCTGAGCTTACATTTGCAGGGAAAGAAATGATTTGAAAAATAACGTTCTCAGAGAACGACATGAGACCATGAATGTTATCGCGACTAACTGCGAATGAAGTACGAAGGAATGAGGAATGACCGGCATGACTGAAATAACGGAAAAGAACTCCTGTTTCTGATTCTACATCTTTTTAAATATCCTTCCACCCCTTTCAATGCTACATATTTCTGACAATCTACAATTTGTTCTCTGGAGAAAAACCCAGCAGTTCCCGAGCATGAACAGCTTGGCCTCTCGATAATCACATGGTTGCCAATACCGTTAACCTATTCACTAGTTTGTTGGAATATCATTGTCTTTTAAACGGCGACTGGACGACTCTCACGGTCCCTCGCCATATGTTACTACCTGCTTGCACTTAGAAACATTTCCTTGCCTTTGGCTATTTTTTTGAAATACAAAAGAAATACCCTATCATACTTTTGACTTCTATACATTACTGTAATTTCCTTGATACCAACATCATTTTCATATCTATTATTATTATTATTATTATTATTAATTCATGATCATTTAAATTAATTATATGAAAATAATCAGTCTCATTCCTAAAAAAAATCACAGTTCAAACTGCAACATCAATGCGATAGTTGTCCTTTGCTAGTTCTTCTTTGGATTGCCAAGTAGAATAATTTTAGTTTATTTAAAAGTATGTGGTAATTACCTGTAGGCTTGAGAGATTATGTACTGAAGTTCATCAGCAAAGCATAGACCCACACATTAAATAATCCCCACAGATCTTTTTATAAGATTAAAATGAAATATCTTAAAGATTAATTCATATCTTAAAATTAAGTAAAGATATACTCCTGCTATTTATTAACCTTAGTGTTGAACTGTTTTACTGCATTATTAGTTATGTCTGTTAGGCCCTGATCAAATTGATTTCATCTGTTTCTTAAAAAACATTTGCAACAGAAATGTGATTTTTGTTTTGTGGTTGTATTTGTTTTTGTAAGCTTTAAAATCCTGAACATTTGGCTTTGACCATTCTGTTTACTTTCTCTACTCAGTACATAATACATAGGTAGAGAAGGTATTGCATTCCATCCAAAAATGAGAGTGTAAATGTATGAGTGTAAATTTAAAGTTTAATAATCCAAAAATACAAACTCCCATGAGCAATTGTTACAAAAGAAGAGCTGGAGTTATGAAGTAAATCTTAAAGACTGCATATAAATGCATACCTGGTCATGAATATTTTGCATACCCATATTCTTAGATATAAACCAGTGGCGGCCGGCCTTTAGGGACACAGGGGCACGTGCCCTCCCTACAACAATTTCAGACAATAATTTCTGCATTATATTATTAGGTAAAATGCTATAATCTATAATGCATTTTGTATAAATTTAAACCTACTGTGCACACTGGACAGTTGTAGTGAAAGATGGCTGTTGGAACTTGGAAATAGTAACTGGCCGCATATTCGGACGCAAGGGATTTTGTGGTCATCCTATGCGCACGCGCAGAAGAATTCAATGCTTTCAGATGCAGCTAATTAGTTGGTGCGGGTTTCAAGGGGCCGAGAGGGGAAGATTCTCTTAGGACACGAAAGGCTCTGTGGTCATTTGCTGCGCATGCGCAAAGGGAAAATAAGAACCGACAATAAGCAAAGGTTCAAGTTTGAATCAAATCCCTGACAAAAATATTTAGCCAAAGATAAAGAAGCTTATGTGGTAAAAATGTACAATGTTGGTACTTGGTATATCTCCTCCCTGCCAAGCAGACGACAAGATACGCTCACGCGCCAATGCTCAAGGCGTACAAGCAGTGTGTTGTGTAATTGCCCTAAGTTTACTAGGAAATAGACTCATGATACAGTTGAAGCTTCACTTGAAACAGGAAAAGGTCAAATAACCAATAGTTATTGAAAAAATGGACCTTACTTGCGAGAGGTGATTAGAGGTTAATGTTTTGAGAATGAGTGCTGAGTAAGAGTAAACTGATAAGTGTGAAACAGTGCCTTGAATGTATTTCACATGTTATGAAACATAATCCGAATGCGCTGGAGAATAATTTGGTGAAATTAACTGCAGAATGATATGCTGATTTATCAGTTGCTAGCGTTCAAAGAAATCACAGTGTTAAAACTTGTCTTAAGAGGGAAAATCCTATACACTGTTAGGCGATGGTTTGTAAAGTTTACAATTACTTATAAAGAAAATGCTTACGACATTAATATCATGATCACGATCTACTTTACTTTAAGGGAAGTTTCCATAATTTTCTGAGAGAAAAGCGAGCTTCGTTGGTGAAAAGAAACGTGAACGTTTTAATTGACATACATAAGCTATTAAAGTTGTGTAAGGTAGTATTGAAGACTGGAATCTTAAACTCAAGTGCATCAGCTGTTAATACGAGCTATGCATCAATTTACGGCAGGATCACCTCTCTGATAATGTTGTTGACATATGATAAACAGTGAAGGTGACGGTTCGTGTTTAAAATTCTCGGAACATGTCTTGTTCAGTTTCTGACTTAAATCAAAGAGTTATGGAAGTATTTTTTCAAGCAAAGGATCGAAGGATGGACTTCATCAACAAACAGAAAGGTTAGTGCTAACACAAATTAGCATTTCATTTCTACCGATATCTTTTAGTATCCACTAATTTTAGTCTGTCGTCATCCGTGATCTAGGGGTAACATGCTAGCCTCTGGTTCTCAAGGTCGCGGGTTCAAACCTGGCTGATTTTTTTTTTAAATCCCTTCCTTCATAAAGGAAGTAAAGTCGTTGATACCGTGTCGTAGATTTACGGCGCGTAAAAAAAAGCCTGATAAAGAGGCCTCTGAGCATTTTTAAGCCGTGTTTCGTGTCCAATATAGAATGGGACACTTAGAACCGTAGCAGTTAAAGAGCGTCCATAGATAACATCCAGTTTAGTTTTAATTTTAGTTAATGTTAAAATTGTGCCCTACCAGATATTTTGGCTATGAGCCGCTACTGATATAAACAACAATTTTACATACTCTTTCTCAAGAGCATTTTAATTCATGTTTATTTTTTGAAGAAGTCAAAATTTAACACATTAGAAATGCATTAATAGCAATTATTCATATTTATTATCACTTTGATTATTTAGTTTTACTATAATAATCTCCTCTTTTTATAGTTGTGATCTTGATTCATCCTTATGTAACAAAAATCCAATTAATAGTTGGAATGTTATGGTTTTCATTCTATTCATTTTGTTTTTACAATGTATCAAGTTTTCTCAGATATGTATCTCCATTTTGTCAATTATGTTTATGTTGTGAAAAACTGTTTTTTTTTTTAAATTTTGTTCTAATGCTTTGTTCTTTATCCCTAAGGGGATAAATACAGATTCATCTTCCAAGTTACAGTTGATGACCCAGCATGAAGGTTGCTAGAGGTATGAGTTATGTTTTTCACTATGGTGCATTAAAATATTATAGACAGAAAGGTCTTTGAAAATGTTTCTAGTAGGAATGGTTAAGAATTGAGGGTAAAATCATTATTCCAGCAAGTAGAAGAATATATGTAGAGAAAAATTGTATAAACATTTAAGTTGTTAGTCAGAAGAAAAAGTACCTCAACAAGCCCTTTTTACTTTCTCTACACATACTATGCACATAGTGTATAGAGGAAGTATTGTATTCCACCCAAAAATTTGGTACCGAGATTTCACCGGAGATACATGTTTTAGGACCCCTGAATACAAAAAAAAAAGCATTTTTACAAAAAAGGTCTCTGTGTGTGTGTGTGTGTGTGTGTGTCTGTGTCTGTGGACAGCATAGCTCAAAACGAAAAGATCGTTGAATACCAAACTTGGTATTTATGTTTCGTATCTTCCAAGGATGCTACACGAAGATTTTCAAGAAAATCCCCCCACCCCCAACTACCCTTTACATGAAACTTTTTTCGAAAATGTTGATTTTCTCAAAAATGGCTCTAACGATTTTGATTAAAATATTGTATATTAAAGATATTTACCTGACAAATAATATGTATATCTTTGAATTTTTTGGGAATAGCTTCTGAAGACTACTTTATTCTGGAGGAATTTTGCATAACTGCTAAACTGTAAGAAATGGACAAAAATTTACCACACAGAAAATGTAGAGCACATTAAAACACACAATTTATGTTATATAATTTTTTTTCGAGGAGTTGATCGTTTTTGAGATATTCCTTGTTTTTGGTTTCAGCTTTGAAAAACTTGTACTTTTCTCATACAGGAATTTGTCAACTCCTGTCCATACAAACAAAGGAATTTCAGTCACTTAGTAACCAGCTTATGACTTCACTTTAACCTCTGATACTCCCATATTTTGCTTCTACTTACAAGGAAGCAAGTAATAAGACTATTTCTGCTATTTTTTTCTCGATTAGCTTGAAGTAAATAGAAGAATAAGCTTATTAACAATAATTTGTTACACAGAAGAAGAGAAAGTCATGTGAATGGAACACATCAGATTTTACATATAACAAGAGGACAAAGAAAGACTATATGATTAATAGGTGAGGGTTGTGTTAGAATGCTATGTGAAAAGTAAGAGTAAAAAAGAACAAAGGCCTATTCCTCATGTTTGGCCTAGTGCCCAAAATACCATTTTAAGAGAATTTCAAAACATTGGTTTGTTTAACAATACTTCTAATATTATTTTATTCCACACAGATATTGGAGAATACCTCTCGACCCTCAAAAAAAAAAAAAAAAAAAAAAAAAAGAAGAAGAAGAAGAAGAAGAAGATGGAAACACATAAGAGACCAGTACAGACAAATGCCTAAACCATGACTGAAGAAGAATTGAATGACTAAGTAGATCACTGAACGTTATCAAATACTTATTTACACAGTGTGGCAATAGAATACGACGAGCTGAATGTTTTGGCTGCCCTATGTGGAGGATAGTCACTCAACAGATTCCATCTACAATAAATGTGAGAGGTATTCAAAAATAGCACTGACCTTTATTACTCATTGTAAAACGTTTAAAGAACTGTCCCCTCTACTGACAATATACTGTTTCCAAAATCTGTCATTTTGGAAAGCCTCTTGGAATGCACTTTCTGGGTCAGGATGGCATTGTCCTGAATCTCCACTATGGTTTGGAAGTCATATCCTTTCATTGTCATTTTCAGTTTTGGAAACAGGAAAAATTTCCTGGTCCTAGGCCTGGAGAATAAGATGGATGTGGCACAGCTGGAGTGTGATATTTTGCCAGATAGGTGCAGACAAGGAAGAATGCATGAACTGATGACTTTTCATTATGCAAAATCCAAGCCTGGGTTTTTCACAATTAAGGCCCTTTCATCCACATAGCATCCCTCAAACTTGGTAAAATTCTCTGGTAGGCTTCCTTATATGCCATACTACCATATGGTCTAAGTTCTTGATGGAACCATAAGTTCCTTTGTAATCAAAAAACACAACCAGCGTCACCTTGAACCTTGAATGACTCATGCATGTTTTTTTGAATGAGTAGAACCTTCGCCCCTCACTGTGATGCCTGCATCTAGATTGCAACATCATAACCATAAACCCATGACTCATCTCCTGTTAATTTTTATTACCATTTGCAATGGCAAACTGTTTCTGGTTGATTTCAAGATGGTTGTGTTTCTGATTGTCGGTCACAAAACACAGCATTAATTTTGCACTGACAAGGCACATCTCAAGTTTTTCATTCAAAATTTTATAGCATGATCCTATGCTGATGCCCACTTCAAACAGTTGACACACTATTTAAAAATGTTGGTCGTTTTTTTAACACAGCTCATACATAATTAAAATTCATTTTCCCTGTCTTTTTATTTTCAAATATAAATATACGACTAGCACATTGTCCTTAACTGTATTTTGGTTTGAAAAATGTAATTTGAAGTTGCTCTACTATTTCATGCACTAACTAATGCAGAGGCATTACTATGAGGGCTGATCAACAAAGACAGACTGATTTTTTTTTCACAGATGTTTATTACTCCAATTCAATGTTTGCAAGATATTTTTCAAAGTAGTCCCCTCCTACTTTAATGCACTTTTTATAGCGTCTCTGCCAATCATTGAACACTTGCAGCAAACCATTCTTTGTCAGGTCCTTGAGAATCGCCTCACTTTTCTTGAGCACTGCTTCAGAGTTCTCAAATCGAATACCCCTAAGCTTTGCCTTTAGTGATGGGAATAAAAAAAAAGTCACATGGTGCAAGATCGGGGCTATAAGGTGGATGTGGTACACAGGTAATGTTGAATCGAGCCAGAAACTGCATGACTTGATTTGCAACATGAGGCTGTGCATTCCATGGTGAAGTCGCTACCCAGTCTGAGAAAGCTCTGGTCGTTTCTTTGCAATGTGCATCCTCAGTGTAGCCAATACTGACATGTAGTATGCTGCTGTAACAGTAGTGTGAGGGGGAACTGCATGCTGGTAAATCATTCCATTACAGTCAAAAAATGTGATCACCATCACTTTCCCTGCAAATGGAACAACTTTTGCCTTTTTTGGTGTTGGAGAACCTGGCAATTTCCACACTGTGCTGGCTTTTTTTCCTTCAGGATCATAATGATGCAGCCATGACTCATCACCAGTGATAATCAATTTAAAAAATGCATCCCCTCCATCAGCAAAGAGACGCAGCACGGCTTGTCTCCATTCGTACAGCTTTTAGACTTAGCACCCAACGAGCACAAACTCAGGTCATATGGTCGTGCATAATTGTAAACACACTGCCATATGGAATTTTCAAAACTTCACTGAGGTTGTGTAATGTTATATGCCGATCCTCTCGGACAATCACAGCAGCTGTGTTGATATTGACTTCAGTCACAGCAGAAGCCGAAAAACCAGGCCCACCGTGCTTAACACTGACAAGTCAGCCTTCTTTGAAGTCCTTGAACCACCTAAACACTGTTGCACGAGGCAGTGCATCTTCACTGTATGCTTGCTTCAGCTTTTCATAAGTTTTGGTGGCTGTATAGTTTAAACGAAAACAGAATTTGATTGTGCTGTACTGCTCCTCTCGCATCACCTCCATTGTCTGGTATGCGAAATGCACATAGGGGTCTACAACATAGAGCATTACTATGAACCTACCAACACGAGAGTGCTGCTGCCTACTGACATTATACATGAAAACCTGCTCTTTTCAAATATTTATGTTACTGATGCGAAACTATCACAGAAGCTACAGGTAAAAATCACTCACAGTGTTTGATCAGCCCTCGTATATTCTAGAGTCATGAGATTTAATTAACAGAATAAAAGGAGCTAGCATGTTTTTTGTATTAGATTGTTGTAATAGTTGGTTTAGAGAAATTTAGTTTTCTTCAGGACTTCACCACTTAGTCACCTCTTCACCCTACAAATCATAATATGTACATTTTATCTATTTTCAGTTGAGTCACTCACAATTCAAGCACTGCTGTAAGGTATTCTGTGGTTGAATACTACAAGTATTATGACATCTTGGATTAATAGTTCCTACAAGAGCTATGTGAAGTTCTATTATTAGCTACTTTCAGTGTAAAATTAAAGAGAGAAATTAAATACTAAAAATCTGATGTGTTCCATTCACATGACTTTGTCTACATCTCTGCAGCAATTATTGTTAAACAATTTATGTTTCTATTTTCTTCATGATAATTGAGAAAAAATTAGTAGAAATACTCTTATTACTTGCTTCCTTGAAAGTAGAAGTGAAATAAGGGAGTAACATAGGTTAAAATGATAATCAAAAGCTGGTTGCTATGTGACTGAAGTTCCTTTGTTTGTATGGACAGGAGTTGACAAATTCCTGTATGAGAAAAGTATACATTTTTTAAAGCTGAAACTAATAACAAGGAATGTCTAAAAAATCATCAACTCCACGAAACAAATGTGTATGACATAAATTGTACATTTTATCATGATCTACATTTTTTGTGAAGTAAGTTTTTGTCTATCTCTTACGGCTTACCAGTTATGCAAAATTCAATAAAAATCATCTAGAATAACAGGTCTTTAGAGGCTATTCCCAGAAAATTCAAGATATACATTCTATTTGGCATGTAAATATCTTAAATATAAAAGATTTTAATCAAAATTGTTAAAGCCATTTTTTAGAAAATCAAAATTTTTCGAGATTTTTTTCCATGTGAAGGGTAGTTTGGGGTGGGGAGATTTTCTTGAAAATCTTTGTGTCGCATCCTTGCAAGATACCAAACTTAAATACCAAGTTTAGTATTTAATGGTATTTTCATTTTTGAGCTATGTTGCCCACAGACACACACTTACACACACACAGACATTTTTCTAAAAATGCTTTTTTTGGATTCAGAGGGACCCAAAACATGTATTTCCGGTGATCAAATTTTTGGGTGCATTACAATACCTTCTCTATACACTATGTACATAGTACATTTAGAGAAAGTAAAGATATTATAAATGTCACTATTGATAGGTGAATGGTTATGAAAAAACATATATTTATAATTGATGCACGATATAGAGAAACTTCAACTACATGTTCTTTGGAGGAAGTGAGCAATGTTTTATATGCAATATTATTAATTGAATGGGCAAAAATATTGTATTTAAAACTTTGAAGCATAAGAAATTTATAGTAAATTGTAAGAGAATAACTTGTAATGTTTCAGGGCATTTTATGGCTTTGGTTGTTGGTTTGAATTATACTTTACCAGATTTTTGGATTCATGAGCTGCTAGTTACCATTTGATAGATATTACAATTAAGGCTGAAACACACTTGGTATTTGGGGCAAAAATAAGGTCATATATAGGAGAAAATTTTGCTCCCAAGATGAAAATTTAAGAACCATCAGGCACCACGGACATTTCAGACAGTCCTCATGCATACTGTTCAATCAATTTATGATTAAATACTCTCACACAGAAGCTGCTGCGATAAAATATACATTAGGGAACTTAAACTGTATACAAGTTGCAGTCAACTTTGCCATAGGCAAACAGCATATCAATTTAATTGGTCAGAAAATATTGCCATAACTGAAACCTTTTATTCAAGTCAAGTAGGTATTCAACACTTTTGAAGGAATTGACACTGGGTGAGCTGCTACATAAGAACACTTAGGTAGAACATAAAGGCTATGCTGTCGTTAAAGAAGTCTATTCACAGTCAAAATTGGTTGCACAAGGTTGCCTAGGACATTAAGAGTTTATTTCAATTGAGTTACAGTAAAACCTCATTAATCTGGACCCCATTAGTCTGGACTTCTCTTAATCCGGACAGCTGTTTAATACATGGCAATCCTCACTCGTACTGCCTCCCATCAGTCTCAGTCAGTTGCCTGTTTGTGCCACAGCTGTGGCAGGTTGTTGACCTTCCCAAGATTGAAGTTAACAATAAAAACATATCTGCATATTATGAACATTTGAGGCATCTGCGCAAGTTAATTATTAAAGAAATTAATGTCAAAGGAAGACAACACAAGATCAGCAGTTTCTTGAAACTGTTAAGCCTGTCAGATTGATCCATGACAGTGTGTCTTGATTGCCATGTTCTAATTTTATACTGTGCAATGACTATTACTAAATAACCTTTGTATTTCTTAAATTTAAAATGCATATTCTTTTTACTGGACAAAGTGTTTAAATATGTACCTTGGCTCATTTCATAGGATATGTTGTTTAAACTGGACTTTTATTGATTCGGACAAGCTAGAGCCCCAATTATACTGGATTAATGAGGGTCTACTATACTTGTTATAATTAATACCTAAGCAACTTGTTTTTGTAAAAGATGGTTAAGGCAGAAATTGCTCATCTATTAGATTGATTTAATTCTGCACATTTCAATTGATAAAACCATATACTGGTAGAAGGATTTATGATTCAGTCTGACATGACGAACTTGCCATTAAAGCCTAAAGATTGTGTTTTGTTTGATAGCTGTCATGATGGGATATCTGTAAGACTTAAAAACCTAATGAATGGAACCCAAGATCCTGGTAAATGAAAGTTTTTTAGAAGAAAACAAAAGTAACTGTTGCAGTTTTAGTATAGAGATAGCTAATGCACAACATTAAACAAATAAACAAATACAGTCACATAATAATAAGAATATAAATGAATAGTTGAAAAATGTTTATTGGTACAATTCACTTTGAGGCATAATGATAGAAGCAAAATGGGATGAATGTTGATGAGAAACAACCCATTTTCATTCAGGATAGTTTAAATGTGCAATAACATCAACATAAAAAAATGCTTGAAATTGTATTTTCAACCAGTTTGTTGCAATCAAATCTATTGGCTAGTGTCCTAGTTGACTAGTGAATAATATAAAAACTTGTTTTGGATAATGACAAGTTATAATCCAATTAGTTAAACCTTTTGGAAGACAATAAATGGAACAATCACACTTCCTTATTCATGTGCTGAAATTAAAAAGATTTAAGGGGAGCTTATGTTAAAAGCTCAGTAATGGATAACAAGTAGGTGATAAGTATCATAGAGGCAAATTAGATCACTGACCAACTCAATTTACACTGCACAAGAAAGAATGAAGAATAACCAGAGCTATTCTACAATTTTCCATTAAGATTGTTGTTAGATTTGCTCTTTAAGATGAAAAGGCACTAAATGTACATCCATTTTCAGGCAGGAGTTGCATTGCTAGCACTACTAACATAGTCACAGTTCTTGGTATCATTAACCATAATTTTCTTCATTTCAAGTAGATGTTTTTCCAATGTTACAGAATACCAAATAGCACGTAACAACTGTTTAACAGCTTTAACACATTGAAGCCCAGGCATGTCTTTAGTTGAAGGGCTAAGAATCCCAGGGTTTTTACGTCTACTTTGAGTTGTTATTTACAATACATCAATCAAATCTGCCAAAAAGCATTGGTACAGTCTACAAGTATGGTATTCAAGAATTTCTCAACAAGTAAGAAAATAATCATAACTTCCGTATTCATATTTTATTTTAAATTTACAACAAATATTAAATATGAGTTTGAAAAAGTCTGTATAAAGCAGCTTACACTCCATTTATTGAAAGTTCAAAAAGCTCTACCTTGGAACCAGAATTTTCCAGAGTATCATTTGTATACTGAATTTCAGCTTCAGTTCACAGAAGTCAAGGAAAATGCAGTATTTTAACATTTAAGAACACAAAACATAACCTTCAAGGAAAATGGTGGGACTACCCGGGAGCAACCAATATTACTAATTCTCCTAAATTTCCTAATAGTTGACTAAAGCAAGGACAGATAGTAGCACAAATCAGACAACCAAACGATAACTGATGTATGCTCTTTGCCACATAGCCCAAGATCGTGGAATTGCATTAAAAGCATTGGAAATACCTGCCCAAGCTATACTCAGGTGTGGGCCTCATGAACATTTCTCACGGCCTGAGTTATACTCGGGCTTGGGCTTCAATGTGTTATCAAATTACACTTTAATCAGGTGTTACAGAAAAGCTGTGTTTGAAGGTTTGAGCTACGAGGGGCATACTGAAAGTCATGAGCAACCCATTGTAAAAATTTAAATTTCAACAATATAATGAAACAAATTGCAGGATCGTAATGTACAGACTTTAAGCCACATGCTGACATATTGTGACGTCATTAGCTTCTATCACGTGACCACAGACGGTGTTTGAAAAATGGCCGACATTGATGTTTCGTTTCGACAGCGTGCTGTCATTGAATTCCTTGTGAAAGAAGGAAAATCTGCTCCTGAAATTCATCTCAGACTTCAACGTGCGTATGGAGGTGTCTGCATGGGTGCCAGCAGTGTTAGAAGATGGGTGAAACATTCAAAGATGGAAACACGAGTCTGCAAAATGCACCTCGTAGCGGGCGTCCTCGAACTGCCTCTACAGAATGCAACAAGGAAAGAGTTGATGATCTCATTACAGGAGATAGGCGTTTCACTGTGAATGAAATTGCTGCGCAACTTGGAATAGGACATAGTGCAGTGTAAGAAATGATCCACAGCTTGGGTTATCGAAAGGTCTGTGCCCGTTGGGTCCCCCGTCTATTAACTGAAGACCACAAACTTCAGAGAAGAACCATTGCACAAAAGCTTCTTCAGAGATTTCATAATAAAGGTGATGAATTTTTGACGTGTATTGTGGCTGGAGATGAGAGCTGGTTCCATCACTATGAGCCAGAAACGAAATGTCAGAGTATGGAATGGCACCACTTGAACTCATCATCGATGAAGAAAGCAAAGACAGTGCAGTCTGTAGGAAAAGTTATGGGAAGTGTCTTTTGGGATGCACAAGGTTGCATTCTGGTTGACTTTCTTGAACCTGGACAAACCATAAATTCTGCCCGCTACATCAAGACACTTCTGAAACTCCGTCGGGCTTTGCGTGATAAACGCCCTGGAAAGAGGATCATCCTTCAACGGGATAATGCGCGTCCGCATACTGCCCGTGCCACTATGGAGAAGATCAGGGCATTAGGGTGGGAAACTCTTTCACATCCTCCCTACAGTCCCGACTTGGCACCCTCCGACTACCATCTTTTCGGTTCTGTGAAGGAGCAGATGCGTGGCCAACGCTACGAGATGCTGGAGGATATTCGGAAAGTAGTGCGTGTGGGTCAGCGGGCAGCTGGAACGGAGTTCTATCACAGGGGCATTTTCAAACTTGTAGAACGATGGGAAAAATGTGTGCAAAACAATGGAGACTATGTTGAAAAGTGAAAGAAAGTCTGTAGATTATGATGATGTATTTGGTTTGGCTTAAAAATAAATATTAAGATTGTAAAACAGTGTTGCTCATGTCTTTCAGTATGCCCCTCGTATTTGCATTAAGTTCTGAGAACACTAATATATAAAACTTGTGTACTCTATGTTAAATTTTTATTAATTCAATAAGATCTGTGCACAAAGATTTTTTTTTTCATATTCATTCCTCTTTTGTTGAAAGCGATGGTTATTCCAGCAACTTAGAACTCAGCTTGCAATGTACCATATTCTATTAATGAAAACTTTCAGCAAGAAAACTTTGGTTTTCAATGAGGAACATAAGTGAAAATTGCTATATATCAAGAAAAAAAAAAAACAACTTTAGAATTTAAATATTAAAATAATACAAAGCTGGTTTATTTTAGTTTGGGTTAAAAGGTCTTATAGAAACATCTTTTAGCACCTGCACCAAACCCATGGTATATACCTATTTTCCCAATTGACATTCAGTGATTTTTTTAATAAATCAAGTATTTAAAATGGTAATTGGTTCTTGCTGAATATTAATCAATCAATTACACAAATGTTATGTTAATAACTTTGAACACTAAGAGTACTATTTTATAAATATGTCTCTAGTATTTTTGCATCACTAGAATGTGTATGATATTATTTGAAAATGTCTAACACATAGATTAATATTACAATCTATACAAAACTATTATCATGTGGTTATATGACACTTCCTTCAAATATGACGCAAAGCAGATTTCTGAGTACATTTGTTTCATTGTAACCTAAAGCTAATGGGATTGTATTACTACAAGGGTTAGTCACTAACTAATGTCTCCTTTTTTTTTCTTTCTCTTTTAATTTGTAAGAAAGTTAAACTTTGATTACACAGCATGAAAGCCATAACATTGAGGATTAAATTGTCATTTTCAATGTAATCCACTTTTTCCACAGTTTTGGTACAACTTTTAACAAGGGCATATATTTCACTGTGGTAAAATGCACGGTCTTGTTCCAAAGCCATTGATGCACAGATGTTTTCACGGCCTCTGCATTTTCAAAGTGAATCCTATGATGAGTTTCCTTTAGCAGCCCAAACAGATCGTAGTCTGATGGTGCTTGGTCAGGGCTGTATGGGGGATGAGGCAAGACTTCCCATCTAATTTTATAAATCGCTTCAGTGGTATGATGACTGGTGTGTGGTTTTGCATTGTTATGCAAAAGAACATCTGCCATGGTTTTTGTTGGGCAAACTTGCCAAAGATGTGCTTTAAGTTTTTTGAGGGTGCTGACTTATCGGAAAGAATTTATTGTGCATCCCTGCTCCAAAAATTCAACCAGAGTCACACCCTATGCATCCCAGAACACTGTCGCCATCACTTTCCATGCCAATGCACAGTTTTGAATTTTTTCTTCTTCGGTGAGGTTGTGCGATGCCATTCCATTGACTGTTTTTTGATTCAGGTTTAAAAAAATGAACCCATGTGTCTTCTCCAGTCACAATGTTTTTCAGAAACTCCTCTTTCTCCAAATTGAAGTGCTGCTATTGTTTTTCTTGTCTCCTTATTCTCGTCGGTTAACATTCTTGGTACCCACTGTGAACAAACTTTTGATTACCCCAGTTGTTGAATAATTGCCATCACACTGCCTTTACTGAGGGACATAATGCAACATAATTCATCTGTTGTTACCCGGCGGTCAGTATGAATGTTGCATGGAGTCACTGCAGTCACCGGTCTACCGCTCCGATTTTCATCAGCCAATGGTGTTTGCCCTTCTGCTTCATTACAGTGATGGACCCATCACCATACACATTTTTCATCCTTTCATAAATGCAAATGGGAGTTTCACCTTCCACATGCAAGAATTCAATTAAGGAACACTGTCTAATACACACATCGATGTCAGCCATTTTGCAAAAGGCAGCAGTGCTGCCACCTTTGATTTAGGAAGTCGCTACTACAGTGAATTAGAGAAGAAGGTTTGAGGAATTGCGCTAAATTCAAACTGTTCACATCGCTAACTTAGTTAAGGAGAAAAAAAAAATAGGAGGCATTAATTATTGACCCTCGTACATGAAAGATGCTCTTTACTCTTAAATGATTGAATTCAAATAACTGAAAAACTGTGCAACGTAAAATAATTATGAAATTACTGCTGGATAATTAAGTTTATTAGAAATTTTCAATTAACAATTTTTAATAGATGAGGCTTTATTTAAGACTGACATCTCATAAATATCTGTTATATTGTACATTTAGGCTACAACCCCTTGAAGAGCATATTAACTGGGTTATGTCTTATTTGAATGTAAATGTCTGAAAATGAATAATGGAACTGTATGAGCTATTGCTTTAGGAGAAAAATTCAATCTTAACAACTTTCATTTATAAATTAAAGACAGTAAGAAATACAATACAAGGTGCATTCAGAAAGTAATACTTCATATTTTTTTATCTTTTAATTGAAAAGAAAACTAAATGACCTCATCAATCTTGATTAATTTGTCTTTTATCAATATAACCTGTCTTTTTTCCAGAATTTTTATCTTCCTTGAAACAAGAGCTTGTATTCAACTATGGTGAAAACCAATCCTCCTTCAGCCACTGGAGTATGGAGTTGTTACGGCCTCTTGCACTGGTGGCTTTTAAAGTTTGAAGTATGATAGTGCTAGGTCTGAGCTGTATAGCGGATGAGGCAAGGCTTTCCAGCTAACTTTTGTAATCTTACCAAGGTACACGGTACAGGCATTTAGTTCTGCAGAAGATAAATAATGTCCACCTTAAGTTGTGATGAGTGGACTCCCTGAAGACATGCTTTAAGCTTCTATATTGTGAATCCCTGTTCCAAAAATTTATGCAAAGTTACACCATCCACTGTCCAAAAGACTTGTTGCTATATTTTCCCTTTTGATTGCACAGCTTTGAACTTTTTTCTTGCTATGGAAATTTTGCAATGCCATTCCATTGACTCTTGGACTCAGGTTAAAAAAAAATAATAAAAAATAAATAAATAAAAATTAAAAAGAATGCAAGTCTCATCTTCAGTCACAATTTTTGTCAAGAATTTTTCTCCCTCCACATTGAAGTGTTGCTGGAGATTAAACACTAGTGTTCGATATATATTGTTTTTTGTGCCTGTTTATTCTGGTTTCTGAGTAGTTTTAGTATTCATCATTAACAACTTTTGAATAGTGTAGTTCTTCATTATCTCTTATCATTCTTCTTACCAGTGGAGAGCTTTAGATAAAATTCATGTGCTGTTATATGGAGTCATCATGAGTGATCTCATCAACTCTCTAGATATTTTGTGAGGTCACTGCTATCCAACCCCTCTGCTTCTCATTATTCATCAGTGTTCCCTCTTCAACTTGTTCATTCCCTCTTCATCTAACAGTGCTGACATTCAGTGCCATATCACCATGAACATATTCCGGCCTTTCATGAATGCTTACAACTTCTGAGTTCAGGAATTCAGTCACATAATGCTGGCCAATAAGCCAACTGATAATCAATGTCATTTTTTAATTTCAAGCTGTACTGCGAACTGTTGACTTAGAAAAAGGTTACTCAAGACTATATAAGAATTTTTAGGAATCATGTAAAATTGAAATGTTCCATGTTTAAAGAGAGAGAGAAATAAAATTACTTTTTAACTACCCCTCGTAGACATGGGGTTTGTGTAGAAAGTATTAACTTGTGATCTCTTCTACTTAGCCATTTGTTAAAGCATTATATTTTAAGAATTACTTCTTGTTGAGCACTAACATAGCATCAGCTTCAGCTATGACTGACGGCACCTTGCTGGAGAAAATATGAAAATTTCAGTACTATTCAATACAATTGAAAACCATTGGTCTACATATATTTTATCCTGCAACAAGTTAAGAATTGTGCTTATCTTAAAAGAGGAATAAGTTTCCCAATTATCCTGTATTGCATAAAATGAGGCTTGATTGTAATGCTCAAACTAAAACATATGTGAACAGTGATTTGTTACTCATATCTATTTATTTTAAAAAAATATTAATAGGGTGTGCACATGTTCCCTAGCTGTATCTCTCTTGTCAGTTAGAACTCTTGCAGCAACAAACTAAATGTAAGATCCCAACAACCTAAAGATGCAATAGAGTGGCTTTCTAAAATGAGGCATTTTCAAAGCATATTACGTGCTTTTATCCATTGATCCTGTAAAGATAATCAGTTGATCCTTTTGGTTCTTTTAACCATTCTTGCATTAATCAGGGTCTCTTCCATTCTTCCCTCATTTCTGCTTTCCTCTTCTCTGCATATGTACCACCTAACTTTCATACTTTCATCAGTAAGAAGCATAGCATGAAGTATTGGAATTATCAAATTTTAATTGCATTATTATTATTATTAGTTTGACTTTAATCCTTTAACTGAGTAATTCTTACCAATGAATTAATGAAATGGGTTGAAATTATGCTGAGATGAGCCTGGGTTCTAGAGCTTAAAGTTACTCAACATTGTTGCTGTTTAAAAATGTATGCAGTGTTGGCAAAGGGCTTATGAAATTCCATATTATCAATACAACTTGTGTATCATAAGAAAAATTTATTCAATTTTGCACACCCAATGTCTGAATGTCAAGAAACATTAACCTTCTGTTATAATCTACAGATGCCTTAATTATCAAACTTGTTAAAGCAGTCAGTTATTCATTGTAATATCTCTGTTTTCTGCAAATGAATACAAAAAAATTGTTACAGAATAGGCGCTTGAAATAATTTTCTAATATCCCTCATTCTTTTAAATGGTATAACAGATTTTCACTCCTCAAAACGAATGCTCTTGTTTACATACAAAGATATCCAATTGATACAAAATAAATGAAAATATTGCACAGAAAGAAAGTAAAGCGTAGATGCTGCTTTCTGTGCTTAGCAGCCATCCTTATCACTTACAGGAATGTGTAACAGTCTAAACAGAAATATTTCCTGCAAATAGCATCCCAGACAGACTCTTCACTGTAGAATGATAATTTTAATAACAAATATTTTTCATCTGTCTTCTGTCAAGAACCATTAATTTCTCATTCATCTGTCCTTCTGTGATCTCTTACCAAAAAATTTCTTCTCATCCAATGCCCTAACCAATTTCTTTTCCTTTTCAGCTTTAGTGATATTCACTAAACAGTTCCACCAATTCATATTTTCTGACCATGTTGTATGTATCATTCTTCTCCATATCCACTTTTCAAATGATTCCAGTTGTTATTCCACAATTTGTCACAACATCCAAGTTTCTGTTCTGTAACATTATATTAAATTATATGAAGAACTTCCATTTATTAGATTGCTAAATTTTCTGATTGTATTACATTGATTATATTAGAGATTTTAGAACTTCATTAATTAACTTGAAAGTTTTATTATTAGTTTGCATATTTATCTTACACCGAAACTATCATCAGTCAAAATATTATTTTTATTTAAGTGACACTGTATACTTTTGAGGACTGTTTTTTTCTGAGACTTTGAGAAAAACTACTCAATAATGCCACAAGACTAAGGTTTTATGTCAAATTTATTCATCATTTACTTCAACTTCAAAGTGAAATACAATTGAAAATTTTGTCTCCTACTTACCCAACTTTTAGCACATTTTATTTTCAATATGCAGAAAATCTAGAGGAAATTGAAGAATAATAAAGCAAATTAGGAACTTAGGTCCAAAAAGAAGAAGGAATGATTGGTCACATCCTTTCAAATGTATGAAAATATTGAATTTTTCAGAACATAGATGTGTATACAAATAAATTTGCAAAATGTCTCATTGTCTTTGAAGCAAGTTTAAGAATTTAAACAACATGTCATGAAAGTCAAGATCGAACATCGTTTTAAGAATCCACCCTATAAGGCTGTAATGACTATACAAGTGGTATGCTCAGGCCCAAATTTAGGACCTCTGACGTCCCTGGACAAAAAAAAAACTTAACTTGCAATACATATATTACATAAATTTTCACAACATAGAGAATGGTTTCACTAGTTTGGATACTTAAGTAGAGTGGCAAACACCTTAAGTGAGTTTTTTAAAATTTAAGTAGAAACATCTTAATAGAAAGAACTTACACTAGATGTCAAAACATATACTGTTTAAATAACAAGAGGCTTCCTCCTTGCCCTGTCATTTGCAAACAAGTTTATGAATTCGTCATAGTCCATTTTCACTGTTAAGTCAGGTTCAGTTGCAAGAACACCATGGTAACTTAAGACGATCCTTCACTTGCGAGTTCTTAAAAAATTATTTATGCGTCTTAGAGCAGAAAATGATCTCTCAGTTGAGCAGTTGGAAGCAGGAGTGCTCAGTATATTTGTAGAGCTATGTTTAAGTTTGGGTAAACACTCTCTAGACTCTTGGCGGAGGACGATGAATTTTATCAGGTGTAAAAATCCTTAGCATGGCTTCCTTCGGAAGGGAAGTAAAGCCGTTGGTCCCGTGTCGTAGATTTAGGGCACGTAAAAGAATCTCGAGCCTGATAGAGAGGCCTCTAAGCAAAATTAAGCAGTCTTTCACACCCAATTTAGAATGGGACGCTGAGAACCACAGTAGTTAAAGAGCATCCATAAATAGCACTCCCTTTTTTTTTTTCTTCTTCCCTCTAGACAGTTACTTTTAACATCTTGCACAGCTGTGTAAGAGAGTGCGATGCATTTTCATTCTTTTCTGTGCAGCTTTCCAGTAATTTTGCTGCCATGGGCAGTTGCCCGGTTTGCCCTACCGTAAATACAGCCCTGGGTATGCTATAAGTGGTGCAAAGCAGAAATAGTCACTTGTGTAAGGAACGTGCAAATAACAGGAGAAAAGATTGTGATATTGTCAGCTTTGGCCATGAACATTATTATAGTTATTAAATTATTAAAAGTTTGATAAATGTACAGCAGATTATCATTTCTTAAAGTCATATGAGTCAAGCTTTATTAACAGTACTGCTCTGTAAACCTGTTTTTAATCAGAACATGTTTCAAGAACAACTTGAACAAGTGGTGGTAAAGTGTCCTGAACTCTATTTAAATGACATATAATGTGAAATTTCATGCATATACTAAACAGTTTTTGTAAAAATGGTGTACAAATAAAACAGCTTCCAAAAATTTCTTAACCCAGTTTGACCAATAGAAGAGAATAGAATATGCAAAAAGCAGGCTTCCCCTATACATTTTTTTGTCCATTTATTCTTAATCTAAAGTTGAAGATCCAAATCCTTGTTTTGCTTTAGACCTTTTCTTCTGGGGTAGGGGAGGTGACTTAAACAATTTGAAAACTTTGTTGCTCTAGTAAAATATATTTCCCCAATTCATTGACTCTTAGACACATATAATAAATTGGCTGCAGTGGTTTGGATATTTTCTAAACATCCCATATGTGCTTAAAAAGCTTCACCTCTTCTTAGCAAAGGCTTGTTTAGCCTAATTTAGTGAGTAATACATTTGTTTATAAGACGCTTTGAGAGGCCATGCCGTGGCTGAGTGGTTAGACCACTCGCCTCTCACCTAAAAGGCCCAGGTTCGATCCCAAGCAACAATATGTAAGATTTGTGGTGGACAAAGTGGCAGGTTTTCTCCAGGTTCTCCAGTTTCACCTGCCATCGCATTCCACCGATGCTCCATCTTCATTCATGTATCATCAGTGTCATTGCATGCAGTGCCACAAGTAGTAAAAGTGGGCATTAAACACTGTAAAAAAAAAGAGTCTTTGATGACTTGCCATTAAAATTATTATTGGAGATTGGTTTCATTTCCTTTGGGTTTCTCTAAAAAGCATCCATTAAGTGCAGGTTTAACATTTGATATGCTTCTTCTGCAGACTGATTATGGACTAAAGGAGAAATTTGCTCCTTTTCCAAGAATATGATTTTAAATTTTAACAAAAATAGTTACATCTTCACTTATATTTCTTTTGCCTCCTGTATTAATGGAAACACTTGGCCATATTGTAGTTCTATGCTCGTTTTGATTGGGTAGTTCCTTTATCCAAGAAGCTATGTTTGGTTTATATTATTCAAAGCCATTCAGCATAAGTAAATATCTGCAGTGTGAATGGATATTTAAGCTTACAGTTAAAAAATAAATAATTGTAAACATAAATGTAAAATTGCAGAATATTCCTAAATAAATGAGAGTATGTAGGCTGTCTTGTTTGGAATTGATATATCTGGAAGTCATAAATATAATTACTCAGTAAAACATATTTCTATTTCAAATTTTGTTGAGCTAAAAGATAAATCGTTCTGATCATGCATACAATATGAGCAGGAGTTTGTGCAGCTTTGAAGGAAATTCTTCACTGTATACATACGGAATGTTTTCTGAGACATGGGAAATGTTCTCGTAAAGATATAAGCTCCATTCACAAACTGAGCTGGACTTATAATTTGATAAACACTGTAATAGAGTATGAGCCTTTGTTGTTTACCAAGATAATGCAGTTCCTTTTTTTTATACCAAGGCCGTTGTATGGCAACTTACAGCTGGCCATTACAACTTGACTCCCATTCAAACAGCACAACCTTTCACATTTTTATAATTACAGTTACAAATACAATGTAAAATAATCATATATCTTATCAGAAGAATTGTTGGAAATGTTGTCCTCTACTGAAAAATGTCTGGCATCATCTCAGAAAATTTTCATTTGAGAATTCATTTTCCGAAACTATTTATCTCATCTGATGTTTTCCTTTAGTAATTTCCACGTATGAAGTTTGGTGCATTCATTATTTTTTAAGTGATGGTTTTAGTTCAGTAAATTTCTATAACTGGAGTTTGCAAAATATCAATGGCATGTTATTTATGGACGCTCTTTAACTACTGTGGTTCTCAGCATCCTATTCTAATTTGAGCATGAAAGACCGCTTAATTTTGCTTAGAGGCCTCTCTATTAGGCTTGAGGTTCTTTTACATACTATAAATCTACGACTCGGGACCAATGGCGTTATTTCCCTTCCGAAGGAAGCCATGCTAAGGATTTTTATGCCCGAAAAAATCCATTGTCCTCTACTGGGATTGAACCCGCAACTTTGGGCATATGAAGTTAGCATGGTAACCATTACACCACGAAGGTCGACACAAAATATCAGTGAGAGAGTAATTGACCCATACTTAATATTCATCTCTGACAAACTGATTCCATTTACACAGTTATGTTCTGTCACATAATAACATACTAAAGCACAGAGATACCCAATTTTACAGACAAAATTCCCTTATATGATGCAAAAATTGGTATATGGTGTGCAATAAATGCATGTAGAATAATAGGACCTCTGTTTTTTAACCTCTGAGTGATGCTGATTGTTAGTCTACATTTTTCCAACAAAAACTTTTGTTGCTGTACATGCAGGTGATGAGTCATCAATGGAGGATGATAGATTTTTTTCGGGCGTAAAAAACCTTAGCATAGGTTCCTTCGGAAAGGAAGTAAAGCCATTGGTCCTGTGTTGTAGATTTAGGGCACATAAAAGAACCTCAAGCCTGATAAAGAGGCCTCTGAGCAAAATGAAGTGGTCCTTCACGCGGCATAGAAAGGGATGCTAAGAACCACAGTAAATAAAGAGCAACCATAAATAAAACTCCATTTCCATTTTGAGCCATTAAATTTAATTCAGGAAACTTTTGAAAATGATTAATTAGTTCATATTATGGCCTCAAGATTCCCTGTATGCAGTTCTCATCTATGACGGAACCCTCATAAGTTGGAAGAACTAAATGAGAACATAAGGAAGAAATTTACTCAATTTTGTATTCTCAACTCTTTGAGTGTTGATTAGAGCTTCTCGGGTTACCAGCTGTGTGATATTGATAAAATTGCTCGAGATTTCGGCCATGATAATTCAGGAGGAAGGCCATAGAGTTATCATGGCTGAAAACTCAAGCTGTTTTATCAATATCATACAGCTGGTAACCTGAGAAGCTCTGGTTGCCCTCCGTGGTGTAATGGTTATCATGCTAACTTTATATACCCAAGGTCGTGGGTTCAAACCTGGTGGAGGATGATGGATTTTTTCATGTATAAAAATCCTTAGAATGGCTTCCTTCGGATGGGAAGTAAAGCCGTAGTTCCTGTTTATGGCATGTAAAAGAACCTCAAGCCTGATTGAGAGGCCTCTGAACAAAATTAAGTGGTCTTTCACGCCCAGTATAAAATGGGACACTGAGAACCACAACAGTTAAAGAGCGTCTATAAATAAAAAAAGGCCATTAGATAGATAGATATATTTATTGTCTGTTGCCATACACTGTACAGATAGACTCGTCATAAAATGTACTTTAATTAAACAATAAAAAGTTTTGTCATGTAAAAATGAATGTAGTGATCTTTTAAATTTACACATGTCATCTATTTTAATAATTTCATATGGGAGAGCATTGACAATTTTACTTATGAGGCACTTTGGTGATTTTGAGTATTTAGTTGTTTTATATTTTTCTATATGAATGTCATTCATACTTCTAGTAAAATGATTATATATCACAGTTGAGAGTGAATAAGTATGAGTGGTTTTTATAAAATAGTGCAGCATTATATATTAATAAATCAGTCAAAGTAAAAATATAAAATTGTTTAAAAACACTCTTAGCACTCTCTTCTGAATTAAAAATATCCTATTTACGTCAGTTGCAGATCCCCATATTAAAATATTGTATGATAAAATTGATTGCACAGTGGCATAATATACAGAAAGCAAGCAGTTAATATCCATACACATTTTCAGGCATCCAATAGCAAAGCATGCTTTATTAATTTGGTGCATATAAAATCAATCTGTTCATGCCAAGTAAGGTTTTGATCTAAAACAATGCCATTTCCGAGAAGTTTTAATCAATAATCATTGCTGTGAAAGCTTAAAATCTTACATCTTTGAGTGTTAATGCAAATTTCCGGAGAAGATACCAGAAATGTTTCAATAGAGGACAATAAATTCAGCTGTTCTTAACGATAAGGTACAAATTGTAGCTGTGACTATGAGAACATTATAATCATTTTGGTAGGGATCAAGGTGTAGCAGGGGTGTGTAAACAGCTGTGTGATAGCCACAGAATGAAAGAAAAGCACTGTATATTTATTTTGAGACATTCCAGAGATCAACATTGCAAGGACAATTATGTAGTAATGTTTTGATGGAGCATAAAAAAATAGGAGAGGCATTCAAGTTGTGTGTTTAGCACAGTTATTAATAGCAGCAGTTGAATAAGAATATATTTTATAATTTTTTTAGTTCATATGAAAATAGAAAGTTAAGACATTTTTAGTATACTTAATATCAGAGACAAAAGAGTGAAAAATATTTTGTCGGTGATTGTTGTGTTTAGATTAAAACATATTTAAACAATACACAAAACTTATGAAACTGACAATGGAACCCTGCTTATCCAAAATCCTGAAATGGAAGAGATACTCAGATTTTTAAAATAAAAACAAATAAAGAAACACAAAATTAAATTAAGAGAGTGGAGGGAGTACAACTCCAAATGTTTTTAGCATTAAGTGAGGAGAATATGCTACAATATAACTTCAAATACTCCAGTGTTTGAAAAGTTATATGCACAAAGGTATGTTATTTTAAAAAGTTATGTAGTTGCTTTTTCTCCTTTTTTTTTGTTATAATTGTACTAGAAGAGCAGTAATTCCTTCCTCATCTGTACTATATATGTAGATATGTGAGCAGTTTTATTTTCAAATTGTTCTTACACTAGCAATTAGTCATGTACAAGGTTCTAATATTTGTGTACCTTTTATGTCCTAAGTTGAAGAATGAACAAACTGTAACTAGAATGTTATTTTAAATTTGCATTTTGCTGGCAAATATAGAGTATTTAATTTTCAGAGAAAGTTTGAGTCAAAATAGAAACATACGTATTATTTACGTTTTAACTTTCTCTTCATGTACTATGTACATAGTGTATAGAGAAAGTATTGCATTCCACCCAAAAATTTGATACCGAGATTTCATCGGAAATAGATGTTTTAGGGCCCCCTGATTCCAAAAAAAGATTTTTAGAAAAAAGGTCTGTTTGTAGGTGTTTGTGAACATGATAACTCAAAAACGAAAAGTTGTTCAAATACCAAACTTGGTATATAAGTTTATTATCTTCCAAAGATGTGACACAAAGGTTTTGAGGAAAATCACCCCACCCCAAACTACCCTTTACATGGAAAAATCTTTAGGAGTTTTGATTATTTTCTCAAAAATGGTTCTAACGATTTTGATTAAAATACTGTTTATTAAAGATATTTACATGACAAATAAAATGTATATCTTGAATTTTCTGGGAATAGCTTATTCTGGATGAATTTTTCAGAATTTTGCATAACTAGTAAACCATAAGAGATAGACAAAAACTTATTACACAAAAAATATAGATCTCATTGATACACACAATTTATGTCATATACATTTTTTTTTGTAGAGTAGACCATTTTTGAGATGTTCTTTGTTATTGGTTTCAGTTTTAAAATACTTCATATTTTCATGTACAAACATTTGTCAAATACTAGTAATACTGGTTTCATCCACATGACAATCAGCTTTTAAAAGATTTGACTGCCGTTTTAGCCTAGTGTATTTTCCTTCTACTTATAAGAAAGCAAATAATAATCTGTTACAGAGATGTAGAGAAAGTCATGTGAATTGAACACATCAGATTTTTATATACCTGACTGGTTTTGAGCGTTGTTTGTTCTCATCCTCAGAAGAGAGACTGCAACAGTATGAAGGATCTAGTTACCTCCGAACAAAAGAGCAGGATTTTCTCAAATCAATTGCTCAGTTTGTGACAGAATTTAAGAGGAAAAATGAAAAGTAACTTGGAAACAGTTTAAAGGAACATTTGAGATACATCAAACATATTATTAAATATGCAGTTTCACACCACGTTCATCACAGCATAACGCCAAACATTACTCTCCCCAAAACTTTAAAATACACAGCAGAATTGGATACTTAGAAAAGATTTTAACACATTGGAGCCCAAGCATAGGCTTATCAGAAGCATAGCTCGGGCAAGTATTTCTAATACTTTTAATGCAGCTCCACAGCCTTAACTTGGTCTTGGGCTATGCGGCAAAAAACATAAATCAGTTATCGTTTAGTTGTCTGATTTGTGCTACCATCTGACCTTGCTTTAGTTAACTATTAGGCATTTTAGGAGATTTAGTAATATTGGCTGTTCTCGGTTCTTTGAAGGTGGTGATCTGTTTGTTATGTTTGTGCTCTTAAATGTTAAAATGCTGCATTTAAGAGCATTTTCCTCAATTTCTGTGAACTGAAGCTGAAATTCAGGATACAAATTAAGCTGTGGAAAATTCTGATTCTGAGGGAGAGTTTTTCGAACTTTGAATAAATGGAGTGTAAGCAGCTTTACAGAGATTTTTTCAAGCTCATATTTGATACTTGTTGTAAATTTAAAGTAAAATACTAATACGGAAGTTATGACTATTTTCTTACTGTTGAGAAATTCTTGATTGCCATACTTTTAGATTGTCCCAATACTTTTCGGCAGATTTAAATGATGTACTGTAAATAATTACTCAAAGAAGGCACAAAAACCCTGGGTTTCTTGGCACTTCAACTACTAAAACGCTCGGGCTTCAATGTGTTAAAAGACAAACTCTGTTTAATGAATTTTGAATTGCTTCCACTGAATCAGCCATAGAAGCACATCACTCCACCATTAGATGTGAAGACAATCACCATACAATGGACACCAACACCAGAAGCCGTTGCCTCTTTTGAGGATAAGAGCAAATAGCTCTTGAAACCAGCCAGGCACACAAAAAGTAAGTGATGTAGTGTGTCTATTCCGATTCAAAACTTTCCCTTATATTTAAAGTTAATTACCTTATCCAAATATTACACTGTACAACAAAATTTTAACTTTTTTCATGCCATGAAATGAAAATATTTAACTTTTACTAATTTGGGTCTCCTAAATTCAAATTTGAAATCTGAAATTCCCCATCACGTGTCATTTTCTTTGGCAACCATATTTAATATTTTGGTTAAAATTTAATATTTTTTTCATAAATGTAGTTACAGGCTCAAAATTTTACAACATTCAGCATTCAAAAGTACAAATTTTTTGAAAAAGATGTGGTGATTACTGATAAAATGTCAAATAGTTTTAAATTTACATGCAAATAACTTTAAAAAAAACAATTTTAAAACTTGCAATTTTAGAATGTTTTTCTAGAAGACTTTCTTTTGTGGCTGAGCCCAGAATTTTCAGAGACAAGAAACCAACAGTAGTCAGCAACTATATTAGGAGACAATTTTCCTGCATATCACATTTCCATTTGGAATATTTGCTGATGAAATCTTTCTCCATCGTCGCTCACCATTCTCAGATTCATTGGAAAGAAGTTAAGATGAGAGTGCAGGAAATGAATTTTAAGGGCCCCAGTATCTCACATGCCCTTAACAAATTTTCTACAACTTTGATGTAGTTATCTCCTCTGTAATTTGCCAGAAATTTTGAACATGGCTTTGACACACCACACTACTTTTTCCGTTTTGGTGAGTTTTTCTTCGAACATAGGATCCTGCTGGATTTTCCAGATTTGAGGACCAATAAAAATACCCTCTTTTAATTTTCCTTCACTTAACCTGGGAAATTGGTCCTATTTTTGTCCATTGCTTTAACAAAATTCTTCATTAAGCCCAGCTTTACATTTTCTGAGAATCTACGAGTGGGTGAAACTTTACTTTTTTCTTGCCTGGTACTAAATTTTGTCTCAAAGGCCACTCCTTCGCTCCATAACAATTAACTCTGTGCTGAGAGTTCTATTCACACAAAAAACACCAATATTTTGTATATCCCGATTGCAATCATACCAATAGCTTTTAGATCTCCATATATTTGCCATTTGTAGTCATTATAACTTCTGTTTTTAGGAGGATATCAATGTTTTTGTACACTTCTTTCATATTTATGCCATAAGCCACTGTTACTGAAGGGTAAATACCATTGCATAGCAATACATCTTTTAGATTTGACTTTGAAGAGTCAATAAACAAACACCACTCGTCAGGAAATGTTCTCTGCCTAGCTGATGCATAAGTTCCCTCACATTATTATAATAAACAAGATCATCCTTTTTACATAAATATGTTGATGCTTGGGTACCCAGTAGTAAGAGGTTCCACTCTTCAGTCTAGATGCTAACAATTCAGACTAGCTTGTGTGACTTAATCTCTTACAAGATCATTGTGAAATTAGACAGGATTTTTTGGATTCTACGGATTCAGAATCAGAGTCGGGAATGAAAGAAGTAGTGGGACCAGCCTTTGGGGAAGAACTCGATCCTTCCTCTTGTGGAGTAAATTTTCCAGGTGGCATTGGAATAGGAAATGAATTGCTATGCTTAATAGGCCTTTGCATGGAGGGCAAATGTGTTTGTTTTTTGAGGAGAAAGCAGAAATTTTGGTTAAACAGAAGTAACAGTCTAAAAGCTGGTCCTTCTGTTCTGTCCATATCATAGGAACAGCAAACAACATAGAAGGCCAAGTACTATTTAACCACCCTCTCAAATTACGAGAACATCCACTACAACAATCTTTAGGAGCAAAACTTCTGTCTTTATCTACTTTAAATTTAAAGAACAATTCATATGCTTTCGTAATTGTAGGATTAATATTTACTCTGAGATTTTTTGGAGAATTCACCACACACATTACAAAAACAACGTTCAGAGAATTTATACCTGACGCAACTTTGTTGCTGTAAAATGAGTTTTATAAACTAAAGGTCTGTTTAACGCACTTCTCTTAAAAGCACTGTTATTCACAACCACAAAATTAACATCTGAACTTGCATGAAATGCGAACACAGAGCTTAACGTATAAACGATCTCGACAATAGCTAGTCACTACACTGTCTGAATTTTATTCTTTGCAAACAGCAGTGGAGGATGGATATGCATTTGGAGAAGAATGTAAACCGGATATGTGTCATACAGTAACTTCCACTAGCTTCTACTGGCAAGATTATCTTATGTTTACATGCAGTCAGACCGTGCCTGGAGTGATGGCCTGGTGAGTATTAGAAAAAAGCGGCATTGCATCACTGAGCAAAAGCCTTACATGATATGAAAAAATGGAATGTATTTTCAAAATTCAGCAGACATAATAACATAAATATTTTATAGCTTCAAGTTTTGGCATTTTTTGTTGTTGTACAGTGTTATACAGAATATTTACTTTAAAATGTCTCCTGCTATGAATACTGCAATGTTTATAGGCACTAAATTAAGTATCTTATGTAATTTGAAAAAATAAAATCATTAACAGACATCAGCATAAATAACTTCAAAGTTTTTATATCAGCCAGCATATAAAAAAGTTACTGAAATAATATTATATGGTTATTGTAGATCCTCCACATTTGGTTAGTCATAAAAACCAACCACTTTGTTCCATGTTTAATGTGAAAATGTTCAACATGAAAAGCTTCAGGCTCAACTTTTTTGGATTAGCAGAGTTCTATTTTACAACACAGAAAATCCAAATTTTATTGGTGAAAGTTTTTCTATGGGCCCTACTTTTGGATAGAAAATTAGGAAATTCTTAGCTCTCTTGTGATTTAAGCAATTGTTTCTTAGTCCATTTTGCCTCATATTGCTTTATATAGTACCTTTTATTATATAAAATGCCATATGTTGGTTTAATAATCTAAAGGACTTAATTCTTATTTAAGTAATTGCCATTTTGTAATGAATGATTTTATTTTCTCTCATTTAGCACTTTCTTGCAAAGTTACGCACTGGTTGGCAGCTGGGATGGCATTCATTACTTATATGCTGTGAAATTTATATTAATAAATATATTTTCAGATTAAACATTAATGCATATTCTTCATAGAGCTGAAACACTTCAAAGGTGCTTTTCAGAGCTGTTGTGAATATTGAAGGATGTTGAAAACAAATGCCAGTTTGAGGCATATTTCATTTCTCTCATACAACTCTATATTTACCGCTGGTGTAATTCATTGCAAGAGCAGTAGCTTAATGAGATTATGAATATTAGGGTTAATGTTAAAAATCAGCAGATTGTTCTAAACATTTAATAATTCTTTTGTAACTGAAACCAATTTTGAGGCATTGTGTAACATTGTATATTTTGTGAATATTTTCACAGCAGCATTGTTAATATGCAGTTGCACTCTGAAAGAAAAACATACTTTTAGAAACATTTTGCAAAGGGTCCATTATTCATATTAAGAAAAAAGAGAAGCTGTGGTTTATCTTTAATGTATTGTTTCTGTTCCTGATGTAACAATTTAATGTTGTAGAAAATTTAGGAGATTTAAAAAGATGTTTTATGACTTAAAAGACTGATTGAGGGAATGTTTCATGAAAATGGGCTTAAATGCAGCAGAGATTGAAACATATACCTCTGTTGTTTCTCTAAGAAATTTTAATTTCTGTTTTAAGACTGTTTTTAGTTGTATATATTTATGTGGTTGTCTGAATTTTTTTGTTTTTATTTTATTAGAGTTAATGATCATGAGGATGATATCAATAAGATGTGATAGACTTTATTTACACGTTAGAGATGCATTGACATACCTACACTGTTAGTTTAATTACATAGAGCTTTGTTCATATATTAATTTGATTGTTATAAATAATAGTGTACATGTTCATGGAAGATTGTTCCTAGAACAAAGGCACCAAACATGTATGTGAAATATGTAAAAATGTCAAACAAGATGATATACTTGGTATATTTGAATTTGATTTATTTCTGCTTAATTCTTTATTGCCATGTAACTTTTAGGCAGCCTTGCAATGAGTGAGGAAAGAGTAGGATTGCCAACTTTACAGGATTGACCAGGATATCTCAGGAATTCTTAGTTCAAAATTCCAGCTGAGGAAAATTGTGTCAATGAGTTGTACTCATATCTCTGCAATATGAAATTTGAAATATAAATTGAAAAACAGCTGTCACAGGCATGAAGGCAGTGGAAGGGCTCATTAAAGTAGATGATACAGTCATTTAAAAACGTAAGCAAATGTATTTCAACAATAACTTATGCCTTTTAAATAGAAACCCTGTTCAAACCTGGTGGAGGATGATGGATTTTTTTCGGTGTAAAAATCCTTAGCTTGGCTTCCTTTGGAAGGGAAGTAAAGCCGTTGGTCCCTTATTGTAGAACCTCAAGCCTCATAGAGAGGGCTCTGAATAAAATTGAGCAGTCTTTCACACCCAATTTAGAATGGGATGCTGAGAACCACATTAGTTAAAGAGTGTCCATAAATAACACACAATTTTTTTGTACCGTTGTTGATGCAGTAAATTTTTTTATATGCTAAATGCATTACAATTATACTACACAAAGTATAAGAAAACTTATCTACTCTATCATAATTAAGTCAGTGTTTGGCAGTAATTTATTCCACCAAATATATTCTGCTAAGTATTTGCATCTTTCATGCAAAAACACACATCGCTGCATCGAGTCTTCAGATTTTCTCCTTTTTAATCTTCTTGGTGCTACACTGGTATCCAATAACTTAAACACAACAGGGTTTAAATGGTTGTGAACTCACTTTTTGTGCTTCACTGCTACGGTTCTTATAATCTTCACTGACAGTATCCAATTTTAAGTCTCTATGGATGTTGTCACTCCTAACATACCATGGTGCATTGACAGTACCACATAACACTTTATTTTGAAACTTTTATGTGATATTTTGTTGCAGCTCCACATCTGTAACCTATACATCCAAATGGATTTTAATAACTGCTTATAGAAAAGCATATTTTGGTCTTGTTTGCATATGTAATTATTTGTTTATTCATAAATAAAGGTAGGTCTTTTACTTTTCTTTACTTAACATGCGTTGGTTTTGTCTCATTAAGGCGATGCTCCACTTTTTAGTCCAAGCATTTACTTCATTTACTACATTTTGAAGCTCATTGGTTGCTTCTTTTTTAGTTTCTCCTATGGCGAGAATGACAATATCATCTGCTAAGGTGGCCATTGTTGTTTCTTGATTTTGTGGTATATCATATGTATACAGCAGATACAATACTGGTCCAAGGGCACCTCCATATGGGACTCTATCATAATTTCCTTGAAGCCTGACTGTCTCATATTTAACTCTTAAGTAAATTATCTGAGAGATGTGACTTTATAATTTCACAGTATTGCCTTGGTAAGAAAGGTACCAATGTATAGTTTAACCCAATATGCCATACCTTATCAAAGGCTTGGGTCACATCAAAAAAGATTCTGCAGCATATTTTATTATCTTCTAGTGATTCTTCTATGCAGCTTACTCTGTGTATCTGATCAATGGTTGAATGTTTAGTTGTAAAAGCAAATTGATGATATCTTTCTTTCAATATTGGTTTCAAGTGGCTAAGTAATAATCTTTCAAGTACTTTAGATCATTCTGATGCAATTAATAGCATCAAGAATGGTGTTTGTTGCATATCAATATGATTACATCCTGAAAAATTGTATGGTTATACACAACATGACATGCATCACTTGGTTGTTCATCTCCATCATTTATATCAACCACAAACTTGACATTTCAGTTAATCTTGATTGATGTATTGCAATGTGACAAAAGCTGTTCTTAATGTTATTTCAGCAGTATCATTGTGCTGAAACTAACACAGGGTTTCCAGTCACAAGGAAAGGAAACTGAATAAAGGATTGTCTTTCATTGCATCTCAAGTATCAACTTCAGGTTACAATTTTGCAGGATTTAATTAGAATTATTGTGATGTAGCATATGCCATTCTTTGTTACTTTCCATGTTATCAATTGCATAGCAAATAATATGAGGCGTCCATTTCAAAAGTCACAAGCTTATGTTAAAAAGAATGTTTATGTATATTTTTTAATCTGTATCTTCTACATTGAATCAGCCTTTACCTGCAAAAGGAATTCTTCCATTCTTATTATTTTTTTTTTTTAGTGATATTTGTGGTGGAAGTGTTAGGTGCTACCTGTATATATGGGGTGGGAGCAATCAAAATACTGTATGGTTACTCAAAGATGCATTTTAGTCATATCTGAAACTCTATGCCATTTTGTACATTGTAATAGCATACTTCACCAATGATTTTCTTTGTTTTAGGTTGGTAACAAGTGGTGGTTACAATCTGAAAGTGCATTGCAATGTACACAATGACATAGAGTTTCAGATAACATACTACACTGATGATTTTATTTGTTTGTTTTAGGTTGATATTAAGTTGGCAGTTGTGGTTATGATCTGAAGATGCTTCCAGTTCAGCTGAGTGGAATTTTGGCCTTTACTAGAGCAATCTGTACAAACGTGTATCAAAAGAAACTTAGTTTGTACAGATCGTTCTTCCTGCCATTTTCTAACCCACAATAACATAGTGTTCCTAGAGGGAGTGTTGCATCCATTGAAATATCTCCAGAATTCCCACTGAACAGCTATAACTCAGTTTGTTTTGATAAACATTTCTACTGAATGAATACCCTCTGGTATGGGTCAATGCTCCACAAAACTGAATTGGAAGTATTGCATTGTTAGACTACTTTTGGCTGTGTTACCAAGCTAACAATCGACCGCACAAATTGACAGAACTGTAGAGGGGTTCCAGATAAGCAGTTTGAGATAGGAACCTAATTTCCCTTTTGTCAACGTTATGGCATGTGTTCTGTATTGCACATCAATGGCAAAAAATTAAAAGAATGTGGATGTGTGAGTCCTATTTTCATTCAGAATGCCTCATTTGTATGCCAGTAGTCGAAAGATTGAAGTATAGGTGCACAACCAATACAATATTATAAATTAATGGACTCGTAACTTTGGCAAAATTACCAGTTCTTTGAGGGTGTGAATGCCTCTTATAACAGCTGGGTTGAATTTTCTTGTTGTTCTCAAAGAATACACCATCAGAGCAGCACAAATATGCTCAGTATACCTTTCTGAATCCAAAACGATAAACCGTCCAGTACAAGTTACTATGAAAAGACTAAATGACAACTATGTATCGTTTAATATTAAATGTAGTAATTATCAGGGAACCTACGCAGATTAATGCAATAAAACAATTAGGTTTGTTGAAAACATATATGTAATGTGTCCTTTGAAACATAGTAACTGAACTATAATTTTAGTGGTGGAATAAAAAAATCTGGACAGTTGCCAGGATTCGAACATTTGATTTTATCCATATGTGCGTATTATGCTGTATTAACCATTTGAGCTATTGTGGACCTGCAAGACTGTGCTTTTGAAAAATCTTGTCCAATGCCTACACATGCCTACTGTGAGAACCTTGAATTGCTAATCATTGTGTTCAAATGAAATACGAGGGCCGTTCAGAAAGTAGCCTCCGGTTGATTGCAAGAAATTCACCAAGTTAAATAAAAATATTTTAATATATACATCTTACAACTACATCTTTGCACTATTTTTCTACATAGTTTCCATAACGATTGAGGCACTTATCGTATCTGTTCACAAGCTTTGAAATTCCTTCTGCATAAAAATCACCCGCTTGTGCCTGGAGCCAGCCTGTGACCGCATCTTTGAGCTCTTCGTCGTCATCAAACTGCTGGGACCCGAGCCATTTCTTCATATGCATGAAGAGGTGATAATCGCTTGGCGCCAGATCTGGGCTGTAAGGTGGATGGTTGCCAACGTCCCACTTGAAGGACTCAAGAAGGGCTATTGTTCTGCGAGCAGAGTGAGGACGGGCGTTATCGTGCAAAAAAACGATACTGGAAGTCAGCATACCACGGCGTTTGTTCTGTATAGCCCGTCGTAATTGTTTTAGTCTTTCACAGTACACGTCTTGATTAATGGTCGTCCCACGTTCCATGAATTCAACCAACAACACCCCTTTTGCATCCCAAAACACCGTTGCCATCAATTTTCGGGCAGAAAAATCTTGCCGGGCTTTTATTGGTGTGGTAGGCGAATTTGAATGTGCCCACATCTTTGATTGTTCTTTTGCTTCAGGGTTCACGTACTTAATCCAGGTTTCGTCCCCGGTCACGATTCTGTTTAACAATGGTTCACCTTCGGCCTCATAACGTGACAAAGTCTAATGCAGAGGCCATTCTTTGAGTTTTGTGGTGGTCGGTAAGAATTTTGGGCACCCATCGTGCACAGAACGTACGGTAACCCAATCTTGCTGTCACTATCTCGTACAAGAGAGTCTTAGAAATCTGTGGAAAATCAGTAGACAACTCCGACATTGTGAAACGTCGGTTTTCACGAACTTTTGCATCAACTGTCTGAACGAGTTCGTCCGTGGCCAATGATGGTCTACCACTCCTCTCTTCATCATGAACGTTTTCTCGTCCACTTTTAAATAAACGTACCCATTCACGAACCACTCCTTCACTCATAACTCTTGGTCCGTACACGGCACAAAGCTCACGATGAATAGCTGCTGCAGAATATCCTTTGGCTGTAAAAAACCTTATAACAGCACGCACTTCACATTTGGCGGGGTTTTCTATTGCAGTACACATTTCAAACGGCCACAAACACTAAACTAGCGCAGGTACGACTTTCACTCGACCACGGCTTGATGCCGACTGACCTGCTGAGTGCGTGAATGCACAGATGGCGTCGCTACTCCCCCACTACCCGCACTGTGACCGATCGGAGGCTACTTTCTGAACGGCCCTCGTAAAAACGAACAACTATCCCTGTAGTAAAACAAGTACCTACATAAAACAAATTAGTACTATGTACTAGTCATGAGTGAATTCTATCTTTTCATCTCTACATAAAAGGCAAGTAAAAAGAGACTTAAAGAAATAATACAATATCCATGGCATAAAATACACAGGTCATTAGAAGAACTTTTCAATACCTGATTATCCCTGCAGAGATTGCACCTATGAAGAAATGAATCTCACACCGTGTCAAAACTTCAGGATTGTGAACCTAAGGTTCATGTTATAATTCAACGGAAATCTGGTAAGCGAAGGTCTTAAACATGCACAATGTTATCTAAGGATGTTAGTCTGTGTGTTCTCCATTTAGCACTTTGTTGAAACAATTACTTTCTCACACGTAATGTGCATACTTTTACAACATGAACTTTATGTTACACAATGATGATATTGTTTTGTTAATTGTAAACTGTGCCTACAGCTGTAACGTACATAACTAGTTATGTGTTATACACTGTATTTTTAGTAACTCCTTCGAGGGTTATGGAGAAGTGTACCCCTTCGGCACCTACATGTCAATCGTACACTACATTTATTTTATTTCTCTCATTTTGAGTAACGCAGCAAAATTTAAACGTCTCATTATAAAACACACACACACACAAAGGGGAAAAAAAGGAGAGATAACATAAAAATAAACGTATTCGCCTCCATCTCCCTCTACTGTCTCGCTCTCCTGGGCGCTGCGATATTCTCGTATCGGTGGCTGAAATACCGTGATACTCGTCTCTTTCTCAGGTATGGAAAAAAGAAAGGACAGGATACATTCTTGCTGACGCCAATTTATTCGCTGTTTGATAAGTCGGCCTGGGTTCGTTCTTTTGATATTACTACGTTGCGGTTCTCACGACGTGAGATCTCGCGCGCTTGCTCACTTCGCGTCCGATTTTGGAAGCAAGCACAAATGCTACTTTGAATGATCTAAACTCATACACGATAATGTTATCTCCTTTGCCGCGCTTTTCCTGCCTTCACCGTCCTGGGCATAAGAACACATTAGTTACTAAATGAAAACAAGAACTCGTATCTCCTGGACAACAGTATCGTTGTTAAAACTGGCTTTGCACCTCTGTTATTGACCGAACGTTTCGCGCCGGTAACTAATTTCCCGGCTGTCGGCTTCCTATTGGCCGAATTTTATGCACCCCGTAACGTGACAAATATTGAGCTCCTTGTCCTCCTTGACCTCAAGCGTTATTTGGGACTTTCTGAATACAATGGCCAAACATAACGCTACATTTCCTGACAACTTCGACCTCTTCCGAAATTGTCTGCGAGACGACAGAATTTGTCCTCTCAAAAACAACGCCCCAATTCCGCAGATACATTCTGTTTTAGATGTCACCAAATGAAATATCTTAAATTATTACATTACTATAAGCAAAATAAACTAAATAGCTACATCAAAAAATATATATGAATAACATAATTAGATAGTCGGGAAGAAATTCCCGCCTCAAACCATAGCGCTAAATAATGCTACTCACTCCGAAATCCAAGCGCCCATGTCACGGCCCGATGAGGTTTGATCAGTGGTGTGCTAGCCCTTAGTAATTTTATGCTGTAGCAAAGAGTTTAGAGCCCACAGGTTCCCTTTATCAAACTTTATTTATGACCCCTCTACAACCTTGCCAATATGTGCGGTCGAATTTTGGGATACTATGTATACAGAGGAGTCTAAAACTCATTTATGTATTCAATCTTGGTGGAAACAAAAGGATTAGTTTTACAATTCTTGTGCAGCAATATAGTGTAATGCTTTCTCAGCAGGTGTCAGGGATTTTCTGTGTTCAAAGTGACCATCATCAACAGCTCTACAGCATCCATGATACTCATCTGGTGAGTGAATCACAGATACGAATGGTGGCTGTGCACAATGCCTCGACAAATTCTTGTAGCATATGTACTGTAGCTAGCTTTTGTCCATAACTTTCATTCTTCAGGGTCAGTTAAAGTGTAATGGTGTCACTGAACACACAAAATGACTGACATCTGTTGAGAAAGCGTTACACTACATTGCTGCACAAGAACTGTAAGTTTATATCATGTTGTTGGCAGCTTAACGTCCTTTAACCTGGTTGGTCATGTCGGACGATGAATGAAATCGCTGAAATGATGCTCAAATGATCTCGGGATCCATGGATCTTAAAGGTGCTCGATATTTGTCTTCTCAGGATAAGCGAAAACCCGTAAAAGAACCTTATCTGGGTAACTCACCCAAAGCGAGATTCGAACTCGCACCCTGTTGAATGTGAGGTAGACACACTACAACCACACTATCCAGGTGGTCTTCTATATCATTTTATTCCCAAGATTTTGACCATCAAAGAGTGAGTAAATAGTTTTGGACCCCTGTGCGTGTGTGTGTGTGTGTGAGAGAGAGAGAGACTATATATATTTGGATTTTTTAATAGTGGCAACAATGCTGTAATAATGCCATGAAAAGGAGTCAGGTAGTATACTTTATACCATAGTTAGCTAGATGCCCACACTACCTCACAGCAAATGAGCTTGCCCTCCCCATGTGTAGCGACAAAAACAATAATACAGTTTTGAATAAGCACTCATGGAATACACCTCAATGAATCCGAAACAAGATCAGAGAAGCTGTTTGAAAACCTAATTATGCCAGAGGCCGCAATACAAGACAGAGTCATGAAGGATTTCAAGAGACCTATGGGAAAGTGCAGCACCTTCCAATACAAGGTGAATCAAAGTCTTCAAAGAAGGACAACAGAATGCCTCAGACATGCCTTCGCCTGATCATCCAGCAGTACGGGAAGAAGATGTGCAGAACGAATGCATTAGTGCAGGCATATTAAACCTAGGTAGGGTACGCGAAGATTTCTTAGGGGTATATTTACGAGGGCTATAAAGAAAGTAGTGGCAACATGCTCCCCACATTTACAGGAGAGCGGCTATAAGCCAATAGGATATGGAAGCGATCAGGTGACCAGTGTCGAAGTGTGGTGTGCATTGGTCGGGTTGCCAGTTGAGAGTGTGTTGTTGCTGTGTGGCGTTGAAGTGAACAGTGTCAAGTGCACCGCTCTAAAGCATGTTTAACAAAGGTGATCAGCTTTCGTGGATTAAAATCGAGGTTGCCCGTGGAAAAAATGCATCAGCATGTTATCGAGGATTACGTAAAGCCTGTGGCGGGAATGCATTGCCGTACAGGACGGTTGCACGATGGGTCAAGGCGTTTCGTGCAGATCGGACTGAGACTGCGGATTTGCACCGCACAGGTCGGCCGTCCATTCCACAAGATCAAATTGACATCGCGAGTGGTCTCGTTTCCATGGACCATCGATGGGCTGTCCGGAAGAGGTTGGTCTCAGTCATCAAATTGTGTGGCATATCCTGACGAAATGTCTTCACCTGAGGAAAATTGCATCCCGTTGGGTTTCACATCGACTCACTAAGGTACAGAAATGGCACCGGTATGCACTGGCCGATTTCTGGAGCGACATCTTCGTCCGGCTATGCGGCGCAAACGTCCACGTTTATTGCGAGACGATCACCCCATAGTGTTGCACGACAACGCATGAAGGAACCCCTCCAAGGCCGCCGATTTCCTGACGTGGCATCTGTAGTGCGCGCAGTAGGGCGCTCCGTCGTAGTCATCAACAGAGATCGCCTTGCCAACGATCCCCAACAGCTGCCCTACATTTGGCAAAAAGGTCAGGGACTACATTGAAGGAATGTAATGCAATTGTACTTGTGAGTTCAATACATATTGTGTTCTATCAATGTTGCCACTACTTTATTTACAGCCCTCGTAATATGTTTCCCGAATGATCATAAAGAAACGAAAACTATTTCAACCAGAGAGTCTTGAACTGCCCTACCGGTATACCCAACAATGATAACATAAGGCTGCGCTCGCTAATAATTTGTGTTTATTTCAAACGCGACAACAATAACAGTGACTGAGAAGTAAGTTAGTTAACTGTTAATCTACCGACAGTTCAGTACTCAGTATATTTTCGTGACTGTTAGGTTCGTTTTCTTTACTCATGGTTTCACATCTCATCCTTTATATTAGTGAACTGTTGAATGTCCTTATTGTGATAGTCCACCATTTTAGCTTTTGTTGTAGGATGGATAAATTCGTTATAAGAGGAAAACGTAAACTCAGTGAACAAGTGATAGTGTTGATGATATTGAACCACTGCAAGTGAAAAGTGTGACAACGCCGTTCCACCATGGGACATTGGTGAAAACTGTTGAAGTTGGAACCATCTACGAGCAAGTTGAAAAATACGAGAATTGTGAAATACAGATATTACAGTGAACCTTATATTAAATATGGATTCGTGTCAAATATCTGTGATTCACCTCTTCCCCTCAGCACTATTTGCAACCAAACTCGTCGATTAATTTCATGAAACCATCCCTACTTCACAGACATCTGGTAACCAATCATGACGAATGTAAAGACAAGTCAGTCGAATTTTTCCAACGCAACAGAAATTTTGAATAAAAGTTCAAACGTAACGCACAGTTTTACAAAATCAACTAAGATGGCACTGGATACATCACATGCGTTAGTGTTACTAGTTGCAAAAAGTAAATCACCTTATACCGCAGTTGAATCTCTTATTATTCCTTGTTCTTTGATTATAGCAGATAAAATGTTACACAAAGATTCCGCTAAAGTAATAAAAAAAATCCGAATTCTGACAGAAGGCATAGAATTCATGATATGGCACAAGATATTGTTGACCAAATAGTAGAAAATATGCAAATAGACAAAGGATCTGTCACTCAAATCGATGAATTGATAGTATGTATGTCTGATGATGCTGAGCTACTTATAAATGTTCGGTATTTTGACGTTAAAAGGGTGTTATTACTGATGACCTTCTAGGATGTAAACAATTACTAGAACATACAAGGGGAGAGGGTATTTTTAAAATTCTAGAGAATTTTATAAGATTAAAATTATATTTGTCATGGCACTGGTGTGTAAGTTTGTCACAGATGGTGCTCGTATTCGCGAAATTAACCCCAAAATAATTTGCCAATATTGCATTTTACACAGAAACAATTTGGTAGCGGACAAATAACTCCTGATATACGTGAAACATAAAACACTGCTATAAAAGTAGTTAATTTAATAAAGTCACATGCACTGAACTCCCATCTGCTCAAAAAAAAATGTGCGAGGGATGGGAACTACGCTCACTCAAATGTTTTTGCACACCGAAGTGCGCTGGTTATCACGAGCACGTTTATTGACTCGTCTTTTTGAACTGAAAAATGAGGTAAAATGTTTCCTTACAAAATTGAAATCCGATCTGGTGAAGCATTTTGAAGATGAAGAATGGATTTGCCAATTAGTTTATCTGACGGATATATTCAACAAATTTAACGAGCTTAACCTTCAACTCCAAGGTTTTGACAGACATTTTTAAAGCTCATGAGAAAATAAAAGGGTTTTATTAGACATTTTTATTTTGAGTTGATAAATGGGAATGATGCAGTTTTTCCAACTCTTTTGTGACATAGTAGACAAAATGAAGTTAGTATTGCTGATGGACTTTTGGAAATAATCAAATTCCACCTACAAAATCTCAGGTTACAACTTTTAAAATACTTCCCAGAAATCGAGGAAGACGATATTACACAAGAATGGTACACAAATCTGTTTTCTATCACCGCCATCAATTTCTATGATCTTACAGTAAAATTACAAGAAAGTCTTTTGGAAATGTCCGTCGATAGTTCACTGAAAATGCAATTCGAAAACATGTCAATTTGTAATTTATGGTGTTACGCAAGCAAAGAGCACGCTGAACTTAGTGACTGTGCCATTGCATGGCTTCTTCCATTCCCCACAACTTATCTGTGTGAGCAGGGTTTCTCTGCGTTGACAGCAATCAAAACGAAATCTCTTGAATCCAGAATCCCCATTGATACTTGTACTAACGAAGATTCAGCCACGAATAGAGAAGCTGGTGTCCAGAAAGCAAGCTCAACCATCTCATTAACAGGTCAGAAACATATATAACTTCATACAATTTTGTGTCTCGGTGCTATCTGCAACGTATTTACATAGTTCCTGTATTTATTTTATACACTTATACCACAATCCTACTCTAGGGCTAGGGGTACAGGCTGGGATGGAAAATTGTCGGTGGAGGTACGCGGAGAAAAAAAGTTGAATACCACTGCATTAGTGTTAGTGAATTGGCCGATGATGCAGGACTGGCACCTTCGGTTGTTCTTAAAATCCTGTAGAAGCACCTAGAATGCGGAGAATTGCCTCAAGATGGGTTCCATATGATTTAATTGAACTTAAATATCAAGTCTGGCATTCGGACTTTTCGTTTTTGAGTATGCTGTCCACAGACACACACAGACCTTTTTCTAAACTTTTTTGGATTAAGGGGTTTCAAAACATACATTTCCGGTGAAATCTCGGTATCGGATTTTAGGTGTAATACAATACCTTCTCTATATATTATGTTCTTAGTACATGTAGAGGAAGAAAAAATCGACCCATGTATACGTATATGAAAACTAGGGAATTGAAATTCTTAAAACCATTAAAATCACTGTGATACACTTCTTGTGGATGTTGAAACTGCAGTGCTAATTTTGCGAGCTGGTGTATGACATTAATACTGCAAACTGAAAAATCAAGTTGCATGGGAAGGTTGTTGCTTTAGCAAACACCATCAGGTTGCTGGTGTTACTGGCATTGCATTATCCATTCTTTAGTTTTGTTTGTTCATTTCTATAACCCCCTTTAACTGCAAAGCATAAAAACATGGCAGACCTAAGGATAGACCATGAAAATAATCAGATTGCAGAAGCCTGTAATACAAAAGTCCTAGGTCGTATGATCGATCGTAACATGAATTGGAAACGCCATGATTATATCTTACCCAAACTGAGCTATGCATATTTTGTGATCTGATCCTTAATTCAGCTTATAAATAAGAGCATACTAAAAACAGCTTATTATGCACATTTTAATTCATTGATGACCTAAGTATAATATTTTGGGGAAATTCAGTAAATGCTAAAAGAGTGTTCATTATGCAAAAAAGGTAGTAAGAATAATGACAGGGGAAAGACGAATAACTAACTGCAAACCACTTTTCAAAAATGTTTGGAATTTTACCATCAGCCTATGAATATATTCTAGCGATATTGTCATTTGTAATAGACAACCCAGAAAAGTTTACAAAAAAATGGAGATATTCATAATAAAGAGACCAGACATAGGCATGACTTACATAGACCAACAATTTGCAGTTATTCCAAAAGGGGGGAATAGTTTTGTTTAATGCACTTCCTCTTCTATAAAAGACAAAATGAACAAATACAAGTTTACATCAGAATTAAAAATATATCTTATTACTCACACCTTCTATACGAAGAGGATTTCATTCAGTCAAAAATTACTGACAATAACGTAACACTGTAAATATAATAAACATGAATATTTTAAGAATGCATGTGTATGAGTAGGTTTTTGGAAACAGAAAATTATGCAAAACTGAAACTATTGAAAATTCATTGTCAGAGTTATTCTTTGTAAAAAAATGTATTAATAGGTATTGAATAACTGTAACTCTTGACATGATCTACATCCTAGAGTTTGGGCATAGAGTCTAATCTCATAATAGGATCTACAGATTGCAATGTTATGTATATATGTATGTGTTCACATTGAGTCCTTTATTACTTTCTCTATACGTACTATGTACGTAGTGTATAGAGAAGGTATTGCATTGTACCCAAAATTCGATACCGAGATTTCACCGGAAATACATGTTTTGAGACCATCTGAATAAAAAAAACATTTTTAGAAAAATATCCATGTGTGTCTGACCGTTAAATACCAAACTTGGTATTTAAGTTCAGTATCTTCCAAGGATGCGACACGAAGATTTTCAAGATAATCCCCCACCCTCAACTACCCTTCACATGGAAAAATTTTCGAAAATTTTGATGCTCTAAAAACTGGCTCTAACGATTTTGATTAAAATATCGTATATTAAAGATATATTTCTGACAAATATCTTGAATTTTCTGGGTATAGCCTCTGAAGACTACTTTATACTGGATGAATTTTACGGAATTTTGTGTATCTGGTAAACTGTAAGAGATAGACAAAAACGTAGCAAACAAAAACCGTAGAGCACATTAAAACACACACTTTATGTTATGTACATTTTTTTTTTCGTGAAGTTGATCGTTTTTTAGATATTCCCTGTTTTTGGTTTCAGCCTTGAAAAACTTACTTTTCTCACACAGGAATTTGTCAACTCCTATCCATACAAACAAAGGAACTTCAGTCACATACCAACCAGCTTTTGACCATCACTTTAACCTATGGCACTCCCTTTTTTCGCTTCTACTTACAAGGAGGCAAGTAATAAGTCTATTTCTGCTAATTTTTTCTCGCTTAGCATGAAGAAAATAGAAGCATAAGCTTTTTAACAATAATTTGTTGCAGAGATATAGAGAAAGTCACGTGAATGGAACACATCAGATTTTTTTTGGCCCCGCAGGCGATGCACTGATGATACATGAAGATGGAGTATTGGCGGGGGAAACCGGAGAACCCGGAGAAAACCCGCCCCTACGCCGCTTTGTCCACCACAAATCTCATACGGTCGTTTGGGATCGAACTGAGGCCGTCTAGGTGAGAGACGAGTGGTCTGACCACTCGGCCAAGACGCGGCTTGAGTCCTTTAGACAGAAATATTGTTGTCATCCATTCATTGATTGCATCGATTCACTACATTAAACTGTCAGCTTCAGCCTGGAGTCACTGTGTTTTGCCTCTTTATTGTTACACCCTCTGAGTCATTTGTTCTTGTAAATATATATTTTACTTTCTCTACACGTACGTATTATGTACATATGTATAGAAAAGATATTGTATTGCACCCAAAAATTCGATAGCGAGATTTCACCGGAAATACATGTTTTGGGCCCCCCTGAATAAACAAAAACATTTTTAGAAAAAGGCTCGTGTGGTCTGTGGACAGCATAGCTCAAAAGCGAAAACACCGTTAAATACCAAACTTGATATTTATGTCTGGTATCTTCTAAGAATGCGACACAAAGATTTTCATTAAAATCCCCCCCCCCCAAACTGCCCTTTACATGGAAACAATTTGATTTTCTCAAAACTGGGTCTAACGATTTTGATTTTCATATTGTATATTAAAGATATTTGCATGACAAATAAAATACATATCTTGAATTTTCTGGGAATAGCTTCTGATGACCTCTTTATTCGGGCTGATTTTTATTGAATTTTCATAACTGGTAAACCGTAAGAGATAGACAAAAACTTGCTACACAAAAAAGTATAGATGTCGATAAAACATACAATTTATGTCATATACATTTTTTTCGTGCAGTTGGCCATTTTTGAGCTATCCCTTGCTATTGGTTACAGTTTTAATATACGTAAACTTTTTCGTACGAGAACTTGTGAATGCTTGGTCATGCAAACAATGCACTTCAATCCCATAGGAACCCCATATTAAAACATTTGGCTGTCGGTTTAGCCTAGTGTATTCCCTTATTTCCCTTCTACTTATAAAGGAACTAAATAATAGGACCGTTTCTGCTAATGTTTTAGCATTAAATGGAAGAATAAGCTTATTGACAATAATTTGTTACAGAGATGTAGAGAAAGTCATGTGAATGGAACACGTCAGATTTTTACTTTCTCTATACGCACTATGTACATAGTGTATAGAGAAGGTATTGCACTCCACCCAAAAATTCGATACCGAGATTTCACAGGAAATATATGTTTTAGGGCCTCCTTTAACTAAAAAAAGCATTTTCGGAAAAAGGTCCGTGTGGGTGTCCGTGTGTCTGTGAACACGATAACTCAAAAACGAAAAGTCGGTTAAATACCAAACTTGGTATTTAAGTTTATTACATTCCAGAGATGCGACACGAAGATTTTGAGAAAAATCCTCCCACTCCAACTACCCTTTACATGGACCTTTTTTCGAAAATTTTTATTTTTTCAAAAATGGCTCTAACGATTTTGATTAAAATTTTATATATTAAAGCTATTTACCTGACGAATAAAATGTTTATTTTGAATTTTCTGGGAATATCCTCTGAAGAGTACTCTATTCTGGATGAATTTTACGGAATTTTGAATAACTGCTAAACCATAAGAGATGGACAAAAACTTACTACACGGAAAGTGTAGAGCACGTTAAAACACACAATTTATCTTATATACGTTTTTTCGTAGAGGTTATCGTTTTTGAGACATTCCTCGTTTTTAGTTTCTGCTTTGAAAAACATACTTTTCTCATACAGGAATTTGTCAACTGCTGTCCATACAAACAAAGGAACTTCAGTGACATAGCAAACAGCGTTTGACTATCACTTTAACCTATGGTACTCCCTTATTTCGCTTCTACTTACATATCGGAAGCTTTGACTTGAGAAATAACTGCTGGAATTTTGTTGCTGAACTGTAGTGTTTTAAGGTTGTTATTACGTTATATATATACTGTGTACATAGTGTATAGAGAAGGTATTGCATTCCACCCAAAAATTCGATGCCGAGATTTCACCGGAAGTAGACGTTTTACGGTCCACTGTATACAAAAAGAAGCATTTTTAGAAAAAAAGGTCTGTGTGTGTCCGTGAGTCTGTGAACACGATAACTCAAAACGAAAAATCGGTAAAATACCAAACCTGGTATTTAAGTTTAGTATCTTCCTGGGATACACGGATACACACATTCACGGACCTTTAGCTAAAAATCTGATGTGTTCCATTCACATGACTTTCTCTACCTCTCTGCAACAAATTATTGTTAAAAAGCTTTTGCTTCTATTTACTTCGTTCTAATGGGGGAAAAATAACAGAAATAGTCTAATTACTTGCTTCCTTGAAAGTAGACCCGAAATAAGGAAGTACCATAGGTTAAAGTGATAGCCAAAAGCTGGTAGCTATGTGACTGAAGTTCCTTTGTTTATGTATGGACAGGGGTTGAAACAATTTCCTGTATGAGAAAGGTATAAGTTTTTCAAAGCTGAAACTAAAAACAAGGAATATCTCAAAAACGATCAACTACACGAAAAAAATGTATATAAAAGAAATTGCGTGTTTTAACGTGCTCTGCATTTTTTGTTGGGTAAGCCTTTGTCCATCTCTTACGGTTTAGCAACTATTCAAAATTCCGTAAAATTAATCCAGAATAATGTAGTCTTCAGAGGCTATTCCCAGAAAATTCAAGATATACATTTTATTTGTCAGGTAAATATCTTAAATATACGATCTTTTAATCAAAATTGTTAGAGCCATTTCTGAGAAATGAAAAAATGTTGAAATTTTTTCCATATAAAGGGTAGTTTGGAGTGGAGGGATTTTTCTCAAAATCTTCGTGTTGCATCCTTGGAACATAACTTAAATACCAAGTTTGGTATATTACCGACTTTTCATTTTTGAGTTATATTGTTCACAAACACACACACGGACCTTTTTCTGAAAGTGCTTTACTTGGATACAGGGGACCCTAAAACATATATTTCCGGTGAAATCTCGGGTACGATTTTTTGGGTGCAATACAATACTTTCTCTATGCAATTTGTACATGGTGCGTGAAGAGAAAGTAAAAAGGAACACGCAGTTGTAAGTCACAGCATGGATACGACTGTCGAAGTACAAAGGAAGCGTGTGCGAAAAGCTGTGCCCCGTGACGACGCAAGAATTTCGGAAAATTAATTAGTTTTAATGAAACGTCATTGCTTTACGTTAAAGTTCCCCTCTTCCTTCATCTTACACGCCTTCTCAATATTTGACAATTACTTCATACTTGAGTGAATTCTTAATTTTGCTGAGATGAGCGGCGGATGTTATTCTCCTTGCTTTGTGTGTTCCGCTCAACTTTGACTTTTTTTCCTGTAAGGATAGTTAGTTCTTTGTTGACTGAGAAAAGGGAAATGTGATAGAAACACTTCAAAGGCCTCAGTATAACGAAATGAAAAGTCCTGTGACCGAACATACCATAAGGATCCTTAATATCGAGCAAAAGGCGCACAGAGAAAGAGTAATTATCGCCTAACATTTTTCTCTCCTTTTATCATTTTCCCATCTTCAGATCTCAGGAAGCTGCTAACCGCTGACTTCGTAGCAGAACGCTGAAACATCGTCTTTTGCTTCAGTTATCGAAACGAACCATGCACTTTATTAGAAAAATCTACGCTTTTGTTAATAACAGAGCGTGCCCATAACAGTTTTATAACAATAAGAACCATTTATTAAAAACTGTGAACTTGGAATTTTGTAGATAAAAGGATTTATTAAAGCGGATATGGACATCTTTACGTACCTAATTAGGAAAATCTTTAACATGACTTTCTCTATATCTCTGTAACAAATTATTGTTAATAAACTGATATTTCCATCCATTTCATGCTAAAACATTAGCAGAAACGGACTTATTACTTAGTTCCTTGGAACTAAGGAAATGCACTAGGCTAAAACGATAGTCAAGTGTTTTAAAAGTGGTTTCTATGGGACTGAAATCCGTTTCATTGCGTGGCCAGTAGTTGACAGTTCCCGTATGAGAAAAGTATAAGTATTTTAAAACTGAAACCAATAAGAAGTTGTATCTAAAAACGATAAACTCCACGGGGAAAAAAAAATGTATATGACATAAATTGTGTGTTTTGACGAGCTCTGTATTTTCTGTTACGTAAGTTTTTGTGTATCTCTTACGGTTTACCAATTACGCAAATTCCAGCCAAATTCATCCAGAATAAAGATATCTTCAGAAGCCATTCCCAGAAAACTCAAGATATTAATTTTATTTGGGATGTAAATAGCTTTAATATACGGTAATTTAATCAAAATCCTTAGAGCCTTTTTTGAGGAAATCAAACTTTTCATAAATTTTTACATATAATTTGCGGTGGGGGATTTTTTTTGTTGAAAATACTGGAAATTCTTAGGAAATACTGGTAGAACAATAATAGTATATCTTTTACTTAATTTACTCCTTATCAACCAATCCAATTCACCCCTCAGCAGCCAATCGCATCCTTGGAAGATTCTGAATATAAATACCAATTTTGATATTTAACGGTCTTTCGTTTTTGAGCCATGCTATCCACAGACACACACACGGACCTTTTTCTAAAATATTTTTCCGATGAAGACTCGAATACTTGTGTGGGATGCATGTATTTACACTTTCTATAGCCCGCATATGCAATGTACATAGTTGATAGAGAAGGTATTGTATTCCACCCAAAAATTCAATGTCGAGATTTAACTGGAAATATATGTTTTGAAATAAAAAAAACATTTTTAGAAAAATGTGTGTATGTGTGTGTGTGAGAGAGAGAGAGAGAGAGAGAGAGAGAGAGAGAGAGAGAGAGAGAGAGAGAGAGAGAGAGAGATTGTGTGTGTCTGTGGGCAGCACTGCTCAAAAACATAAAATCCGTTAAATACCAAACTTTAGTATCCTCCAAGGATGCGATACGAAGATTTTCAAAAAAATTCCCCCACCTTCAACTACCCTTTACATTGAAATACCTTCGATAACTTTGATTTTCTCAAAAATGGCTCTAACTATGTTGATTAAAATGTCGTATACTAAAGATATTTACATGACAAATAAACTGTATATCTTGAATTTTCTGGGAATAACCTCTGAAAATGTTTTTATTCAGGATGAATTTTGCGAAGTTTTGCATAAATTGTAAATCGTAAGAGATAGACAAAAACTTACTTGATAGAAAATGTAGAGTTCTTTAAAACACACAGTTTATGTTATATACAACTTTTTTTTCGTGGAGTTGATATTTTTTTTAAGATATTCCTTGTTATTGGTTTCAGCGATAAAATATTTATGATTTTCTCTTATGGTAATTTGTCAACTCCTGTCCTTAAAAACAAAGGAACTTCAATCACATAGTAACCAGTTTTTGACTATCACTTTAACCTATGGTACTCCCGTATTTCTCTAATACTTACATGAAAACAAGTAACAAAGCGATTTCTGCTAATTTTTCTGGATTAGCATGAAGTAAATAGAAGCATTTGCTTTTTAACAATATTTTGTTGTAGAGAAAGTCATGTGAATGGAACACTTCAGATTGTTTTAGTTTTTCATGCACTAAGTCTTATTAAAATATATTAGATTTGGAGGTGACATCACAGTTAGTGTGTTTATGTTTGCATGATGTTTTAAACTCAAATGATCTTCTCTAAACGTTTTCGTTTATTTTACATGACTTCTACAAATTGTTGCTCGAAAAGTTATTTTTGTATCTACTAAATGACGTCCAACTAAAGCTTTTCAGGAAAGCTTTCATTACGCATTTTGTTGAAGGTAGAAGAGGGATATCGATAGTCAGATATTTAAAAATTGTTAGTAATTAGCATTAAGTAAATAGAAAGGAGAAGCTTTTTAACAATTTATAATAGAGAAGTAGAGAAAGTCATGTGAATTGAACACATCAGATTGTTTTAAAATGTCTCTATTTCATTGGCATCTAAGGAAATGAGTACTTTGACACTTATAAACATACACATATACACCACGTTTTATCAGCGAAAATCAAATTGTTTTAACGTCATGTGTCTAATAGTTGTTCTGCTGCTTGTTGAACTTGAATTCTAAAGCGATTCTACGTTGTTGCTTTTATTCATAATGCAGTAAAATATGTAAAGTAATTAGTTCTAAAAGTTATTAATGTCGCACGACCTCATAGTTTAGAGTTTCGCTTATAGCTTAGTTTTAATGAAAGAAATTAGACAAGAAAATCTGATGTGTACCATTCACATGACTTTCTCTACATCTCTGCAACAAATTATTCTTAAAAAGCTTATACTTCTATATACTTCATGCTAATCGAGAAAAAATTAGCAGAAATAGTCTTATTACTTGCGTCCTTGTAAGTAGAAGTGAAATAAGGCAGTACTATAGGTTCAACTGATAGTCAAAAGCTGGTTGCTATGTCACTGAAGTTCCTTTGTTTGTATGGACAGTTGACAAATTCCTGTATGAGAAAAGTATACGTTTTTCAAAGCAGAAACCAAAAACAATGAATATTTAAAAAACGATTAACTCCACGAAAAAATGTATATCAAATAAATTGTGTGCTTTAACGTGCTCTACATTTTTCGTGTCGTAAGTTTTTGTCCATCTCTTACGGTTAAGCAGTTATTCAAAATTCCGTAAAATTCATCCAGAATAAAGTACTCTTCAGAGACTATTCCCAGAAAATTCCAGATATACATTTTATTTGTCAGGTAAAGGTCTTTAATATACGAAATTTTAATCAAAATCGTGAGAGCCATTTCTGAGAAAATCATAATTTTCGAAAAAAGTTCCGTGTAAAGGGTAGTTGCGGTTGGGGTGATTTTTCTCAAAATCTTCGTGTTGCATCCCTGGAAGATACTAAACTTAAATACCAAGTTTGGTATTTTACCGACTTTTCGTTTTTGAGTTATCGTGTTCACAGACACACGGACAGACACACACACACGGACCTTTTTCCGAAAATGCTTTTTTTTTTTTTTTAGATAAAGGGGACCCTGAAACATATATTTCCGGTGAAATCTCGGTGTCGAATTTTTGGATGGAGTGCAATACCTTCTCTATACCTCGGACCTGAAAATATTTGTTGCTTGTCTGTCTCTCTCTCATATTTATGTTCTTCGAATATTTCTGGCTTGTGATGGATATTCAAGCGTCGCTGTAGCCGTATTCAAATATTTACGGCGTTTTCAAGCTCTTGTTTATACCTGTTCAAATATTTAAAGCAGTAATAACTTTTCCCTCTTTTTCACGGTTTTGTTTGTTTGCTTCCTTTTGGCATCTGCACATTTTAAAATTCCTGGGATTTATAACTATGCACAATTTTGATGCTAATTAAGGCGCTGAAATTATCTCACTCGAATATATTAACATCTTCAACTCTTAATGAAACCGAAACTAAATGACAGGATACTTTAATCTGAAATTGTGTAGATTAGAACTACTACAAAATTAAAAATCTGATGTGTTCCATTCAGATGATATTCTCTACTTCTCTGCAGCAAATTATTATTAAAAAGCTTAGGATAGTATTTAGTTCATGCTAATCAGGAAACAATTAGCAGAAATAGTCTTATTACTTGCTTCCATGTAAGTAGAAGGGAAATTAAGGAGTACCATAGGCTAAACTATAGCTATCTGATTGAAGTTTCTTTATTTGTAAAACAGGAGCTGACAAATTCCTGTGTGAGAAAAATATATTTTAAAGCTGAAACCAATAACAAGGAATATCTCGAAAATGGTCAACTCCATGAAAAAAGGTGTTAATAACATAAATTGTGTGCTTTAATGAGCTCTAGCTTTTCTATTCAGTAAGTTTTTGTCTATCTCTTACGGTTTACAATTACACAAAATTCATTCAGAATAAAGAGATCTTGAGAGGATATTTCCAAAAAAATTCAAGATTTACATTTTATTTGTCGTGTAAATATGTTTCATGTACGGCATTTTAGCCATTTTTAAGAACAAAATTTTCAAAAATGTTTCCATATAAAGGATAGTTTGGAGTGAAAAAATGTTCCTCAAAATCTTGGTGTCGCATCCTTGGAAGATACTTAACTTATACACCAAGTATGGTATTTTACCGACTTTTCGTTTTTGAGTTGTGTTCACAGACACGGACACACACACACATACCTTTTCCTAAAATATTATTTTTTTTGGATACACGTATAAATTAACACATTTATTTATACAAAGTACAATAACTTATACGAGAAATAGAAAAGGGTCAGAATAATAAATACATAAGATGTGTATTCCAATATTTTTTATTAATTCCAATAAGGTAAATATATATTAAACACTTATTATATACGTTACAGTTTATTTTTATACTCATAGATTCCATTTCCGATGAAATCTTCGTATCAACATTTTGTGTGGAATGCAATACGTTCTCTATACACTATGTACATAGTACATGTAGAGAACGTAAAAAGAAAAGGAGTGAAGCTTTCATTTATGTAGGAATGTTTAGTCTAGTGATAACCATGAAAACAAATAACTTATTCGTTATATATAACCGTTAACTTATCACTGCGACATTTATAACCGTTACCCGGAAATAACTGTTTGTCTCATACCTATCCGCTCTAGGTGTCACAGTGCCAAATTTTGCACCAAAATAGATGCAACAGATATTAGACCTCTCTTGCTATATTTACCCTGTTATACACCTTTTCCTTCCACCCATACACTGTAGGCATGTTATACGTTCTTAAAGCATATGATATGTTCAATTCACACAACTTTCTGTACATCTTTGCTACAAATTATATTTAAAAAGTTCTATTTACTTCATGTTAATCGAGAAAAAATTAGCAGAAATGGTCTTATTACTTGCTTAAATGTAAGTAGAAGAGAAATAAGGGAATACGTTAGGCTAAAGTGATAGTCAAAAGCTGGTTGCTATGTGAAAGAATTTCCTTTGTTTGTATGGACAGGAGTTGACAAAATTCCGTTTAAGATAAGTAATATATTTTCAAGCTGAAACCAATAATAAGGAATATATAAGAAACGATAATTTGGGTGGGGGGATATATATATAACATAAATTATGTGCTTCAATGAGCTATACATTTTCTATTAAGTAAGATTTTGTCTATCTCTTACGGTTTTCCAGTTATGCAAATTTCGCAAAATTCACCCAGAATAAAGATGTCTTCAGAGGCTATTCCCAGAAAATTCAAGATATACATTTTGTTTGTCATGTAAACATCTTAAATATAAGAGATTTTAATCAAAACCACTATAGCCATTTTTGAGAAAACCAACATTTTGGAAGGTTCTGAATTTAAATATATAGTTTGGTGTTTTACCGACTTTTTGTTTTTGGGTTATCATGCTCACAGACACACGGACCTTTTTCTATAAATGCTTTTTTTTATGCAGGGGTCCCTAAAACGTCCATTTCCGATGAAATCTCGTTATCGAATTTTTGGGTGCAATACACTACCTTCTCTATACACTATGTACATGGTACGTGTAGAGAAAGTAAAAATAATTAAACTTCGATAAACATCTTGTTTTATTTTCTTGTGTTACTGCTATCCATCTTGCATTATTACTTTGTACTTGTAGGTTCGGCACTTTTCCCAAAATAGAACCTCGGAAAAGAGAGAGAGCGAAAGACGGATGATTACAAAAAAGAAAAAGGGTGGAAAAAGGAACAAGGACGAAAATGACTCTTTTCATATCAGTTTTCACACTTGAGCGCCCTCTACTCCAGAACTGCGCTCACCAGACGACGTGGCAGTCGGTAAATTTTATAGCGACGAGAGCGCCTCCTCCCCCCCCCCCCGAAACTGGGGTTCGCTTGCTACACGGAGAGAAGGGGTAAAATAATATGAGCACATCTTCATTCCACACAGCCACTGTTACAGGTCACTAGAAAGGCCAAACGTTATACCTAATGCTCCGTTTACCTATTTAGAACACGTCAACACCATTTTGCATAGCGGATTTCAATTGGGGCTTATCTTTTGAGATTTCCACGCTGGTTTACTAATATTTTTCATTTCTCTAGCCCGCATGTAAAGTGTACATAGTGGAGCTCGATTTTTTTTTTTTGAAGAAAATCCCTTCACCACAAACTTCCCTTTACATGGAAACATTTTCAAAAATTTTGACTTTCTAAAAAATTACTCTTAACGATTTTAATTAAAATCCTAAATAAAATGTATATCTTGATTTTTCTGGTAATTTCCACTGAAGACCTCTTTATTCTGGTTGAGTTTTGTCGAATTTTCCTTAACTGATAAACCGTAAGAGATAGCTAAAAAGTCACTACACAAAAAAATGTAGATCTCATCAAAACATACAAGTTATGTCCTTTATATTTTTATTGTAGAGGTAACAGTTTTCGTGATATTCCTTGTAATTGATTTCAATTGTAAAGTACTTATACTTTTCTCAGACAGGAAGTGTCGGTTTTTCTTTTGTTCTATTCCCGGCCAAACAAAGAAGCGAATTACATAGACAATCGCATAACGATAGCTTTCAAAACATTGACTATCGCTTTAGCCTAGTGTATTCCTTTAGTACTCTTCTTCTTATAAATAACTTAGTAATAACATACTGCTATTGTTTATGTCGATTAGCATTGTGTAGAAAGAAGAACAATCTTATGCAAGAAGTTTGTAGAGGAGCTAGAGAAAGTCATATGAGTGTAATACATAAAATTTTTATAATAAAAGCTCGTAGAGACGATGCCTGTATTTAACCACAAAGGATGTTGAGTTAATGCATTTGAGTAAAATTTAATTGTTCAGGGTTCGGCTGGGATTCTCATGATGAATCTACGGGATGTGGAAGACCATCCTTTAAGCCAAAAATGGGGACGAACAGCAAAATAGGGAGGGAATGTGCCTCACTGACCCCACATTCTGTTGTCAAGGGACGAGAAGTAACGTTCTTGTTTTGCTACAAGTCAAGTGTAGTGCTGGAATTTGTTGTCCCACTCTGTGTGCCAATAATAATTTTATCATTGACATTTAATTCACTTTGTTTACATTAAGTATCCGTTTTATTTAGTAATAATTATTACACCCATCTGTTTTGCGTTGTTTGAGGAAAATTATAATCTTCAACTTTATAACGTCTTGTGCACGCAAAACTCTTACACTGTCTTGTGATCAACATAATAAAGTGCTTCTTTACAACAATAAATTACCTCTTCAGTCCTTAGGGATCATATGTGATACCTTCGTTTTTTACTCTCCCTATACGCACTATGTACATAGTGTATAGAGAAGGTATTGCACTCCACCAAAGAATTCGATACCGAGATTTCACCGGAAATATATGTATAGGGTTCCCTGTATCCAAAAAAAGTATTTTCAGAAAAAGGTCCGTGTGTGTCGGTGTGTCAGTGTGTCCGTGTGTCTGTGAACACGATAACTCAAAAACGAAAAGTCGGTAAAATACAAAACTTGGTATTTAAGCTTAGTATCTTCCAGGGATACGACACGAAGATTTTGAGAAAAATCCCCCCACCCCCAAATACCCTTTACATGGAACTTTTTTCGAAAATTTTGATTTTCTCAAAAATGGCTAACGATTTTGATTAAAATTTCGTATATTAAAGCTCTTTACCTGACAAATAAAATGTATATCTTGAATTTTCTGGGAAAAGCCTCTGAAGAGTACTTTATTCTGGATGAGTTTTACGGAATTTTGCATAACTGCTAAACCGTAAGTGATGGACAAAAACTTACTGCAGGAAAAATGTAGAGCACGTTAAAGCACATAATTTATGTTATATATATTTTCGTGGAGTTCATCGTTTTTTTAGACATTCCTTGTTTTTGTTTTCTGCTTTGAAAAACTTATACTTTTCTCATACAGGAATTTGTCAACTGCTGTCCATACAAACAAAGGAACTTCAGTGACATAGCAACCAGCTTTTGACCATCATTTTAACCTATGGTACTCTCTTATTTAGCTTCTACTTACAAGGTAGCAAGTAATAAGACTATTTCTGCTATTTTTTTTTTTTTTCTGATTAGCATGAAGTAAATAGAGGCATAAGCTTTATATCAATAATTTGTTGCAGAGATGTAGCGAAAGTCATGTGAATGGAACACATCAGCTTTTTATTTTTCCGTCCGATGCTGTTGATTCAAACTTCGCGCTGCTTGCGGTATTGTATGCTTTATTTACTGCAGAATCCGTTGTGTTTTGTTATTGTCACAGTTTCCACGCTGGTCAGTAGAGCGCAGTAATTTCAAACTGATGGTTGCGCAACAACATGGCAGAACGAAATAAAGGTAAATATTCATTTAAAAGTAGAATTGGACATTAAGATCACTCATTCTATGTTTTTAATGCTGCTATGGACAAACAGTAATAAGATGAAGTTCCTCAAACCATAGTCTCTCGTAAGAAAGGAGGGTTTTGGTCATGGTATCACAAATACTGCAGGACCCAACAACTGCTTTCGATGCATAACCTATACTGCATAACATATTTTGATTTTTTTTCTTCAAATCTATTATGCCGTCACTTCCTAGAGCAGAATTATTTCATAGGTTATTAATACATTTTATTTATCATTATACATTATTACGTGTTTTACAATTTGATTTTAGGTTTATCTGATGCTGCGATTGAGCAATTACTACTCATAGAGTTGGGTCCAAACAATTCTGATGTCAAATATGAAGAATATGAGGGTGAAGATGAAGATATTTCGCATCCAAATTCCCTCTTAAATAGTGACGCTACTGTTGATGATTTAGTTGCTGATTGTAGTGATGATTCAGATAAGGAAGACGAAATTTGCCCTGCAACAGAATCACTTCTCGAAACAGAGGTGAGGATGGCAGCATAAAGATGAGTAAGTTTCTGGTTTTGTTGTTACTTTTTAAACAAATATAAAAGTAAATACTCAGAGAGTCTGAGTGTCAGGATCTTAATCTAGGTTATGCTAGTATGAAAAATAGTTTTTTTTTCTTTTGACAGATGAATCTTTCAAATGCGACTGAAGTATCTGATGAGAGTGTCAAGAGCTTGTTTGAATACTTCAGATATATAAGGCCTCCTTTCACTTGCGTGAATTTAAGACATGTATTATTAACTGGAAAGACTTTGGACTGTTCTGGGGCAGACATCAGGAAGTTCTGGGGTGTTATCATAATTGTAGCTCTTTAAGGCTTTCCTAAACTGAGGATGTGTTGGGAAAGCAAAACGAGATTTCCTTTGCTGGCAGATAATATATATCGTGATAGATTTTATACTCTTAGAAGCAATTTGAAGATAGTAGACGATCATGTTGTTTTTGAGACAACTAAACAAGACGATAATTATTGGAAGATTAAACCATTGATTAGTCCAATAAGAGATGGACGTCTAAATAACCCTAGACCTAAACATATTAGCATAGACGAGAAAATGATTTCATTCTATGGGAAAGTAAAAATGCGAGAGTATGTTAAGGACAAGCCAATGCTTTGGGACTAAAGCATTTTGTAATGGCAGTACCGAATGGTTTACCACTAGATTTTTTCATGTATGAGGAGTAGGGAAAAAGTATAATTCCTGAAAAAAGTACACTGCCTGATAAACTTGATATTGATAATAGAGTAGTACTAAAGCTGACAGATACTCTTCCATCCGGTTCTTCTATTTTCATGGATGGATACTTTACTTCATTGGTGCTGATAGAAACTCTATATGAACACAGATGTATTCTTGCCAGTGGAACCATAATGTGCAGTAGAGTATTACATGCTGTTGACCTGAAAAATGATAAAGATTTGAAAAAAGAAAATAGGGGATCTTATGATCAAGTTGTAAGAAGGGATGATACAATATGCATAGTAAAGTAGTATGATAATAGATCTATTTATCTTGCTTCGAATGAGTTTGGTTTCTTCCAATAGAAAACTGTCAAAGGTGGTTAAAGAAGGATGGTAAATATATTAGTGCACCAAGATCTAATCTGGTAAAGCAATATAATACCAATATGGGTGGGGTAAACCTTTTAGATCAAGTAATAGCTAAATATGGAATGAAAAACCGCACCAAAAAGTGGACTGTTCGTGTTATTCACCATTTCATTGATTTTGCCATTGCTGCAGTATGGTTAGAATACAGAGAAGCTGTTGGAGAAATGGTCTTAAATGATAGGCGCATTACAGTAAGAGAACTTTCTGATTCATTAAGGGAGAATGTGCGACGCAAACGGCCGGAGAAATGGAGGAGTAGTGACTGGTTCCTGCATCATGACAATGCGCCCGCGCACAAAGCTCTTTCTGTTCGCCAATTTTTGGATAAAAATAGGATGAATACTGTTCCCCATCTCGTCTATTCTCCAGATTTGGCAACAGTGGACTTTTTCTTTTCCCGCGACTTAAAATGCGGCTCCGAGGACACCGTTTTGAGGACATTGATGTCATCCATCGCGAATCGCAGAAGGCTCTGAACATGTTGAAAGAAGAGGGCTTCCAGAGGTGCTTCCAGCAGTGCAGAAGCGCTGGGACAAGTGTATCAACTCCCAAGGAGACTACTTCCAGAGGTGTTTCCAGCAGTGGCAGAAGCGCTGGGACAAGTGTATCAACTCCCAAGGAGACTACTTCGAGGTGTTTCCAGCAGTGGCAGAAGCGCTGGGACAAGTGTATCAACTCCCAAGGAGACTACTTCGAGGTGTTTCCAGCAGTGGCAGAAGCGCTGGGACAATCAACTCCCAAGGAGACTACTTCAAGGTGTTTCCAGCAGTGGCAGAAGCGCTGGGACAAGTGTATCAACTCCCAAGGAGACTACTTCGAGGTGCTTCCAGCAGTGGCAAAAGCGCTGGGACAAGTGAATCAACTCCCAAGGAGACTACTTCGAGGTGCTTCCAGCAGTGACAGAAGCGCTGGGACAAGTGTATCAACTCCCAAGGAGACTACTTCGAGGTGCTTCCAGCAGTGACAGAAGCGCTGGGACAAGTGTATCAACTCCCAAGGAGACTACTTCGAGGTGTTTCCAGCAGTGACAGAAGCGCTGGGACAAGTGTATCAACTCCCAAGGAGACTACTTCGAGGTGTTTCCAGCAGTGACAGAAGCGCTGGGACAAGTGTATCAACTCCCAAGGGGACTACTTCGAGGTGCTTCCAGCAGTGGCAGAAGCGCTGGGACAAGTGTATCAACTCCCAAGGAGACTACTTCGAGGTGTTTCCAGCAGTGGCAGAAGCGCTGGGACAAGTGTATCAACTCCCAAGGAGACTACTTCGAGGTGTTTCCAGCAGTGGCAGAAGCGCTGGGACAAGTGTATCAACTCCCAAGGAGACTACTTCGAGGTGCTTCCAGCAGTGACAGAAGCGCTGGGACAAGTGTATCAACTCCCAAGGAGACTACTTCGAGGTGTTTCCAGCAGTGACAGAAGCGCTGGGACAAGTGTATCAACTCCCAAGGAGACTACTTCCAGAGGTGTTTCCAGCAGTGGCAGAAGCGCTGGGACAAGTGTATAAACTCCCAAGGAGACTACTTCGAGGTGCTTCCAGCAGTGACAGAAGCGCTGGGACAAGTGTATCAACTCCCAAGGAGACTACTTCGAGGTGTTTCCAGCAGTGGCAGAAGCGCTGGGACAAGTGTATCAACTCCCAAGGAGACTACTTCGAGGTGTTTCCAGCAGTGGCAGAAGCGCTGGGACAAGTGTATCAACTCCCAAGGAGACTACTTCGAGGTGTTTCCAGCAGTGGCAGAAGCGCTGGGACAAGTGTATCAACTCCCAAGGAGACTACTTCGAGGTGTTTCCAGCAGTGGCAGAAGCGCTGGGACAAGTGTATCAACTCCCAAGGAGACTACTTCGAGGGTGACAGTGCAGATTAGACAAAACAAACTGTTGTGTAGTATTTATGACGTCATTCCGGAAACTTTTTGATCACACCTCGTATATCTTGCTGTTACTATTTGTCAAATTGTGTAAGATTTCCAAAGTCCACTTTATGTTTCCGACTAGAATGTGGTTGGTATTTCAACGTTTTTATGACTAATTTGAATCCTGCTTATTAAACAACAGCTTTGTTGTTTTTAAAAGTCATACCAAATCATCGCTGCCACTGATCCTGAAACTAGTGTACCGAGATCGAAGCCATGTGGCACTGAATGAGGCGTGGCCGAAGCGCAGGTGAAGGAAACTATCAGAGAAGGGGAAAAGAAATGTGTTATTTATGGACGCTCTTTAACTGCTGTGGTTCTCAGCGTCTCAATCTATACTGGGTGTGAAAGACCGCTTAATTTTGCTCAGTGGCCTCTCTTCTTTCAGAGGTCCTTTTACGTGCCGTAAATCTACGACACGGGACCAACAGCTTTACTTCCCTTCCGAAGGAAACCATGCTAAGGATTTTTACACCCGAAAAAATCCATCGTCCTCCCATGGTAACCATTACACCACGGAGGGCGACAAAGAAGGGGAGGGAAAGGGCAGTGGAATGAGGCAAATCCCTTTCAGTGTAGTGAGACATCGGGGGTATTTTCCCGCATGCCTGTCCTAAGAAACTTCAAACTTCACCAAAAATTCGATACCAAGATTTCACCGGAAATATATGTTTTAGTATCCAAAAAAAAAGCATTTTCAGAAAAAGGTCCGTGTGTTTGTGAACACGATAACTCAAAAACAAAAAGACGGTAAAATACCAAACTTGGTATTTAAGTTTAGTATTTTCCAGGGATGCGACACGAAGATTTTGAGAAAAATTCCTCCACCCCAAACTACCCTTTACACGGAACTTTTTTCAAAAAATTTGATTTTCTCAAAAATGGCTCTAACGATTTTGATTTAAATTTCGTACGTTAAAGATATTTACCTGACAAATAAAATGTATATTTTGAATTTTCTGGGAATAGCCTTTGAAGAGTAGTTTATTCTGGACGAATTTTACTGAATTTTGAATAACTGCTAAACCGTAAGAGATGGACAAAAACTTACTACACAAAAACTGTAGAGCACGTTAAAACACACAATTTATGTTGTATACATTTTTTCGTGGAGTTCGTCGTTTTTGAGACATTCCTTATTTTTTGTTTCTGCTATGAAAAACTTATACTTTTCTCATACAGGAATTTGTCAACTACTGTCCATACAAAAAAAAAGGAACTTCAGTGACATAGCAACCAGCTTTTGACTATCACTTTAACTTATGGTACTCTCTTATTTCGCTTCTACTTACAAGGAAGCAAGTAATATGGTTTTTTCCACTAATTTTTTTACTGATTAGCATGAAGTAAATAGAACTATAAGCCTTTTAAGAATAATTTGTTGCAGAGATGTAGAGAAAGTCATGTGAATGGTACACATCATATTTTTTTCATGGAGATATTCCTTATTATTGATTTCAGTTTTAAAATTCTTGAACTTTTCTCAAACAGGAACTTGTCAACTCCTGGTCACGCAAAGAAATGGATTTCAATCTTATAGCAATCACATCTTATGTTTGACTGTCAGTTTAGCCTAGGCATCCCTTGTTTACCTTCAACTTATAAAGGAACTAAGTAATTAAACCGTTTCTGGTAATGTTTATTGTTAAATAGATAGAAAGTTATTACTACTAATTTGTTACAGAGATGTAGAGAAACTCATGTAAATTGAGCACATCAGATTTGTGAAAATATACTTTTAACAGTGTTCAATAAGTATTTCTGACGAGGATTTCTGGTGTGCAACAATTTGAGTCGTGAAACAATTCAGAAGTAATGCTTTGAAAAGTTTGACAAAGGAGCCATGCAACTGCGTTTCCCCCGCACATCGCAAAAACGAAGCAAAGGAAATTCATTTGTTCATTATTACAAGGGGCTGGGCCCGCCCCGGCCATCGCCATCATCCAAACAAACACAACAACGCGGGCGTAATAAATCTGAAGACAATGGACCAGGCATTGCGGAGGAAGGAAGGAAGCAAGCGTGGTCTGGGTTGTATGGTGCATGGTGCACCTTCTCCAGCTATAAAACTCTCCTAAAACCTACCCGATGTTGAGCATCCCACGGCGCGATTACCGCAGGGGCGTTCGGGGCCAAATCTCTTAAGCAATTAGGAGCTTTACATTCACCAATAAGAATACCACTTGTGCACAAAACACAAGGTTGGATAGGTAGAGTCGACTGAAAAATTCAACGCCAAAGCCGGGATTTGAACCACGGATCTCCCAGTCTCTAGCCGGTTGCTCTACCACTGAACTACTATGGCAACATGCCGGCATAGCATTGCATTTCTCAACTGACTCGCATGTTTCACAGTTTCCCGGTTCAGTCTGACTCTACGTAGCCAACTCCTGTCCTACACACAGTTTCTGTGAGAAACAATTAAAATTATCACAATTATCCATAATAGTTGGCTATACTATGAATCTTGGGACTTAAAGCACTTACAACATTGTAAGTCGCCATTGGGGTTGTCATCTCAAAATACGAGTAATTTGAGAACACCTTGTGTTTTACCGGGATCTTCAGCAATAGGACAGACACTCATTGTCAACACGTTCATATAACTGTCATTCTGTTTTATACCCCCGCTGCTGAGTCCTTGCACTTGACAGTTCGGGTGGTTTCGCGTAAGGTTGGCTATGCTGCATTTTCGGCGTTGCCAGAGTAACTAGTTACAACAGCTGATTACAAATGTCTCTACCGTGTGTAACGACGAATATAAACAGTGTACATAGTAAATGAATGCCGATGAATAATGAAAGTAATTCGTTATTATTGATGTTAACTGAAAATAATAGCAGCGTACATACGTACTTACGACATTATTGAACAAAAATGCAAACTACAGGTGATTTATATAGAGCTGACACATTTCTTTCTTTAATTGTTTCAAAACGCTGTATGCTAGCGACAATTTACTATGCCTAAATTGTAGAGGAATTTTGGGAGATTATTTACCTATATTGCAAGTGTTGAAAATGTCCTCCATCCTGCATAAGGCACAACTCAACACGTCGTTCCATATTACTGACACTCGTCAATAGCTTGAATCTCCTTTGTGATGTTGTGCTTCAGATCGTCAAATGTCTGGGGACGTGTGGCGTAAACCTTGTCTTTTAAGTAACCCCATAGAAAGAAGTCCGCCGATGTCAAATCCGGAGATCTCGGTGGCCACAGGTTCCTGGAAATTATCCGCTCGTCAAAGGTACTGGCAATTAGGTTCGTGGATTCATTTGATGTATGGCATGTGGCGCCTTCTTGCTGAAAGTATTCTTGACTCAGCTCTACATCGTACTGCATTTTCACGTTGACTACAAGAACAAAATATCGAAACAGCTGTCGACAATGCAATTAGGAATAAAACATAAACATCTGCGCATCTAGTGACAAGGAATCGAAACTGCAGAACATTCTGCTTAATTTAGTGCTACAACTGAGTCATTGAATGCATTTCCAACGGAATAATTAAAGAAAGAAATGTGTCAGTTCTACATAAATCACTCTGTAGCTTGTTACAATGAGAGAAACGTATAACAAAGTAATTTTCACCGGTTTAGAATTTTAAATGGCTCAATTCCATTCAAGTCTCCGTCGTCATTCTCTGAAGCATCATCGTCATTGTCATCATCAAGACATATCATTAGTGGTTCACATTCAGTGATGATTCCAGGTAATTCCTGTGCTTTTCGTATTATTTTGTGCACATGATTAAGTTTCTTCTTCTATGAAGCCGCATCCAACCTCGCCACACCTTCCCGCAAAAGTCTATTCACCTCTATATTGTGAAAGTCTTCTTATGTTCCCTCATGTACAAACAAACACCAAAACACTATCAATAAATATAAATAACAACGGACAATAGGTATCTTGTACAGAACAGCTCAACGCACGTGTTAGGAGTTCGCAAACTGAGCACGTGGTTGGAAATAGCCAGATGATATTGCAACGGTGCGGCATCTAGATGCGTTTCTGTTGCCTGACCGACCGACCGGAATGCTTCTTTGTGATTGGTTCAGAAAGTCAAACGGGTAAAGCTTTTCATCTGTTTTCTGTGGATGTACCAACTTAACTCCTAACTGTCAAGTGCAAGAATTCAGCGGCGGGAGTATAGGAGAGTACAGAATTGTTAAACGGACCGCCATTACAGAAGTAAACTCACATAAGTAGCATGAACATATGGACGAGTTTGGACGTGAGTATTTCACAATATTAGGGAAAAAGGTATTCTACAACGAAAGTCCTATGCAGTTTAAAAGCCAAAGAAATATTTCTATCCAGAATCACTGACATTCTAAGCAGCATGTACAAATTATAAAGATGTTTTCTTTTTTTCCAAAAATGTAATTGAATATTCTCTATGTTCTATTTGTTGCAATACAAGTGTGGAAATATAAATAAGTGGGTCATAAAAGAAAACTGTTTTATAATTTACATTCTATTAAAATATTAATTAATATTTGGTATCAGAATTGGGCCACAAATATTGCAAACTTGCTGATTGTCATTCAAATCAAAAGGCAACGTTGTCCTTCATCACACAATGGAGCGAATGAGTCAAAGCCTTCTATCTGCATCAAAGCCTTGAACTAAAAACTAACATTACAAGTTCAAGTAACTTGAGAAGGCAGACAATGAAATCCGAAGTCTAGTCATTAGTAAATCCAAAGGCTACATATGTAAAAAATCTGATGTGTTACACTCACAAGACTTTCTCTAGCTGCTCTACAAACTTCTTACATAACATTGTTCTTCTTTGTGCACCTTGCTAATCGAGGTACTCATTATTACTCATTATACTTATTACTTAGTTCCTTATAAGTAGGAAGAAAATAAGGGAATACATCAGGCTAAACCGATATTCAAATGTTTTAAAAGCTGTCGTTATGCGATTGTCATTACAAATCGCTTCATTTCTTGGCCAGGAGTAGAACAAAAGAAAAACGGACACTGCCGTCTGAGAAAAGTATAAGTACTTCACAACTGAAACTGATAACAACGAATACCTTGAAAACGGTAAGCTCCACGAAAAAAATGTATATGACGTAAGTTGTGTATTTTAACAAAACATACATTTTGTGTACAGTAAGTTTTTGTTTATCTCTTACGGTTTACTAGTTATGCCAAATTAAGCAAAATTCATCCAGAATAAACAGGTCTTTAGAAGCTATTCCCAGAAAATTCAAGATTTACATTTTATTTTTCAGATAGATATCTTTAATATACGATATTTTAATCAAAATCGTTAGAGCCATTTTTAGGAAAATCAAAATTTTCGATAAAAGTTACATGTAAAGGGTAGTTTGGGGTGGGAGGATTTTTCTCAAAATCTTCGTGTCCCATCCCTGGAAGATACTAAACTTAAATACCAAGTTTGGTATTTTACCGACTTTTCGTTTTTGAGTTATCGTGTTCACGGACACACGGATACACACACGGCCCTTTTTCTGAAAATACTTTTTTTGAATCCAGGGGACCCTAAAATATATATTTCCGGTGAAATCTCGGTATGGAATTTTTGGGTGGAGCGCAATACCTTCTCTATACACTATGTACCTTGTGCGTATAGAGAAAGTAAAAATCTGATGTGTTCCATTCATATGACCTTCTCTACATCTCTGTAACAAATTATTTGTTAAAAAGCTTATTCTTCTGTTCACTTCATGTTAATCGAGATAAACATTAGCAGAAATGCTTTCTTGTAAGTAGAAGGAGGATAAGGGAGTATACTAGGCTAAAACGATAGTCAAATCTTTTAAAAGCTGGTTGCCACATGGATGAAATCCATTTCCTTGCATTGCCAGGAGTTGACAAATTCCCTCATGAGAAAAGTATTAAATCTGAACTCTTTCCCTGGACGCGTCCTGGATTGTGGAGAGCTGTTATTTGGACAGTAATGGGTACCTATGCCTGGCTTAGTACCTTGGACACGCCATCTGACTGTGTGGTACCAGCTTTACGCAGTTTTTTGTATGCAGAGAGGTGGCGGGTGATTCGAGACAACAGAATCGCCTCCTTTAAACCCTGGATATACAAGATATGAGCACTTAATTGATTCTATATCGATCCGGAATGATCTTGGATGCAATAGCATGGATTGTTCCTCTTTATGCTGGCCTGTTGTGATGTAGAGCTCTTGCTTCTCCTACAATAAATAAATTAAAAAAAAAAAAAAAAAGCCTTTAAAGGAATTTCCAGGTATTGAAGAATTCGAATCATTAATAGCGGATATCTCGTAAAACTCAATAAGAAGGAATATCTCGAAAACGGCCAAATCCACGAAAAAAATGTGTAGGATATAAACTGTGTGTTTTATCGTGATCTACAACTTTGTAGAGTAAGTCTTTGTCTATCTCTTACGGTTTACCAGTTATGCAAAATTCAATAAAAAGCATCGAGAATAAATAGGTCCTTAGAGGCTATTCCCAGAAAATTCAAGATGTACGTATTATTTGGCATGCAAATTGCTTATGTATAAGAGATTTTAATCAAAATAGTTAGAGCCATTTTTGAGAAAATTAGAATTTTCGAAATTTTTTCCTTGTACCAAGTATGGTATTTAACGGTCTTTTCGTTTTTTTTTAACTATGCTGTCCACAGACACACACACTGACCTTTTTTTGGATTCAGGGAGACCCAAAACACACATTTCCGGTGAAATCTCGGTATCGAATTTTTGGGTGCAATACAACACCTTCTCTGTACACTATATACCTTAGTACGCAAAGAGAAAGTAAAAATATCGCGCCTTTAACCTTTGACGTAGATATTTAAGTCAATATATTTTAGAACAGAGCACGCATTTTAATGAACAATGCTTTTACAAAACAAACGAGAAAGTAAGGTCGTGAAGTTTTAAAAAGGAATCGGAAAATGGAGTTGAGTGAGAAGAAAGAAAGGGAATGAAAATATAGGACTCAGAGGTGGAATGCTTGCAATCCATTAAAGAATGTAACAAGACAGATAAGGCGAAAAGAAATGGAACAAGAAGGAATGGAAAATTACAAGAAAAAATACTTCTGGAGACAAAAAGTGACATCCACGTTCCAAATGGGACTACCGAGTCACCGGCTCAAGAGAATAAAGGACTTTAGTAAGACCTAAAGAAGCACGAGAAGGTCATTAGAAAAGTAATCAGAGCTCTTAACGTTGTTACGGCTAAATGATCAAAAGTCACAAAAGAGTTTAATCGTCCTTCTAGAGTTTCGGGAATATACCTAAATAATCTTCATCGAGCACAAACACAACTAACGGACCTGTTTACTTTCTCTAGCTCCGTATGTACAATGTACATAGGGATAAAGGTCTTTTTGGCCCGCCTGGGTAGTGTAGTGGTAGCGTGTCTGCTTCACATTCAATAGGTCGTGAGTTCGAATCTCGTTTAGGGTGAGTGACCCGGATAAGGTTTTTTTCGGGGTTTTCCCTTATCCTGAGAAGACGAATGTCGAGTAACTTTAAACTCCATGGACCCCGAGATCATTTGAGCATCATCTCACCAATTTCGGTCATCGTCCGATATGACCAACCAAGTTAAAGGACGTTAAACTAAAAAATAAAAAAAAAAAAAAAAAAAGAGTTATTTTTTTGTTTCATTTATATAGCTCCCTTTAACTCATTGTCTGTAGGTTTTACGTTGGGTTTTAAACTACTTTATTTCCTCAAACACGCACACATTCACTCTCACATACATACTTCCAGGCTCTGTGGGGGATAGGCAATAATTCTGGTTAAAGAAACATTCCCCGCCCCAGCCGGGAATCGAACCCGGGACCTCCGGGTGAGAAGTCAGCTCGCTGACCACTCGACCACGGAGGCAGTCCATAAAGGTCTTGTATTCCACCAAAAAAAATCAATTTCGAAATTTCACCGGAAATATATGCGGTCCCTTGAGTCCGAAAAAAGCATGTTTAGAAAAAGGCCCGTGTGCGTGTCTGTGACTGTAGCTCAAAAACGAAAAGACTGTTAGATACCAAACTTGAGATTTAGGGTTTGATATCTTCCAAGGATCAGCTGATTACCAAGCGGGATGCCTGAGTTCGTTTCCCAGATTTTTCTCCCGCTAGGAGACCTGGTTCGGGGTGCACTCAGCCTCGTGAGGTCCCTGGGGGGCCAATTAAGGAGCTACTTGATGGAAAAGTAGCGTCTGCAGGTCATGAGGACCGCATTAACCGGCCGAAGCGGGGTTCGAGGCGCTGACCACGTCTCACTCTCCAATACTGCACCCAATCCGTGAATCATGGACCGAGATGGGTGACGCAGCGGCCAGACGGTAGGACAAGGTCTCTTGTAGCTGTCGTGCCATGGAGTTACTATCTACCAAGGATGCGAAACAAAGCTTTTCAAGAACCCCCCACAAGCTACCCTTTACATAGAAAACTTTTCGAAAAGTTTTGTAAATTCTAAAAAATGGCTGTAACAATTTTGATTAAAATTTCGCATATTAAATATATTTACATTTTGGATGAATTTTGCCGAATTTTGCTTAACTGTCAAACCACAAGAGATAGACAAAAACGTACTACACAAAAAATGTAGATCTCGTTAAAAGACACAATTTAGGTCCTTTACGATTTTGCTGTGGAGGTAACCGTTTCCGAGATATTCCTTGTTATTGGTTTCAGTTGTAAAGTACTTAACCCTTAACGATTGCTTTTTAAACATTTCACTGTCCGTTTAGCATAGCACATTCCTTTAGTTCCCTTCTTCTTATAAGCAACTAAGTAATAAGAATATTCTGCTAATGTGTATCTCGATTAGCATTGTAAGAAGTTTACAGAGCAGGTAGTGAAAGTCATGTGAGTGTAACATATCAAATTATTTATTTCTGTTTCCTTTAAATGGTTCTCAAGATAATGGATGCTTGAAATACCGGTGTGATGAATAAAAAGTAAATTATTTCCGAATAGGTTTTAAGGTCCTGGTTTTTATTTATTTTATAGAATTTTATATAAATGGGAAACTGTTAGAGATGGCAGTTTTCTAATGAATATTTTTTTCAATGTCGAGTTTTTTTGTTTTTTAAATATTCTCCATTGTTTTCTAACTCTATATATAACTAACATTTTTGCATGTAAAGGGCAGTCAGTAGTGGGGGAATTTTCCTCAAAATTTTTGTGTCGCAGTCTTGGAAGATACTAAAATTATATACCTATCAAATTTGATATTATCGTTATTATAAGTTATCGTGTTCACAGACACATGGACACTCTGACACACGGACATTTTTCTTAAAATGTGTTTGGGGGGGGGGGGAACAGGCGACCCTAAGACGTCTATTTCCGGTGAAATCTCTGTATCGAATTTTTGGCACTTTTGGAACCTGGAAAGCTTAGGCTGCGTTTACTAAAATTTAAAACTGTAAAAGTTGTACGTCTTTCACCGAAAAGCCAAACTTAAATGAAATTTTCATACAAAGAGTAAAAGTTTCCTCTTCAGTCACTATATGAGGATTGCACGGCCTACTGTATATTAATTATTTTAGGGATTTTAAACTCAGAAAGTGTGTACTTTCTTTGCGGTATACAAAACAATTTTGAACCATAATTTAAAGTGAACAAAATCAGTGGAAAATTACTTAACACAAATCATATTACAACTGTTAAATATCGGGTTTATTTGTGACACGGCATACCCAGACCCAGAGCAGATGGCAGGCTGAGGGCAGCCCGAGGTGTGTTAGACGTGTCCCTGTTCTCGGAGAGAACTTAACCACGTACTGACGGGATTGTGGGGTTTGCAGGATGGCGGGTGAGAGATGGGGATGTTGAGTGACAAGGGGAGGCAAGTATTGCTCCTTGACGGATGCCTGTAATGGTGCAACGGCCCTTGTGCACCGCTAGTGTGAAGTTTATTCAAAAGTTTATTTTGGGTATTTTCATTTTGATATCCAAGCAACTCTTGAAGGATTGTAAGGAGCTTAGCCGTAGCAGCTTTTGGAGGTGCTCCTTCGTTACCGGGGATGCCCGCAAGCCATGCGGGGAAGCCAGTATCACCTGAAGCGGCGGTTTGTGGGATCGTAATCCCCAAGAGACCTAATGAGGGCGCTCCGATGGAATGGTAACCCTTCGTTGAATTCTGTTGCCCGACGCCTAATCTCGTCCTCCAGGTATGGTAGACCAGAGGCTTTGTGCAGGAGTCTCGTAGGAAATCGTCGAGGAACGGAATAGATGGCCCGAAGGCATCTATTCTGTACCTGTGAAGCAACAGCAGACTGGAATCTGCCGCCATGCCCCAGATCTCACAGGCGTAGATTAGTAAGGGGACTATAAGGGCCCTCAAAAGGCGCAACTTAAGGGGAACCGGCATCGTAGCGAATCGATTGTCTATTTATAGGTAAATTGAAGTTAAGAAGTCATAAAACTGATGTTAAAGCTCCAATAATCCGCCGACTCAACTTGGAAAGTCTGTAGATGGCACGTCATTGTTGAAATTGCAGTTTTGGACTCGCCTGCCGCACCATTTTTGCTGTTGAGACAGTTCATTATTGACTGAGGTAATTAAAAATTGTCAAACACGTTGTCAAGCAGTAAAATTGTGGAATCTTGAATATAACGTAAAACCTGCATGCCCGCCCGCCCGCCCCTGGGGATGGCGACAGGTTGGCGGACACATGGTCCTGCTGAACAAAGAGAGGGGACACTTCCCCTCAGATGTGTGTGCTGGAGCCAGTTTCTAGATGTAAATTTGGGAGTGGAAGTCGAAAAGCTGCAAGGAGCAGACATGTGTGTTACGTGAAGAACTTAATCATTGTTTCACGAATAGTAATGCGTTATCCAAGGCACTCACGTCCTACAAATTAGAAACTTCGTCGAGAAACAAGCAATTTATACATTCGCTATACAGTTTGTGGCGTGCTTCATAGAATATTTCCTTTTTACTTCAATGTGTAGTTGGTGCAAACACCGGAGTGAGAAGTTACTAAAAGCAACAAACACTTATAATAAAAGGTATAAACACGTGGTATTTTTGTAATACTACACTCCCTGAAAAACCAAGAGTGCCCATATTGCTCGTGGAAATATGATTAATTAATAAGTAACAACTGTGGGACTACCCCACTGTGAAAGCCGTTCTGATTCTGCAGGCTTTCATCTGACATACGCATAATTTTTTTTTTTTTTGGAAATTGCCTTTCTTTTTACTTTCTTATTATATATATATATATATAATGTTCGTGTGTGTGTGTCTGTAGCTGTGGGCAGCATACCTAAAAAACGAAAAGTCCGTTGACTTGTTATTTAAGTTAAGTATCTTCCAAGGATGCGACACGAAGATTTTCAAGAAAATCCCCCTAAGTACGGAGGTGCTGTTCTATTCTCCCAATTTAAGCTGGAAGACACGAAACGCCGCTTTAAAATTATTAAGCATTGTAAGAAATGAAATAAAGTAAGACTTCATTATTTCTTCCTCTGTAACTTATCTTAAAGTATATTTTTAGTTCCTGCACAGAACTTAGTATTTCGAGCTCAGCACTCGTTCTTAGCAAATCACAATCCAAAAAAATCTGATGTGTTCCATTCACATGACTTTCTCTACATCTCTGCAACAAATTATTGTTAAACAGCTTATGCTTCTATTTATTTCATGCCTATCGACAAAAAAGTAGCAGAAATAGTCTTATTACTTGCTTCTTTGTAAGAAGAAGAGAAATAAGGGAGTATCATAGGTTAAAGTGATAGTCAAAAGCTGGTTGCTATGTGGCTGAAGTTCCTTTATTTGTATGGACAGGAGTTGACAAATTCCTGTATGGGAAAAGTTAAGTTTTTCAATGCTGAAACCAAAAACAAGGAATATATAAAAACGACCAACTCCACGAAAAAAATGTATATCACATAAACTGTATGTTTTAATGTGCTCTACATTTTTTGTGTGGTAAGTTTTTGCCCATTTCTTACGCTTTAGCAGTTATGTAAAATTCCGTAAAGTTCACCCAGAGTAAGGTAGTCTTCAGAGGCTATTCCCAGAAAATTTAAAATATGCATTTTATTTGCCAGGTAAATATCTCTAATATACAATATTTTAACCAAAATCGTTAGATCTATTTTTGAGAAAATAAAAATTTTCAAAAAAAGTTCCATATAAAGGGTAGTTTGGGGTGGGAGGATTTTTATCAAAATCTTCGTGTTGCATCCCTGGAAGATTCTAAACTTAAATACCAAGTTTGGTATTTTACCGACTTTTTGTTTTTGAGTTATCGTGTTCACAGACACACGGACTCACGGGCACACACACACACGCACACACACACACACACACACACACACACACACACGCAAAACATTCTCCCTTGATAAAAATAGCCGCGACTACTAAAAAACACCTCCCTTTCACATGAGTGGAAAAGGTAAATTTGGCGGGTAAAATCAGTTCCACAGCGGAGCACGGTAAGCGCGGTTATGATACCTCTTTGAATAGTTTACTACATTATTGGAAATATTTTAATTTTCCTAGAGATGTATAGGTATTCCAATAAAGTTATTTTGTGTCTATTTTCAACGAAAGGTCCCATATTTCATTTGAACGCTCCAAACATTAGCACCGAAGCACACTCACTCGTTTTAATTTAAGTTTTTACTTTCTCTATACGCACTATGTACATAGTGTATAGAGACGGTATTGCACTCCACCCAAAAATTCGATACCGAGATTTCACCGGAAATATATGTTTTAGGGTCTCCTTTATCTAAAAAAAGCATTTTCGGAAAAAGGTCCGTGTGTGTGTGTGTGTGTGTGTTTGTGTGTGAGTGTCTGTGAACACGATAACTCAAAAACGAAAAGTAGGCAAAATACCAAACTTGGTATTTAAGTTTAGTATCTTCCAGGGATGCGACACGAAGATTTTGAGAAAAATCCCCCCACTTCAAACTACCCTTTACATAACGCTTTTTTCGAAAATTTTGATTTTCTCAAAAATGGCTCTAACGATTTTGATTAAAATTTCGTATATTAAAGATATTTACCTGACAAATAAAATGTATATCTTGAACTTTCTGGGAATATCCTCTGAAGAGTAGTTTATTCTGGATGAACTTTACTGAATTTTGAATAACTGCTAAACCGTAAGAGATGGACAAAAGCTTACTACACAAAACATGTAGAGCACGTTAAAACACACAGTTTATGTTATATACATTTTTTTCGTGGAGTTCATTGTTTTTGAGACATTCCTTATTTTTGGTTTCTGCTTTGAAAAACTTATACTTTTCTCATACAGGCATTTGTCAACTGCTGTCCATACAAACAAAGGCATTTCAATGACATAGCAACCAGCTTTTGGTTATCACTTTAAACTGTGGCACTCCCTTATTTCGCTTCTACTTAGAAGGAAGCAAGTAATATGTCTATTTCTGCTAATTTTTTACTGATTAGCATGGAGTAAATAGAAGTATAAGCTTTTTAAGAATAATTTGTTGCAGAGATGTAGAGAAAGTCATGTGAATGGTTTACAGCAGACTTTTTATTTACTTTACACGTACATACACATGGTGTATATAGAAGTGCTATAGAAGTTATTGAATTGCACCCAAAAATTTGTTACCGAGATGTCACTGCAACTATATATTTTGAGAATACAAAATAAGATTTTTAGAAAAATATCCGCACGCGTGTGTGTGGACGGAATAGCTCAAAAACGGAAAGTCTGTCAAATACCAAACTTGATATTTAAGTTCAGTATCTTCCAAGGATGCGACACGAAGGCTTTTAAGAGAAATACCCCACCCTCAACTACCCTTTACATGGAAAAATTTTCGAAAATTTTGATTTTCTAAAATTGGTTGTAACGTATTTAATTAACATATCATATGTTAAAGATATTTGCATGAAAAATCAAATGTACGTCTTGAATTTTCTGAGAAATACCTCTGAAGATATCTTTATTCTGAATGACTTTTGGTGAATTTTGCAAAATTGGTAAACCGTAAGAGGTTGACAAAACTTATTAACAAAAAACGCAGAGCTCGTTAAAACACACAATTTATGTTTTACATATTTTTGTGTGGAATTGACCGTTTTTGAGAATTTCTTATTATTGGTTTCAGTTATAAAATAATTATAATTTTCTTATACTTGAATTTGTCAACTTCATAGAAACAAAGAAACTTCAATCACACAGCAATCACCTTTTAAAATATTTGAATATCGCTTTAACCTATTGTACTCCCTTATTTTCCTTCTACTTACAAGGAAGCAAGTAATAAGACCATTCATACCATTTTTTTTTTCGATTAACATGAAGTAAATAGAAGAATGAGGTTTTTAACAATAATTTATTGCAGAGATAAAGAGAAAGTTATATGAATGGAATACATCAGATTTTTACTTTCTGTACTACACCCTTCTACCCTTATAATAAAACATTTAAATAGCATTTCTATCTTGGTCATCGGACTGGAAAGCCAAACAGATAAGTTAATGCATTATTAAACTGTGCTCCAACACAGGCTCAAACTGCGCAGACGCATTAACTGCTCAGTTTTCCCTCGAATTATCTAGTCATTCATATTTAACAAAAGTATACAAAAATGTGTAATACGATTGTGAATAGCTTGTGTTTTGTTTAAATCTCAACATACACGTCATGTTTTTTATAATTATCGCTTAGGAAACGCACCATTGGACCCTGTAAGCCGTAAAAAGCGCAATAAGATGGAAGCTTTTTACGAGGTAAGTAGAGTGAAAAAACGCTGCTCATCGGCTTATTCTAAACAGCTTTTGGGAGCACTTCGTCCTCACGAGTTTTAAAAGCTAGGCGAGGCAGGAAAGGGGGTGGGGGAGAGAAATAAATCGGATGATGAATTTTGCAGGGGGTTTCCATTGGTTACAAGTAACCTTAAATCTTTGGTAGTCATGGATTTCCATTCAAATGTGTATTCACATTTCTCTGAGTATTAATAAAAATAATTTAAAAAACACAGGGAGATATTTTGCACCTACAGCTATTAATCCGAATTCCCACAAGTTAGTTTATATTCTGTTCCAGAAGTACCCGACCTAATGTATAGATAGCGGTTGTTGTTTCAAACCTTACCAACCTTAGAAAGCTTAAGTTTGAAGTTTACATTGATTAGCATTTGTTTGGCAGCCATCATTAGTGAATGCTCACAGCGAATGTGTAAATGGATAAAACTGCTCATCATTATGCGATACAATACCTTCATTTGAAAGGTCTTAGTCCAACTAATATTAAAGCTGAGCTAGAATCTACTTTGGAGGAGTCTGCTCCTTTGTTTACAACAACGAAATATTAGGTGACAGGGTTTAAGCGTGGCCGTACGAGCTGCCAAGACGAACATCCCAATAGTCAACCAAATGAGGTTACCAGTTCAGAAATTGTAGAAAATCCACAAAATGTTATTGGATGACCGTCGACTAAAAGTGCGCGAGCTATCTGACATTGAAGGCATTTCAAAAAGTTCTGTATATCGCATACTGACTGAAAATTTGAATATGAGAAGGTTGTGTGCAAGGTGGGTGCCACTTTTGCTCGCAATAGAACAAAAACAACGTCGTGAAGATGTTTCAGTCTAGTGTTAGGCAATGTTTCGCTGCAATAAGGTTGAGTTTTTGTGTCGATTCATAGCAACGGATGAAACCTGGGTCCTTAACTTAGCCTAGACGAAGAAACAATCAAACCAGTGGATTGGAAGGAGAGAATCGGCTCCAAAGAAGGCGAAGACAGTTCAATCTGCAGGCAAGATCATGGCGTCAGTTTTCTTTGAGGCACACGGGATAATTTTCGTTGATTATCTCAAAAATAGAAAAGTAACCAATGGCGTATGTTATGCGAACTTGTTACAGCGTTTGAGCGATGAAATCGAGCAAAAATGGCCACATTTAGCGAAAAAGAAACTTTTGTTTCATCAAGACAATGCACAAATTCACACGCTCATTATTGCTATGACCAAAATCAATGAGTTAAAGTTCGAATTACTTCCTCATGCACCCTATTCGCCAGATTTAGCCCCCTCTGATTATTTTCTGTTTCTAAACTTGAAGAAATGGCTGGGTGATAGATGATTTGGCAACAATGAAGAGGTGGAGGCTGCTGTTGATGGCTATTTTACAGACCTCGATAGTTCTCACTATAAACAGGGTTTCGAAGCTTTTGAACATCGCTGGGAAAAGCTATCGAGTTGAAAGTAGATTATGTAGAGAAAAAAAGATGTTTTCCTCCAAAATTTTGTGCTTTCTTTGTTTGTTCGGGTACTTCTGGGGCAGCCCTCTTAGCTATCCCACGTAATATTAAATTCCGAAGTTAACCAGGACTGTAAAACAAATATTGACAACACCGAGAGAGATAGCTCATGCAATTCAGTCTGTAAACCGCTTTTTGGGAGCTCCCAGTTTCAAAACCCGTGTACCAATCACGGTATACGATAGCAAAAGTAACAGTATATGACAATCACCAATGCTCTACTATCTGACTACACATAATGAAAACGGGTAGACTGGACGAAAGAAGTTAGTTAAAATATAGTATTAATATGTCACATTATAATTATTAATAACTTAGTACTTCTTTATATCTCATATAATACCTCTAAACTCATTTATATTCATTTCATTCATTTCAAATATAGGTATTGATTCTAAGTGTATTAAATTATGTACCCCTCAATAAATGTATCCCCTACTGCCATCTACCCGGCACATGTGGAAACAGAGTTACAGTTGTCATGCACTAAGGTTTCTGTGAACACATGTCGAAGCCGCATGTCAAAAAACCCAATGCATAGTTGCCTAACACTAAGGATTCTATGGACACGTGATGAAGCAAGATGAAGGCTAACTGTCCACCACACACTGAGTCAACACATTCTAACATATCCGTCGTGATATGTAACATAAAATAAAAAAACATCTGATGTTATCCATTCACATGACTTTCTCTACATCTCTGCAGCAATTATTGTTAACAAGCTTATGCTTCAAATTTACTTCATGCTAATCGATAAAAGATTAGCAGAAATAGTCTTATTACTTGTTTCCTTGTAAGTAGAAGCGAAATAAGGGAGTACCATAGGCTAAAGTGATAGTCAAAAGCTGATTACTATATTTCTGAAGTTCCTTTGTTTGTATGGGTAGGAGTTGACAAATTCCTGTATGCGAAACGTAGAAGTTTTTCAAAGCTGAAACCAATAACAAGGAATATCTAAAAAACTATCACTCCACGAAAAAAATATATATAACATAAATTGTGTGTTTTAATGTGCTCTACATTTCTTGTATTGTAAGTTTTTGTCCCTCTCTTATGGTTTAACAGTTATGCAAACATCCGTTAAATTCATCCAGAATAAAGTAGTCTTCAGAGGATATTTCCAGAAAATTCAAGATATGCATTTTATTTGTCAAGTAAATATCTTAAGTATACCAGATTTTAATCAATATTGTTGAGCCATTTTTAAGAAAATCAAAAATATCGAATTTTTTTCCATGTAAAGGATAGTTTGGGGTGGGGCATTTTCTTGAAAATCTTCGTGTCGCATCCTTGAAAGATACCAAACTTAAGTACCAAGTTTGGTTTTGAACGGTCTTTTCATTTTTGAGCTATGCTGCCCACAGACACACACACGGACATTTTACTAAAAATGCTTTTTTTTTTTTGGATTCAGGGGGTCTCAAAACATATATTTCCGGTGATCTCGGTTTCGAATTTTTGGGTGCAATACAATACCTTCTCTATACACTATGTATACATATTACGTATAGAGAAAGTAAAAAGCAAAACAGGAACAAAGAGTGTAGTTAATTTTCAGTTAATTGCGAAATGCTGTATCATTATTTCGCTGACGCTACACATAGCACATTTCAGTCTCGATCTTGAAATTTCTTGAAGTTTGTGTACCGGTAGTGGCAAGGAGCAACAGTAACCATAATCACGATCTATCACCCTGCATTTCAGCCTCATTACGTCACTGTGTTGCCTTGGCTGTAGTCGGGCTCTTTGCCGTAACTCGAATTAGACACGTCTGAAGCAAGCCACCTCAAAGTTCATTCCATTCCCTGTCTGGTTGGTCACACTCAGGTCTTACTTGCTGCATACGAAGCAGCTAACAACTTATAATAAGAACCGCCATCCTCCGTTCCCACAACCAAATTAAACACTTTCACGACTCAACCATGTAAAAGTAACCAAAGTTTCCTTTAAGCAACATCAGCAGTAAAACTGCTCTACAAATAAGCTTTTACAAAAGATTCTTCTAATTTCTACGCAACGCTAAACATTAACAGAATGTTCTTATTACTTAGTTCCTTATAAGTAGAAGGGAACCAAAGCAATGCGCTGTAACAATTATTAAAGTGACAGTCAAATGTTTTAAAAGCTATCGTTATGCGATTGTCTCTGCAATTGGTCGATTGGCTGCGCATGCGCAAGCAGACACAACGAACGGAAGACTGTGCATTTCACATTTGAAAGAAGAGCCGATTTTCAGAAACTCCATTTTTACCCCTTATTTCGATTCAGTTTATTTACACACATCTAACCTAACCTCGACGAAATCTCGAAACCTGGCTTTCAATGTTCCGTAGCCATATTGTCTCCGTAACCAATAGGAAAGGCTCAATCTAAAACTGTACTGGAATCTGCAGTCCTGCTCTTTGCTTGGCCAGGAGTAGAACAAAAGAAGAACGTACACTTCCTGTCTGAGAAAACTATAAGTACTTTACAATTGAAACTAATACTAAGGAATATCTCGGAAACATTTACCTCCAAAACTAAAACGCAAAGGACATAAATTGTGTGTTTTGACGAGATCTATATTTTTTATGTAGTAAGTTTATGTCTATCTATTACGGTTTACCAGTTACGCAAAATTCAGAAAAATTCATTCAGAATAAAGAGGTCTTTAGAGGCTATTCCCACAAAATTAAAGATATAGATTTTTATTTGCCATGTAAATATATTAAATATAAGCGATTTTAATCAAAATCTTAGAGCCATTTTTGAGAAAATCAAAAGTTTTGACTTTTTTCCATGTAAAGGGTAGTTTGGGATGGGGAGATTACACTATGTAAATGGTACGTGTACAGAAAGTAATAAAATACGAAGTGCTCCATTCACATGCCTTTCTGTATCTGCTCTACAAACAAGTTCTTACAAAATATTATTCTTTTATCTACGAGTACATCTTGCTAACCAATATAAACATTAGCAGAATTGGTCTAATTACTTGTTTCTTTGTGAGTAGAAGGGAAATAAGCGATATTATGTATTTCAACTCCGAATAGCTAAAAAATTATCAACTCTTCAAAAAAAATGCATATAACATAAATTGTGTATTTTAGCGAGATCTAAAATTTTTGAGGAGTAAGTTTTTATCAATCTCTTACGGCTTACCAGTTATACAAAAGTTAAACACAAATCATCCAAAATGAAGAGGTCTTTAAAACCCATCCCCAAAAAATTCAAAATCTCTATTTCCTTGTCATGAAAGAATCGAAAACATATGACATTTTGATCAAAATCTTTACAGCCATTTTTGAGAAGTTCAAAAATTTTCGAAAAATGTTCTATGTAGGTGGGGCGATTTTCTTGAACATTTTCATCTCGTATCCTTGAAAGATACTGGACTTGAATACCAAGTTTGCTATTTAATTGACTTTTCATTTTGAGCTATGCTGTCCACAGACACAGACGCGCGGACATGTTTCTAATTTTTACTTTCTCTTGCCCCGTATGTACAATGTACATAGGGATAGAGAAGTATTGCATTCCACCCAAAAATTCGGAAATATATGTTTTAGGACCCCCTGAATCCAAAAAGAGCATTTTCAGAAAAAGGTCCGTGTGTCTCTGAACACGATAACTCAAAAACGAAAAGTAGCTAAAATACCAAACTTGGCATTTAAGTTCAGTATCTTCCAGGGATGCGACACGAAGCTTTTGAGAACAATCCCCCCACCCCAAACTACCCTTTACATGGAATTTTTTTCGAAAATTTTGATTTTCTTAAAAATGGCTCTAACGATTTTGATTAAATATCATATTAAAGATATTTACCTATAAAATAAAATGTACATCTTGAATTTTCTGGGAATAGCTTCTGAAGACCTGTTTACTCTGGATGAATTTTGCTTAATTTGGCATAACTAGTAAACCATAAGAGATAGACAAAAACTTACTCTACAAAAATGTAGGCCTTGTTAAAATACACAATTTACGTCATATACATTTTTTTCGTGGAGTTTACCGTTTTCGAGGTATTCATTGTTATTAGTTTCAGTGGTGAAGTACTTATACTTTTCTCAGACGGGAGTGTCCGTTTTTCTTTTTTTCTACTCCTGGTCAAGAGAAGAAGCGATTTGTAATGACAATCGCATAACGACAGCTTTTAAAACATTTGACTATCGATTTAGCCTAGTGTATTCCCTTATTTTCTTCCTACTTATAAGGAACTAAGTAATAATAGCATTGTGCTGAATACCTCGATTAAGAAGGTGCAGAAAGAAGAATAATCTTATGTAAGAAGTTTGTAGAACGGCTAGAGAAAGTCATGTGAGTGTAACACATCAGCTTATTTGTAGGGAGGGTTTTGGGGAATCTCAAAATATATACCTACTCCCTGTGAAATCTCGGTAACGAATTTTTGGATGGAACAATGCCTTCTCTTTGCATTATGTACATGGTATGTGTAGAGAATGTAAAATTGCTTTTTTGGACTCAGGGGACTTCAATACATATTTTCGGTGACATCTCGACATCGAATTTTTGGGTGGAATACAATATCTTCTTATCCACTAAGTATATTGTACATACAGTACAGACAGTAAAAAAAATACTAGCATCCTGTTTCTTTCGGTAGTTAAATAGTTTTAATCTCACGGGTTAGTTTTATAAATCTGCATAAAGATTTTAGTTCTTTGAGGTTATGCATTTTCAAAATTAACATAAACGTACTCAAAAGAGCCTATTTATTTAATGTTATTCGAAAATATCATCCAAATAGTTTGAATCTGAGAGATATAAATGACTGTATGTGAAGTTGTGAAAATATTAAATTTTATTCGTCACTTTAAATGAGGTGTTTATAAAGAAAACATAATTTTCTAAATGAATATTCAGGAATATCCAGTCCATGGTTAATTTCTTCTGGAACTAATCAAGATACCAGAACAAGTTTTTTTCTCTTCCTGTATATGACATTTTATACGCCTAGTTATTTACTCTTATTGGTACATGTCTAGTAACAATTGAGGATACGGTTTAAGATCTTTAACTGTTTTATATTATCTCATACTGCAGCGGTAGAATGAAATTTGCCTCAACCATTGTAGATACACAAGAGAAGTGTTATGAAAAAGTAAATGTAGAATAAAATGTTGCGAAAATATGTTTATTTTCATTACTATTTCAAATATAGTAGATAGACATGAGAAATGTCACGAAGAAGTAAATGATGAACAAAATGTAATATAATTTAATTTCACTACTAGTTATAATAAGTAGAGGAAGTTCTGCAGTCCACTCAAAAACTTCATACCTAGATTTCACTGGAAGTATATGATTTGAGACCTCCCTGAACCCCCCCCCCAAATTTTTACTTTCTCTTGTGTAGAGGAAGTATTGTATTGCACAAAAAATTCCATACCGAGATTTCAACGGAAATACATATTTTAGGACCTTCTGAATCCAACAAAAGTATTTTCAGAAAAAGGACAGCATGTGTGTATGTGTGTCTGTCTGTAGACAGAAGCTCAAAAAAGAAAATACCGTTTAATACCAAACAATACTTTATATAACATAAATTGTGTTTTAATATGCTCTATATTTTTGTGTGGTAAGGTTTTGTGTATCTCATACGGTTTAGCAGTTATGCAAAATTCCGTAAAATTCATCAGGAATAAAGTAGTCTTCAGAGGCTATTCCCAGAAAATTCAAGATATACATATTATTTGTCAGGTAAATATCTTTAATATACGATACTTTAATCAAAATCGTTAGAGCCATTTTTGAGAGAATCAAAAGTTTCGAAAAAATTTCCATGTAAAGGGTAGTTGGGGGTGGGGAGATTTTCTTGAAAATCTTTGTATCCCATCCTTGGAAGAAACCAAGCATAAATACCAAGTTTGGCATTCATCGGTCTTTTCGTTTTTGAGCTATGCTGTCCACAGTCACTCACGCAAACACGCATACACACGGACCTTTTTCCAAAAATGCTTTGTTTTGGATTCAGGGGGACACAAAACATGTATTTCCAGTGAAATCTCGGCACCGAATTTTTGCCTTCTCTATACACTATGTACATAGTACGTGTTGAGAAAGTAAAAAGTAAACAAACCTAGGCTTATGAAGCAAACTTCATCAAACTTGGTGTAGATAGCCGCATACTAAGAAAAACACAAATGCTGTGTCTTCATTTTTCTCTCATGTTCGGACACTACGTGTGTAGTCAGTAAAATTGTGGATTTCCCTTAGTTTTAAAACCTACAGAAACCGTGAAACTTTGTGGAAAAACCAATAGCGTTGATCAGTATTCCAAAACACTTCATCTTTGCGGGCAAAAGTGTTAAACCAAATTTACCAGAGGTGGAACGGTGGGTTTTGTTCGTGTCGGTTGGCATTTGTTTTGCAAATTAAAGAGCTTTGAATAACAACAAACATCAGGTGGTGAGCTTGCACCTTGTTAAACAAACAAGTGAAGCTAACACGTCAAGTGATTGGCACACATGATAACACGTCACGCTTAAACCCTTCCAAATCTCTTCAAATAATTCCGTCACCCCCCGAAAAGGTAATCATTCATACAGACAACCTGCGTGAGACCATCAAACAGGTGTTAATTGAAGCTGATGGTATAATACCCATACGATACCTTCTAATTCAGAAGATGTAAGAAAGCAGAGTCTAACTGTTTTATTGCATTTAGTGTGTCCAAATTAAATACGAGGGCCGTTTTTATTACTTTCTCTATACGTACTATGTACATAATGTATAGAGAAGGTATTGCACTCCGCCCAGATATTCGATACCGAGATTTCACCGGAAATATATGTTTTAGGGTCCCCTTTAACTAAAAAAAGCATTTTCGGAAAAAGGTCCGTGTGTGTGTGTGTATGTGTGTGTGTATGTGTCCTTGTGTCTGTGTACATGATAACTCAAAAACGAAGTCGGTAAAATACCAAACTTGGTATTTAAGTTTAGTATCTTCCAGGGATGCGACACGAAGATTTTGAGAAAAATCCTCCCACCTCCAACTACCCTTTACATTGAACTTTTTTCAAAATTTTTTATTTTTTCAAAAATGACTCAAACGATTTTGATTAAAATATCGTATATTAAAGCTATTTTACCTGACAAATAACATGTAGGTATATTTCGAATTTTCTGGGAATAGCCTCTGAAGAATACTTTATTCTCGGTCAATTTTGCGGAATTTTGCATAACTGCTAAACCGTAAGAGGTGGACAAAAAATTACCAGACAACAAATGTAGAGCACCTTAAAACACACAATTTATGTTATATACATTTTTTTCGTGGAGTTGATTGTTTTTGAGATATTCTTTGTTTTTTTTTCTTAGCTATAAAGACATACTTTTCTCATACAGGACTTTGTGAATTCGTGTCCATACAAACTTCAGTCACATAACAACCAGCTTTTGACTATCACTTTAACCTATGGTAGTTCCTTATTTCGCTTCTACGTAAAAGGAAACAAGTAAGACTATTTGTGCTAATTTTTTTCTGATTAGCATAAAGTAAATAGAAGTATAAGCTTTTTAAGAATAATTTGTTGCAGGGATATAGAGAAAGTCATGTGAATGGTACACATAATTTTTTTTTCAACTTCCGATAGCCTATAAATGAAAGACAACTTCATAGAAAACAATTATTTTATTACTAAAACTTTTGTACACTTATGGTAACTTTTCAACATAATCACCGAAAATATTGAGACATTATCGTACCTGTGCACAAGCTTTGCAATACCCGCTTCAAAAAATGTTGCCGCCGATGATTTCAAATAAGCATTGACTTGTTTTGAAGGTCTTAGCTTGAAAGTGCTGCCCTCCTAACCACGTCTTCAGTTCAGGAAAAAGTGAAAGTCACTGGGTGCCAGGTCAGGACTGTACGGCGGATGATCGAAAATGTCCCATTGAAATTGTTCAAGGAGTCGATGGGTTGTGCCAGCAGTGTATGGACGAGCGTTTTCATGGATTAACACAATTCCAGAAGTCAAGCATTCCTCTTCGTTTGTTTTGAATGGCTCTTCGCAAACTTCGTAAACTACGGAGATCTTTAAAACAGCGACAATGCTCATTTGAAATCATTGGCGGCAACTTTTTTTGAAGCAGGTATTGTAAGATACGACAAATGTCTCAATCTTTCGGTGATTATGTTGAAAAGTAGCCATAGGTGTACAAAACTTTTAGTAATAAAATAATTGTTTTCTATGATCTTGTCTTTTATTTATAGCCAATCGGAGGTTGAAAAAAAAAACGGCCCTCGTATTTTATTTTCAAAATCAATCTAATTTTAGAGGAAGCTGTTGCCAATGGTGATTTTTAGCATTTTGAAATTATATATTTAGCACATTGATTTATGCATTAAGCATTTTGTAGCATTAATACATTTTCAATTTAGCATTTTATAGCATTTTGAAGAAAAACTTACACGTAAACGGGAACTGATCTCTCAACAATATCAACAACGGCAAAATAATGAAATATTGTTGACATAAACAGTAAGCATATGCGATAAGAACCATGTGTCAATAATGCATACATAAGGTCAGTTTCCTCATGACTTTTACTGTCATTTTTGTATACAAATTTATGTACAAATTTTTGTAAATAAAGTAGAGTCCGTTTCTTTAATGTTTGTTAACAACAAAATATAATTGTTATTTACATTTGATAACTATGAAATTTATTTAATTCTGTATGCCAAATTCAGATTTATAATATGTATTTCACAAACAGAAGAGGGGATTAGTTCCGCATTTAAGATCAGTACGGTGGACAAGTGTGTCAGAATCATAAACATTCCAGGGGTGCACAAACTCATCAGATGCAATTTCTGGAAGAAAAGAAAGAAAGAAAGTATATTTAAAAAAAAAAAATCTGATGTGTTCCATTCACATGACTTGAATAACAACAAATTGAAGTTAAAAGCTTATGCTTCTATTTACTTCATGCTAATTAGCAGAAATAGTCTTATTACTTGCTTCCTTGTAAGTAGAAGCGAATTGAGGTAGTTCCATAGGTTAAAATAATAGCCAAAAGCTGGTTGCTATGTAACTGAAGTTCCTTTGTTTGTATGGACAGGAAAGAAATTCCTGTATAAGAAAGGTATTATTTTTTCAAAGCTAAAACGAAAAACCAGGAATATTTTAAAAATGACCAATTCCACGAAAAAAATGTATATGACATAAATTGTGTGTTTTATCGTGAGCTACATTTTCTGTGCAGTAAGTTTTCCCCATCTCTTACGGTTTAGCATTTATGCAAAATTCCGTAAAATTAATCCAGAATAAAGTAGTCTTCAGGGGCTATTCGCAGAAAATTCAAGATATACATTTTATTTGCCAGGTAAGTATCTTTAATATACGATATTTTAAGAAAATCAAAATTTTCGAAAAAAGTTCCATGTAAAGGGTAGTTGGTGTGGGGGGATTTTTCTCAAAATCTTCGTGTCGCATCCTTGGAAGATACCAAACTTAAATACCAAGTTTGGGCTTTAACGTTGTTTTCGTTTTTGAGCTATGCTGCCCACAGACACACACACACACACACACACACACACACACACACACACACACACACACACACACACACACAGACAAACACGCACACGGGCATTTTTCTAAAAATGCTATTTTTATATTTAGGGAGTCTCAAAACATATATTTCCGGTGAAATCTCGGTATCGAATTTTTGGGTGCAATGCAATACCTTCTCTATACACTATGTACATAGTTCGTATAGAGAAAGTAAAAATCAATTATTTCGCAATTTCATAGCATTTTAGTATAATTTTCGCAATTAGTCAATTTCGAATTTTATCGCATTTTCAAAACACATTAAAATGTGATTTAGGGGTCGTGATAAATGAAAATAGAAGAGTACAAGACTTTATCAACATTTCGCGCTATATCGCATCTGCGAAAAGTCACCACCCCTACCAATGGGTATAAAGCTCTTCTGTCAACATAAATGTTTATATGGATTAATAGTCATTTATGCCACAGTCGGATAGTCAGGGAGAACGGCTCCGTTGGCTCTTTGGCTAGATGAAGGCTAGCGGGTCTGGACGAAGAAGCATGCAAGCAGGATGGCCCTCCCTCTCTTACGCTCTGTCACTTGCAGATGTTTTCTGTGTTCATACTACAAAATTATTACTCAGATAGATTGCCTCCGTAGTCGAGTGGTCAGCGAGCTGACTTCTCACCTGGCGGCCCCGGGTTCGATTTCCGGGGAATTTTTCTTTAACCAGAATTATTCCCTATCCCCCACAAAGTTTGGAAGTGCGTGTGTGTGTGTTTGAGAAAAATAAAACGATTTAAACCCGACGCAGAGAACCTACAGACAAACAGTTGTTTTTAATGCAAAAAGGAGGCTATATAAATTAAATGAGTTCCATTCACATGACTTTCTTTACATTTCTGTAATATATTATTGTTAAAAAGCTTATTCTTCTACTTCAATCTATCGAAAAAAAATTAGTAGATCATCTCAATACTTGCTTCCATATAAGTAAAAAGGAAATAAGGGAGAACCATAGGCTAAAGTGATAGTCAAATCTTTTAAAAGCTGGTTGCTATGTGATTGTTTGTATGGACAGGAGTTAACAAATTCCTGTATGAGAAAAGTATAAGTATTTTAAAGCTGAAACTAATAAAAAGGAATATCTCAGAAACGGTCAAATCCACGAAAAAAATGCATAACATAAGTTGTGTGTTTTAACGAGCTCTACATTCTCTGTTAAGGAAGTTTTTGTCTATCTCTTACGGTTTGCCAGTTATACAAAATTCCGCAAAATTCAGCCAGAATAAACATATTTTCAGAGGCTTCCCAGAAAATTGAAGATATACATTCTATTTATCACACGAATATATTAAATATAAGAGATTTTAATCAGAATCGTTAGAGTCATTTTTGAGAAAATCAAAATTTTCGTAAACTCTTCCATGTGAAGGATAATTGGGCTGGGGGGATTTTCTTGAAAATCTTCGTGTCGTATCCTTGGAAGATACTGAACTTAAATACCAAGTTTGGTATTTAACGGTCTTTTCGTTTTTGAGCTATGCTGCCCACAGACACACAGACATACACACCGACAGACACACACACACACGGACATTTTTCTAAAAACGCTTTTTTTTTTTTGGATTCAGGTGGTCCCAAAACAAGTATTTGCGGTGAAATCTAGGTCTCGAATTTTTGGGTGCAATGCAATACCTTCTCTATACACTATTAGAAAAAGTAATAAAATCTGATGTGTTCCATTTATATGACCTTCTCTACATTGCTGTCATAAATTATTGTTGAAAAGCATATTCTTCTATCTACTTTATGAGAATCAGATAAACATTAGCAGAAATTGTCGCAATTACTTGCTTCCTTGTAAGTAGAAGGAAACTAAGGGAATACACTAAGCTAAAACGATAGTCAAATCTTTTAAAAGCTGGTTGCCATGTGGTTGAAATCCGTTTCTATGCAGGAGTTTTCAACTTTCAGTGTGAGAAAAGTTTAAGTATTTTACATCTGAAACAAATATCAAGAAATATCTCAGAAATAGTCAATATAAAATTAAAGTATGCGTCCAGAGACGAGTGCAGTTGGCAGGCTGAGGGGCAGCCCGGGGTGTGTTAGACGTGTCCCTGTTCTCGGAGAGAACTTAACCCCACGTTCTCTCAGGATTGTGAGGTTAGCAGGATGGCGGGTGAGAGTTGGGGTTGTGGAGTGACAGGAGGAGGCAAGTATTGCTCCTCAACGGTTGCCAATTATGGTGCAACGGCCCTTGTGTACCGCTGTGTGATGTTTATTAAAAATGTTTATTTTGAGGTTTTAATTTTGATATCCAAGCAACTCTTGAAGGATTGTAAGGAGCTTAGCCGTAGCAGCTGTTGGAGATGCTCCTTCGTTACCGGGGATGCCCGCAAGCCATGCGGGGAAGCCGGTATCGCCTGAAGCGGCGGTTTGTGGGATTGTAATCCCCAAGAGACCTAACGAGGGCGCTCCCATGGAATGGTAACCCTTCGTTGAACTTTTTTGCCCGACGCCTAATCTCGTCCTCCAGGTATGGTAGACCAGAGGCTTCGTGCAGGAGTCTCGTTGGAAAGCCACGAGGCACAGAATAGATAGCCCGGAGACATCTTAAGGGGAACCGGCATCGTGGACTTCAGCATCGGGTACAAGGAGGCCGTAGCCCAGTAGCCCCGACACCTCAGCTCCCTGATGTGCTCCCCAAAAGTGTCGCCCTCGTCAAGTTTCACCCCCAAGTAGGTTATGGTGATCGTCCATTGTATCCTTCGGTTGAGGTGCGTGAATGTAGGGAAGTTTGCGGGAAAGTGGCGCTTGGTGAAGAGCATAGCGTGGCTTGTCTCCGGGTTGATGGACAACCGCCAACGCTCGAAGCACTCTTGGAAAGTATGGATTAGGAGTTAGTTGCAATATACGTATGATCGCAGACATTCCTGCGCAGGGGCGAGCAGGCCTCGCAAATTGTAGCAAAGAGAATGAACAGACTCGACCCAAAGCAGCTAAAGTATTATAGGTTGGCCGTAAACGCAAAACGGGCCCACATTCGCTGCAAGCCAATACTTTTATTACCGTTCCACAATATTTTAATTACCTTTCAAAGCAGTTCATGTGTATTACACGGTAAGAGCGGCCGAGGGGTGGATTTCCGAGGGGAGAGAGGGAGGGAAGAAGGGTGAGAAAATGGAAGAGAGCGAGAGACAAATACAGAACGCGAAAGAAACAATCCCTACAGTTATATTGTCAGCAGAGTTGCGCATTCTCGTATTTGTTTTTACACATTCGAATTTGCACATTTTCCTATTGATATAAATATATATGTTCCACTACAACAAAGTATTTTAAAACTGAAATCAACAACAAGAAATACTTCGAAAACGGTCACTCTACGACGAAAATGTATGACGTAAATTGTGCGTTTTATCGTGATCTACATTTTTTGTGCAGTAAGTTCTAGTCTATCTCTTACGGTTTATCAATTATGCAAAATTCAATAAAAATCATCCAGAGGTCTTTAGAGGCTATTCCCAGAAAACGATGTGTCTAAAATATATTTGGCACATAAATATCTTAAATATAAGAGATTTTATTTAAAATCGTTACATTTTTTATAAAATCAAAATTCTCTAAATTTATTCTATGTAAAGGGTAGTTAGGGGTAGGAGGATTTTCTTGAAAATCTACGTGTCACACCCTTGGAAGATACTGAACATAAATATCAAGTTTGGTTTTTAACGGACTTTGCGTTTTTGATCTATGCTGTCCGCAGACACGCACACACACGGACCTTTTTCTAGGAATGCCTTTTTTGGATTCAGGGTGTTCCAAAAAATGTATTTCCGGTGAAATAAGGATATCGAATTTTTGGGTCAAATACAGTACCTTCTCTATATATTATGTGGTGAAAGTAAAAAAAATAAAATAAAATATTGATGAGCAATGTCTGAAATGCCAAATTCGTCTTAAGTTCCTCGTGGCACAGCGCCTTGTATACACCATCCGCAATACAGTTGTGTAGCGGCAGCATCAAGTTATCAAAAGTTTCAAATCTTAATATTACTAACCCATATGATACGTAATCATAAAAAATAATAACTTATAATTCCTAAACAATAAACTATCAATACTAACTAAAAAAAAAATCTGATGTGCTCCATTCACATGACTTTCTCACATCTCTGCAACATATTATTGTTAAAAAGCTTGTGCTTCTATTTACTTCATGTTAAAGTGATAGTCAAAAGCTGTTTGCTATGTGACTGAAGTTGCTTTGTTTGTATGGACACGAGTTGACAAATTCCTGTACGAGAAAGTTATGTTTTTCCAAGCTGAAACCAAAAACAAGGAATATCTAAAAATCGGTCAACTCCACGAAAAAATGTTTATAACATAAATTGTGTTTTTTAAAGTGCTCTACATTTTTTGCGTGGTAAGTTTTTGTCCATCTCTTACGGTTTAGCAGATATGCAAAATTCCGTAAAATTGATCCAGAATAAAGTAGTCTTCAGAGGCTATTTCCAGAAAATTCAGGATATACATATTATTTGTTAGGTATATATCTTTAATATACGATAGTTTAATCAAAATCGTTAGAGCCATTTTTAAAAAAATAAAAAATTTCGAAAAAGTTCCATGTTAAGGGTAGTTGGTGGTGGGGGGATTTTTTTTGAAAACCTTCGTGTTGTATCCTTGGAAGATACGAAACTTAAATACCAAGTTTGGTATTCAACGGTCTTTTCGTTGTTGAGCTACGCTGTCCACAGACAGACAGACAGACAGACAGACAGACAAACACCCGCGGACCTTTTTGTAAAAATGTTTTTTTTTTTTTTTTTTTTTTTTGTATTTAGGAGATCCTGAAACATATATTTCCTGCGAAATCTCGGTATCAAATTTTTGGGTGGAATACAATACTTCCTCTATACACTATGTAGAGAAAATAAAAATAGCAGAAATGGTCTTATTACTTGCTTTCATGCAAGTAGAAGGGAAATAAGGGAGTACTATAGGCTAAAGTGATAGTCAAAAGCTGGTTGCTATGTGATTGAAGTTCTTTTGTTTGTATGGACAGGAGCTGACAAATCCCCGGATGAGAAAAGTATAAGCATTTTAAAGCTAAAACCAATAACAAGGAATATTTCAGAAAGATCAACTCTACGAAAGAATATATATATATATATATATATATATATATATATATATATAAATTGTGTGTTTTCACGAGATCTACATTTTCTATTAAGTAATTTTTTGTCCATCTCTTGCGGTTTATTAGTTATGAAAAATCTAGAAAAATTCAACTAGAATAAAAAGGTCTTCAGAAGCTATTCCCAGAAAATTCAAAGTATATATTTTATTTGTCGTGTAAATATCTTTAATATACGGTATTTTAATCAAAATGTTAGCGCCATTTGTGAGAAAATTATGCTTTTCGAAAACATTACCATATAAAGGGTAGTCGGAGGTGGGGGGATTTTCTTGAAAATCTTCGTGTTGCATCCTTGGAAGCTATGGACCTTAAATACCAAGTTTGGTATTTTACCAACTTTTCGTTATTGAGTGATCATGTTCACTCACACACAGACGCACACTGTCAATGCGACTTGGGCTGCCATCTGTCCACAGAAGGTTAAAGCATATAGACTAAAGGGTTACCCTAGCGCCATCTGCTTGTCGCAAAACACAGTAGCGCGGTACGTGGGGATGTGACTTCGAAGGACTGGCTGAAATCTGATGTCATCCTGATGGAGGCAGACTACAGTGGCTTTCAAATGGGATGAGGTTTGCCCTTGAGCGCCATCAGCCAATCGGAGTGCGGCTGTGTTGACTTATTCCATTCGCGCTTAACTGGGGAGTAACACGCTAAGTGATTCCGTCTCTCATAAATACGACTTGCGATAAGACAAAATATTCAAATTTTGCAAAAAATAATTCACGAGGAAAATAGGGAGTAATCCTTGCTCTTGACAGTTCGGGTGGTTTCGCGTAAGATTGGCTATGCTGCCTTTGCGACGTTGCCAGAGTAACTAGTTACAACAGCTAATTACAAATGTCTCTACCGTGTGTAACGACGAATATAAACAGTGTACATATTAAATGAATGCCGATAATAATGAAAGTAATTCGTTATTATTGTTGTTAACTGAAAATAACAGTGATACTGTAACGCATGTAGCATATATTGGGTATTTACAATATAGAATAGATTAATGCAAAATAACTCGTTACAACGAGATAAAGGTATAAGAAAATGATTTTGACCAGTTTAGAATTTCAATGGCTCATCATTCTGGAAAGGATCATCGTCGTCGTCACCAAGACATATCATTCGTGGTTCACATTCACTGATGATTCCAGGTAATTCCTGTGCTTTTTGTATTATTTTGTGCACATGATTAAGTTTCTTCTTCTCTGAAGCCGCGCCCAACCTCGTCACACCTTCCCGCAAAAGTCTATCCACCTCTATAATTGTGAAAGTCTTGTTACGTTCCCTCACGTACAAACAAACACCAAAACACTATCAACAAATATAAATAACAACGAATAACAGGTATCTTGTACAGAACAGCTCAACGCACGTGTTAGGAGTTCGCAAACTGAGCACGTGGTTGGAAATAGCCAGATATTGCAACGGTGCGGCATCTAGATGCGTTTCTGTTGCCTGACCTACCGACCGGAATGCTTCTTTGTGATTGGTTCAGAAAGTCAAACGGGTAAAGCTAGCTTTCCATCTGTTTTCTGTGCATGTACCAACTTAACTCCTAAATGTCAAGTGCAAGGATTCAGCGGCGGGGGTATAGCACCAACTATTCCTGAGCGAGTTTAACGCCCGCTTTTATATAGGATGATTTATATAGAGCTGACACATTTCTTTCATTAATTGTTTCAAAACGTGTTATGCTAGCGACAACTTATTATACCTAAATTGTAGAGGAATTTTGGGAGATTATTTACCTCTATATCAAATGTTGAAAATGTCCTCCATCCTGCAAAAGGCACAACTCAACACGTCGTTCCATGTTACTGGCCACTCGTTGGAGGACTCTGTTGTCAATAGCTTGAATCTCCTTTGTGATGTGCTTCAGATCGTCCAATGTCTGTGAACGGATGGCGTAAACCCTGTCTTTTAAGTAACCCTATAGAAATAAGTCCGGCGAGTCAAATTCGAAGATCTCGGTGGCCACAGGTTCCTGGAAATTATCCGATCGTCAAAGAAACTTACAAATAAGTTCATGGATTCATTTGATGTATGGCATGTAGCGCCATCTTGCTGAAAATATCCTTGACTCAGCTCTACATCGTCGTGCATTTTCACGTTGACTACAGGAACAGCATGTTGAAACCACTGCCAACAATGCGATTAGGAATAAAACATAAACATCTGAGCATCTAGCGACAAGGAATCGAAACTGCAGAGCATTCTGCTTAATTTGGTCTAAAATTGGGTCATTGAATGAATTTCCAACGGAATAATTAAAGTAAGAATTGTGTGAGTTCTACATAAATCACTGCTAATACATGGAATGAAGATGGAGCACCGGTGGAATGCGATGGTGGGGGAAAGCGATGAGTCTGGAGAAAATCTGCTTCTACGCCGCTTTGTCCACCATAAATTTCACATGCGATCCGTTAGTGAGAGCCGAGTGGTGCTTGGCCGTTATTCTTGAGTGAACATGTTCTCATCCACATAAAAACAAATGAGTAGTTAACAACGTAAGTAAATGCCTATTCATTTAATTTAATTATTTAATCCAAACATCGAAAATCAGCATAACCTATTGATTTTTGTTTGATTACAGGAATAGAGATCACATACCGCACCTACTAACCCTTCGGCATATTTGGATGAAGCTGACCCAACCTTGCCAGAGTTCACACAGAAGTTTGTCAATGTTAAAAGAATCTGATGTGTTACACTCAAATTACTTTCTCTACAAACTTCTTACAAAAGATTCTTCTTCTTCCTACACAATGCTAATCAAGACAAATATTAGCAGAATGTTCTTATTACTTAGTTCCTTATAAGTACAAGGGAACTAAAGGAATGCACTATGCTAAACTGATAGTCAAATGTTTTAAAAGCTATCGTTATGCGATTGTCATTGCAAATGGCTTATTTTCTTAGCCAAGAGTAGAACAAAATAAAAACGGGCACTACCTGTCTGAGAAAGGTTGTATAAGTACTTTACAATTGAAACGAATGACAAGGAATGTCTCGGAAACGGTTACCTCCACTACAAAAACGTAAATAACATAAATTGTTTACGGTATTTACATTTTATGTTTGGTAAATTTTTATCTATTTCTTACAGTTTAGCAGTTAAGCAAAATTCGCAAAATTCATCAGAGGCTATTCCCAGAAAATTCAATATATACATTTTATTTGAGATATACAGGATTTTAATCAAAATCGTTAGTCATTTTTAAGAAAATCAAGATTTTGCAAAAAAATTTCCATGTAAAGGGTAGTCTGTGGCGGGGGGATTTTATTGAAAATCTTCGTGTCGCTATGCTGCCTCCCACACACGGACCTTTTTCCAAAAATGTTTTTTTTTAATTCAGAGGGACCCAAAACATGTATTTCTAGTGCAATCTCGGTTTCAAATTTTTAGGTGGAATTCAATACCTTCTCTTTCGACTATGTACATAGTGCATACGAGCTAGAGAAAGTAAAAATGCGCACTATAGTCACTCGCCAACTTTCACTTATGAATATAGGCAACGTATACGCTACTCTGGCGGCAAGTTTGGTTACTAACAAGAGGATAACAGAGACAGTGGAGTAAGAATATTAGCGTATGCTAAGATGTCAAGTATCGAACCTCCTGAAAAAGTAAATACTACAAGAAGGCGGAAAGGGAACAACTGCTGTGTTGTAGCATGTAATAGTACCTACAAGCAGACCAGCTATTGCCTTTTATTCTTTACCCACGCGGGAAACTGAAGCGCAAAGCAGAAATACATGTATTCAAGCTGTACATAGAAAGAAGTGAGTACACTAATTTTATATTGTATCTAAAAGCAGTAACATATGCTTAAAAATTAACTGCAGCATATATACTATATTAGATTAAACGATTCATTATGCAAATAGTCTGTTAATTATTATTATTATTACTTTTATTTTTATTATTAACTTTTGTGTACGTTCATACTTTATATTTCATTTTCAGTCCTGAAGGGGTCAACGTGAGAACCTAAGCCCGCAACAAAAATTTGCAGCATTCACTTCATTGGAAGTAAAAGGTCAAGACATCCACACAGTTTGGTACATGTTCCCAGTATATTTCCAGATGTGCACAAAAAGATTTCGACCTTTTGAAACAGCAGTTTCAGTCAAATTATGCACTTTATAGGCAGAAAACCACAAATAATACCTATATCGCACATGACTTCCGCTTCTAACTATCCTCCTAATAATACAAAGCATGGCACGGAGCGGCGCCACCAGTACGATTTTCTGGTGCCTATACCCAGAGTTTTATTCCCATCAGTATTATTTGAAGCGTAGACTATTTTGCAGCGAACGCCCCCAAATGACCCGATACGCATGTATGCTACTACTTTTCTTATTCCTTTATTGTGCCGACCTGCGCCGGGCTTATGCGCGAAAGCCCTTTTAGGCCATAGCGAGTTGTTTTCGCATTATTGTTTTATTATTTGCCAAATGCAAAGCGCCCTCCTAAATACACGGCTGGCCGGGCGGCGCGATGGAATGGGGCAGAAAACCTCAGATGCAATTTATGAGACATTACAGCAAAGCTAACGGCAATTTTTATTAGCAATAACGAGGATTCGGACAGTACTAGCGCCGCTATATATAGTTACATCGTCTGTGATAAAAAACGACAAAAAAGGAGAGAAAAAAAGTTTCCGCTATGGTGGAGAGATGCTCTCGTGATTCATGCATACATGGGCACTCAGCTATGCAGGTCTATATCATCTAGTAACAATCGGGACAATGAGATGGTGTTGGGTTATAATGGCGCTCGTATAACAGAGGTGGCCATGGCCAGCGCCGGAAGTTTCCAGTGTTGCCCACTACCGGGAAAAGCGATAATTAAAACAGAAACGGGCGATGGTGAGGGGATCGCCACAGCGTCGCATCTTTACTTCAGGCTTGGCAACTTTGTAACACAAAAAAAGCTATGAAAAATGGAGTGCTCTTGTTTTGTCTCTTAGTAGCGGGGTACAAGGTCTGCTGGTTTCGAATTGAATGAAGTGAAAAGATGTGGTATGCGGTAGCATTTGATTTAAAGGGCAGAGAATGCAATCTCATCTTCTCTTTATTCCGTCCCTTACTTTTTACTTTCTCTACACATACCACGTATATAGTGCATAGAGAAGGTACTGTAATGCACCCAAAAATTCGATACCGAAATTTCACCGGAAGTACAAGTTTTGGGCCCCCGAATCCCCAAAAAAAGTTTTAGAAAAAGGTGTGTGTGTGTCTGTGGACAGCATAGCTCAAAGACGAAAAGACCGTTAAATACCAAACTTGGTATTTAGGTTTGGTATCTTTCAAGAATGCAACACGAAGATTTTCAAGAAAATCCACCCCCCCATCCAACCCCAACTACCCTTTACATGGAAGTTTTTTCGAATTATTTGATTTTCTCAAAAATGAATAACGATTTTAATTAAAATATCGTGTGTTAAAGATACTTACCTAACAAATAAAATGCATATCTTGGATTTTCTGGGTATAGCCTTTGAAGACTATTCTGGATGAATTTTACGGAATTTCGCACAGAAAATGTAGAGCTTGTTGAAACACACAGTTTATGTTATATCCATCTTTTCGAGCAGTTGTTTGTTTTTTAGATATTCCATTTTGTTTTGTTTTGATCTTTAAAATACTTATACTTTTCTTATAGGGAATTTGTCAGCTGTCATTCAAACAAAGGAATTTCAGTCAAACTACAACCAGCTTTTGACTATCACTTTAACCTATGGTACTCCCTTATTTCCCTTCTACTTACATGGAATCAAGTAATAAGACTATTTCTGCTAATTTTTTCTCAATTAGCATGAAGTAAATAGAAGAATAGTCTTTCTAACAATAATTTGTTGCAGAGATGTAGAGAAAGTCATGTGAATAGAACACGTCAGATTTTTAAAATATGGGGTGACATATCTGACTACTATAATAGTAAAAAATCTTATGCATTTCATCCACAACTTTCTCTACTTCTGTGCAACAAATTATTGTTAAAAAGCTCATTCTTATATCTACCTCATGTTAATCGATTAGCAAACATGGTCTTGATACTTGCTGCCTGTAATAGAAAGGAAATAACTAGGCTAAAACGATAGTCAAATCATTTAAGCTCCGTTTGCCATGGCTTAATTTTTCGTAACTGGTTAACCGCAAGAGATAGACAAAAACTTACGACACAAAATGTAGATCAAGTTAAAACTCACAATTTATGCCATATACGTTTTTTTTCGGAATTGAACATTTCTGAGATGTTCCTTGTTATTTGTTTCAGATTTAAAATTCTTCAACTTTTCTCACACGGAAGGTTGTAAATTCCTGACCCTGCAGAGAAATGGATTTCAACCACATGGCAACCAGCTCTTAAGAGATTCGGTTTAGCCTAGTGTATTCCCTTATTTACCTTCTGTTTGCAAGAAATCCAGTAATTATGAAAGCTCCTACTAATTTTTATCCTGATTATCTTAAAGTAGAAAAAAGAATAAGATTTTTAATAATAATTTGTTACAGCGATGTAGAGAAAGTCATGTGAATGGAACATCAGATTCTTTTTTATGTTTTCTCATTTGTTTGAATTTTAGAAGAGCGGTACCTAATATGATTCATTCATACCGACAAATAAAATAAAGGTAATGTACGATTACCATCTATACCCCCACCGCTGAATCCTTGCACAGTTAGGAGTTAAGTTGGTACCCCACAGAAAACAGATGAAAAGCGTTACCCGTTTGACTTTCTGAACCAATCATAAAGCAGACCTCCGGTCGGTCAGACAACGAATCTAGATGCCTCACCGTTGCAATATCTGGCTATTTCCAACCACGTGCTCAGTTTGTGAACTTCTAACATGTTCATAGAGTTGTTCTGTACAAGTTACATATTATTCCTTGTTATTTATATTTATTGTTATTGTTGACAGTGTTGTTGGTTTTTGTACGTGAAGGAACACGGCTTCATGGAAGAAGAAAAGTGAATCATGTGCACAAAATAATACGAAAAGCACAGAAATTAGCCGGAATCATCAGTGAATGTGAATCACCAATGATATGTCTTGGTGACAACGACGATGTTGATGATGACAATGACGATGATGCTTCCGAGAATGATGACGACTGAGACTTGGTTGGAATTGAGCAATTAAAATTTTAAACCGATGAAAATCACTTTGTTATACCTTTCTCTCATTACAATAAGCTATTTTGCCTTTTTGTTCAATATTGTGGTAAATATGTAATGTATGCTACATGTGTTGTAGTATCACTTATTTTCAATTAACATAAATAATAACGAATTAGACTCATTATTCATAGGCATTCATTTCCTATGTACACTGTTTATATGCGTCTTTACACACGATAAAGGCATTTGTAATCAGCTGTTGTTGTTTACTAGATACTCTGGCAACGTCGCAAAGGCTGCATAGCCAATCTTACGCGAAACCAACCGAACTATGAGACCGCTAATTAACCTCGTCGTAATAATGACAATCATTCTATTACTTATCTAGATGTATATAAGTAAAGAAAGTTAACATTTATTAAATTGTATACATAGAAACCAAGAAGTCAGTTGTTGACTTGAAAGCTACACAGAATGCTGACGCCAGACTGGAGAGAGGGGTGAGAAGCTGAAACCAATAACAAGGAATATCTCAATAACAATCAGTTCCACGAAAAACAATGTATATGGCATAAATTGTGTATTTTATTGTGATCTACATTTTTGTTTAGTAAGTTTTTATCTATCTCTTACGGATTACGATTTATGCAAAATTCGATTAAAATCATACAGAATAAAGAGATCTTTAGAGGTTATTCCCAGAAAATTCAAGATATACATTTTATTTGGCTTGTAAATATCTTAAATATAAGAGCTTTTAATCAAAATCGTTAGAGTTATTTTTGAGATAGTAAAAAAATTCGTAATTTTTTCCATGTAAAGGTAGTTTGGGGTGGAAGGATTTTTCTTGAAAACCTTCGTGTCGCATCCTTGGAAGATACCAAACTTAAGTACCAAATTTGGTATTTAACGGTCTTTTCATTTTTGAGCTATGCTGTCCACACATACACACACAGGACCTTTTTCCAAAAATGCTTTTTTGGATTCAGGGGGACCCAAAACACGTATGTCCAGTGAAATCTCGGTATCGAATTTTTTGGTGGAATACAATACCTTCTCTATACAATATGTGCATAGTAAGTGTAGGGAAAGTAAAAATCCTAGAGAACCTGTTTTGCTTCATTTATATTAACTTCTCAAACGTAATATTTAGTAAGAAGCACTTGGTATAACAACCATTAGTTATATTACATCTGGATGAGAATCGTTCACGGAAACCAATCTCTAATTAGGGCAGTCTGCTACCGTGAACAGTTGCTAATGGAAGGTAATTCGACGTGGGCATCAAAACTAAAGAAACCATTGGGATGGGATACATTTAGATGACGGGGCAGGCAAACAGACGGAGTATATAGAGAAAAATTAAGAACCGCCTCTGTGTTATTGATAGACAGCAAATAATTGCGCAATGCACAGGGAAGGTTTCATTAGAAGTACAGTCTGTGTTAAAATCGGATTGGGGTATGGAGCAATGCATCAAACTCATTAGAGAGGGGGTCGCGTTGATTAGACTAGGAGCATGGAGGAGCACAAAACTTGCTGACGAGAATGGTATGAAAATCTGCTCCATTTGCGAAGAGGAAGAGTCATGGACCCACATCTTGGCAAATTGTAGGGGAACGGAGGAATGGAGGGAAACATATTTACCGCGATGCTTTACCACCGCGAATGTAGAGCTAGAAGCATGTTGGACACTACTGGCAGACACGGAAGACTTGGACGGACTACGCACAGCTGAGATCTGTGAAGTCTGCCAATAGAGAAGGAGGGGGGATAGGAACAGCTAAACAAAAGCGATTACAATGTTTTAATACATATATTTCATGTAATATTTATATCATTGTTGGTGTTATGGTTTTATATATTGTGTATATATTTCTTTTAAACGTGTTTATCTATTATAAGAGGATGCATTTAAGCTTCTGTGTACTCCGTGCTGTACATTTAAATTTCTGTACATTAATATCTTTGTATTTTTATTTTCTTGTTTACTGTTTAGATTCTTTGTTGTTGTTTTAATATTGCTTTTTTGATTTTGTGTTTTACAAAAGCACATACGGTCTGTAAATCCGTGCGATTGTTGAAGTTCAAAGTATGACATTGTTATATCAATAAATACACTTATTCATTCATTATATTACATCTGAGCTAGCTTTGGTTTCAACTTATGATGATGCACTTAGAACTTGCTTCTGAAGAACCAATTTATTCGGGAAATAATCGATTACAACGATCTGAATGGTTCATTGAAGTGCTTTCGAATTAAGTAAACTAGTTGAATGAGGAGGTGGAGGTTGTTGTTTGGAGCGGGTATTAGCAAATCTGACTTGGATTTTCTCTGCCTCCCGAAAGCTGCAAGCTGGTCCTCCGATAAACTTGGTTATTAAAGCCGTTGCCCACTCCCCTCAATATGATCGGTTCCAAAAGCCAAGTTTAAGGTGCCATTAGTGCGCTACTATCGGGTCTCAACTCCGCCTTAAGACCCTCGTAGCCTACCTCCCCATCTGCAAAGTACCGCTTCTCTCCTAGGTCCACCATTGGGGAAAATTCAGCTATGGATGGGGGATTCATTAACATGTTGCCTGCATTAGTATATTACATATGCCATTTTTCCTTTAATTCAAGTTTAAAACTGGAGTTCACGTGACTTTCTCTACATCTCTGCAACAAATTTTTATTAAAAAGTTTATGCTTCTATTTACATCATACTAATGGAGAAAAAATTAGCAGAAATAATCTTATTACTTGCTTCCCTGTAAGTAGAAGCGAAATAAGGGAGTAGCATAGGTTAAAGTGACAGCAAAAGATGGTTGCTATGTGACTGAAGTTCCTTTGTTTGTATGAACAGCAATTGTTAAATTCCTGTATGGGAAAATTATAAGTTTTAAAGCTGAAACCAAAAATCAAGGAGTATCTAAAAAACGATCAACTCCGCGAAAAAAATGTATATAACATAAATTGTGTGTTTTAATGTGTTCTACATTTTTTGTGTGGTAAGTTTTTGTCTATCTCTTTCGGTTTACCAGTTACACAAAATTCCGTAAAATTCATCCAGAATAAAGTACCCTTCAGAGGCTATCCTCAGAAAATTCAAAATATAAATTTTATTTGTCAGGTAAATATATTTAATATACGATATTTTAATCAAAATCGTTAGAGCATTTTTTTAGAAAATCAAAATTTTCGAAAAAAGTTCCATGTAAGGGGTAGTTGGGGTGGGGTGATTTTTCTCAAAATCTTCGTGTCGCATCCCTGGAAGATACTAAACTTAAATACCAAGTTTGGTATTTTACAGACTTTTCGTTTTTGAGTTATCGTATTCACAGACACATAGACACTCTGACACACGGACACACACACGGACCTTTTTCTGAAAATACTTTTTTTGGATACAGGGGACTCTAAAACATATATATCCGGTGAAATCTCGGTATCTATTTTTTTGGTGGAGTGCAATACCTTCTCCATACACTATGTACATAGCATGTATTAACTTGGTATATAAGTTTAGTATATCGCAAGGATACGACATGAAGATTTTGAAGAATATTCCCACACCACAAACTATCCTTTACATGGACAATTTTGATTTTCTCCTGAATGGCTCTAAAGAGTTTGACTAAAATCTCTTATATTTAAGATATTTACATGACAAATAAAATGTATATCTTGAACTTTATAGGAATAGCATCGGAAGATCTCTTTATCCTGGATCCATTTTGTTAGATTTTGTATAACTGGTAAACCAAAAGGTTAGACTAAACCTTACTACACAAGAAATGTAGATCACGATAAAACACACAATTTATGTGATATACATTTTTTTCGTGGAGTTAGCCGTTTTAGAGATATTTCTTGTTATTGCTTCGGTTTTAAAATACTAAATAAGGGTTCTAAGTAAAGGAGCGTTTCTGCTAATGTTATAGCATTAAATAGATAGAAGAATAAGCTTACAATAATTCGTTACAAAGATGTAGAGAAAGTCATGTAAATGGAGCATAGCAGATTTTTACTTTCTCTACACGTACTATATGCATAGAATATGCATGTTTTGGGCCCCCCCTGAATCCAAAAAAAAAACAAAACAAAATTTTTACAAAATATGTGTGTGTGTCTGTATGTCTGTGGACAGCATAGCCCAAAAACGAAAAGACTGTTGAATACCAAACTTTGTATTTAAGTTTGGTTTCTTCCAAGGATGCACACGAAGATTTTCAAGAAAATCCACCCACCCCCAACTACCCTTTACATGGAACTTTTTTCGAAAATTTTGATTTTCTAAAAATGGCTCTAACGATTTTGATTAAAATATCATATATTAAAATGTTTACCTGACAAACAATATGTCTATCTTGGATTTTCTGGGAATAGCCTCTGAAGACTACTTTATTCTGAATGAGTTTTACGGAAATTTGCATAATTGCTAAGCCGTAAGAGATGGACAAAAACTTACCACACAAAAAAATTGTAGAGCATATTAAAACACAAAATTCATGTTAGATATATTTTTCTTGGAGTTGATCCTTTTTACTTTCTCTACACGTACTATATACATAGTGTATAGAGAAGGTATTGCACTCCACCAAAAAATTCGATACCGAGATTTCACCAGAAATATATGTTTTAGGGTCCCCTGTGTCCAAAAAAAAGTATTTTCCAAAATAGGTCCCTGATTGTGTGCGTGTGTCTATGTGTCTGTGGACGAAAAGACCGTTGTATACCAAACTTGGTTTTTAAGTTTGGTTTCTTCCAAGGATGCACACGAAGATTTCCAAGGAAATCCCTCACCTCCAACTACCCTTAAAATGGAACTTTTTTATAAAATTTTGATTTTCTCAAAAATGGCTCTAACGATTTTGATTAAAATATCTTATATTAAAGATATTTACCTGAAAAATAATATGTATATCTTGAATTTTCTGGGAATAGCCTCTGAAGACTACTTTATACTGGATGAATTTTACGGAAATTTGCATAACTGCTTAACCATAGAAGATGGAGAAAAACTTACCTCACAAAAAATGTAGAGCACACTAAAAAACAAAATTCATGTTACATATATATTTTTTCGTGGAGTTGATCGTTTTTGAAGTATTCCTTGTTTTTTGGTTTCAGCTTTAAAAAACCTGTAACTTTTTCATACAGGAGTTTGCCAACTCGTGTCCTTATAAACAAAGGGATTTCAGTCACATAGCAACCAGCTTTTGACTCACTTGAACCTATGGAACTCCCTTATTTTGCTTCTACTTACAAGGAAGCAAGTAATAAGACTATTTCTGTTATTTTTTTTCTCTGTTTGCATGAAGTAAATAGAAGCATAAGCTGATAATTTGTTGCAGAGATGTAGAGAAAGTCATGTGAATGGAGAATATCAGATTTTTTGTAGTGTTTTCAATGTGAAAGAGACCAGTAAGTGATTGAATCTGGCCACCGTTTGACTTGGTGCCAAAGCTTGTTGTCACACACGCGTCATATTTTCAGGAATGCTGCGAGCAGTTTTAAATAGCAGCGGGTCTTCATTGCCGAGTCGCTGCACGTCGGTTGCACCAGAGGGAGAGGCGCAAGTACGGAATATATTTCTCCGTTCTTGACGGAGAAGATTGCTGCCGTGGGGGCACCGTGTCCAGAATTACAAAGAGTGGGCGTTGTTATCCCTCAGGTGACATTGTCTTCATTAGCTTTAAACCAAAGCTTCCGTTTCGGTTCAGCATAAAGATGTCGCCACCAGGGAATGCTTGACCACATCCCCAAGCTGAATCTTGTAAAAATCTTGCTCCTGCTGCTTTCCTTGATTTAGAAGAGACCTTGCTGTTTGCACAGAGTAAACCCCACATTTAGGGGATAGTCGGTTAAACATGGCAGTCTACTAAAATAAGGAACGGACTTTCTTCCTTTTTATTCACCGACATGTTCCTTTAGGCATAATAACTTTTTACTTTCTCTATACGCACTATGTACATAGTGTATAGAGAAGGTATTACACTCCACCCAAAAATTCGATACCGAGATTTCAACGGAAATATATGTTTTAGGGTCCCCTGTAACCAAAAAAAGCATTTTCACAAAAAGGTCCGCGTGTCTGTGAACACGATAACTCAAAAACGAAAAGTCAGTAAAATACCAAACTTGGTATTTAAGTTTAGTATCTTCCAGGGATGCGACACGAAGATTTTGAAAAAAATCCCTCCACCCCAAACTACCCTTTAAATGGAACTTTTTTAAAAAAGTTTGATTTGCTCAAAAATGACTAACGATTTTGATTAAAATATCCTATATTAAAGATATTTACCTCAGAAATAAAATATATATATATATATATATATATATTGAATTTTCTGGGAATATCCTTTGAAGACTACTTTATTCTAGATGAATTCTACGGAATTTTGCATAACTGCTAAACCGTAAGAGATAGACAAAAACTTACCATACAAAAAATGTAGAGCACATTAAAACACACAATTTATGTTATGTACATTTTTTCGTGGAGTTGATCGTTTTTTAGATATTCCTTGTTATTGGTTTCAGCTTTGAAAAACTTACCTTTTCTCATACAGGAATTTGTCAACTCCTGTTCATACAAACAAAGGAACTTCTGTCATAGCAACCAGCTTTCAACTATCACTTTAACCTATGGTACTCTCTTATTTCGCTTCTACTAACAAGGAAGCAATAATAAGACTAATTCTGCTAATTTTTTTCTCATTTAGCATGAAGCAAATAGAAGCATTAGCTTTTTAACAATAATTTGTTGCAGAGATGTAGAGAAAGTGATGTGAATGGATCACATCAGATTTTTTTTCTTTATTTTAATGTACTGTTTTGCTTGGTGAGGAGGGGGCGCGTGCACTCACCCTGGTAAGAGACCGCTACTTCATAACCATGTGTGTTTAGAAATGTACATAAATCCGGCTAACTCTCCATTGTTGTCTACTTGTTCATGATAAGATTCTGTCGGGTACCAGTTTTGGATAAAATACGATAGCAACCCTTATCCGACAGGCTTAAAATTAGATGTTGCAACATTGAAATGATTATTTACTTAGAAAACTTTATTATTATTATTATTATTATTATTATTATTATTATTATTATTATTATTATCATTATCACCATCTTTGAACCCGCCGGAGGACGATGGAAAATTATCAGACGTAAAAATCCTCAGCATAGCTTCCTTCGGAAAGGAAGTAAAGCCGTTGGTCCCGTGTCGTACATCAACGACACGTAAAAGAAGCTCAAGCCTGATAGAGAGACCTCTGAGCAAAATTAAGCGGTCCTTCACGCCCAGGATAGAATGGTACGCTGAGAACCACATTAGTTAAAGAGCGTCCATAAATAAAACGCCATTTCATTTCCATCATCTTTGCGTTTACTATAAGAAACGATTCTCTAATTTTAAGTCTAAAGAACGTTTTTTATAGCGTTAAACGCCCGGTTTTTCTACAAATGACACCGCTAGTAGTGACAGTGATGATACTTGAAATGAAGTTGGAGCACCGGTGGAATGCGATGGCGGCGGAAACCGCAGAACCAGAAGAAAACCCACCCCTGGGCCGCTTTGTACACCAAAAATCCCACATGTAGTGATCGAGCCCGGGCTGATTCGGTGACGGGTGAGTGGTCTAACCACTGAAGAAGATCGGGTGAAATGTCTAAATACGGTGAAGGGAATCAAGAACGATGAGGATGAAGAACTTCATACTTGTGATTTCTGCCCAAAAAGCCAATTTCGACAATTCTAATTTTATTTCGTATTTTAAAATGTACTCTATAATCTAGAACTGTTTTATGGGTTTAGTCCGACAAAACCGGGGCAAACATATTCAGAAACATATTATTGTCTATGATTATGTAGAACTGACACATTTCTTGCTTTAATTATTCCGTTAGAAATTCATTCAATGACCCAATTTTATCACCAAATTAAGCAAAGTGTTCCGGAGTTTCGATTCCTTGTCACTTGATGCGTAGATGTTTATGTTTTATTCCTAATTGCATTGTTGGCAGCTGTTTTGACATTGTGTTCTTGTAGTCAACGTGACAACGCAGTATGATGTAGAGCTGAGTCAAGGATATCTTCAGCTATATGGCCCTACATGCCATACATCAAATGAATCCGTGAACCTAATTGCAAGTTTCTTTGACGATCGGATACTTTCCAGGAACCTGTGGCCACCGAGATCTCCGGATTTGACATCGGCGGACTTCTTTCTATGGGTTACTTAAAAGACAAGGTTTATGCCACACGTCCCCAGACATTGGGCGATCTGAAGCACAACATCACAAAGGAGATTCAAGCTATTGACAACAGAGTCCTCCAACGAGTGGCCAGTAACTTGGAACGACGTGTTGAGTTGTGCATTATGCAGGATGGAGGACATTTTCAACATTTGCTATAGAGGTAAATAATCTCCCAAAATTCATCTACAATTTAGGTATAATAAGTTGTCGCTAGCATAACACATTTTCAAACAATTAATGAAAGAAATGTGTCAGCTCTATATAAATTATCCTATAGTTACCATGCTAACTTCAGATACCCAAGGTCGCGGGTTCAAACCCGGCCGAGATCGATGGATTTTTTTGGGCGTAAAAATCTTTAGCATGGCTTCCTTCGGAAGGAAAGTAAAGCCGCTGGCTCCGTGTCGCAGATTTACGGCACGTAACAGGAACTCAAGCCTGATAGAGATGCATCTGAGCAAAATTAATTTGTCTTTCACGCCCAATGTAGAACAGGACGCACAGTGGTTAAGGAGCGCCCATAAATAAAACGTCTTTTCCATTTCTATTGCTGTGCTTATTAAAACTGTACGTGTTTATATATAAATTAGAATAACGATACATATGAAGCATAAAATTAGGTTTTGATTACCAATCAGTATTATATTTATTTACTTTTGCTTTTGTACGTATAATTAATAATTTCTGGTTCCATCGTTGCCTGTTTACTTGATCGAAACCTCTTATAGAATTCTCGCCCATTGCATAGGTGAGAACGTTTCACATAAGCTTATACTTTTATTTATTTCATGCTAATTGAGAAAAACTAGCAGAAATAATCTTATTACTTGCTCCCTTGTAAGTAAAAGCGAAATAAGGGAGTACCATAGGTTAAAGTGATAGTCAAAACCTGGTTGCTATGCGACTGAAGTTACTTTGTTTGTATGGGCAGGAGTTGGCAAATTCCTGTATGAGAAAAGTTTTAAGTTTTTTAATGTAGAAATAAATAACATGGAATATGAAAGATGTGCCATGTAAAGGGTAGTTGGGGGTGGGTAAATTTTCTTGAAGATCTTCGTGTCGCAACCTTGGAAGATACCAAACTTGAATACCAAGTTGGAAATTTAACGGGCTTTTTGTTTTTGAGCTATGCTGCCCACAGACAGACACACACACACACACACACACACACACACACACACACACACACATGGACATTTTTCTAAAAATGCTTTTTTTTGGATTCAGGGCGTCTCAAAACATGTGTTTCCAGTGAAATCTCGGTATCGAATTTTTGGGTGGAATATAATACCTTCTCTATATACTATGTACATAGGGCGTAACAGATATTAGCCAAAGGAAGTAAAAGACAATTTACTATAGTTAACTACAACGTAAAGAAATTACTGTATAATATAATTATTTAGTTGCGCTGGATACCAGTAGTATAAGATTAGTTTTTCATTTATCTCAATAATCTAGAGCATAGTTTTGTGGGTAAATAGCTGGTTACCAGTTATTTGTGTTACTGGATTCCAGTAATTAATAATAGATGCTTTAGTGCTAGTGAAAGTTGTTTTATGGTTGGAATTTATTTTATTTCAGTTTATATTAATTTGTTTTTGTTTTAAATTAAATTTTGAGTTATTAGTATATAAGTATTATCTGTAAAATAATGATGTATAACAATAATTTAAAAGTGGGAAATAAATTACAAAGTTTGCAATATACGTCCTGGTATAGGGAACAAGATGCCAGGATGTTGTATTTCAGATTTTATTTTATTTTATTTTTAGTACGTATACAGAAAGTAAAAATCTAATATGTTCCATTCACATGACTTTCTCTACATCTCTGCACTAAATTATTGTTAAAAAGCTTTATGCTTCTATTTACTTCATTCTAATCGATAAAAAAATATCAGAAATGGTCTTCTTGCTTGCTTCCATGTAATAAGGGAGTACCATAGGTTAAAGTATTACTCTAAAGCTGGTTGCTATGTAATTGAAGTTCCTTTGTTTGTATGCACAGGAGTTGACGAATTCCCGTATGAGAAAAGTAAAATATTTTATAACTGAAACCAATGAACAACTCCACGAAGAAATATATATAAAATATAAATTATGTTTTTTAACCAGCTTTATTTTTGATATTAAGTAAGTTTTTTTCTATCTCTTACTGTTTACCAGTTATGCAAAATTCCGCAAAATTCATTCAGAATAGCTCATGTCTTATTAAGCTATTTCCAGAAAATTCAAGATGTACATTTTATTTGTCATGTAAACATCTTTAATATACGACATTTTAATCAAAATCATTAGAGTCATTTTTGAGAAAATTAAAATTTTCGAAACTTTCCCATGTAAAGGATAGTTTGTGGTGGCGGGATTTTCTTCCAAATCTTCCATATACCAAGTTTGGTATTTAACGGACTTTTTGTTTTTGAGCTAAGCTGCCTACGGACGCACACACTGAGATTTTTCTAAAAATGTTTTTTTTTTATTCAGGGGGTCTCAAAACATGTATTTCCGGTGAACTCTCGGTATCCAATTTTTGGTGCAATACAATACCTTTTCTGTACACTATGTACATAGTACGTACAGAGAAGGTAAAAATGCATTTCTGCATTACTAATGTATTCTTCAGATAAAAGCAACGCAATTCTTAGCTTAAACCGTAGTTCAGTATGATTTAAGACAAACCACGGATAAGCTCACCTTATCGTTGAATTATGTACGTGTTGTAAATCCTGACTATAGTTTAAGTTTACCCTTAAACTCGATTCGAAGCTTAAGTTTAAACCATGAAACCGGACCTAATGCTTAAGGAAATTAGCTTATGTTAATTACTATACTCTCATATTTCTTCTTCTAGGTAATATGCTACCTATGCAATTTTATTATATTCGGAGCTGTTCCTGCTTTTGAGGTTATGACGCATTAAATTAGTCTTTTATTTCATCTTGCGAAACTTGATGGCTATTTTCTTATTTCTCAGCTTTCTTTTTTTTTTTTTTTTTAAGCGTATTCTCCTTTATTTTACGCTTCATCTGAATGAGGATCATAAAACGCTCCTAAGTTAAGCCATAACCTGACAATGACTGCATTAAATAAATACGCTTCTCTTTTATTTCTCTTTGCCTCGCTCTGTAGTTGGCTCGTCGTTTGTTTTGTCTTTAGTTTCCGTAGCTTGTTTTTCTTTCGACTTTTTGTGTGGCCGCCAGTGTTTTGTTTTGAAGAGGTAGGTGTCTTTATTACGGTATTACTGCGCATTTGTGCTGAAACATTTTTACATGGAGATGAATTTCTAAATAACTAGTAAATGATATGACAAAGAGAGTTTATTCCAATGCTCACACATGAAATGCATTTTTTTACTTTCTCTATGCGTACTATGTACATATGTAGTGTATAGAGAAGGTATTATATTGCACCCAACATTTTGATACCGAGATTTCACCGGAAATATATGTTTTGAGCTGATGAAAAGAAACTCTACTGGGAGCGGGAAAAACAAGCCAATTAAAGTATTGTGTCTTAATGCTATGGTTTGATATATATATATATATATATATATATATATTCTATAGACGCGAGTTATCAGTTCAGTGCGTACTCATTTTCTGTACAAGACTTTGGGTAATCTGTTGTTCTCTTCAGTATTTCAGTCCCACATTTTATTTACGTAAGCAAAGTGATATGCGATATTTAAATTTCTTTTGTAAGTGAACACGTAAAATACTGTTTCAGTTAGGATATCAGCGAATTATAAAGTGTCCATTAATTTTAAATATTATTGGTAACAGTTTAAATAATATAATTAAACTAAAAGTTATAAGTCTGTTATCTCTGAAATAGTTCTTTTACCGTTCACACCCTGTTAAGAAATACTTGCCGGAGAGCCCAGCTAGCCGGAGCAAATATCAGCAATATATTAAAACATAATTATAAGTATAGCCCGGATGTTTAGCATTTATAACACTTAAATACGCAGGCAAAGAAGGAAATAAAAACGTAAAAATCTGATGTGTTACACTCACATGACTATCTCTAGCTGTTCTACCAACTTCATACATAAGATTCTTCTTCTTTCTGCACCTTGCTAATCGTGGTACTCATTAGCACAACGTTCTTATTATTTAGTTCCGTATAAGTAGGAAGAAAATAAGGGAATACACTGGGCTAAACCGATAGTCAAATGCTTTACAAGGTGTCGTTATGCGATTGTCATTACAAATCGCTTCTTTTTTTGGCCAGGAGTAGAACAAAAGAAAAACGGACACTCCCGTCTGAGAAAAGTATAGGTACTTCACAACTGAAACTAATAACAATGAATACCTCGAAAACGGTAAACTCCACGAGAAAAATGTATGACGTAAATTGTGTATTTTAATAAGGCCTACAATTTTTGTTAGTAAGTTTTGGTCTATCTCTTACGGTTTATTAGTTATGCCAAATTAAGCAAAATTCATTCGGAATAAACAGGTCTTTAGAAGCTATTCCCAAAAAATTCAAGATATACATTTTATTTGTCAGGTAAATGTCTTTAATATACGAAATTTTAATCAAAATCGTTAGAGCCATTTCTAAGAAAATCAAAATTTTCGAAAAAACTTCCATGTAAAGGGTAGTCTGGGGTGTGGGGATTTTCCTCAAAATCTTCGTGTCGCATCCCTGGAAGATACTGAACTTAAATACCAAGTTTGGTATTTTAGCTACTTTTGGTTATTGAGTTATCGTGTTCACGGACACACACAAACACACACACACGGACCTTTTTCTCAAAATGCTTTTTTTGGATACAGGGGGTTCTAAAACATGTGTTTCCGGTGAAATCTCGGTATCGAATTTTTGGGTGGAATACAATACTTCTCTGTCCCTATGTACAGTGTACATATGGTCTAGAAAAAGGAAAGAGGCATTTGAACTAACATCCAGACTCTACTAATTAGAAAATAATCAGAGATAACGAGGGATATGTGTGACCGTCGCAAAGTTTTATCTCAAATGATTATATTTTAGTCAACTATGAAGAAAGTAAGAGTTGAGAGGTGAAAGTTGAACGATTAGCACAGCTCATGAATGCATTGAGTTGAGGTGCATAGCTTTCCCCTTAATTAACCTGTTTGACTGGCATTCTTCCGAGAGGCTTGGAACCTCTTCACGGCAGATCGCCTCCCTGGACTGAAGTGTTTGGAATTTATAGAAACACGTGCCTCTCTCAAAGCCCCTGGGAGGAGAGAGAGAGAGAGGGAACGTATCCAAATCAGGCAGCAGACAAATGGCATTCCCGCCTTTTGGATATTGGCTCCTCTGGGAATTTATCCCTGACTTAATCCCTTTGATTGCGGCTAAGTTTCGCAACTCCCCTTGGGCGGAAATAGTCGCAAACCGCCGACCGGAAATTACGTGACAATCCGAGTAAGAACTCGTTGCTGCAACTCAAAGGACAATGGAATCTCTCAGCCTTTAAGCCCTTCGACGTTGCTACAGGGTGCTTTCTTCCTTTGATGCAACCAAACTGTGTTCTGAAGCACTCACATGGGGTTCCGCTAGGACACGAACAGACCAAAGAAAGTTTCAAGAATGACTTACACGAGAAGTGTGAGGTTTCTAAGCTCTCAGTGAATAAATAGGACTTTACCTTGGTAAAGCACACGACATTCCTCACTTGGTTTTGTGCAAAAATATGTATAAACATTTGATGCAAATAAAAACACGAATGTTATATATTCTGGTATTTTCATAAACGTGATTCTTGTACGTTACTCACGAGTCATTTTTACTTTCTCTATACGTACTGTATCCAAAAAAAGTATTTTCAGGAAAAGGTCCATGTGTGTCCATGTGTCTGTGAACGCGATAGCTCAAAAACGAAAAGTAGCTAAAATACCAAACTTGGTATTTAAGTTAAGTATCTTCCAGGGATGCGACACGAAGATTTTGAGAAAAATCCCCACACCCCAAACTACCCTTTACATGGAACTTTTTTTCGAAAACTTTGATTTTCTAAAAAATGGCTCTAAAGATTTTGATTAAAATATCATATATTAAAGATATTTACATGAGAAATAAAATGTATATTTTGAATTTTCTGGGAATAGCTTCTGAAGGGCTGTTTATTCTGGATGAATTTTGTTTAATTCGGCAAAACTAGTATACCGTAAGAGATAGACAAAAACTTACTATACAAAAAATGTAGGTGTAAAAATACTCAACTTACGTCATATACATTGTTCTCGTGGAGCTTACCGTTTTCGAGGTATTTCTTGTCATTAGTTTCAGTTGTGAAGTACTTATACTTTTCTCAGACGGGAGTGTCCGTTTTTCTTTTGTTCTACTCCTGGCCAAGAAAAGAAGCGATTTGTAATGACAATCGCATAACGGCAGCTTTTAAAACATTTGACTATTGGTTTAGCCTAGTGTATTCCCTTATTTTCTTCCTACTTATACGGAACTAAATAATAAGAACATTGTGCTAATGAGTACCACGATTAGCAAGGTGCAGAAAGAAGAAGAATCTTATGTATGAAGTTTGTAGAACAGCTAGAGAAAGTGATTTGAGTGCAACACATCAGATTTTTACTTCCTCTATTTGTACTATGTACATAGTATATTGACAATGTATTGTATTGCACCCAAAAATTCGATACCGAGATTTCAGCGAAAACACATAGTATTTTGAGACCCCCGAAATCCCAAAAAACAATTTTTAGAAAAATGGCCGTTTCTGTATGTATCTGTCTGTCTGTTTGTCTGTGTGTACGTGTGCTTGTGTTTCTGAGGATATCATACTTCAAAACCGAAAAGACCTTGGTATCTTCCAAGGATGCGACACTAAGTTTCTGAAGAAAATCCCCCCACCCAACTACCCTTCCCATGGAACATTTTTCGACAATTTTGATTTTCTCAAAAATAGATCTAACGAGTTTGATTAAAACGTCTTATATTTAAGATATTTACATATCAAATAAAATGTACATCTTGAACTTTCTGGAAATGACCTCTAAAGACCACTTTATTCTGTATGAATTTTTCTGAATTTTGCATAACTGGTAAACCGTAAGACATAGACAAAAACTTACTACACAAAGATGTATATGTACTTAAAACACACAATTTATGTCATATACATTTTTTTCCGTGGAGTTGTTCTTTTCGAGATATTCCTTGTTATTGATTTTAGTTTTAAAATACTTGCATTTTTCTCATAAAGGAACTTGACAACGCTTGGCCACGCAAAGAAATGGATTTCAATCCCATAGCAACCACATTTTAAAGCATCGACTGTCTGTTTAGCCTAGTGAATTCCCTTATTTCTCTTCTACATAAAAGTAACTAAGTAATAAGACCATTAGCTAGTGTTTATCTCGATTAGCATGAAGTAGATAGAAGAATAAGCTTATTAACAATAATTTGTTACAAACATGTTAGAGAAGCACAATTCAAGTACAATAAATATTTTTTGCGACGAAAATAAACATATCTGATGTGTTACATTCACGTGACTTTTTCTACTTATTTTGTTATTACAAAAGCTTATTCTTACTTTATGTTAATCATGATTATCGTTAGCAAAAATGATTTTGTTATATACTTACTCGTAGGAAAGTTAGTTAATTTAGTAGCTAAAGCGATAATCAAATATTTTATTAGCAAGTGATAGCAAAGGAATTCCGTTCTCTTTGTGTGACCGGGACCTTTTTCTAAAAATGTTTTTTTTGGATTCAGGGGGAGCCAAAACACGTATTTCCGGTGAAATCTTGGTATCGAACTTTTGGGTGAATTACAATAACTTCTCTATACACTTTGTACCTACATAGTACGTGAAGAGAAAGTACATTCACATTACTTTTTCTACCTGTTTTTCTATCATTTGATATTTTAATTAAACTACTCAGAGGAGTTTTTGAGAAAATCAACAATCTTGAAAAATGTTCCGTTTAAAGGATACTTGGCGTGAAAATATTGTTGAAACTCTTTGCATTTTTCTTATTTTTTTAACTCATTGGACCTCAAAATGAATATTTCCGGTGAAAGTTCAACGTCGAATTTTTGGGTGGAAATACTTCGTCTACCTACCCTAGGTACATAATGCAAAAAGTAATAAGAAATCGCGGAAGTTAAAAAATGTAACCAGATGACGCATTTAATACAATATTGTGCATTTTCAAAACTGGCTGAACAATACTAAGTAAATTGATACAAATTATTATTATTATTTTTCCTTTTTTGATGTCACTTATATGACCTTCGCCTCAGTGACCACCGCACATGAAAAAATCTGATGTGTTCTGCAACAAATTATTGCTAAAAAGCTTATGCTTCTCTTTCTTCATGCTAAACGAGAAAAAAAAATTAGCAGAAATAGTCTTATTACTTGCTTCCTTGTAAGTAGGAGAGAAATAAGGGAGTACCATAGGTTAAAGTGACAGTCAAAAGCTGGTTGCTATGTGACTGAAGTTCCTTTGTTTGTATGGACAGGAGTCGACAAATTCCTGTATGAGAAAAGTATGTTTTTCAAAGCTGAAACCAAAAACCATCAACTCCAAGAAAAAATGTGTATAACACAAATTGTGTATTTTAATCTGCTCTACATTTTTTGTGTGGTAAGTTTTTGTCCATCTCTTACGGTTTAGCAGTTATGCAAAATTCTGTAAAATTCATCCCAAATAAAGTAGTGTTTGAAGGCTATACCCAGTAATGTCAAGATATACATTTTCTTTGGCAAGTAACTATCTTAAATATAAGGGATTTTAATCAAAATCATTAGAGCTATTTTTAAGAAAATGAATATTTTCTAAATTTGTTCCATGTAAAGGGTAGCTGGGGGGTGGGGGCATTTTCTTGAAAATCTTCGTGTCGCATCCTTGGAAGATAGCAAGCTTAAATATCAAGTTTCTTCCAAGGATGCGACGCGAACATTTTCAAGAAAATCCCCCCACCCACGGTTACCGTTTACATGGAAAACATTTCGAAACTTTTGAATTTCTCAAAAATGGCTGTAATGATTTTGATTAAAATCTCTTATATCTAAGATATTTACTAGGCAAATAAAATTTATTTCTTCAATTCTCTGGGAATGATCCCTTATGACATGTTTATTCTGGATGAATTTTGCGGAATTTTGTATAACTAGAAAACCGTAAGAGATACACAAAAGGTTGATACACAAAAATATAGATCTCACAATTTATACTATACATTTTTCGTAGAGTTAACAATTTCCGAGATATTATCCGTTATTGATTTAAATTTTAAAATAGGTACCTTAATCTTTTCTTAAACGGGAATTCCTGATTGTTTTACTCCTGGTCATGCAAAGAGAGTCAAAAGTCAAGCGCACGGCAACAGTTTTAAAAGGATTTGATAATCGCTGTAGCCTACCCTCGTTTCCCTTCTTCTTACAAAGAATAAAATAATAAGATCATTTACACCTTTATTTACCTGGATTATCATGAAGAAAGTAGAAAAAATAATGTTTTAGAAGATAGTTTGCAGAAAAAGCAGGGAAAGGCATGTGCATGAAACGTATCAGATTTTTCAGTTATGCTGTTGAAGTCAGGTTGTTCAGTGTCCTATAAAATCCCCTCATAGATTTTTACTTTCTCTACACGTACTATGTACATAGTGTATAGAGAAGGTATTGCACTCCACCCAAAATTCGATACCGAGATTTCACCGAAAATGTATGTTTTAGGGTCCCTGGATCAAAAAAAAAAATCAGAAAAACGTCCGTGTGTGTCCATGTGTCCGTGTGTCACATAATACAAAAACGAAAAGTCGGTAAAATACTAAACTTGGTATTTAAGTTCAGTTTCTTCCAGCGATGCGACACGAAGATTTTGAGAAAAATCCCCCCATCCCCCAAACTACCCTTTACATGGAACTTTTTTCGAAAAAATTGATTTTCTCAAAAATGGCTGTAACAATCTTGATTAAAATATCGTATATTAAAGACATTTACCTGACAAATAAAATGTATATCTTGAATTTTCTGACAACAGCCTCTGAAGGCTACTTTATTCTGGATGAATTTTACGGAATATTGCACGGTTGCTAAACCGTAAGAGATGGACAAAAACTTACCATACAAAAAATTTAGATGTTAAAACACACAATTTATGTATATACATTTTATTGTGGAGTTGATCGGTTTTTAGATATTACTTGTTTTTAACACAGGAATTTGTCAACTCCTGTCCATACAAACAAAGGAACATCAGTCACATAGCAACCAGCTTTTGACTATTACTTTAACCTATGGTAGTCCCCTATTTAGCTTCTGCTTACAAAGAAGCAAGTAATGCGACTATTTTTTATCTATTAGCATGAGGTAAATAGAAACATAATTTTTCTAACAATAATTTGTTGCAGAAATGTAGAGAAATTCATGTGAATGAAACACTTAAGATTTTTTCATAAAATATTTTCTTATGTTTTTCAATCTTTTGCTTCATGGATACTTACATTGTTTTGGATTAGTTACATCAAAACTGTGTATATTTAGATTAACTGCTGTTAAGGCATTTTTGGAAGTAAATTCAATGTTGACATACTGACATATTATAGCTGTTTTATAGCACTTTTGAAACAGCCCATATTTGGACTTCACCTTGCTAAACAATAATTCTGCAATCCCTGCTATTTAACCATTTTATACAACTTCTTATTTCGCCCCTGTTTATAGTGACACTCTAGTTTAGAAAACAATTTTTAAATTCCCTTTAAGGTTTTTTCTATTTAAAATCTTCAACAACCTTGGCAGTATACTTTTTACTTTCTCTACACGTACTATGTACATAGTGTTTAGAAAAGGTATTGCACTCCACCCAAAATTTCGATACCGAGATTTCACCGGAAATATATGTTTTACGGTCCCCTGTATAAAAAAAAATTAAGAAAAAGGTTCGTGTGAGTCCGTATGTCTGTGAACACGATAACTCAAAAACGAAAACTCGGTAAAATACCAAACTTGTTACTTATGTTTAGTATCTTCAAGGGATGCGACACCCCAAATACCCTTTGCTTGGAAAACAATTTAGAACATTTAGATTTTCTCAAAAATAGCTCTAACGATTTCGATTAAAATACCGTATATTAAATATATTTATATGGCACATAAAATGTATGTCTTGTATTTTCTAAATACCTACCTCTTTGTTCTTAAATTCTTATTTAGCTGAATTCTGGGTACCTGATAAATTTTAAGAGATGCACAAAAACTTAAGTTAAGAAAAATGTAGATCTCGTTAAAACACACAATTTATACTACATAAGTTTTTTTCGTGGAATTGACAATTTCTGAGATATCCCTTGTTATTTGTTTCAGATTTAAAATACTTTAACTTTTTTTACCCGGTAAGTTGTGAACTTCCGGCCCTGTATAAAAACGGATTTCAACCAGCTTTTAAAAGAGTTGACTATCGTTTAAGCCTAATGTATTCCCTTATTTTCCTTCTACTTACAAGAAAGAAAGTAATTAAAACAAGTTCTGCTGATGTTTATTATCTTTACGTAGATAGAAGAATATGCTTTTAAACAATAATTAGTTATAACGATGTAGAGAAAGTCATGTGAATGGAACACATCACATTTTTAAAGAAAGTAGCAGTCTATATTTAGACCACTTCTTCATATCATTTGTTATTATGTTTATTAAAATATGGTGTTTTAATCTAAATCGTTAGAGTCGTATTTGAGAGAATGACATATCCTCAAAATCATCCTGAATAGGTTACTTTCCAATCATCTTCAGTAGAATAAGAGTGGTTACTTTCCGAGTAGCCCACAGAGGTAACGGACGAGGCGGTGCGGGATAACTTAGAAATAGTTGTGTTTTCAATCCCAGACCCCTCACAAATAAATAATATTTAATCCCGGAAAACATGCAGTGCTATTTTCTTGCGAGGGGAGGAAAGAAACAAAGGGATGAGATTGTGTATTCGTTGATAGCTTTTTGGAGAGGGCCATTGGCAAGCTCCATACACTTTTGAGATTAAGCTGCGGGCTGTACGGTTTAATCTCATATGTTTCCATACACACGAGAATGGAAAGTTTACCTCTCTCATTTCCACCAAGTGGGGGAGAACCTTTTCCATGAAACCTCCAGCCCAAAATTAAGTTTAACTTGCCTTTCTCGTTGTAGTCATCCGGCAGAGGACCAGAGTTTGGAAAGTGGTCAGTTATATCTTATTTGATCAAACCTATTGACAAAAACCTGATGTGTACCATTCACATGACTTTCTCTATATCCCTGCAACAAATTATTCTTATAAAGCTTATACTTCTATTTATTTCATGCTAATTAGTAAAACATTACCAGAAATAGCCGTATTACTTCCTTCCTTGTAAGTAGAGGTGAAATAAGGGAGTACCATAGATTAAAATGATAATCAAAAGCTGGTTGCTATGTCACTGAAGTTCTTTTGTTTGTATGGACAGCAGTTGACAAATTCCTGTATGAAAAATGCATACGTTTTTCAAAGCAGAAACCAAAAATAAGGAATGTCACAAAAACGACGAACTCCTCGAAAAATATAAATAACAGAAATTGTGTGTTTTAACGTGCTCTACATTTTTTGTGTAGTAAGCTTTTTTCCATCTCTTACGGTTTAGCAGTTATTCAAAATTCAGTAAAATTCATCCAGAATAAACTACTCTTCAGAGGCTATTCCCAGAAAATTCAATATATACATTTTATTTTTCGGGCAAATGTCTTTAATATACGAAATTTTAATCAAAATCGTTAAGAGCCATTTTTGAGAAAATCAAAATTTTCGAAAAAAATTCCATGTAAAGGGTAGTTGGGGTGGGGAGATTTTTCTCAAAATCTATGTGTCGCATCCCTGGAAGATACTAAACTTAAATACCAAGTTTGGTACACACGGACACATACACACACACTGACCTTTTTCCGAAAATGCTTTTTTTAGATTAAGGGGACACTAAAACATATATTTCCGGTGAAATTTCGGTATGGAATTTTTTGGTGGAGTGCAATACGTTCTCTATACACTATGTACATAGTGCGTATAGAGAAAGTAATATTTGAGTTCTAGTTCAATTAAGTTGAGTAATTCCTTATCAAATGATTGTTTACTATAACGTGATCCAAAATTGGCATTGCCAGAAGTTTTCTTAAGGAGGACACAACGTTCAAAACAATGCGGTTTGAAATAACTGAACGGATTGAAAGAAACGAAAATATAAGACATTAAAATTATATTTTCTCCTACACAAATAGCTTTCTCTATAGTTTGTTACGAATTACTATATGTTTATCTAATTAAAAGTGATTTTACATATTTTAATTTCGCACTACAGTCGCTGTTTATAGTTTTATTAAAAGGAATTTTGTACCAATTCACAGGTCTTTCCTACCGATTACAAAGTTACACAGATTCGTTATGTATTATATCACTCATTTAACACTTCTTCTTAATAGGGAGTGAAACTCTATCAACTTATGTTTTAGAATTCTCTGCAGATGTCTTCCATTGTGTGGGACCCTTAATCAGTTCAGTCTAGTTACTTATTTCCATGTTTTTCATATTTTACTTTCTCTACACGTACTCTCTACATTTGGAAAAAGGTCCCTGTGTGTGTGTCTGTGGACAACATAGCTCAAAAACGAAAACACCGTTAAATACCAAACTTGGTATTTAAGTTTGGTATCTTCCAAGGATGCGACACGAAGAGTTTCAAGAAAATCCCCCCACCCCAACTACCCTTGGCTCTAACGATTTTGATTAAAATATCCTATATTAAAGATATTTACCTGACAAATAATATGCATATCTTGAATTTTCTGGGAATAGCCTCTGAAGACTACTTTATTTTGAGTGAATTTTACGGAATTTTGCATAACTGCTAAACCGTAAGAAATGGACAAAAACTTACCACACAAAAATGTGTAGGACATTAAAACAATTTATGTTACACACATTTTTTTCGAGGTGTTGATCGTTTTTGAGATATTCATTGTTTTTGGTTTCAGCTTTGAAAAACTTGTACTTTTCTCATACAGAAATTTGTCAACTCGTGGAAGCTCGTAATGAAGGCAGAGACGCGAAGGGCCACCAGATCCGGATGAAGACGAAGGCAATCTTGAATGCAGTGCCTATCGGTTACAGTTGGAACGCTTCCAACGCCACCAATGGCCCTGCTCATTATCCTGCCGGCCAGCGTCCAGAGAGGACCCTTAAACTGGAAGGTGAATCCCGACCGAGTATTCCCGACGCCAGGATAGCCTTCTACAACGCGCAATTTACCATCCGGCCGCAACACGCCGAACGCCGTCGTCTGGTCCTTCAAACCTGAAAGAGATGATTGGGAAAGATGGGAATAGGTGAACAATTCCCACATGTGACAAGTTTTAACTATTTTAAAACTGAAACCAACAACAAAGACTATCTCAAAAAATGGTGAGCTCGACGAAAAACATGTACTGGATGTATATTGTGTGTTTTTATGAGATCTACGTTTTTTGTACAGTAGTTTTTATCTATCTACGGTTTACCATTTATGCAATATTCAGCAAAATTAGTTCAGAATGAAGAACTTTTCAGAGGATATTCTCAGAAAATCATTTTCTTTGTAAACATATTTAATATACAATATTTTAATCAAAATAGTTTGCGAACATTTTTTAATGTAAACGTTAGTTTGAGGGGGAGGGAGATTTCCCTCAAAATCTTTGTGTCTCATCCTTGGAAGATATTAAACTTAAATACCAAGTTTGGTATTTTATACACACATATACACACGGAGCTTTTTCTAAAAATGCTTCTTTTTTGGATTGAGGATGACTCAAAACATGTATTTTCGGTGAAATTTTGGTATCGATTTTTTGGGTGCAATACAATACCTTCTCTATATACTATGTACATAGTACGTGTAGAGATGATAATTAATTTGGAAAAATCTGATGGTTACACTCACATGACTTTCTCTAGCCCTTCTACAAACTTTTTACATAAGATTATTCTTCTTTCTGTACCTTGTTAATCGAGGTATTCAGCACAATGTTCTTATTACTTAGTTCCTTATAAGTAGGAAGAAAATAAGGGAATACACTAGGCTAAATCGATAGACAAATGTTTTAAAAGCTGTCGTTATGTGATTGTCATTACAAATGGCTTCTTTTCTTGGCCAGGAGTAGAACAAAAGAAAAACGGGCACTCCCGTGTGAGAAAAGTATAAGTACTTCACAACTGAAACTAATAACAATGAATACCTCGAAAAGGTAAGCTCCACGAAAAAAATGTATATGACGTAAATTGTGTATTTTAACAAGGCCTACATTTTTTGTATAGTAGGTTTTGTCTATCTCTTACGGTTTATTAGTTATGCCAAATTATGCAAAATTCATCCAGAATAAACAGGTCTTTAGAAGCTATTCCCAGAAAATTCAAGATATGCATTTCATTTGTCAGTTAAATATTTTTAATATACGATCTTTTAATCAAAATCGTTAGACCATTTTTAAGAAAATCAAAATTTTCGAAAAAAGTTTCATGTAAAGGGTAGTTTGGGGTGGGGGGATTTTTCTCAAAATCTTCGTGTCGCATCCCTGGAAGATACTGAACTTAAATACCAAGTTTGGTATTTTAGCTACGTTTCGTTTCTGAGTTATCGTGTTCACAGACACACGGACACACACACACACACACACACACACACACACACACACACACACACACACACGGACCTTTTTCTGGAAATGCTTTTTTTGATTCAGGGGATCTAAAACATATATTTCCGGTGAAATCTCGACATCAAAATTTTGGGTGGAATGCCTATGTACATTGTACATGCGGGGCAAGAGAAAGTAAAACAATTATTGAATATTTGAGTGATAAAGCCTGCAAGTCTATGAATTACCGAGTAATATTGGTGTTTGAAACGGTATGAGAGATTTGAGGGGGAGAATAAGAGAGGGGAGAGTTACGAAAAAAAAATCTCAGTAGTTAACTCAATAAAGGGTGCACAGCTGAGGGTTTTGTTAATAAATAACATTTCATCATCACTGTTTTTGAATCCCAAAAGATAAGGCACATTGGACGAAGGGTGTACTGTGGATTGACGTCACAGGAATTTATTTGCCTGTTGCTAAGGTCGCAAGGTCGAAACTGTGTGGACGAGAAGCAAGTCATTAAAGCCATGTGAAACAAGGGAGGAGAATCGAATCACTTAATTTTCGTGTGTAGCTCGTGGTTTCAACTAATGAACCATCAATACACTGGATCATTCGAAAATCAATGACAGCAATACTGCCACTCAGCGATCCTGGGAATGGTTGATTAAGGCTCTTAACATATAATGTATCACTGTTCGTTAGGCTTTTCCACAAAATGATTTATTTACATCACTAGTAAAAAGGTCTGATGTGTTCCATTCACAAAACTCTCTCTACATCTCTGCAGCAAATTATTGTTAAAAATCTTATTCTTCTATTTACTTCATGTTAATGGAGAAAAAAATAGCAGTAACGGTCTTATTACTTAGTTCCTTTATAAGTAGAAGGGAAATAAGGGAATACACTAGGCTAAACCGACAGTAAGATGTTTTAAAATGTGGTTGCTATGGAATTGAAATCCGTTTCTTTGCGTGGCCAAGTGTTGTCAAGTTCCCGTATGAGAAAAGTTTAACTACGAGGGTTGCAAATAAAGTAGTGGCAACATTGATAGAACACAATATTTATTGAACTCACAAGTACAATTGCATTACATTCCTTCAATGCGATCTCTGTTGACGGAGCGCCCTACTGCGCGGATTACAAATGCCACGTCAGGAAATCGGTGGCCTCGAAGTCACAAGGACTCATGTCAGGTGAGGACGAAGGATGTTCCAAAACCTCCAAATGCCACCGTTGCAATAAGAACTGGACATTTTTGCGACATAACAACGTGCGTTGTCGTGCAACACTGTGGGGTGTTCGTCTCGCAATAAACATGGACGTTTGCGCCGCATAGCCGGACGATGTCGCTCCAGAAATCGGCAATGGAAGTCACTGTTGACGGTTTGTCCCTCAGGCACAACATGCGTAAGAATAACCCCCTCGTAGTCGTATACCACAATCAGCATCAGCTTCACATGACTGGGTTCCTGTCGAACTTTCTGTGGACGTGGTGAACCTGGGTGTCGTCATTCGTCCAAATGACGTTTCAATTCCGGCTCATAGGCTCGTGCCCACGTCTCATCAAAGGCGACAATAAGCTGCAGAAATGCGTCTCCTTCGTTGCGGTATCTGTCCAGGTGGATGCCAGCCAGTGCATACCGGTGCCATTTCTGTACCTCAGTGAGTCGATGTGGAACCCAATGGGGACGCAATTTTCCTCAGGTGAAGACATTTCGTCAGGATATGCCACACAGTTTGATGATTGAGACCAACCTCTACGAATAACTCCCGGACAGTCCATCGATGGTCCATGGCAACGAGACCACTCACGATGTCAATCTGATCTTGCGGAATGGACGCAGTCTCAGTCCGTCCTGCACAAAACGCCTTGACCCATCGTGCAACCGTCCTGTACGGCAATGCATTCCCGCCACATGCTTCACGTAATCCTCGATAACATGCTGATGCGTTTTTTCCACGGGCAACCTCGATTTTAATCCACGAAAGCTGATCGCTCTTGGTAAACATGCTTTAGAGCGGTGCACTTGACACTGTTCACTTCAACAACACACTCTCAACTGACAGCCCGACCAAAGCACATCACACATCGACACTAGTCACCTGATCGCTCCCATATCCTATTGGCTCATGTGAATTAGGGGACCATGTAGCCACTACTTTCTTTACAGCCCTCGTATTTTAAAAATGTATATTATGTGTTTTAACGAGCTCTACATTGCGTGTGCAGTAAGTTTTTTTCTATCTCTTATGGTTTACCAGTTATGCAAAACCCCGCAAAATTCATCCAAAATAAAAATATCTTCAGGAACTATTCCCAGAAAATCCAAGATACACACTCCATTTGTCATAAAAAATATTTTAAGCATAAAGTATCTTAATCAAAATTGTTACTGCCGTTTTTGAGAAAATGAAAATGTATGAAAAATGTACCATGGGCAGGGTAATTGGGGATGGGCAGATTTTCTTGAAAACTCTTCGTGTCGCATCCTTGGAAGATACCAAACTTAAATATCAAGTTTGGCATTTAACGGTATTTTCGTTTTTGGGTTATGCTGCGCCCCTCCCCCCCCCACACACACACACACGGACAGGCTGGAATGAGTGGCAGGGGAAACCGGAGGACCGGAGAAAACCCACACAGAAGCCGCTTCGTCCACCACGAATCCCAGAATCCCACATGTGGGCGCTTGGGATCGAACCCGGGCGAGCGGTCCAACCACTCAATCAATACTGATGTCCCGCCTGGGTAGTGTGGTGGTAGCGTGACTGCCTCGCATTCAAAAGGTCGTGAGTTTGAATCTGGCTTAGGGTGAGTTACCCGGATAAGGTTTTTTCGGGGTTTTCCTTTATCCTGAGAAGACCAATGTCGAGTAACTTTAAGCTCCATGGACCCCGAGATCATTTAAGCATCATTTTACTAACTTCATTCATCATCCGAAATGACCAACAAGGTTAAAGAACGTTAAACTATATAAAAAAATCTGATGTTTCATTCACATGACTTTCTCTACATCTCTGCAACAAAATATTGTTAAAAAACTTATGCTTCAATTTACTTCATACTAATCGAGAAAAAAAAAAAAAAAAAAAAACTAGCAGAAATAGTCTTATTACTTCCTTCCTTGTAAGTAGAAGCGAAATAAGGGAGTACCATAGGTTAAGGTGATACTCAAAAGCTGACTGCTAGGTGACTGAAGTTCCTTTGTTTGTATGGAAACGAGATGACAAACTCCTGTATGAGAAAAGTACAAGGTTTTCAAAACTGAAAGCAAAAACAAGAAATATCTAAAAAACGATTAACTCCACGAAAAAAATTATATGACATAAATTGTGCGTCTTAATGTGCTGTACATTTTTTGTGTCGTAGATTTTTGTCCATCTCTTACGGTTTAGTAGTTATGCAAAATTTCGTAAAATTCATCCAGAATAAAGTAATCTTCAGAGGCTATTTCCAGAAAATTCAAGATATACACATTATTTGTCAGGTAAATGTCTTTAATATGCGATATTTTAATCAAAATTGTTAGAGCCATTTTTTAGAAAATCAAAATTTTCGAAAATTTTTCCATGTGAAGGGTAGTTGGGGGTGGGAGGATTTTCTTGAAAATCTTCGTGTCGAATCCTTGGAAGATACTGAACTTAAATACAAAGACAGACACACACACGGACATTTTTCTAAAAATGCTTTTTTTTTTATTCAGGTGGTCTCAAATCATGTATTTCCGGTGAAATCTCGGTATCGAGTTTTTAGGTACAATGCAATACCTTCTCTGTACACTATGTACATAGTACGTGTAGAGAATGTAAAAAATACTGATGTACAGGAGCATTTTATTGTTTTCTCGGTTCAGATTAAGTTGAGGAAAAACTTGGAATAGTGACAGGCCATGGATTTTCTTTGCGAAATGGAATCTAAAATGCAGATAGAAAAAAATAAAGGCGGTAGTGGCTTTGATGAATGTTTGCAGGGGAATGTCTGATGTAGTTACAAGCAGCAGAAACTTTTGCAATAGGATTACTGGGCGCCAGAACTGGCTTCCAGCCCGTAGGGAGAGGCGCAAAACTCCGCTACACTTTTTTTCATGTTTATACACAGCATTAGAATGGGCTGTACGATAAAAGGAACGAGTTGTACCGCTTCAGGGAGTTGTAAGGTGAATAAGCAGTCAGCTTATACGGGTTTTCCGTCCGCAATTTAAACCCATGTTGTTTGTTAAAAATTTCAATGAAAATGTGGCGGAAGAAAAATTGCTTTCGATTTAGGAATTTATTTGAAAATTTATTTATAGCTTTCTGGCAATTTTAAGGCATCGATATCAATTTACACTCTACAATATATTATCGTTAAAAAGCTTATTCTTTATTTACTAAACGCTAATCGAGAAAAAAATTAGCAGATTACTTATTACTTGCTTCCTTTTAAGTAAAAGAGAAATAAGGGAGTACCTTAAGGTTAAATTGATAGTCAAAAGCTGGTTGCTATGTGACTGAAGTTCCTTTGTGGGTATGGACAGGAGTTGACAAATTCCCGTATGAGAAAATCTTTTTAAAGCTGAAACTAATAACAAGGAAATATCTGAAACAAGGCCAGCTTCACGAAAAAAATGTATATACCATAAATTGTGTGTTTTAACGAGATCTATAGTTTTTGTGTGGCAAGTTTTTGTCTATCTCTTATGTTTTACCAGTTATGCAAAATTCATTCAGAATAAACATGTCTTCAGAGGCTATTCCCAGAAAATTGAAGATATACATTTTAGTTATCATGCAAATATCTTAAATGTCAGAGATTTTAATGAAAATCAAAAGTTTCAAAATTTTTTTCATGTATAGAGTATTTCTTGAAAATCTTCGTGTCGCATCCTTGGAAGGTACCGGACTTAAATACCAAGTTTGGTATTAACAGTCTTTTCGTTTTTAAGCTTTGCTGTCCACAGGCGCACACACACAAACACACACACACGGACCTTTTTCAGGGGTACCCAAAACACGAATTTCCGGTGAAATTTCTGTATCGAATTTTTGGGCGCAATACAATACCTACATAGTACGTGTAGAGAAAGTAAAAATCGGATGCCTGGCATGAAAGTGAGGAAATGAATGATATGGAATAGTGGTGAAATGGATGAAAGTAGTCGCCCTCCGTGGTGTAGTGGTTACCATGTTGACTTCCTATACCCAAGGTCGTGGGTAAAAATCCTTAGCATGGCTTCCTTCGGAAGGGAAGTAAAGCCGTTGGTCCCGTGTCGTAGATTTACGGCATGTAAAAGAACCTCAAGCCTGATAGAGAGGCCTCTGAGCAAAATTAAGCGGTTTTTCACGCCCAGTATAGAATGGGACGCTGAGAACCACAGCAGTTAAAGAGCGTCCATAAATAAAACGCCATTTCATTTTTTTGGAAGAAAGCAAAGTATTATGGAGAAATTGGTATATGCCGCTTCGTCCAAAACAAATCCCTCATGTGGCCCTCTGGGTTCGAGCCCTTGCCGAACGGCGATTAAGAGTAAATTCATTCATTTTCTCTTGCTACACCAAGCTTGGCACTTCGGAATTTTCAAAGTATCTCTCTAACTATAACACTGCCCCTCTTTCCCACTTAGGCGGCTCGAGTTCGAACCTAAACGCCCGCATTTGGGATTTCTGGTGGACGAAGCGGCGTCTGGGTGGGTTTTCTCCGGGTCTTCCGATTTCAAAATATGAAGATCTCGATAAAACCCACAATTTATGTTATATACATTTTTTCCGTGGAACAAACCATTTCTGAGATATTCCTTCTTATTGGTTTCAGTTTTAAAATGCTTTAAATTTTTCACATGCGGGAATTTGTCAACTCCTGGTAATGTAAAGAATCGGATTTCAGTCCCATAGCAACCACATTTTAAAACTTTTGACTGTCGGTTTAGCCCAGTATATTACTTACTTACCTTCTACTTATAAAGGAACTAAGTAATAAGACAATTTCTGCTAATGGTTTAGCATTAAATATAAAGTCATATAAATGGAACACATCAGATTTTTACTTCATCACGCACTGTGTATATAGTGTATAGAGAAGGCATTGCATTCCACCCAAAAATTCGGCACCGAGATTTCACCGGAAACACATATTTTGGGTCCCTCTGAATCCAAAAAAAACAACAACACATTTTTGGAAAAAGGTCCGTGTGTGTGCGTGTGTGTCTGTGTACAGCACAGCTCAAAAACGAAACGTCCGTTGGTATTTAAGTTCAGTATCTTCCAAGAAGATTTTCAAGAAACTCCCCCCACCCCAACTATCCTTTACATGGAAACATTTTTCGAAAATTTAGATTTTCTCAAAAATGGTCTAACAATTTTGATTAAAATACCCTATATTAAAGATATTTACACGATAACTAAAATATATATCTTGAATTTTCTGGAAATAGCCTCTGAAGACCACTTTGGATGAATTTTGCATAACTACTAAACCGTAGGAGATAGACAAAAGTTTAGTATACAAAATATGTAGATCTGGATGGGACACAATTTATGTTATATACTTTTTTTCGTGGGACTGACTATTATAGAGATATTCCTTTTTATTGGTTTCAGTTTTAAAATACTTCAACTTTACTCATACAAGTACTTGTCAACGCTTGGTCACGCAAAGAAACGGATTTCAATCCCATACCAACCACATTTTAAAACATTTGACTATCGGTTTAGCCTAGTATATTCTCTTATTTCCCTTCTACTGATAAAGGAACAAAGTAATAAGATTATTTCTGCTAATGCTTTAGCGTTAAATAGATAGAAGAATAAATTGCCCGCCTGGGTAGTGTGGTGGTAGCGTGTCTGCTTCACATTTGAAAGATCGTGAGTTCGAATCTCGCTTAGGGTGAGTTGCCCGGATAAGGTTTTTTCCGGGTTTTTCCCTTATCCTGAGAAGACGAATTTCGAGCTCTATGGACCCCGAGATCATTTCACCAATTTCATTCATCTTCCGATATGACCAACCAGGTTAAAGGACGTTAAATTACAAAAAAAAAAAAAGAATAAACTTACCAACAATGATTTGTCACAGAGATATTAAGAATGTCATGTGAATGCAACACATTAGATTTTTCTTCTTATTCGCTTCACAGTTGCCTATATTGTAGCTGGGAAGTGAATGAAATTTAGTCTACCTAAAGAGTATCTCAGGTCGTCTCCTTAGAGCGGTGGTCAAGCGGGAGACCTGGGTTCGATTCCCAGTACCGGCGTGGAGATTTTTCCCCCGCTGGGAGACCTGGACCGGGGTGCACTCAGCCTCGTAAGTATTTGAGGGGCAAAATGAGGAGCTACTTGATGGAGATGTAGCGGCTCCAGGTCATGAGGACCGCATTGACCGAGATGGGGGACGCAGTCCCCGGGAGGTAGGCCAAGATTCCTTGTGAGCTGTCATGCCCTGGAGTTATAAAGAGTATCTCAACATGCGCGTGAAAATGTTTCTGCACGAAATGCAAAGTTTAAGAAACGCAATAGGCAAAGCGCGAGGTTGGCACTTCCACTTTCTGGCAGAGATATCTTTTTACGATATGTGGGAGCATCTATATTGGAGAAGAGAAGTTTTTCTATCCAGAAGCAAATCGTCTTCTTCACCCTTAATTTACAGTGTAATTTCACCGTGGGCAACGTGGCGGGGGAGGCCCCGAGTCGATGAAACATGGCGATCCCAATAAAAATGCTCGGGAATTCTCAGTTCCACCGCCACCACGATTTATGAGCAGACATCTCAATGTAGCAGCGGGCAAAAGTTGGGAATATTTTAACTGCCGGTCTCCTTCTATCGCATGGCGGTGGAACCGCTCGCTAACGGTGTAAATAAATTTTATATCTGTCTCTTCCTTTTGACTGTTGATATATAATCGACGTCGAAATTAAATTTCACACCAATAAGTGATGATGACTTTTTCCGCTGCTGCTATAAAAAACAAACAGGAGATAACACACACCAACCCTTGGAGATGTGGTGCGTTTTCATGCAGAGGAAAGGAACGTGGCAAAAATGAAACCATTTCTCTCGTTTCGCTTTTATTGTAGATGTCAGTGTCGTTCACCTATTTGTTTCTGGATCGAAATGTTCAATTTTACTGGTTATTATTTATTTAAACTTTTTCCTGGAACTACATCAATAACAATACATTGTTTTAACACCTGAAATGTAGAAAAATATAAAATCGCTGCAGATGTATATATTATTACATTAAATACTTACATATTATGTTATTAACTAAAGAAAGGTGTATTACATAGACATTTTTTTCTTTTCTATGCAAGATGTGAGCTGTTTTATTATATAGGCCCTTTAACATCTAAGATTATATCAGGGGCTTTGCATTAGAAACGACTCGTTGTCTGTAGGTTATTTACATTGGGTTTAAACCATTTTATTTTCCTCAAACACACACACATACACACACACACACACACACACACACATTTACTATCTCATGTATACTTCTAGACTCTGTGGGGAATTGGGACTAATTCTGGTTAAAGAAAAAGTCCCTATTCCTGCCGGGAATCGAACCCGAGACCTCCGGGTGAGAAGTAAGCTCGCTTACCACTCGATCACGGAGGGAGTCGAAAAAGGTTTGTTATTTTTATTTGAAAACTCGTTTTGTTTCCTCCTACGACTGACACCCCTCTAGGACTTACAAGCCAATGCCTGTCGGGGAGCCAACGGCACGAAACCACTGAATGGAGAACCTGTTGCGAGGGGTCGGCCCGTAGCCATGAATTGTAAACGAAATTGATAATTGGAAAGAGGATGATGGAGCAATTGGTGGAATGATTGGAGGGAGAAACAGGACCTAGAGGACCCGGAGAAAACACACCCAGGGATCGAACCCGGGCCGCCTAGATGGGAGGAGACGGTCTAACCACTAACCACGGCGCCACCTTAACATTCGTTCTTGTTATTTCCTTAACTCTCTCTCTGTCTGCAATGTATATATATAATGTATATAATATAACTTTTTCGTTGTCAATAACTTATCTGAATAAAGAAATTAAGCATTCCATTCCACCAAAAGCTCACTGAGATTTCACTATCAATATGCCACAAATATTATTTTGAGGTCTCCTGAATACATTTTATATTTTGAAAAAAGAAATCCGTGTATATGTGTGTGTGTGTTTATGTGAATGCAGAATGCGATAAAGGAAAGCCAGTTAAATACAAAAATTTATATTTGAGTTTGTCTTCCAAGAAAAGCATGGCTCAAACCGTAATGTCTGTAAATTGACATTTAGATTCCGGTTTTTCCAAGCATGTAACACATTTTTGTCAAGCTTCTACGTACAAAACTATTCATTATTTTTATCTTCTGAAAAGTGGTTCGAATTTTAATTAAAACACCATATTAAGCTTAAGTTATTTACAACAAACACAAAACGTTTTTCTTGAATTTCTTGTGAACAGCCTATGAAGTACTCCTCATTTTGAATAACTCTTGAATAATTGATAAATCGAGAGAGATAGATAAACGTTCACTGTACAGTTAAATTACACAATTTATATCGAATAAGTTTTTCTGTTGTATTAAAACCGTTTCCGAAATATTCTTTGTTATTGGCTTGAATTTTAAAGAACTCACTTTTTTCAAAGCGATGAGCAATTATTAGCTCCTTCCCCATTTTCATGCAGAGCTTGGCATTTCAGATCCATTACATCGATTCCTTTTTAAACATCTGAATATCGCTATAGCACGACATACCCTTATAGCTATAACGAAACGTGTAAAGGTATAATGAAAGTTTATCCAGATTAAAAGTTGAAAGAAGAACACGCTTTTGTAACAGTTTATTGACGATTGAGTAACGACATACATGTGAAATCAGCACATCAGATTTTTACTTTCTCTACACGTACTATGTACATAGTGTATAGAGAAGGTATTGTAATGCACCCAAAAATTCGATACGAGATTTTACCGGAAATGCATGCTTTAGGACACTCTGAATAAAAAAAATCTGATGTGTTCCATTCACAGGACTTTCTCTACTTCTCTGTAAAAATTATTGTTAATAAGCAACCTTATTCTTCTATTTACTTCATGCTAATCGTGAAAAAATTAGCAGAAATAGTTTAATTACTTGCTTCCTTGTAAGTAGAAGCGAAATATGGGAGTATCATAGGTTAAAGTAATAGTCAAAAGCTGGTTACTAGGTGACTGAAGTTCCTTTGTTTGTATGGACACGAGTTGATAAATTTCTGTATGAGAAAAGTACAAGTTTTTCAAAGCTGAAACCAAAAACAAGGAATATCTCAAAAACGATCAAATCCTCGAAAACATTTTATATAATATAAATCGTGTGTTTTAATGTGCTCTACAGTTTTGTGTGGTAGGTTTTTGTACATTTCTTACGGTTTAGCAGTTATGCAAAATTCCGTAAAATTCATCCAGAATAAAGTAGCCTTCAGACGCTATTCTCAGAAAATTCAAGATATACATATTATTTGCCAGGTAAATATCTTTAATATATGATATTTTAATCAAAATTGTTAGAGCCATTTTTGAGAAAATCAAAATTTTCGAAAAAAGTTCCATGTAAAGGATAGTTGGGGGTGGGGGAGTTTCTTGAGAATCTTCGTGTCACATCCTTGGAAGATACCAAACTTAAATACAAAGTTTAGTATTTAACGGTCTTTTCATTTTTGAGCTATGCTGTCCACAGACACACACCAACACATACGCACACACACGGACCTTTTTCCAAAAATGCTTTTTTTGGATTCCGGTGAAATCTCGGTATCGAATTTTTGGGTGCAATACAATACGTTCTCTATACACTATGTACGTAGTACGTGTAGAAAAAGTAAAAAGGATTTTCAGAAAAAGGTTCGTGTGTGTCTGTGAGCACGATAACTCAAAAACGAAAAGTCGGTAAAATAAAAAACTTAATATTTAAGTTTAATATCTTCCAGGGATGTATTTCGAAGATTTTGAGAAAAATCCCCCCACCCCAAACTACCCTTTATATGGAAAAGGTTTCGAAACTTTTGGTTTTCTTAAAAATGGCTCTAGCGATTTTGATTAAAATACCGTATATTAAAGAAAATGTATATCTTGAATTTACTGGGATTCTCAAAGATGTATTTTATATAAATACCCGCATGCATCATGAAAAATAACCTCCAGTTATAAACTCTGAAATACAATAGAGAAAAGTTATCAAATCGCTGTAATACATACATAAATCATATCTCAAAATGAATAAGAAAAAACGTTTCTCCTTGTTCGGCACCATATCCAAACGGAGTAGATACTCTCCTCTAAAAGGAGATGAATTTACAAATTAATTACTGATGATCATAATTTTTTCGCGGTTTTGCTTGAGCACCAATATGACGCTATCATGTAAGTCTACTTGGAGTTGGTCGAGGTTTAATGCTCGTGAAATTCTCTACATTAAGCTTGTACATACCTTGCAGATTCCATTTGTTGCTCTGGCTAGGCTCGTTCTTGTAGACCATGAGTTGTCTCTTGCTCAAGGGGGAAAGTATTACAAAGGTGTGTAACAATTGCTAGACTCAGATAAAAGAGAAATTTCACCTAATTTCTTTGATTACTTTTTTATTGATTATCTGTTGCTGGTTTGAGGCACTAACCCTGCGAGCGACTCCCGACATAAATGATCGCGAACTTGATGACATAATCTTTCTAAGGGCTAGTTCCGCTCTTACTGAGTTCTTATATTTTTACCACCGTCACCGTAACCTTAAGTTTCACAGTCCGTATAACATTTACGGTAATAGTTGCCCGTCAGATTAACTTTTACTATAGCACTTCTCCCTCACAATTAATGCGTATTTCTTACTATTAATAGCCGTCAGATTTCTTATAACACACCAATTTCTTACACTGGGCGCCGCACGATTTCTTACACTGCTTGCCGCGCGATTTCTTACATTGTGGATCCGAGTTCTTATACGAGTACGTGCATCACTTATATACCAAAAGGTTCTAATATTGCCCTCCTTTTTGATTGGCTGTAAAAAGACGCGTAAAGTAGCGTTGTCACTTGACTGTCTGGGATTTTTCTTTATTTTCCACCCACGTGACCATTCTCTACAAAGAGGTAGCTTTGAAGAATACAATGCGAGCTTATACACCTTAAGGTTCTGCTTCTACTGAGCAGATATATTTTATATTAAATATATACAAAACTAATGATTGAAATAGTAATATACGCGTCATATTAATATACTGTCGCAATTTTATGAATTAATAACAACAATTGTTGATTTCATATGGTTTGAACCAATCTGTCAACAAAATTTGCACCGTTGCTATGTTTTGTAAACAAGATTTTACTCGGCTCTGAATGAAATACATTGCTTTAAACGCTAATAAATCAAGCAAGGCCATCCACTCTAGTCAGAAATATCGCATCAAACATGCGCCTTCGCATAGATTTGAAGGCGCTCACACCTTCGTATCTACTATAACTTATGGTAGATAAAATTAATATAATTAAACATTTTCACATATAAAATCTTATTGCCAGTGGAGTGAATTTAGTGAAGATATTCACTTTAATATCACTGAAATATTTCAGATTTTCCGTTTTGAAATCACATTTTTCAAGGGCTGTTTGGGTGGAGGTTGCTGTCGTAATTGGATTTCAAAACATGTGTTTTGTGTGAAATCTCGTCTTAGAATTTTTAAGGTGAATAACATATTTAGCATTTCTGCCAAAGTTAGAAAAAAAAATCTTATATGTTACAATCACACGACTTTCTCCTTACAGACTGCGTCCGTGGTCGAGTGGTCAGCGAGCTGACTTCTCACCCGGGGGTCCCGGGTTCGATTCCCGGCTGGGGCGGGGAATTTTTCTCTAGCCAGAGTCTGGAAATTTGTATGTGTGTGTGAATGTTTGAGTAAAACAAAATGATTTAAACATAAAAGAACCTACAGACAACGAGTTGTTTCAAGTGGAAAGCCCCCTATATGACCTTAGATGAAACAATAATAAAAATAAAAAACTTCTTACAAAATATTCTTTTTCTTTTTTCCTTATAATTAGAAGGGAATGCGCTATAGTCAAATGTTTTAAAAATTGTGTTATGCGATTGTCATTGCAAAACTCTTCTTTGCTTGGCCAGGAGTAGAACAAAAGAAAAACGGACACTTCCTGCTTGAGAAAAGTATAAGTACTTTACAATTGAATCTAAAACAAGAAGTCTCTCGAAAACGGAAAACTCCACGAAAAAAATGAATATGACGTAAACTGTGTATTTTAACGAGATCTACATTTTTTGTGTAGTAAGTTTTTGTTTATCTATTACGGTTTACTAGTTATGCAAAATTCAGCAAAATTCATCCAGAATAAACAGGTCTTCAGAAGCCATTCCCAGAAAATTCAAAATATACATTTTGTTTGTGATGGAAATGGCTTTAATATGTGATATTTTAACCAAAATCGTTTGACTCATTTTTAAGAAAATTAAAATGTTTGAAAATTTTTCCATGTAAAGGATAGTTTGGGGTGGAGGGATTTTCTTGAAAATCTTTGTGTTGCATCCTTGGAAAATATCAAAATTGAATACCAAGTTTTTAGTGCCTGTCTGTCAGGTTTAAAGCAGCTTTTTGCCGGGCTATTTCAGTCAAAAGTAATACCGGACTTCGTGATAAGCGAGGGTTTAAGCGTTGAAAAATGGCAGCGGCTCACATACACAGGGGCAATTAAACGTTATGGGCCCACATGTTGTTAGATATGCATCTTTCAATGGAATAATAATTTAGAGGCGCTCTTAATGCTAATTTGAAAAGCTTGTAAGTTACGTTACAAAAAGTGACAGTTTTATGGTGGGTCAGTCAATCAGAGCGAGGCACACATGTGAGTGCTGAGCAAGTTTTTACTTCCTCTATACGTACTATGTACATAGTGTATAGAGAAGGTATTGCACTCCACCCAAAAATTCGATACCGAGATTTCACCGGAAATATGTTTTAGGGTCCCCTTTAACTAAAAAAAGCATTTTCGGAAAAAGGTCCCTGCGTGTGTGTGTCCGTGTGTCCGTGAACACAATAACTCAAAAACGAAAAGTCGGTAAAATACCAAACTTGGTATTTAAGTTTACTATCTTCTAGGGATGCGACACAGAGATTTTGAGAGAAATTCCCCCACCCCCAACTACCCTTTACATGGAACGTTTTTCGAAAATATTGCTTTTTTAAAAAATGGCTCTTATGATTTTGATAAAGGTATCGCATATTAAAGCTATTTATCTGACAAATAAAATGTATATTTCGAATTTTCTAGGAATAGCTTCTGAAGAGTGCTTTATTCTGGATGAATTTTACTGAATTTTGCATAACTGCTAAACCGTAAGAGATGGACAAAAACTTACTGCACGAAAAATGTAGAGCACGTTGAAACACACAGTTTATGTTACATACATTTTTACGTGGAATTCATCGCTTTTGAGATATTTCTTGTTTTTGGTTTCTGACTTGAAAAACTTATACTTTTCTCATACAGGAATTTGTCAACTCCTGTCCATACAAACAAGCAAGTAATGACTATTTCTGCTATTTTTTCTGATTAGCTTGAAGTAAATAGAAGTATAAGCTTTTTAAGAACAATATAGAGAAAGTCATGTGAATGGTACACATAAGATTTTTACGTTATATCGAGCAACTCCTCCATGTTTCCATTTCTTTCTCTATCCTTACCCACTTCCGGCCTCGATGCTTATTCATTCTCCTTCTCTTGGGATATAAAAGGAGGAAGTCACGTGACAAATTCAGCGTGACGTAGCGTGAAAGTGGCTGATAATCGCCTCAAGATTTCTGCTCCTGTTTCCATATCTTCTTTTTCTTCTTCTTTGCCTTTCCTTTTTATTCTTATGCCACAAGTTCGCACTGCTGCCGGAGATCTGATAACTGAGTGCGAGGCATGAAACCACTTCCACAGAAATTTGCTTATTCGTGGGATTTCTTCTGTTGCTTACCAGTCGCACCAACTCAAGAAGTCACATGGAATCTTCGTGGGGTAAACTTAAGGTGACGCATCTTTCACTAAAAATATGATGTGTTCCACTCACATGATTTTCTCTACATCTCTGCAACAAATTATTGTTAAAAAGCTTATGCTTCTATTTACTTCATGCTAATCGAGAAAAAATTAGCAGGAATAGTCTTATTACTTGCTTCCTTGTAAGTAGAAGCGAAATAAGGGAGTACCTTAGGTTAAAGTAATAGTAAATAGCTGGTTGCTATGTGTGTGAAGTTCCATTGTATGTATGGACAGGACAAACCCCTGTATGAGAAAAGTATAAGTGTTTTAAAACTGAAACAAAAATCAAGGAATATCTAAAAAAAATCAACTCCACGAAAAAATGTTTATAACATAAATTGTGTGTTTTAACGTGCTTTACATTTTTTGTGTAGTACGATTTTGTCTATCTCTTACGGTTTAGCAGTTATGTAAAATTCCCTAAAATTCATCCAGAATAAAGTAGTCTTCAGAGGCTATTCCCAGAAAATTCAAGATATACATTTTATTTACCAGGTAAATATATTTAATATACAATATTTTAATGAAAATCGTTAGAGCTATTTTTAAGAAAATCAAAATTTTCGACAAAGGTTCCATGTAAAGGGTAGTTGGGGCTGGGGGATTTTCCTGAAAATCTTCGTTTCGCATCCTTGAAAGATACGGAACTTAAGTACCTACTAAGTTTGGTATTTAACGGACTTTTCGTTTTTGAGCTATGCTGCCCACACACACACAGGAACATTTTTCTATAAATACTTTTTTTTTTATTTCAGGAGGTCTCAAAACATGTATTTCCAGTGAAATCTCGGTATTGAATTTTTAGGTGCAATACAATACCTTCTCTATACACTATGTACATAGAAAGTGTAGAGAAAGTAAAAGTAAATCTATGAGCTAAGCAAATATTTAATAGGATTTTAAGAAAGACAATTACGTTGATATCTTTTGGATTAAGAAGGATCAGCAACATAGACAGAAACACTAATGTGAAAAAATAAAACAAATAAATACTTTCTCCAACTCGCCAGACATTTTTGGACACGCAGTAAGCTCTGGAAGGTTGTTATGGCAACAGTAGATCTTGTAATTTGCTACCGAAGCAAACCTTATTCTTTTCGTAATGCTGCTAGAGTAGGTATTATACATAATGGATTTTGCTCGCCGTTCTTGTGAATCTGTTGGTAGTCAGTAGGAGGGAGAAGGATTTGGGATGTGGGTCCCGGCTGGCGGAGTCAGCAGCTGCACTACCAACTCTTCCCAAACATCAATATTAGCCCATGGCTTGTTATTTTAGAGGCTCGGATCATCGCTTGAGTCCTCCCACTTCATTTAACACAGCTCTTGTGTTCAGTACGTGGTATACAATTCTAGCATATTGAATTTGGGGTGGGAAAACACTTCCCAGATTCTCGGCCGCTTCTTGCCTCAAGCGAATTTGCTGCGCACCTGTGTACGGTTCACCTGGCCCAAGAATTCTGCTGGTTCATGCTAACATCTATCTCCACTAATGTGCAGGCGGCATGATTACCTCGAACCCAAAGCTCCCAGCTCCAGTCCATTTTAACCCTTAATTACCTGCATTAATATACTGCACATACAGTTTCTCCTTTAATTCAAGTTTAAAAGTGGAGTTCAAGTAAAAAAAATCTGATGTGTTACACTCACATGACTTTCTCTATATCTCTGTAACAAATTATTGTTAATAAGCTTATCTTTTATTATTTCATGCTTCATCCTATTTCTTGCTTTATTGTAAGTAGAAGCGAAATAAGGAGTACCATAGGTTAAAGGGAAAGCCAAAAGCTGGTTGCTATGTGACTGATGTTCCTTTGTATAGACAGGAGTTGACAAATTCCTGTGTGAGAAAACTAAGTTTTTCAAAGCTGAAACCAAGAAAAAGGAATATCTCAAAAACGATTCACTCCACGTAAAAAATGTATATAACATAAATGTTGTGTTTTAACGTGCTCTACATTTTTTGTGGTTTAAGCTTTTGTCCATCTCTTACAGTTTAGTACGAGGGCCGTTCAGAAAGTAGCCTCCGATCGGTCACAGTGCGGGTAGTGGGGGGAGTAGCGACGCCATCTGTGCATTCACGCACTCAGCAGGTCAGTCGGCATCAAGCCGTGGTCGAGTGAAAGTCGTACCTGCGCTAGTTTAGTGTTTGTGGCCGTTTGAAATGTGTACTGCAATAGAAAACCCCGCCAAATGTGAAGTGCGTTATAAGGTTTTTTACAGCCAAAGGATATTCTGCAGCAGCTATTCATCGTGAGCTTTGTGCCGTGTACGGACCAAGAGTTATGAGTGAAGGAGTGGTCCGTGAATGGGTACGTTTATTTAAAAGTGGACGAGAAAACGTTCATGATGAAGAGAGGAGTGGTAGACCATCATTGGTCACGGACGAACTCGTTCAGACAGTTGATGCAAAAGTTCGTGAAAACCGACGTTTCACAATGTCGGAGTTGTCTACTGATTTTCCACAGATTTCTAAGACTCTCTTGTACGAGATAGTGACAGCAAGATTGGGTTACCGTAAGTTCTGTGCACGATGGGTGCCCAAAATTCTTACCGACCACCACAAAACTCAAAGAATGGCCTCTGCATTAGACTTTCTGTCACGTAATGAGGCCGAAGGTGAACCATTGTTAAACAGAATCGTGACCGGGGACGAAACCTGGATTAAGTACGTGAACCCTGAGGCAAAAGAACAATCAAAGATGTGGGCACATTCAAATTCGCCTACCAAACCAATAAAAGCCCGGCAAGATTTTTCTGCCCGAAAATTGATGGCAACGGTGTTTTGGGATGCAAAAGGGGTGGTGTTGGTTGAATTCATGGAACGTGGGACGACCATTAATCAAGACGTGTACTGTGAAACACTAAAACAATTACGACGGGCTATACAGAACAAACGCCGTGGTATGCTGACTTCCGGAATCGTTTTTTTGCACGATAACGCCCGTCCTCACTCTGCTCGCAGAACAACAGCCCTTCTTGAGTCCTTCAAGTGGGACGTTGTCAAACATCCACCTTACAGCCCAGATCTGGCGCCAAGCGATTATCATCTCTTCATGCATATGAAGAAATGGCTCGGGTCCCAGCGGTTTGATGACGACGAAGAGCTCAAAGATGCGGTCACAGGCTGGCTCCAGGCACAAGCGGGTGATTTTTATGCAGAAGGAATTTCAAAGCTTGTGAACAGATACGATAAGTGCCTCAATCGTTATGGAAGCTATGTAGAAAAATAGTGCAAAGATGTAGTTGTAAGATGTATATATTAAAATATTTTTATTTAACTTGGTGAATTTCTTGCAATCAACCGGAGGCTACTTTCTGAACAGCCCTGGTAGTTATGAAAAATTCATCCCAGGTAAATAACTTTATTATACGATATTTTAATCAAAATCGTTAGAGCCATTTTTTAGAAAATCAAAATGTTCGAAAAAAGTTCCATGTAAGGGTAGTTTGGGGTGGGGGGATTTTTCTCAAAATCTTCGTGTCGTATCCCTGGAAGATACTAAGCTTAAATACCAAGTTTGGTATTTTACCGACTTTTCGTTTTTGAGTTATCGCGTTCACAGACACACTGACACACGGACACACACACACACACGGACCTTTTTCTGAAAATATTTTTTTTGGATACAGGGGACCCTTAAACATATATTTTCGGTGAAATCTCTGTATCGAATTTTTTGGTGGAGTGCAATACCTTCTCTATACACTATGTACATAGTACGTATAGAGAAAGTAAAAATCCGATATGTTATACTCACATGACTTTCTCTAGCTCTTCTACAAACTTCTTACATCAGATTATTCTTCTTTCTGCACCTTGCTAATCGAGATAATCATTAGCAGAATGTTCTTACTACATAGTTCCTTATAAGTAGAAAGAAAACAAGGGAATACACTAGGCTAAACCGATAGTCAAATGTTTTAAAAACTGGTTGCTATTTGATTGAAGTACCGTTGTTTATTTGGACAGGAGTTGACAAATTCCCGTGTGAAATTGAAACTAATAGCCAGGAATATCTAAAAATGTTCAAGTCTCTTACGGTTTACAAGTTATGCAAAATTCAATAAAAGTTATACAGAATAAACAGATTTTTAGAGGCTATTCACAGACAATTAAAGATATACATATTGTTTTTCAGGTAAATATCTTAAATATACGATATTTTAATCAAAATTATTAGTGCCAGTTTTGAGAAAATCAAAATTTTCTAAAATTTTTCCATACAAAGGGTAATTAGGGGCGCTTCCTTGGAAGATATTAAACTTAATTACTTAAATAGCAAGTTTGGTATTTAACGGTTTTTTCGTTTTTGAGTCCCAGACACACAGGCAGACACGGATATTTTTTCGAATCTTTTTTTGGGGGGTGGGATTCAGGGGATCTCGAATTTTTGGGTGCAATACAATACCTTCCCTATACACTATGTACATAGTATGTGTGACTCCGTGGCATAGCTCACTAAGACCTTGGCCTGCCGCTGCGTCGCCCATCTCGGTCCATTACAGACGTCATGGATGGGGGGCGAGACGTGGTTAGCGCTTGATCCCCCTCGGGCAGTTAATGCGGTCTTCACGACCTGGTGCCACTAATTCTTCACGAGGCTGAGTGCACCCCGGCCCAGGTCACCCAGCGGGGGAATCGAACCCAGATCTCCCGCTTGGCAAGCAGCAACGCTACCACTGCGCTAAGGAAACGAACGTAGTATGTGTAGAGAAGGTAAAAGAAGTAGGAATAATTTCGTTGAATATCACGATGGAGTACCGCGTAAATTTAGAAAATAATTAATCTCTTGGAGAAATACATTTATTTAAGCAGATATGTGCAAAATTGGTGGACATAATTTAGCCTGTTAATTGTGAAAGATGAAAATGATTTGTAAAGGAATTGAAATGAGTAATAAGAGAACCAAGTGTGCGTATTAAAAACACGCCATTGAGAACAACGTTATCGACCTATAAGATATATTGATACTGTAGACCATAATTTGGTATGTTATCAATGTGTTAAGTTAATTGAAGTTTCGTTCCTCAAAGTTTGTGAGTGAAATAAACTCTTATAATTGAAATCTAAAACTTACCTATTTTATTCAGTATCAGTTACTCCTCGCACTGGCCACAAATACACAAAATAAAACTTTTATAACCAGAATATAAGCTACTGAAAAGGCGTATTGGAAGGGAAAGGAATATTATTGGTCGGGAAAGGTTTTACTATTTCATACCGATCCTTAAATAAGACCTACCAAGTTTTAGTTTCTCTACACGTAATATGTAGGTATAGAAGGTATTATATGTCACCCAAAATTCAAAATCACCGGAAATACACGTTTTTAGGTCCCCTATATCCAAAAAAGCATTTTTAGGAAAAGGTCAGTGTGTGTTCATGTCTATGTGTCTGTGAACACGAACTGCAATAACTGGCAAAAGAAAATCTGATTTTTACTTTCTCCACACGTACTATGTACATAGTATATAGAGAAGGTATTGTACTGCACCCAAAATTTCGATACCAGATTTCACTAGAAATACATGTTTTGGGACCCCTTGAATAATTTTTTTTTAGGAAAATGTGCTTATATGCGTCTGTGGGTAGCAAAGCTCAAAAACGAAGAGTCCATTAAATACTAAACTTGGCATTTAAGTTCAGTAATTTCCAAAGATGCGACACGAAGCTTTTCAAGAAAATCTCCCCACACCAAACTATCATTTACATGGGACAGTTTTCTGGGAATAGCATCTGAAGGCACCTTTATTTTGGATGAATTTTGAGGAATTTTGCATATCTGATAAACCGTAAGAGAGACAAAAGTTTACCCAACAAAAATGTAGAGCTAGTCAAAAGATAAAATTTTTCATCCATTTTTTTTGTGGAATTGACTGCTTTTGAGATATTCTTTCTTATTCGATTCAGTTTTAATATACTTAAACATCTCTTATGCGTGAACTTCTCAATTTCTGGCCACGCAAAGATACGGACTTCAATTCCATAGAAACAGCATTTTAAAACATTTGAATGTCTGTTTACTTTCTGTATACGTAATATGTACATAATGTATAGAGAAGGTATTGCATTCCACCCAAAAATTCGATACCGAGATTTCAGCAGTAATACATGTTTGAGTCCCCCTGAATCAAAAAAAAAAAAAAATTGGAAAAAGGTTCGTGTGTTTGTGTATGTGTGTGGCTATCTGTGTGTCTGGGTGTGCATAGCTCAAAAAACGTTACCCGAAACTGTCTAATTACTTGATTCCTTGTAAGTAGAAAGAAAATAACGGAATACCTAGGCTAAAACGACAGTCAAATGTTTTAAAAGCTGGTTGCTATGTGATTGAAGTACTTTTGTTTGTATGAACAGGAGTTTAGAAATTTCCGAATGAGAAAAGTATAGGCATTTTAAAGCTGAAACTAATAGCAAGGAATATCTCAAAATAGGCGAAACGAAACGAAAATCTAACTGTTGCCATGTGGATGAAATTCGTTTCTATGCAAGGCCAGGAGCTTAAAGCTTTCCGTGTAAAAAAAAAATTGATGTGTTCCATTCACATGACTTTATCTACATCTCTGTAACAAATTATTCTTAAAAAGATTATGCTTCTATTTACTTCATGCTCATCGAGAAAAAATTAGCAGAAATCGTCTTATTACTTGCTTCCTTATAAGTAGAAGCGAAATAAGGGAGTACCGTAGGTTAAAGTGATAGTCCTAAGCTAGTTGCTATGTCGCTGAAGTTCCTTTGTTTGTATGGGCAGCAGATGACAGATTCCTGTATGAGAAAGGTATGTTTTTCATAGCAGAAACCAAAAACAAGGAATATCTAAAAAATGAGCAACTCCACGAAAAGAAAATATATAAAATAAAGTGTGTGTTTTAAGGCGTTCTACATTTTTTGTCTGGTAAATTTTTGTCTCTCTCTTACGGTTTAGCAGTTATTCAAAATTCCGTAAAATTCGTCCAGAATAAAGTACTCTTTAGAGGCTATTCGCAGAAAATTCAAGATATACATTTTATTTGTCAGATAAATATCTTTAATATACGATATTTTAATCAAAACCGTTAGAGCCATTTTTAAGAAAATAAAACATGTAAAGGGTAGTTGGGGGTGGGGGGATTTTTTTTTTAAATCTTCGTGCCGCATCCTTGGAAAATACGAAACTTAAATACCAACATTGGTATTCAACGGTCTTTTCGTTTTTGAGCTTTGCTGTCCACACACACACACACGAACCTTTATGTAGAAATTCCTTTTTTGTTTTCAGGGGGTCCTAAAACATGTATTTCGGGCGAAATCTCGGTATCGAATTTTTGGGTGGAATACAATACTTCCTTTATACACTATGTGCATAGTACGTGTAGAGAAAGTAAAAAAGTTTAAGTATTTTAAATCTGAAACAAATAAAATGAGTATCTCAGAAATGGTGAATTCCACGAAAAAAAAACCGTATATGACATAAATTGTACAATTTAGTGCAGTAAATTTTTTGTCTATAGCTTGTATCTTTTGAATTTTCTGGGAATAGCCTAATAAAACCTCTTTAACCTAGAGGAAGTTTGCAAAACTCGTAAACTGTAAAGATAGCCAAAAACTTACTAAATACAAAATGAAGATCATGTTAAAACACACAATTTATGTTTAATAAGTTTTTTTTCGTGGAATTTACCGTTTCCGAGATATTCCTTGTTATTATTTTCAGATATAAAATGCTTGTAATTTTCTAACACGGAAAGTTGTAAACTCCTGGCAGTATATAGAAACCGATTTCAACCACAGTGCAGCCAGCTTTTAAAGGATTTGTCAACCGTTTTAGCCTAGTGTATTCTCTTATTTCCCTTCTACTTACAAGGAAGCAAGTAATTAAGATAATTTTTGCTAATGTTTATCTCGATTATCATAAAGTAGACAGAAGCATGCTTTTTAACAATAATTTGTTACTGTGGTGTAGAGAAAGTCGTGTGAATGGAACACATCAAAATTTTACTTTCTCTATACGCACTATGTACATAGTGTATAGAGAAGGTATTGCACTCCACCCAAAAATTCAATACCGAGACTTCACCGGAAATATATGTTTTAGGGTCTCCTTTATCTAAAAGAAGTATTTTCGGAAAAAGTCCGTGTGTGTCCGTGTGTCTGTGAACACAATAACTCAAAAACGAAAAGTCGGTAAAATACCAAACTTGGTATTTAAGTTTAGCATCTTCCTGGGATGCGACACGAAGAGAAAAATCCCCCACCCCTAACTACTCTATACATGGAACTTTTTTCGAAAATTTTTATTTTCTCAAAAATTACTCTAACGTATTTGATTAAAATATCGTATATTAAAGATACTTACCTGACAATAAAATCTATATCTTGAATTTTCTGGGAATAGCCTCTGAAGATTACTTTATTCAGGTTGAATTTTACGGACTTTCGAATAACTGCTAAACCGTAAGAGATGGACAAAAACTTACTATACAAAAAATGTAGAGCACGTTAAAAGACACAGTTTATATCATATGCACTTTTTTCATGGAAGTCATCGTTTTTGAGACATTCCTTGTTTTTATTTCTGCTTTGAAAAACATACTTTTCTCATACAGGCCTTTGTCAACTGCTGTCCATACTAACAAAGGAACTTCAGTGACATTGGAACCAGCGTTTGACTATCAGTTTCACCTATGGTACTCTCTTATTTTGCTTCTACTTATAAGGAAGTAAGTAATAAGACTATTTATTTTAATTTTTGCTGATTAGCATGAAGTAAATAGAAGTATAAGTTTTTTAGGAATAATTTGTTGTAGAGATGTAGAAAAAGTGATGCAAATAGAACACATCGGATTTTTAAAATTGTTATCAATTTTTGGCAAATTTCAGTGAAGAACTACGATAGATAAATGGAAATCATCCACCACTGCGAACTAGAAAATGGTGGTACAACTCGGGCCCCACTTACTGACAATGAAAGGTAGCTACCACAATAACTCCTGCTATTTTACTGGCGGGCGAGTGAGAGAAGGAACCAAAAAGAATGGGTAGCTGGGAATTTAATAAAGTCTCTGGGAACAAACGGGAATGTTAATTTTGCCGTAACTTAATTATGAGTGAATTCTAGCGTCTGTGATTATGGTGAAATATTACCAGAATTGTCTTTCCAACCTTGGCGTGCACAAAAGTAATAAAAATTCACTTTTCAACTTTAGTTACGCGGCTGTCTGTAGGTACCCCCCCCCCTGCACAAATACCCGCCGTTTCTCCCCCAAGGTGCGTTAATTGCTATAATTAACTTTCCAGAAACGATAAGACCTGCACAATAGGGTGCGCTGCACGGTAGAAATGTTTGGCGCTACCAACTGCTGCATGATTTTAAAGAGAACAAAAACACACTTGGCGATGTTTTATACTTTCCTTGCCAAATGAGTAACAACTTAACCGATTTATTTCTCCTTAGTATTATTATCTCTTCATGAAATATGCACATAGTAGCCGAGAAGGTATTTTATTGCATCCAAAAATCCAATGTCGAGATTTCACCAGAAACACCTATATGCTTTGATGTCCTTGAATCCAAAATACACATTTTGAAAAACATCCGTGTGTTTCGAGTGTGAGTGACTTTCACTACATCTCTGCAACAAATTATTTTTAAAAAGCTTATACTTCTATTTACTTCACGCTAATCAGTAAAAAAAAATAGTAGAAATAGCCATATTACTTGCTTCCTTGTAAGTAGAAGCGAAATAAGGTAGTACCATAGGTTAAAGTGATAATCAAAAGCTGGTTGCGTTGTCACTGAAGTTCCTTTGTTTGTATGGGCCGCAGTTGTCAAATTCCTGTATGATAAAAGTATATTTTTCATAGCAGAAACCAAAAATAAGGAATATCTAAAAAACGATCAACTCCACGAAACAAATGTATACAAAATAAATTGTGTGTTTTAAAGTGCTCTACATTTTTTGTTTTGTAAGTTTTGGCCATCTCTTACGGTTTAGGAGTTATTCAAAATTTCGTAAAATTCATCCAGAATAAAGTAGTCTTCAGAGGCTATTCCCAGAAAATTCAAAATACACATTTTATTTGGCAGGTACATATCTTTAATATAAGATATTTTAATCAACATCGTTAGAGCCATTTTTGAGAAAATCAAAATTTTCTAAATTTTTTTATGTAAAGGGTAGTCTGGTGTGGGGGGATTTTGCTCAAAATCTTCGTGTCGAATCAGTGAAAGATACTAAACTTAAATACCAAGTTTGATTTTTTTTTAATATATTTTCGTTTTTGAGTTATGGTGTTCACGGACACACACACACGGACATTTTTGTGAAAATGCCTTTTTTAGCTAAAGGGGACCCTAAAACATATATTTCCGGTGAAATCTCGGTATCGAATTTTTGGGTGGAGTGCAATACCTTCTCAATACACTATGTACATAGTACGTATAGAGAAAGTAATAATACCTCAAAAACGGTCAACTCCACGAAAAATATGTGTATGACATAAATTGTGTGTTTTGACTAGTTTTACATTGCTGATTGAGTAAAATTTTGTCTCTCTTACGATTTATCAGATATGCAAAATTCCTCAAAATTCATCCAAAATAAAGGTGCCTTCAGAGGCTATTCGCAGAAAATTCAACATGCCTTTAAAATCCGGTCGCTATGTAAAACGATTGAAATTCCGATGATGTTGCTTGCCAAGAGTAAATAAAAGAGAAAGATTGGAATGATTTCTTCCAGTTCGAGAAAATTTAAGTGGCTTAAAATAGAAATCAATAATCCGTAAACGGTTAAACTTAAAAAAAAAAAAAAAAAAAAAAAAAAAGTATACATCACATTAATTGAGTATTTTAATTAGATTTATGAACATTTTTTGTTTAGTAAGGTTTTGTATATCTCTTACGTTTGGTAGTTATATAAAAGTCATCCAGAATAAAGAACTCGTCAGAGGTTATTTCCAGAAAATACAAGATATATATTTCGTTTCTCATAAAAATATCTTATACATAAGGTATTTTAATCAAAATCTATACAGCAATTTTTGAGAAAATCAACACTTTTTAAAAATGTAAAGTAATGTACCAGGTAAAGGGTAGTTGGGAGTGGAGGGATTTTCTTGAAAATCTTCGTTTTACATCTTTGGAAGCTACACAACTTAAATAACAAGTTTGGTGTTGAATATATTTTCGTTTTTGAGCTATGCTGTCTACAGACATACACAGACAGACAGGCAGACAGACACGCACGGACCTTTTTATAAAAATGCTCTTTTGGATTCAGGCGGTCCCAAAATATGTATTTCTGGTGAAATCTCGTAATCGAATTTTTGGGTGTATTACAATATTTCCTTTATGCACCATGTGCATAGTACGTGTAGAGAAAATAAAATACACACACAATATAATACGTGGGTTACTTTAGTTGAGGGAATTATATTGGTGTAGAGTTTACACTTGTAATCAATGTCAGGGCCAGGTGATATCAGCACATGACCTACGTTAATGTATTTCCAGACATAACCATGCTAATTCAACATAACGTCAGCAGACAGAAGTTTATGGAACGTAAAGGACTGTTTCATTAGATGAGATGGACGTAAACACAAAATATCGTAACCATGTGTCATCATTCTATCCAGGAATATATATTTTTATTACGAATTACGTTGCCCTTTTTGCTGAGATACATCAAAGCAACATTTTAGTCTTGTATATGTATTCTTTTTATATATAGTTAGGAGCGGATTTTATTCGCTAGCTTCCTTTTATGAGCTGTGTGACATTTCAAGGGAGGGGGGGGGGTTGACCTCGGGTCAGGTCGCGTCTTGCCCCATCTCTTTCTCACTCGGTGTAGTAGTAGTTTTTACAGTTACCGCATCCCAGTCCCAGTATGGCGCTGGAAGAGCACCAAGCTGGTGCCCATTTATTTTTTTCCACCACAATTTCCCTTTAGGATGCCTTCCCTTACATCCCCATGTACCAGTGGCGAAGCGTCGATAAATGTTCTGCAACTGCTGCTTCTAACTCCGATTAGCCTTCGTCCACTATTACCACTGCTACTAGTACTGATTCTACTACTACTACTACTACTACTACTACTACTACTACTACTACTACTACTACTACTACTACTACTACTACTACTACCACCACTACTACTACTACCACCACTACTACTACTACTACTACTACTACTACTACTACTACTACCACTACTACTACTACTACTACTACTACTACTACTACTACTACTACTACTACTACCACTACTACTACTACTACTACTACTACTACCACTACTACTACTACCACCACTACTACTACTACTACTACCACTACTACTACTACCACCACTACTACTACTACTACTACCACTACTACTACTACCACCACTACTACTACTACTACTACTACTACTACTACTACTACTACTACTACTACTACTACTACTACTACTACTACCACCACTACTACTACTACTACTACTACTACTACTACTACTACTACTACTACTACTACTACTACCACTACTACTACTACTACTACTACTACTACTACTACTACTACTACTACCACCACTACTACTACTACTACTACTACTACTACCACCACTACTACTACTACTACTACTACTACTACCACCACTACTACTACTACTACTACTACTACTACTACTACTACTACTACTACTACTACTACTACTACTACTACTACTACCACTACTACTACTACTACTACTACTACTACTACTACCACCACTACTACTACTACTACTACTACTACTACTACTACTACTACTACTACCACTACTACTACTACTACTACTACTACTACCACCACTACTACTACTACTACTACTACTACTACTACTACTACTACTACCACCACTACTACTACTACTACTACTACTACTACTACTACTACTACCACTACTACTACTACTACTACCACTACTACTACTACTACTACTACTACTACCACCACCACTACTACTACTACTACTACTACTACTACTACTACTACTACCACTACTACTACTACTACTACTACTACTACTACCACCACTACTACTACTACTACTACTACTACTACTACTACTACCACTACTACTACTACTACTACTACTACTACTACTACTACTACTACTACTACCACTACTACTACTACTACTACTACTACTACCACCACTACTACTACTACTACTACTACTACTACTACTACTACTACTACTACTACCACCACTACTACTACTACTACTACTACTACTACTACTACTACTACTACTACTACCACCACTACTACTACTACTACTACTACCACCACTACTACTACTACTACTACTACTACTACCACCACTACTACTACTACTACTACTACTACTACTACTACTACTACTACTACTACCACCACTACTACTACTACCACCACCACTACTACTACTACTACTACTACTACTACTACTACTACCACCACTACTACTACTACTACCACTACTACTACTACTACTACTACTACTACTACTACTACTACTACTACTACTACTACTACCACCACTACTACTACTACTACTACTACTACTACTACTACTACTACTACCACCACTACTACTACTACTACTACTACTACTACTACTACTACTACTACCACCACTACCACTACTACCACCACTACCACCACCACCACTACCACCACCACGACCACCACCACCACCACCAACACCACCACCACCTACCACCACTACTATTACTACTACTACTACTACTACTACTACTACTACTACTACTACTACTACTACTACTACTACTACTACTACTACTACTACTACTACCACTACCACTACCACTACCACTACTACCACCACTACCACCACCACCACTACCACCACCACGACCACCACCACCACCACCAACACCACGACCACCACCACCACGACCACCACGACCACCACCACCACCACCACCACCACCACTACCACTACCACTACTACTACTACTAACTTTCTTTCTTTTTAGGAAACTTTAAATTCATTGGTATATTTTTTATTATTATAATATTTTTTTTTATTGAAGGTAGACTTCAGTAAAAATTGTACTACCACTACTACCACTACTACCACTACCACCACTACCAGCACTACCACCACTACCACCACTACCACCACTACCAGCACTACCACCACTACCACCACTACCACCACTACCACCACTACCACCACCACCACAATATCACCGTCACCACCACCACCACAATATCACCATCACCACCACCACAATATCACCGTCACCACCACCACAATATCACCGTCACCACCACCACAATATCACCCTCACCACCACAATATCACCGTCACCACCACCATCACAATATCACCATCACCACCACCACAATATCACCGTCACCACCACCACAATATCACCGTCACCACCACCACAATATCACCGTCACCACCACCACAATATCACCGTCACCACCACCACAATATCACCGTCACCACCACCACAATATCACCGTCACTACCACCACAATATCACCGTCACCACCACCACAATATCACCGTCACCACCACCACCACAATATCACCGTCACCACCACCACAATATCACCGTCACCACCACCACAATATCACCATCACCACCACCACAATATCACCGTCACCACCACCACAATATCACCGTCACTACCACCACAATATCACCGTCACCACCACCACAATATCACCGTCACCACCACCACCACAATATCACCATCACCACCACCACAATATCACCATCACCACCACCACAATATCACCGTCACCACCACCACAATATCACCGTCACCACCACCACAATATCACCGTCACCACCACCACAATATCACCATCACCACCACCACCACAATATCACGCTCACCACCACAATATCACCGTCACCACCACCATCACCACTACCAACACAATATCACCATCACCACCACCACCACTACCAGGACCACCATCACCACCACAATATCGCCATTACCATTACCACTACCACCACCACCACCACCACTGCTACAATCCACCACCATCACCACCACTACCACTACCACAATCCACCACCAATATGACCATCACCACTACCACCACAATATCACCGTCACCACCACCACAATATCACCCTCACCACCACAATATCACCGTCACCACCACCATCACCACTACCAACAGAATATCACCATCACCACCACCACCACTACCAGGACCACCATCACCACCACAATATCGCCATTACCATTACCACTACCACCACCACCACCACTGCTACAATCCACCACCATTACCACCACTACCACTACCACAATCCACCACCAATATGACCATCACCACCACTACCACCACCATTACCACCACCATTACCACCACCACTACCACCACTTTCACCACCACTACCACCACCATCACCACCACTGCCACCACCATCACCGCCGCTCTACCACCACCACCACCACCACCACCACCACCACTACCAACACCACTATCACCACCACCACGACTATCACCGCTATTAACACCCCTACCACCACGATCACCACCACCACCACTACCACCACTACCACCACCACTACCACCATCACCACCACCACTATCACCACCACGACTATCACCACTACCAACACCACTACCACCACCACCACTACCAACCCCACTATCACCACCACCACTATCACCACCACGACTATCACCACCACTACCACCACCACCACTACCAACACCACTATCACCACCACCAGTATCATTATCAGACGCCCACCGTGGTGTAATGGTTACCATGCTAACTTCATTTACCCAAGGTCGCGGGTTCAAACCCGGCGGAGGACGATGGATTTTTTCGGGCGTAAAAATCCTTAGCATGCCTTCCTTCGGAAGGGAAGTAAAGCTGTGGGTCCCGTGTCGTAGATTTACGGCACGTAAAATAACCTCAAGCCTGATAAGAGAGGCCTCTGAGCAAAATTAAGCGATCTTTCACGCCCAATATAGAATGGGATGCTGAGAACCAAAGCAGTTAAAGAGCGTCCATAAATAACAGGCCATTTATTTATTTACCACCACTATCACCACCACCACGACTACCACCACCACTACCACTACCACCAACATTACCACCACCATCACCACCACCATCCTATAACCACCACCATCACTACTACCACTACCACCACACCATCACTACCACCACTACCACCGCCATCACTACCACCATCACTACCACTATCACCACCACCATCACCATCACTACCACCACCATCACAACCACCACCATCATCACTACCACCACCACTACCACCATCACCACCACCACCATCACTACCACCACCACCCCCACCATCATTACCACCATCACTATCACCACCACCATCACAACCACCATCACCACCACCACCACCACCATCACTACCACCACCATCATCACCACCACCACCACCACCATCACTACCACCACCACCATCATCACCACCACCATCACCACCACCACCACCACCACCACCATCACTACCACCACCATCATCACCACCACCATCATCACCACCACCACCACCACCATCACTACCACCACCATCATCACCACCACCATCACTACCACCACCATCATCACCACCACCACCACCATCACCACCACCATCATTACCACCACCACCACCATCACTACCACCACCACTACCACCACCACCATCATCACCACCACCATCATCACCATCATAATCACCACCATCATCACCACCACCATCACCACCATCATCACCACCACCACCACCACCATCACTACCACCGCCACCATCACCACCACCACCATCATCACCACCACCACCACCACCATCACTACCACCACCATCATCACCACCACCACCATCACTACCACCACCATCACTACCACCACCATCACTACCACCATCATCACCACCACCATCACTACCACCGCCACCATCATCACCACCACCATCATCACCACCACCACCACCATCACCACCACCACCATCATTACCACCACCACCACCATCACTACCACCACCACCATCATCACCACCACCACCACCATCATCACCACCATCATCACCACCATCATCACCACCACCACCACCACCATCACTACCACCACCACCATCACTACCACCACCATCATCACCACCACCACCACCACCACCATCACTACCACCACCATCACTACCACCACCACCATCACTACCACCATCACTACCACCACCATCACTACCACCACCACCATCACTACCACCACCATCATCACCACCACCACCATCATCACCACCACCATCACTACCACCACCATCACTACCACCACCATCACTACCACCACCACCATCACTACCACCATCACTACCACCACCACCATCATCACCACCACCACCATCACCACCACCACCATCACCACCACCATCACTACCACCACCACCATCATCACCACCACCACCATCACCACCACCACCATCACTACCACCACCACCATCATCACCACCACCACCATCACCACCACCACCATCACTACCACCACCACCATCACTACCACCATCACTACCACCACCACCATCATCACCACCACCACCATCACCACCACCACCATCACCACCACCACCATCACTACCACCACCACCATCATCACCACCACCATCACCACCACCACCATCACTACCACCACCACCATCATCACCACCACCACCATCACCACCACCACCATCACTACCACCACCACCATCACTACCACCATCATCACCACCACCACCATCACTACCACCACCATCATCACCACCACCACCACCATCACTACCACCACCACCATCACTACCACCACCACCACCACCATCACCACCACCACCACCACCATCACTACCACCACCACCCCCACCATCATTACCACCACCATCATTACCACCATCATTACCACCACCATCATTACCACCATCACTATCACCACCACCATCACAACCA